>JAZHRO010000060.1:21200000-21800000 GCA_037157565.1 Thalassia testudinum
TTTTGATTTCCCTTGCAAAATGGTCCTTCCACCATCATCTTCATCCTCGAGCAAAGAAGGAAGGCTGTAGCACTTGAACCCAAAGTCAACAAGATTTGATCGGGAAATTACCTAATCAAATCTTTGCTACAACTCACCGAAATTGGTGAGATTATCAATCAGATCAACCCACATCCATTGAGATCCTTCTCGAGATCCAATTTTCTTGAGATCCTCGCTAGTGGATAGATTCTTTAGGGCTCAAAAATGCAAGCAAAGCTTACATTTCTTGAGTCCTTTGCCTCGCATCCTTCATCTATATTAAGGGCCTCTCATTTACATGTGCAGGGTGTGCCCAATTTTGCCAAAAATTCACCCTTCTTCCTCGTCGTCGGTGTCTTTAGGAAGCACCACTAGAGCTCCTCAACCCCCCTTCATCACCCTCTACCACGTACAATAAATGGAGGGTTCTTCTTCCTTAAGCTTCTATGAAGCTTCTGGCAAAGCTTCAGCTTTCGTAACCCCTCAATTGCTCCGACCGACCTCCCCTTCTTCCTCATCATTAGCAAACACCGGTGAACTCCTCCGCTCTTCCTTTCCTCCAATTTCCTTAGGGCTTCTTCTCGTCTCCCTTCTAATTAGAGTTCTGGAGCTCTAGATCTCCATTCATCAAGTCCATCACCTCCTCCAACCTCGCTGTTCACTGTCGCCAACCACCTTCACCATCCCAAGCCCTCTGCTTTCCTCCAACCCAATTGAGTTAGGAAAAAGGTCCTCCTCACCTCCAAAAACCTTTTGCCTAACCCAATTGACCCTACATCATCTTCATCCCCCTCCATTATTATTAGTGAAGCTTCTGCAAAGCTTCATCACCGGCCACGCCCATTCACCCTCGCACCAAAGCACCATAGGGCTTCTGTTCAGCGTAGCTCGCCGGACCTTATCATGGGTCTAATTTGGACTGAGAGGCCGTATTTTTGTGTGCAGGTGACTGGCCGGAAAGAGCTTCTTCCCTGAAGTCGAGCAACGACATCCAATGACTTATTGACAAAGTCTCCACCTTCATTAGGTGTAGATTCATCTGAGTGACGCAGCTGGGCCGTTTGATTAGAAATCCATGGTCAAATTCCCATCCAATCGAGCAGCTGCTCCTCCACTCAACGGAATGAAGAAGACAAGGGACTTTAGTCCCACATCGGTGAAGTATGGAGGCTACAATACACGTATAAGGGATCATGCCCTCCATCCGGTTGCCCACGATCATAGGGAGTTGGGTCCTTTCCCCACATGCCCCTATGCAAGTACACATGACTGCACACATGCGGGTGCATGCGCATATGCCCAGCCTGAGCTGGGTTTTACCTCGATTTGCATGTGGCTTGGCTTGGGCCCGATTCTAGTCTTCATGGGCCTAGGTTTGGACTTGGATCTGATTATTGAAGCCCAGAGGGATTGGGCGAGTTTTTGGGCTTGCTTTGTGCAGGCTTTGGCTGAGTTTCGTGCTTGCTTTAAGACATACGTCTGATTGGCTTGAAATATGGCTAAAAAATTCTAAGTGTTGAGTGATGCGAGATTTATGTGCTTTGTAATTAATGCGAAATAGTGACGTTGCAACGCGCAAACCCGATCATCTTTTAAATTTATAAACCTAGATAGTGGTGGTATCTAGGGTCGTCCAAGGAAGCTAATTTTGTTAGTCAAATAAGTGATTCTCTCTCTCTCGCCTTTCAAATCAACACCTCACTTTTTGTAATTTTGATTTTTGTTGTTTTTAGGGTTTTTGAGATAACGAGCACAATTGCAAAGATGATTGTGCTAATGAGACTATGCTTATCAACTAGAAATTAAGTGACAAGATGAACTCCTCTCTATGCTCACCCTAGGTGCGTGGAGACCTAGGATAATTAGAGAGAGAGTAGTGCACTATAATTACTAGAAACAAGGAACACACAAAATTAAAAGGAACACACAAAATTAAAAGAAGGAAAGTGAAAGGCAATTGAATTCTTGTATTACTAGCCAAATGAATGACAGATAGAGGAATGCTTGCTACAAAAAAATAATAAAAACACTAGATAATATAAGAAATAAAAAGAGATGAAGAAACAAATCCTCCAAGTGAATTAAAGACACTCTCACTCCAAGTGCTGCTGCTCCCGCACTATGAAGAGAGGTCTTCCTTCCTCCAGGTATCTTCTTCCTGATTCCTCCTCCAAGGTGGACGTCCACCACCTTGTTACCCTTGCCTATCTGTCCCCCTTAGAGTGATCCTTGGCATGGCACAAGGAAGAAGAAAGAAGAAAAAGAAGGCACTAAGGGGGCAGGTATGTCTCCCCCTTAATCTTCTTTTCTTCTCCTCCTTCCATGGCTGAATTATGTAGGTGTAGGTATAGGATTTTTGGTTACCAAGGATGTTCTCAAATTGGTAGCTACGGGTGGTATATATAGGAAGAGGGGTAGGCTAATTTTGGTGCCACTTTTTGAATGGCTAGGATAGGTAGATGGAGTGGTTATGGGGATCCTAGGGCCATGGTTGATTGGTGCCAAATGAAGAGGTGGTAGGGGTGGTAGTTGGTAGTTGGAGGGATGCCAAAGGTGGCTCCAACCATGGAAGGGTAACATGGTTTGGCACCAACTTTGAGGGCTTCTAAAAGGAGGGTGAGGTGGATGGTGGAGATGGCTTTAAAAGGAGATGGAAGGTGGAGATGAAGGGGGTTTTTGGAGGGATAGTTGGTGTGGAGATGGGGGTTGTTATGGGTAGGTTTGGCACCAAAATGATGGTGGATTTTGGTAGTGGTGGTGGGGTGAAAGGGGGTGTCTTGGTTGGCGCCAAAAAGGAGTGGGAGTAGGTGGAGCTAGGTGGACTAAGTAGGGTTTGGATGGAGGTCTTATATAGGTGGAGCTTAGGGTTAGTATGGTGGGAGGTAAGAGGTCCTAAGCTAAGCTAGCTTAGCTAGTAGATGAGTAGAGGAGGAGATATTCTACTTAGGAGGAGCTGAATTGAGTTGCACTAAAGTTGGCTAAAGCTGGCTGTTGCTGAAGAGAACTTGAGAAGAGCTTAAGAGCTAGCTTAGATAGCTAGTTCTTTGCTAGCTCCTAATCCAAGCTAGATTGAGCTTGCTTCTTCAATCCTGAGCTGAGGTGAGCTGGAGGTGATCTTCCCGAAGATTACCTAGCTGGCTGAGGTAGCTAGCTTAGGTCAAATAGCTAAGCTCAACTAAGTTGAGTTGAGTTTGTTTCTCGGGAGCTGGAGTTGAGCTAGCCTGAGCTAGGTAATGACTCTACAGCTGACTTAGCTTAGCTAGTTGATAACTAGTAGCTAAGCTAAGTCAATTGGAGCTTCAATGAACTGGCTGAAGATGGAATGAAGTTGGGATCAACTGAATTCAGAGCTAATCTGAGCTGCCATTCAGCTGAGGTGAGCTGAATGGAGCTGAGAATAGGTTGATAGCTAGAATGAGCTGGGATCTAGCTTGGATGATCTTCTTTATCTTCTGCCTTCTTGAGTGCTAGGATTTGTGGGATCTGACTCTCTACTTATCCCTAGCACTCAAATAAAAACATTAAAATTACAACATAATGCAATGCATGCCTAACCTACAAGAATGCCTAAATGCAACCTAGAAACCCATTTGTGGAGTGAAAACCCAAAGAACTAGGTTTGTTTTAGTGAATAAGAACGATAATAAACTGCCATTTAACATTGAAGCTACTTGTGCTTAGTTAACAAACCAAATTTTTAGCCTTACAAGATTGTTTATTTATTACTATTGAGGGTTCATTTTTATCCATCAAAAGTGATATTCATTGCAGATTCCATTTTTTTTTATATTAGATTATTGTGCTCATTTTATATTCAATTGAGTAGTGGTTGATTGCGATAATTTGCTCCCTGAGACGACCTCGGACTTACATTCGAGATTACAAATTTAAATGTCGATTCTCTTTTGTTGATTATACTACAATGCATATTTTGAACTCGACAAAAGCACATTAACAATATTATTTGCTTGGATTTAGTTGCAAATTATAAAATTCTCCATGCTAGAAAAAATATCTCCCTTCCTAGAAGGATGCCTTGATTAATCTTTCATGACTTGCAAGGTATCTTCAATTTAGAAGGGTATTTTTTTTATGATTGAGTTTTTTCTTCCTACAATCATTAGGACCTTATGAAAAAATATCAAAGTGAAACTAGTAGCTCAACTTCTGAGGGAGTTACTTCTTAGCAAGGGGATACCTACTCGAAGGTGAAGGGAGATGAGAAGAAAGGCAGAGCTCATTATTTAGGAGCAGTTGCTCCTTCTAAAAGCTTTAGGACCACAATATCTCAACCTAATATCCATGAGACTTTGAATGGACTTTTCACCATTATTTCAGGGATGGTCCAAATGTTGAAAGAATAATTTCCCAATGCCAACATGGATGATATTATGCAACATGCAAGGTGAAACGTTGGCTTCGAGAGATAACCGGGTTTTATTGTTATAGCGTTGTAGTATAGCCAGTTATTGCCATCATTTCAAATATATAAATTTTTTATTCGAAAAATAAAAGAGTTCCCGAGGTCGAATTCAAGGAGCAAGTTGTATTCTAGAGATATACATGTTCTATTACAAAAATAAAGAAAGAGAGAGAGAGAATTTGTTGTCTTTTCTTCTTTTCTCTTTGCTTCTCCTCGTCTCAGATCTTCTGTTATCTTCTTCTTCTTTATCTGCAGTGGTGATGTTCTTCTTCTTCTTTCAGCTGTTCCTGCTCTTCCTTTTTCTTCTGCAGAGCGGTCCTATTCTTCTTCTTTTCCTTTCTTTCTTCTTTTCGTGCTCTTCTTCTTTCAGTTCTTCCCTTGGCCTCTCTGTGTTCTCCTCTGCCTCGCCTTCCTTCTACCGTCTTTGCCTTCAGGACGTCGTCTGATTTTTCAATCAGACGACTTAAACCGCCACTGCTACAGTGCCGCTCGGTGATCCTCCTTCCTTCAGCCTTCGTCTTCTTCCATGGTTCTTCTTCACCTGTGCCTGCACACTTACACAGCTTGATCAGAGGGGCAAAACCTATCTCTACCCTCCCCCGCGTCTCTCTCTCACAGAAACCGCTCTTAGGATAGCTCTCCCAGAGCTGCCGGGTCGCCGGGTACGGGTCGCGCCCGGGTCCAGGCCCACCGGCGTGCGTGGTGGGCGAGGAGTGCAGGTCAGTCTAAGTCGGGTCGGGCGATGGGTTTGTTCGGTGGGGTTGCAGAGGGTGATGTGGGGGAAGTGGAAGGGCGGGGGTTGATCAGGGTGAGGAGGCGGAGGTTCTGCGGTGGTCGGCGAGCCGTGTGGGTTGCTGGGGTGATGGGAGCGGCTCGCCGGAGGATGGCCGGAGGCGGAGAAGGTGAGGGTGAGGGGTCGGAATCGAGGGCGACAGTAGATGTTTAAAGTGAGGAAAAGGAAGAGGGGAGGAGGAGGAGGAGTTCTACCTACTTAGCAGGAGGAGGGGGGGCCGGAGCGGGCGACAGTCGTATCGACTGTCGCCGGAGAAGAAGATGCCCGGGGGAAGGGGCGGCGGCGAGCAGAGGGCCGGAGATGCGCCAGCTGGGTGTGGCGTTGCGCGGGAAGAGCAGGGGAAGAAGTCTCTGCTGCTGGTATTGCGGCAGAGCGAAGAGGAGGAGGAGGAAGAACCGCCGGAGCTGGTGGGCGTCTGCCGGAGTGAGAAGAGAGGAAAGTTGGGGGTTTTCTCCGTCAGATCCGAGCTGGGAAGAACGGTGGAGCGACGGGGGTATTTATAGGGACCGAATCAGGGAGGAAGGCGGAGGGAGACGACGTGTCTCCCTCGCCGGAGGATGCCGGAGATGGAAACCCATACCGTCCGTGCGTTCGTACGGCCGGTATGGTGGGTTACAGCGACCAGGGGGGTGTCCCTGCGACGGCTGACGACGCAGGGCACCCCCGGTTTACTTGCCAGGCTCTCCCCCTCACCCTACGCGGCGCCATGCTCCGCGCAAGGTCGCCGGAGCATGGTGCTGGCAGGTTTTGCAGGGGGGACCTGAACGCAAAGAACGAAGGAGAGTTAGGGGCTAAAATGCGAGGGTTCAAAAGTTGAGGGACAAAAAGTAAATATATGAGGACCAAAGTGTAAAGTTGGTCAAGGAGGTTTCTTCTTAGGCTCAAGTTTTTATACATGACTAATTAGGACCTAATGAATCTGATGGTGAATTTCATTTCTATATTAAACCTTGTTTGACCGGTCAATTTATGCGAAAACCCAAATTAAGTTATTAATTGGGCATGGTTCTCAATGTAGGTCAAAATGGGTTCTGAAGGCCAAATTGAAGGTTCTAAACCCTAGAGATTATTTTTCTATGAATTTTAGATGGTTTATTCTATTTTTAATTTGCCTCGAACCTCGTGAATTGAAGTGGATTGTTTTAGGGTTACAGATTATCATTTAGTTCCTTGGAATTGCTGTAGCCCTTGCTAGATCATCTCATCCCACTTTTATTCTTATTAAGTTGCTTTGACCTATGTTTGGACCCTGAATTACCCTGTATGCAGATTATACTGGTAAAATTGCATTTTTACCCCTTATGACTTGTTTTCTCCTTAAACTCAGAATTCTCTGAGTTAAGCCTTTCCTTGAGTTATGTAGGAGCTTTTATCCTTTGTATTAGGTCAAAAATGAGCTAGTTATGGCTAATGATGAGGTTCTCATCACAAGGCAATTGGCTATGCATGTATGATTTGATATGTTAATTTGACATTGAAATTTGCATTTATTAGCAAATTTGAATCTAATTTGAATGTTTGTTTTGTACATATAGGTAGGGGCAGGACAAGTAGAGGTATTCCATTATTTTATTCGAATAAAAGGCATGAACCTTTTGTTATCTAATTATATATTTTAATCGTGTTTGGTAATTGTCTATTACTTCATAGGTTCCTCATGCTACAAGTGTACTTAGCAACCCCTGTGGAGAAAAAGGGTCTTCCTCATCAACCTACCGACCATAAGGTATATGATTCAATTTTCATATGCTACCAGCCATTTTTTTAGGTCAAGTTCAATTTTTCTCATTCCCATATGTTATAATTTTGCTCATTCTTGATGGGTTATCTATGCATTTATCTAGGACTTTAGGAATTTAAAACATACCTAGAAATTTTCCAATAGTATTATAAAGAATTTAGAGGGTTGGAATGATTCATAGCATGGCATTTTTTTTGCCTGATTTAATGTTCAAGAGTTTCATTCAAGTAGATAAGAAACGGGCAATAGCGTTTTGTGCAGAGGTATATGCATTTCCCTACCTCCACCCCCCTCCCATGTTAGATTGAGTTGTAAGTACATGAGTTAACTCACTTCTATTCTAGGAACATGATACATATGCAAATTACTAGATGTTTGAAAGATTTGCTAACATTTCTCCATCTGATAATTTCTTCTCCGTGATGGATGAGTCAATAACTCAGAATATTGATCTTATAACAACTGTAAGTATCTGGTCATTCAATAGCTGGGATTGCAGCATCCTCAAGAGAATTGGTCACAACCTTTACAACCTACCCATCAAAAATATGTTCCCTACAATTAGACATAAAATTTCCTGACACTCTAGAATTCCCATATAAGTTTGGTTGAGATTGGAATCTCTGACTACCAGACATGCCACTTCCCTAAAAATTACAACTTGAGCTTCTAGAAGATATACAAACTAGAGAAGTCAACTCAGATAATTCCATCTAAAATCAAGCACCAATCATCATAGAAGGTGGCATTATGAAGAACACCTGAAGAACCCAAGGTCATAAAAACACTATGTTATGATCCATGCAAATTTTGAGATTTTCAACATTTGAGTTCCAAATGCATTAGATCTACATGTGTTTGGGCTTAATATACATTTTTCATTTTCAATCAACAATTTCCATTTGCCTGGTTACGTTAGATAAGTGTCTGTGATACATTTGGTTAGCACGGCTCTATCTAAATCTCAACTATTGGACCAAGGTTCTTAGTTCCTTTCTTCCTTTGTTTTTTTTGTTTTGCCTTGTTGGTAGATTTTAGTTGTTTATGATGTTTGACTTGGAAGCAGCAAATGTGGAAGCATGCTTGCAATTCGTGTTTGTTGATACCTTTTAGGCCTTACCTAAGTATTTAGGTTCATGCGTATGGTTTGATTTATGATTTTTGTTTTATGAATTTTTAGAATTAATAAGATGGGGACATTTCGAAAGTGAACTTAAGGATCATGCTAACTGTGCATCCTTTGTGAGTTTTAAATGGTTGTAGTTATCATACACCGCGAGATAGGACATGAGGGCCATCTTTCATCACATTCCGATTAGGTTTTGATTTTGCTACTATTGGGGAGGTATGGTCTCCTGTGTGATTCTTGTTGCACTTGTGCATCTAAGTCGACTTACCTTTTTAATGTTACATGGAACCATATTAGATCTACTTATTTCTTATTTTTTGTTTGCATAGAAAGAGTGTGGATTTGTTTTCTCTCTCTCTCTCTCTCAACAAGAAAAATGTTCCTATTGCTTCTTGCAAGAGCTACTATTATCTAGTAGTTTTGGCATGAAGCATTTTATTCAAGGAGGAATGATTCTTGTATGAGGTCTCTTCTTAGCACTAGATATAGGCTATTGTCACCACATATCAGTAGGCTGTTTGTTCTTATGATTTTGTAGTGGTTTGGGTCTTTGAAGAATATCTTGCAATCTTTGGTTCTGTGCATGAGACATGGCATCTAGTTGACTATTTGGCATTTTTTTGCATTATTTGTATATGACAAATGCATCTCATAGTGGATTAATTGTTTGCTTTAGCATTCCTCTTTTGCATCCATTTTTTCGAGGGCTATAGTTGTGTCTCATACGCATCTAGTGTAGATATTTTATTTAGGTCCTACAAGCTGACAGGACATTAAAGTGAACTAGGAGTTCTTAATCATTATGTTACAAAGATCTATTATTTGCTTCCTAATGGCACATCACAAGCAATAATGTGTAAAGAGGGCTTTTTCAATTCTACCTCTATTATTGCCTTGCTTCCTACCAGAGGGCTTCATCTACTATTTACTAACTAAATAGGTTACTTATCTTTTTTTTAACTTAATGAATAGGTTACTATTGATTTTATTTGTGTATAAGCAAGCTATAATACCATCTTTTTTTTTCAAGAGCTATAACATCATGTTTAATGATTTGCAGTTGTGCATCACCTCAAGTTCATGAACCTTTTTGAGCTGCTCAAGATCTCATAATTGAAGTACCTGGCAAGCAATGAACCATTAGGACAATTGGAGAAAGACCTAAGAAGGCTTACATTGTGATGAATAGCTTTTAAGATAGGAGCTATATGTATCATCTAGTTTTAGGTTGGAATGTTGTCTACAGGTTTAAGAGAGTATAAAGTGAGATCAATAGACACTTGTGGCTTATGCCAGTTATAATGCATGTAGATACACAATTTCCTTTTAGAATCACATGGAAAAATTGTTTCATTGGATGTGAATCTATGGTTTTATGAATGATTCAATTTGTTATTTCAGGATTCATGTCTTGTATATTTTGCTTTAATCTTACTTGAATGAAGGTAAACATTGTTGTTGATAATAAGGTTAAATCTTAAATCTATTAAGATATTGCATGATCATAAAATTGAATAAGATTTAATAATGAAGATAGATTTAATATCTACATTAACATATCTAGTGACAGATAGTCCTATTGGCATTATGTAAAAAAGAAAATCAGAGTTATCTATAGTGATGGTTTTACTAACATCTTTTATACTACATCGATGGATAAAATTATCGTTGTTGCTATCAAATAAAATGGGCAACTTTAAAAATGTGACCATCACTATAGCTCTAGGTAAACCATTGGTGTTTCTTACAGCAACTCCTCTTAGGAGAATGGCTAGAAATTTCACCGGAATGACTACTTAGATCTACAACAACGATCATGTTGACCTATACCGACGGTTATAGACCGTCAATGTAGGTGTAGACTGTTGTGTTCTTATCATCACTTCTCTGACACACATTTTCTTCAATGAGTTAACATGCCATTCCAAGCTAAACTATTGATTTATAGTGTAATTAAACTTCTAAAATACATTCTCTAATATATATATAATTTTTTATCAACCAAATTTTAGTTCAAGCCATAGATTGGATCATTAAAAATCAAATCTGGAGCCCTATTGATTTGATGACCAGCTCAATTTTTAAAAAATTGGTCAAAAGAGTTAGAAATTGGTTTCCAAATAGATTTTGACTTGAAAATCATAAGATAAGACTCCTATAGTGAAGATTTTACCATTCGCAACCTTCGAATATGGTTGCTATGACATTCCTACAATCACAAACATGTATGAAATGGAACCTATATTTTTGTGTGGAATGATTTGGGTATGACCTTAGAACAATATGTGTGTGATCAATCGTGAATCATATGAATTTCAGATTCAGATTCTAAGATACTACTAGAACACTAACGAAATCTTATTAATTTATTCATTCCTTATTTTTAATATATTATAAGTTATATCAAAGGTCAAAACCCAATCTATCACGTCCATAAGTATCATCGAAGCATCTAAAGTTAACCATGATTTTGATTTAATCTTCATTGGTAAACAAATTTCTGATAAAGTGAAAAGAACACCACATTTGAACACATTTTTAATGTTATCTAGTTAGGAAGTTCTTGCAAGGTACATGCATATTTATTTGGAGAACAGTTGAAATAAACACATATATGAAATAAATAAATAAAAATATATGCATTTCGTGTAAATTAGAAGTATTAGATAAAGCAAGTTTGATATTATATGGAAAGATCTAGAATAAATAAACATAATGTAAATAGATTAAATGTTAATTCGATCGAAGCACCCATGAAAGTCTTCCCTTAGAGAAGATATTGCCCTCCATAATACTGGTGTGTCGAGGTTTAGCGGGCTCCTTTCATGATACAACAGTCTATCTTCAAGATTTGATTCACTTTGAGTTTGGATGTCCTTAAAAATCACCTTAAGAGAATTAAGCCAAGGCAATTTGATCAATCAATTTGATTGATCAATCGAATTCCATATTGATCGATCAATTTTATGGATCAATCCATATTGATTGACCAATCTAATTGGTTGATCAATCAATCACTTCTTGAATGATCGCTCTTAACTCCCTATGTGAGATGATCGACAAATTTGAGATTGATCTATCAATTAACCTTTTGATCGATCAATCAATAATAAATTAATGAGATTGAAAATGTATAGTAAAAGAATCCAAGTTTCAAATTGATTCTCACTCGAGCCTGAGTCCGAGCCTAAGCTTGAGCCCGAGCTAGGACAGGGTAGGGTGGGGTGCATGCGCGTCAAACCTCACCTCTTGCCCTTTGTTACATAAGCCATGGGAGGCAACAGCCTTTTACAGCCACTAAGTTGTTTCTAAAAACTTTTATCAAATTCATTAATTTCAACATGAATTCCCTACATATACATATCATTTGTATCCCAATTAATGTAATTAGGCTTCCAAAATAAACAAGACCATAGTCATTTTAGCCTATAATCCGCTCACTTTTTTACACGCCCTTTAAAAAAAATATTATTGGTGTTGTTTTAGAGGGATTTTTACTTAAATGCCATCGAAAACTTTCAAAGTTACTTTAATGCTATAAGAAAATCCATATTTATATAAATGGCATAAAAATGTTTATTATGTTTACATAAATGTCAATGCCCATGTTAATCAAGATGAAATCTGTATCATTCATTCACACTTTCATATTCACATTGATACATAGATTTACATGGTCCAGATTTCATCATGATTGACACAAGAATTGGCATTTATGTGAATAGAGTGGACCTTTTTATGGGATTTATGTAAATATGTGTTCAAGTAATTATGAAAGTTTTTTATAATATCTCTGTAAAAACCCTCTTTTTAATATATATCATTGGTCATATGTATTTGTACATTAAAATATCACAAGTGACTTTTAGTTTTGGGAAGAGACGCTTGAAGAAGTCTATGAATAAGGGAGCTAATCTACATTTTCACTTTACTTAATGGGACCTCGTATTAGACTTTAGGACATTAATGTAAATTTAGGGTTTAGGAAGACATTATTGTTAAGGCATGGTTGGATGGTGGCGGGTCCATATCTCCTAATTTGGACAGGAAGGGGCACCTGTTTGAACCTAGCCTTGCAATTATCTAAGAGGCATACGATGCAGGGGGAATGTCTTCCCCAGTTTATTCATAAGTGTTTTTGAGTTATAAAATAAATATAAATTTAAGGAAAGATATGTGATTATGGAGGTTTCAACTATCATAAATATTACTAAGTGTATTCATGTAATTAACTTGTAATTGTCATGGGCCTACAATGGCCTAACAAGGTCCAACTTTTTTATTCATTAGAGAGAAGATTGGATTTTTGTGACAAAATGACAAGTTTGGATAATTAAATGAAAGAAGTAATACAAGCTAATGTCATAAAAGGTGATAACAGTTAGGGATTTCAAATGGGTCCAAATCCACACTCGTTCACTATCCATAGTCATTTACTTATCCACCAAGTATCTAATTCTCTCCTGATCTAAAGCCATTTACCTATCAAGTATTAATCTATCAATTGGGTGTCCACTTAACTAATGAGGGGTTGCTGCATCCATTTTAATACATGATCCATTATGTAGCATGGAATATGTGGTTTGGACATAAAATCATTTTGGGCTTTACTAAATATGAAGAGAATTCATGAGTTATGCCATGCTTGACATGAAAACTAGAAAATGTCGAGAAGTTTGTTAGTGCTTAATAGTAAGCAATAGATAGCTAGAAGGCCATAACCCAACAACTAGAATAGTTCACATTTTTCATTAAAAAGTAAAGTCCTTTCCTATCTACGAAACAACAAAGCAAGTCGAAATCATTTGTTTTAGAAGTATGTCCAAGAGGGGCATTTGTGTAAATGTGGAAATACGAAGGCATTTATGTCGTATCAAACGTTTGAATGAAATTTGTGTAAAAACTCTTAAAATAAGGATTTCTAAATAGAAAATCATTTACATTTTTATGTCCAAAATCCTACAAAGGTACAAAAAAATGATCATAAAAGATAAAAATTGCATACATATTTATATCGGAAAAGGGAAGGTAGAGCTGAATTGTACGCAATAGTGTGCAGCCCCCTTATACACCATTGGATCTACTATTGTAATGACTTGTTGGGACCCAAAACTTAAATCTAAGATGAATTCCAAACCAAGCATGTCAAATCAAACCTGTTGGCATGAATTGGTTCAGCATATCCCAAAATGAAGAAACACAAGTCTTGGTCCACTCTAGTCAAACGTCGAGGAAAATTGCACAAATGGAATGGCATCAATTTTGGTTTCATCAAATTTCTCTCATCAAGAGCTTTCCAATGCAACCAATTTCACGAAAATCAAAGTTTCGTAGCAAAAGTCACGAAGGAATACATCGCACATAATTAGTGGTTAACTAACCTAGTTAGGGCTAATTAAAAAGGTTGTTTTATCTCCAATAACCCTAGGGCTCTATAAATAGTCCTCTTAGGGTTCAGCCAACCTCTTTAGAACCCTTAATAGCATAAGAATAGAGAGAGAGAGGAAGGGATTTAGAGGAAGAGGGAAGGAGTCTTTCTCTCTCCTTATTCCTAGCACCTCGCATGCGGGGCATGCACAAGAAGGAAGGAGGGCCAGCCATTCACATGTAGGTGGCACAAATAAGGGGGGGCACTAGGCATGGAAACCTCTTAGCATAAAATCGAGATGGTCGATGGGCGCACGCATGCATCAATGCATGCGAGGGCTAGATGACACCCGAGAGGGAGATACTACTAGGCGTGTGTGCACAACGTGCATGGTGAGGGCAAGGCGACCGAGTGCACGTTGGTGACCACATTAGGGCGTGATGAACACGTGGAAGTGATTATAAAATTTGTTCATTGTAGTGTTTTGTGTGTTATCTTATCCTTTAAAAATAAAGCTCTCTTGACTAAGTTGATTAAGTTTGGGAGTCTTGAGTCGATCCTCAGGGAGGCGGATTTTATGCACTCTCTCGCTTAGATTCTCGCTTAACAATTTTATTCTAATTTTGTGCTTTTTCTCATTTGAACTTTTTTTGTTCTTTTCTTTTGATTAAGAAGAAAACAACTAGTAGCACAACTAAACTAAAATTCGCTAACTCTTATTACTTATATGTATGACATTACACTATTTGAAGCATAAGCAAAAATATTTGGAACTTGAAATTGCAATTACAACTAAATGTTGGTCCAAGCCAACTTATACAATGCAATAAAAAGAAAATAAATTGAATTAAGCAACAAGGACAGTAATAGGAATGATGGTGATAACAAGATTGATACAGTGAGTCCCCTAGTGCATGGAGTGGTGGATATGAGGGATAGGGAAAGGAGTTGGTGTGAAGGTGGTGGTCATGATGATTATATGAGTGATTACAATTATGTATGGCCATATAAGTGTGAGTTGATAGGTTAATGTGTGTAATGTAGTGATTAGGAATGGGCTGTGTTTAGGACACCTAAAGGTCCACTTCAATGGTGGTGACTATGGAAGTGTTTGTGTCATGAAATGTGGTGATGATAATGGTGAGAGTTAAAGTTGTGTAAGTGTGTGTGGTATGGTTGGGATTTGTAATGAAGGTTTCAAGCGGATGGATGTCAAATGAATCATTGTTATGAGGGATATGGTAGGGAGATGGAGTGACCATGGGAGTGTGTTTAGTGCATGTGTAATGCAGGAAATTTTTCTAAACACTTGGGGTGGTGTGTGTGTGTGTAATGGAACTAAGTTCACGTGAAGTGGATTGGTGACAAACACTTGGTAGTCATGAGGTTAGGAATGATGAGGAGTGAATTTGGTGTGGAGGATAAGGTGATTTTCCGTGTATGTGTGTGTGTGAAAGTTGGTGATGGTAGATGTGTAGTGAATAGAGTGTGGGTGTGCGTGATAGTGAAGGTGATGGTGTTAGTGATCATGTGATAGTTAAGACAAGGGAGTGGTTGGCCAAGTAGTGAGGAAGGTGATGGAGATGTTGAGCAGATGGTGGAGGATGGCCAAGTGGGAATGGAATGGAGCAAATGTTGATGATAAGGTGACCGTGAGGTGTTGATTAGGACAAGGGAGTGTGGAGGTGGTGGTGAAATGGATGGTGGTGTTGTGAGCAAAGGGGACGACTAAGAGGAGGATCGTTAGGACAAGGTAATATGGAAGTGGTGGAGGTCGTTAGTTGGTGATTAAGCCAAAGGAGATGGTCATTTTAGGACAAAGAAAGATGCTACAGTGGAGGTTGATGGTTGTATTGGTGGTGGCATGGACAATGGTGGTTGTGAGGATGATGGCCACAACTAGTTGGAGGATGAAGTGGTGATGATGGATAAGGGATGGTCAAGTAGAGTAGATGGTGGTCATTTGTTTGGAGGTGGATAGGGAAGGATATGGCGGTGATTTGGATGAGGAGAATGGAGGTGATGGAGATGGTGAGCATGACTAAGGGGTGGAGGAATGGATGGTCGACCAAGGTAAGGAAGGGGAGAAAGAGATTGTGGATATGGTGGTGGTGGGATGGATGGATGGTCGTCCATAAGGAGGATATGATGGTGGATAGATAGAGGTGCTAGTCATGGAGATGATGGATGGGATAGGATGAGTAGGTCGGTCAATTGGGCATGAAGGTAATGGTGGTCATGGGTGGTAGAGTATGGTGCTGGAAGTGGATAATGGGGATGGAGGAGAGGGTCGACTAGATGGTAGTGGTGGTGGTTGTTTGGCGTGTAATTCGTGTTTAAAATATTATTTAGTTGTAGTATAGTGCGAAAACACGTCGACAAGTAAATTTGTAAAGACCAATGGGTACCATGTCATTCGCACGGAGACAATCTCAATTTATGTAGAAGTGTTTCAATAGAACTTGTTCTAAATGGATATTTATATATGTATATATGTATAGGAGTCAGATATATGCATTCAGAATATCAGAATTTTATTGCACTTAAAAATAGAGTTTTCACAATAGAGAATGCTACTAGAAACAAATAGATATATAGATACAGAGAGAGAGATAGAAAGTGGCAAAGAGATGACGTCACTTGTAGGAAGCTTGTGCGAGGTGCGGCAACACCTCAGATCCAGAGCACCGGGATGATGGTTATAGCAGAGTTGCAAAGGGACAGCGAGTTGCAGAGAAGGTGGAAGATATCTGGAGTTGATGGGAGAGAGGGATTCTTTAACTAGGGGGCCCTGGGCCTTCTTTTATAGTTTTAATGAGGGGAAAAGTGGGTATTTGACCCCTTTATCTCGTGCAACAACTCTTATTTGATCAAATCCTCCAACGCGCCTCCAGTTAAAGATCTGGCCTCAAAATAACCTCCAACGCACCTCCATCGCATGGATCGCACCTCTAGCTAACACGTGGCACCCACTGCACCCTTGGATCGCGCCCGCCCGCTCCTCGTGCCCGCCACTCATTTTCATAACACTCTTTAAATTCAAAATGCGCACGCTTGATTTCAACCGTTCGATCTCGCGATCAAATGGCTAAAATTGCATGTGCCCGTAGCCTTAATATTAACGCATGCAACCGCGTGTTGTGGCGGTGTCAAATCGTGCATTGCCATCCGATGGCCATCGCCGAGCAACGCATTTGCATCTACACCCTCCGCTCATCATCCGATGGTCCAATTGAGATTGAGCGCACCGCCTTCTTGATTTAGAGTGCAGCGAGGCTCGAGCGTGCATCTCGCACTTATGTGCGGGTGTGCTAACCAACACACTAAGGCACGTTTTGTGTTGCATTTAGGTTTTCTGGCAACTCCTCTCTCAGCTGTTGGATGGAGATCCAATGCCTGAGATCTTTTCTTAGTTGATGGAGCATGGGGGCGGGGGCGACGTGGGTGCATGGTGGCCATTGGATGACGATCCAACAACCCACAATGCATGAGGAGTGCTTCTTCAAAGATTGGGCGGCAATGAGGGGGCTGCTGTGATGGTGCCACATGAAGCCATCATGGACGTCCATCTTCTTTTCCTTGTATCTGGTGATGTGGAACTTCGATTGAGTTGATTTTTTTGCCGTTGGGCTGCGATTGTCGATCTAAATTCATCCGTGCGGTTAGATTCTTTATCTGATGCTCGGATCTTTGTCTTTTGGCTTTATGATCTCCATTCTTTTATGGACTGCACAAGATGCCCTAGTTGTCTGATCGAGATGACTTCGGAAGTGTTGGACTCCCATCGTCGTTCTGATCAGACTTGTCTGATCTGATCTGACATCCACGTCTTCGAATCATCTGTGATTAAAGTCATCTATCTTTTAGGTCATAAAATGATGATATTATCTATATGACTAATAAACTAGCTACTGTGCAAATTATGATGCCTATGAATGCATTATTCCTAAGTTATGCTAGAATCTAGCTTAATTCAGGTGATTTAGGTTGCATGATTGCTATGCAATCACACCCCCATGCATAAATCTTGCTAGTCCCTAGAAAATGCATGACTAAATGTAAAGTGGTCCTATATGAGTAATTTTTATCAAGAGTTTGACTAGAGGTTTATGTCTTTTATTTTCATCCGAAGCTTTAGTAATCCAGATAATTGTGATTGTGTTTTATTGTAGCCTATGCAACGGATCCAAGTGAAAGCCAATCCTCATCTAAAGCTCATACTTGACCCTTAGTAAAAATCTATTGGGATAAGCAAACTTCTTCCCTCAGGGTTGTAAAGTAACCCATATATTCAGCCCTGGCTTTTGGCTTAGGTAAAAGATTTCTGAGTCAAGTAGATTTGTATTTGGTGGCTTACACTCATCTGGTGCTACATATAGACTAGTACTTTAGAACCTAGATTTCCATATTATTAAATAATTCAACTCAAAGAGAGGCGAACAAAACTGTGCTCTCTTTAGTTCCTTTTTACTCATCCTCTCTCTTTCTTTCTCTTTCTTTTTTCTTTTTGTTTATCTTTTCTTTTCTTTTCTTTTTGAGCTCACAATCTCACCAGATTTTATCAATATATTTGGTGGTCTCTCATGGCATTAACACTTTGATTAAGTTCTGATAACTCTAAAACTAAGTCGGAATTCCTCAGCTCGTATTAGGTAGCCAAAAATGCAGAAAAGTAGGTCAAGGCTGTATTTGGTGGATCGTGAGGGTGGTAGGTGTTATTGCCTCATTACATTTGAAATAATTCTAGAAACACTTATAAACTCTTTTTTTTCTGCTTTTTCTTTCTTTCTAAAATTTTTTCTATATACATTTTTTTCTTTTCTCTTGTTTTTTTTTTGCATCCAAATATCTATTAACGCAACGCAGTATAGTATACAAACTTTTATTTATGAGGTATTATTCGGGATTTTGGGTGTTTAAGAGGATATCAGGTGGCTTATTTGGTGGAAGTGCCTCTTCTCGACACGGGGAAGGGAATGGATAGGACAATGTATTTCTGACCTTGACATTAATACCCTCCTTCAGTCGAGAATTTCTTAAAAAATGGTCGTGACCATCCATCTCAATCATAGTTTTATCAGAACTCGTTCTCTACGTATTTGCCTTATTTGGTGGCTCTCAAGAGATTCGCACTAAGATCTTATACGCAGAAACCAAGAGCTAAAACTATGCCTAACTCTGAGCATCATTATCTCATTATCCAGAGTTTAAGGTTCCTCATACTAACCTTAGAGCACCAATAGACTTTCTACTCTCACCTCACACTTGTTTGGTGGATCTATTAGAAGATAGTTTACCTGACTCCCTAATTACTGTCCAAGGGTCTAGGGGAAGAAGCATTGCTTCTTCTCGACAAACTAAAGATGTTTATCAGTATTCACAGAGGATCCATTGCAAATTCTGCGTGTAAGTGTGAAATTATATTGGATTCTAAACTCAGGAATCAACTTAAGAATAAATCCCTAATAAAACCTTAATAAAAATTCTTTATACCTAACTGCAATTTTTTTTTGACATAAAAATAATAAAAATAAGACATGCAATGTCCACCCCCCCATGCCTATTCATTACAATGTCCTCATTGAAATGTATGCATGAAAATCAAAATATAATAAGCAAGATGAGGGGATATCATCTGACCATGCTTGTTAATCCAGGTCAGCATGAATACAGAGGATGCAGAGCTACCTGTATAGAGTATTGGGTTACCTCCCAACTAGCACTAGGTTTACTGTCATTTGCCAGACTCAGTTCAACTTTAAGAAGATTCCAAAAGGTTGATGTGACCATCGGGAATGGGATCACAGTTCTGCATGATAAAAGGCTTCAATCTCTGACCATTCACCTTTGTCTCATAGCTGGTCTTGGGATCTAGGATAAGCACAGCTCCATGAGGGTGGACTTTTCTTATAATGAAGGGACCTATCCACTTTGATCTTAATTTTCCTGGAAAGAGCTTCAAGTGTGCATCAAATAACCAAACCTTTTGATTAGGGACAAAGCTTTTTCTGGAGATGTACTTACCATGTAAAGCTTTTGTCCTATTCTTATAGATTCTCATGTTCTCATAAGCATCATTCCGAATTTCATCCAATTCAATCAATTGGAGTTTTCTTTGTCATCCAGATCGGTCGAGATCCAAGTTAAATGTTCTGATTGCCCAATAAGCTTTATGTTCAAGCTCAACGGGTAGATGACAAGATTTTTCGTAGACCAGAAGAAATGGAGACATTCCAATTGGAGTCTTATACACAGTCCGATAGGCCCAGAGAGCATCATCCAATTTGGTAGACCAATCCTTCCAATTCGGGCAGACCAACTTTTAAAGGATCTTTTTTATTTCTCGATTGGAGATTTCAACTTGTCCGTTGGTCTGCGGATGGTATGGAGTAGAGATTCTGTGAGTGACTCCATACTTGGCTAGTAAGGTCTTGAATTGGTTGTGAGTGAAATGGAACCCTCCATCACTAATCAGAGCTTTGGACACATCGAACTGACTAAAGATGTTCTTCTTTACAAAATCCATGATCACTTTATGATCATTGGTTCGGGTTGAGATGGCCTTAATCCATTTGGATACATAATCAACTACCACCAGAATGTACAGGTACCCAAATGAATTGGTAAAAGGTCCCATAAAATCAATGCCCTAAACATCAAAGATTTCGACTTGAAGGACAGGGTTTAGGGGCATCATGTTCTTCCTGGTCATGTTTCCTAAAGTTTGGCAATTGATACATGACTTACAGAAGTTGTACGAGTCACAGGATAAAGATGGCCAATACAATCCACTCTGCAGTACCTTGGTTGCCATCTTTTTTCCTAAGAAGTGACCTCACAAGCAAAAGTGTGGCAGAATTTTAGTACACTTATGATCTCCTCATCTCGAATACAACGGTAGATAACCTGATCCACGTAAACTTTGAATAGCTCCAGGTCTTCCCAAAAGTAGTATTTGGCATCAGAAATCAACTTATCCCACTTATGCTTAGGTCAATCCATGGGTAGTTTTCCGATGGCCAAATAGTTGACAATATCTACAAACTAAGGTAGTTTGCAAATAGCCAAGAGAGTCTCATCAGGGAAAGAATCATAGAGTTGAGGAGTTGTAGAGTCTACAAGGATTCTGGAGAGATGATCTGCTACTACATTTTGGGCACCAGATTTGTCTTTGATTTCTAAATCAAATTCTTGTAGTAGAAGGATCCATCTGATTAATCTGGGTATTGCATCCTTTTTAGCCATTAGGTGCCTTAACGCAGTGTGATCTATGAAGATTGTGACATGAGATCCTAGTAGGTAAGGTCTAAACTTCTCCAGAGCAAACACTACGGCTAGCAACTCTTTTTCTGTAGTGTATAGTTTCTTTGAGCCTCATCCAAAGTTTTACTAGCATAGTAAATCACAGATGGTTTCTTGTCTACCTTTTGTCCCAAGACTGCACCGATGGCATAATCAGAGGCGTCAGTCATGATTTCGAAGGGATGATCCCAATTAGAGGTTGTAAGATGGGTGATTGTGTAATAGCCTCCTTCAGTTGATTAAAAGCCTTTAAGCAATTTGAATCAAAATCAAATGATTGATCTTTTACCAGTAAGTTGCTTAAGGGCCTCGCCACCTTAGAAAAGTCCTTAATAAATCGACGGCAAAATCCCACATGTCTGAGAAACGATCTTACTTGCTTAACCATCGAAGGTGGCGGAAGTTTGATTATAGTGTCCACCTTGGCTTTATCCACTTCAATTCCTTTCTCAGACACAACATGGCCAAGGACTATGCCCTCCTTGACCATGAAGTGACTCTTTTCCCAAGATAGAACAAGATTCACCTTAATGCATTTTTGTAAAGTCTTTTCAAGATTGATCAGACATGATTCAAAAGAGTCACCGAACACAGAAAAATAGTCCATGAAGATTTCCATGAAATCACCCACCATGTCTAAAAAGATTGCAAGCATGCACCTTTGAAAGGTTATTGGTGCATTGCATAATCTAAAAGGCATTCTACAGAAGGCAAATGTTCCGTAGGGACATGTGAAGGTGGTTTTCTCTTGATCCTCGGGGTGGATAGCTACTTAATTGTAGCCGGAATAGCCATCCAAGAAACAGAAGACTTGTTGGCCAGCTAGTCTTTCCAAGATTTGATCAATGAAGGGAAGTGGAAAGTACTCTTTCTTGGTTGCACTATTCAGCTTCCTGTAGTCGATACAGACTCTCCAAGAGGAAGCTGTGCAGGTTGGAATCAATTCCACATTATCATTAGTAATCACGATCAGCCCAGCTTTCTTAGGAACCACTTGTACAAGACTGATCCACAGGCTATCAAAGATTGGGTAGATTATTCCCGCATCTAACCACTTAATTATTTCATTTTTCACTACCTCCCACATGTTAGGATTCAACCGTCTCTGCATTTCTCTGGTGGGTCTCGATCCATCCTCAGTATAGATTCTGTGGGTGCAGTAAGTAGGACTGATTCCCTTTAGATCATCTAATGTCCAACTAATTGCTCTACTGTTTCTTCCCAACACTTGAATCAATTGCTTTTCTTGAGTTTGGGTTAGATGAGAGGTAATGATTAATGGGTAAGTCTGATCAGATACCAAGAAAATATATTTTAGATGATCTGGATGAGGTTTAAGTTTAGGTTTTGGTCCTTGGGATAAAGGGTTCAGTGGTGGATCACAATTACCCTTAAAAGGTCTTGAAATCAAGTTAGTGATTAATGGGTTGACCTCTTGATTGGTTTGGGGTTCAAGGCCTATAGGATCAGATTGGGTTATTCCTAATTCCATACAATATTCAACGGTATTGTCCTTAGAATCTTCTATCATTCCACAATCCTCAAATTGTTTGATGGCCTTAAAGATGTTAATTTTTATCTTCTTATCCCCAAATTTGATTTCCATACTGCCAGATTCACAGTCAATATTTGCGTTGGCAGTAGCTAAAAATGGTCCTCCTAGAATTATCGAGGTGTTCTTCAAGTTCTCTAGTACCTCCATGTCAAGGACCAGGAAATCCACAGGAAAATAAAAATCACAGACCTTGACAATTATATCCTCAACAATCCCTCGTGGTGTGGTCACAGACTGATTAGCCAGTTGTAATGTGACCTCAGTAGGGTTTTAACTCTCCAAAGTTAAATTTTTCATATAACATGGTGGGGATTAAATTTATGGAGGCACCTAAATCTAACAGAGCCCTATCAAAAGTAGTATCTCCAATAGCACATGAGATCAGAGGGGCTCCTGGATCTCTCTATTTTCGGGGTAGGTTTCTAAGGATAACTACATTGGCTTGTTCAGAAAACACTATCCTTTTAGTTAATTTGGCTTGGCGTTTAGGAGTGAACATTTCCTTTAAAAATTTAGCACAGGCTGTGATATTCTCAATAGCTTTAAGGAGTGGTATGTTCACTTGGACTTGTTTAAAAATATCAAGCCACTCAGATGGATTGGTTTTCTTTTTTTTAGGTTTGTTCAAGGCTTCAGAAAAGGGAGCTTGAGAGAAATCATGAGTGTTTGGGTCCTGATCCTTTTCTTCTTGATCTCCTAGGTCAGATTCAGGCTCCTCAAGATCTTGTTTAGATTTAGATTTAGAGGGGTAAGGATCTTGGATTTGTCTCCCACTTCTCAAGGTTACCGCACCAGCAAAAGCATTAGGGTTAGAAAGTTGAGGTGGGTTCTGCAAAATAGGTGGAGCCTGATTAGGGTTAGCAAAACCAGGTGGGTGCGAGGGAGCAGGTTGAACCAAATGTGCCTGTTGCTCTCTTGTGTTGTGCTGGTTAACCCTATTGAAATTTCTTGGTTTTGGGACAGGTTGGGATGGCAGCATCCCATGTTGTCTAGCATCTACTAGCTGGTCCAGTCGTCCCGTCAATTCTGTCCTCAATTGATTCATTTTTTCCTTATGTCTCAGATTCGTCTCTCTCATTTCTTTAAGGACCAGGCTTAAATCAGTGGGTTAGTTTTCCTAAGTAGGTTGTGGCTGGTACGTGCGTGCATGTCCCTACTAGGTTGCCCATAAGTGTTTGGTTTAGTCAAGTTAGGACCCTGGGCAGGTTTTTGACTTGACCAAGCAAAGTTAGGATGGTTGCGCCATCCAAGGTTGTAAGTGTTTGAATAAGGCTCATTTCTAGTGTAATCCTAGAGTGCATTCACATCCTTAGGATAACTAGGCATCGGGCTACCTAGTTCAGAATTAGAGGGCATCAAGGTCCCTCCTTGGTACCCAGAAAGAGATGGGTCCAAGTACAGTTGGCTCATAGGTGGAGCCATGGTTACGTCATTAATGTTGTGCACTGATTCCTGACCTACTGGGTTGGGGAATTGGTTGTGCGTTAATATAGGCACTCCTTGGGTAGGCATAGGATTTAATCTGGATTGTGTACCTAAGGAATTCCCACCCTTTAGAAGGTTATCCAATTTCTTATCCAAATTCTCCACATTCTTTCCCATGAGTTCCACCTTATCTAATCGTTGTGGAATTAGTTCTAAATCAACCAAGTTTGAATTATCTTTCACTTCATAAACTCTACTCCTTGGTTGATTAGCTTTGTTAAAGGTGAATATTGAGGCATTATTGAGGGAATTTTCACTCATATTCTCGAACAATTGAAAGGCTTTCTCATCATCTCTGCTTAGGAAATTGCCCCCACATGCTGCATCAACAAAATTCTTTAGATTATCACTCAACCCATAATAGAAAATATGGGCCAGGTGCCACTTGGGAATCCCATGATGGGGGCATTTCCTAGCTAAATCATTGAACCTCTCCCAAGCCTCATGTAGTTGTTCCCCGGAGTTCTACTTAAAGGTTGTTATGGCACATCTAAGGGCATTAGTTTTTCCTACGGGGAAGAATTTCTTTAGGAATGTGCTTCTCAGGTCTTCCCAAGTTAGGATTGGTCTACCAATTGTCCTCAGCCAATGTGCAGCTCTATCTTTCAAGGAGAATGGGAACATTTTCATCATCAGGGTTCCTTCATTCATGTTCCTAGGGCCAAAGGTTCTTCCTATGTGTAGGAGCTATTCAAGGTGGTGGAAGGGGTCATCTGACTCACGACCATGAAAGTGGGGAATCAAGTCAATGATCTGAGGTTTGAGTTCAAAATCTTCCCCATCCTGAGGTACCCTAACAAAGGGTTCAGGTTAGGCATTAGGAGGGTTATAAAAGTCATGGAGGGGCTGATCTGCCCTTCTGTTTTGGAGTCGAGTGATAGCTTGTACTATGACTTCCATCTGTTGGTCATGATGATGGCCCTGCTAAGTGATTTGCCTTTGTAAGAGAGTCATAGGATCCAGATTTTGTTCATCAATCTTTTCTTCCTCTTGATGACTAGCCATTGTAGAGGGTTTAGATTTAGATCCTGGATAAATAGGTCTTCTCCTAGGATTTCTTCCTAATGGTGGTAGTAAATTAGGATTTTGAGATCTTCTACCTTGCATGCACCAGAAGAATGTCTATAGACAAGAGAGAAGACAGATGAGAGAAACCTCGCCCGCTCAATGCAAGCAATCAAACTGGTCCTTAGAGTGTCAACTCTAATTAGACTTGATCCTGGCTCCCCAAAACACAACTGGGTTAGATCAACCCTTGAATTACTTGGCTGGTTAAAAGGGTGGGACCCCTTAGGACACCCCACACGGCGGGACACTACTAAAGGTTAATATAGTTACCGCACCGACCTTTCTTGCCACCAATGGGTCCAAGTAGACAAAGCCCTAACCTTAGCCCAATCTAGTTTCAAGTCCCCAAGTCTATTAGTCCTTCCTAGGGCACGTCTACTTAGTTTTAGGTGTGAGTTTGATGTGCTTTTCGAATATGATGGGCGTTAGGGGGGTGTTTGCCCTTAAAAATTGATTTTGAAATGTGTAGTGCACAGGTAAAAAGGGTTCACAAGCAATTTTTCTTGATGAAGTGAATTTTAAGATTTAAATGCTTGTGTTAATGAGTTTTAGGGTTCAGTTGAGTTAATATTTTTAATCAAGGTTTTGATGAGGCATGCAAGAGTTTTGTAAATCCTAATTTGTTTGATAGATTTCCTTTAAATATGGAAATGCAGGTGTGCTCTATCTTTAATGTGGAACCCTAAGTACAAATAATTCTAGATGATTCTTTTAAGTTCAAAATCAGATGAGTGGTGAGACCCAAGCAATGCAATCAATTGGTCATATTGTACCACTAACTAAGCACTCATAAAATATTTTTTCAAGAATTTTTAATGCACATTTTCTATTTTTTCTGATTTAAAGTGTATTGGGGGTTTTGTATTTTGTTTTGACCCCTAATTCGTGATTGGAAAATCCGTGCAATCAAACATGCAAGAAATACTTTTTTCATATTTTTCTTAAATTCTTGATTATTCCAGAAATTTAGTGCCATAAATTTCAAGCAAATTAGAGTTGAATAAAAATTCCTATAATATTTTGAACTCTTAAAAATTAGGAACAATAATCGTATTGATAACAGATTAGTGCACGAATTTTTAAAATTTTTCTATAACTTTGATTTATGCAGAATTTGGGTATGTTGTTCCTAACTTATAAATCTACATCCAATAAAAATTTGAGAATTTTTGAATATACAGATCTCCGGGAATTGAATTTTTAATATGAAATTTTATTTCAGCTCAAAATTCAAAGGAATTTTTTTTTAATAAGAAAACAAATTCTAACTAATCCTAGGGTTCAAATAAATCCTAAATCTAACTAAACTATGGGTACCTACCTGAGGTTCGAACCTGCAATTTCCATTGTCGTGTTTCATTCTGATTTCCTTGCTTTCCTATACACACGAAATTAGCGAAAATAGCAAGTTAGAAATCTCAAATTTGCACCAAAGAAAGCTTTAAAAATTTTCGTTGCCTCCACGACAACGGCGCCAACTTGTTTGGCTCATAATTCACGTTTAAAATATTATTTAGTTATAGTATACCATGAAAACACGTCAACAAATAAATTTGTAAAGACTGGTGAGTACCGGGTCGTTCGCAGGGAGGCAATCTCAATTTATGTAGAAGCATTTCAGTAGAACTTGTTCTAAACAGATATTTATATATGTATATATGTATAGGAATCAAATATATGCATTCAGAATACCAAAATTTTATTACACTTAAAATAGAGTTTTCACAATAGGGAATGCTACTAGAAACAAATAGATAGAGAGAGAAAGATAGATAGAAAGTGGTAGAGAGACGACGCCGCTTATAGATGGAGATAGATGGAGATCCAACGATTGAGATCTTTTCTTAGTTGATGGAGCATGGGGACGAGGGCGACGTGGGCACATGGTGGTTGTTGGATGATGATCCAATGACCCACAATGCATGAGTGCTTCTTCAGAGATTGGGCGGCGATGAGGGGGTGGCTGTGATGGCACCACGTGGCGCCATCATGGCCGTCCATCATCTTTTCCTTGTATCTAGTGATGTGGATCTTCGATTGAGTTGATTTTTCTGCCGTTGGACTGCGATCGTCGCTCTAGATTCATCCGTGTGGTTGGATTCTTCATCTAATGCTCGGATCTTTGTCTTTTGGCTTTATGATCTCCATTCTTTTATGGACTACACAAGATGCCTTGGTTGTCTAATCGAGACAAGTTCGGAAGCGTTGGACTCCCGTCATCGTTCTAATCAAATTTGTTCGATCTGATCTGACATCATCATCTTCTAATCATCTGCAATTAAAATCATCTCTCTTTTAGGTCATAAAATGATGTTATTATCTATATGACTAATAAACTAGCTATTGTGCAAATAATGATGCTTATGAATGTATTATTCCTAAGTTATGCTAGAACCTAGCTTAATTCAGGTGATTTAGGTTGCATAATTGCTATGCAATCAGTGGTGGAGACCGTGGATGATGGTGTAGCGTATGCATGTGTGTATGTGCGTGTGAATATAGTAAATAAGAACAACAAGAACAAGAAGAATAATAATAAGAGCTATGGAAATAAAATGACAACTATATTATTGCAAATAAAAGAAGAACAACAAGAAGAAAAGAAGTAGAAAACTCACCATGCCGAGAGGGCACTAGGTAGTCAGTCTTGTGTGGGAGTAGGGTGAGCCTTAGTCGCGATGACCGCTTGCACCACCACTTGGCGATAATCAGGAAGGGCCTATGAAGAGAGACCGCCGGCGACCTTAGAGGAGGAGGAGGAGCACGCTCGTGGGGAGGTGTTGAAGCAAAATCATCGATGTTTTAAGAAATGCATTATAGTATAGGACAAAATCGCATTAAACAAATACAATTTATTACTCGAATTGAAGTCCGAGGTCAAACATAGGGAGCAAGTATTGCATTCAGTGCTAATCTCAACTAAAATATAAATGAGCACAAGAAATTGAGTAAAATATAGATTTTCAATGAATAATAACTTATCACATTAAATATTCAATGAAGAATAACTACTCAAATGATGTTTAATACTAAGCAAGAGTATATCAGGAGTTTAATGAGACAAAAAGATATCTAAGACAGAATAATGATGATTTGAATAACCAATTATTAGCTTAGATACATATATAATAATTAGTCAATGGTCTAAATAAATGCACAGTGCCTCAAATAATGCCACAGTGTTTTCAACCAAGTCAGACATCAGATCAAATGACCAAACGACTTAAGTTCAACCCTGCTACGGTGCCTCAAAGAGGCTTCTTCTCCTCAACGTCTTCTTCTTTCCTTTCTTGGCTTTCTCTGCTCTTCCTTTCTTCCTTAATCTTTTCCTCTATCTTTCTTCCTTAGGTTTCCTTCCTTCCTTCCTCACAGCTAAGTGTCCAGCCAATGCATAGAGGAGCAAAACCCACCCTCCCCTGCTCTCTTTCTCTCTCTTTCTCTCTTCCTCCTCTTCTCTTTCACTGAAACCAGGAAACTGGGTAATCGGGTTAAGCACGTACCTTGGTCCAGGCCTACGTGCGTGGTGTCGCAGCCGAGGAGTGAATAGGCAGGTTAACAGGCATGTGAGGGGGTAAGGGACCCGACCCCTCAAGTGACTAGGCGAAGATCTATAATCACAAAAATAATATATAGGCGTGTGGCTATTCTTCTCCAACAGATGTGGGACTAGAAAGTCCCCTCCTTTTTCATGCACCTGCATGTGAAGCTTCATTCAATTGGGTGTGGTCTTCATAGCTAGAACCTCCAATTGAGGATTGGGATGGCTTCCTGTAGCTAGTCCCCTCTGCCTGGAGGTGAGACCTGGGGCTTTCGACGTCGGAGCACTGAAGAATGAAGCGGCAATGCCGTAGGTGGCAAAGCTCCGGTGGATATCTGAAACTCATGCAAATGGCCTCATGGCCACATTATAATATCTCAGGATGGTCACCGGAGGATGGGGAAGGTGATGGCGGTGTCCTCGTGGTGTGGGAGTGAGTGTGGTGGCCGGACAAAGTTGGGAACAGAGGCAGGAAAGTGGGTTATTCGATGAGGAGATTAGGTGGATGGAATGGCGAATAAGAAGAGGGGTTTTGATCACAGGGTGACGACGGAGGTTGTGGGGTAGGTGGCGAGGCGGTTGGTGGCTTGTGGTGTAAGATGGGCCTTGTCGGAGTGGTGGCCAGAGATGACGAAGATGACGGTAATTGGTGGCATCGGAGGTTTGTTTTTGGATTTTGGATAAAGGGATAAAACCTAGGGAATTAAGGGAACTAATATAGCCCTAAACTAATGGACGAAAGGGGGGATTTGCCCATGCCAGTGGTATGCCGGACGTGGGGAAGATGAAGCCTTCGAGGATAGGGACGGCGATGATAAGGGGAGACAGGCGGCGACCGTGGGTATTGCGACGCGCGGAGGAAGTCAAGGAAAAAGAATCCACTCTCTATGGTCTGTGAGAGCGGACTAGGAAGGAGGTCGAAGGAGGTCGCCGAAGCTCGTGGAGAATTTAGTTGGAGAGGAGGGAAGAAGGTGAGATCCTAGCCAAGAACAAGCTGAGGATGTACGGTTTAAATTAGGGATCCCTTTATAGGGCTTAAGGAGGCCTTCCAGGCTTGGAAACCAAGCTTAGAAGATTCCAAGCTTTGAAATCTATGGAGACTGAATCCTTTCAAAGGTTAGCATGAGAGATTGGGTGAGATCTGGAAACTCAAACAAGGCTTAAAAGGAAGGAAATTACTTGACGAATCTCCCTTTCAATTTTGAGAGGGATTCGTCAAATAATCAACAAGTTCTTTCCAAACAAAGCTCACCAGAGTAGGATTCCTTAACGAAAATGGTGAAAGGACCTTTTTGCAAAGGGTGACGACAAAGATAAGGGGCTTTTTGCAAGAAATTTCAAAAGCTACAGGGTTGAGTGAGAGAGAAAGAGTCTGACTAGACCAAATTACAAACTAGGTTAAGATGATCTCTAATTAGGCCCAAATTTTGGTACAAATCTAATTTGGACCCAAGGAATCTGATGGTGAAGTCGAATTTAGGCTTTGACCATGTTTGACTAGGTAAATTGCGTAGTTACCCAAATTAAGGTAACTTTCCATCTGAGACTCTATTTTAGGTCAAAATGGGTTTTGATGGTCAATTCAAAGATGCCAAACCATAGAGAATATTTTTCTATGATTTTTATAGGATTTAGATGAATTTTATCCTAATCAAAACCTCAATTACTCATGTGGGTCAGTTTTTAGGATTTTAGATGTCCATTAATTCTTGAAATGCATGAAAACTTATTCCTATTTGCATGAACCCACTTATTAGACATTTATGATCATTTGAATTTTAATTAACCCTTGAGAAATTCTGCGGTTATTCTGCATTCGTGATAGGATGGTAAAATTATAGTTTTAACCCCTGCTTCTTATTATTCTCTTAGAAAGGATGTACAATTAATTATTATCTTCTGGCAGTTATGTAGAAGCATTTAATGATGGAATATGACTAAATAAAGCTAGATATGGCTGATGATGATGTTATCATCATACCCCCATGCCTAGCTTTTGCTAGTCCCTTAGCAAAATCTCATGGAATTAACTCAAATTCTAGACCATGCCTTTATGTTCAAAGTCCTAATTCTTTCTTCTTTTTAGAAATTAGATCAAAATGCTAATAGTAGGCCTAGAGGTACTCAAGTGCCAATCAAGATCCAGACCTGACCAGCTTTAGCCTCAATCTACCACGAAGGTTTCTAAGGCCAACAGAAACTAACCTAAGGTTCGTTGGACCCAGCAGTTAAAGCACCCGTGCTTGTAACATGGTTAGTTCCGGTTTAGTTTGCAGTGCATTTTTTGTAAGAGAGGGATAGGAGAATATTTTTCATTTTTGGAGAGCTTTCTCTCTTTTTTTCTTGATTATTTCTAGCTTCAGATTTGCTCAAAAACATGATCTGTATTGGATTCCTTGCACCCACCATCAATCCTCACAGGGTCCCTGGCTTTTGATGCTTCGAGATAGCATCGCCCATGGCAACCCCTAGAACCTTGGCTTTCGACACTTCGAGATAGTGCTGCCCATGGCTTTCTGTAGCTAAATTCAGACCTTGGCAATCGAGATTTTGGGATAATCCCGCCCGTGGTATCTGAAGTAACATAAAATGCTTATGTGTCCTCGATAGGATATTTAGATATCCTAGGAGACAAGCACCGAGGAGACGATATGTTATTGCACATCTTCAAGGGGAATTTCCCGCCTCTTCACGTTGGGAACTCATCCAAATCAACTTGTGTTGGTAAGCCGTTCGTAATTTAGGTAGCTTTTTTTTAGAACAGAATTAATGCATTTGCGTGATTTTGATATTAAGCACACTGAACCAGATTGTGTGTGGATTAGGGTGCTTAGGTTACTGAGTCCCGCAAACCAAAGGTCAGTTAACGAGGTCGAATAATCCCTAAGCTTTAGACCTAATACATAAGCTTCGCATTTTCCTCAACCTCTTGAGGACTATCCAGATCTTAATGGATATATGAATTTTTAAGCCTAAAACAAGCCCAAGAGGCCTAAGATCAGCACTCATACCAATCTCTTTGCCTTTCTATCATTTTAGGAATTAATTTCTTTTCTTTTGATTTGGTCTAGAACTTAAGTAGATTCCATAGTCATTTACTAATGACTATCACATTTTTGTTTCAAATTGTAGCTCCTTTTTAACATTTAAATCACCTCCTTTCTTCCTTAAAATGATATGCAATTAATCCTCTCAAAATTTCCTCCCCATTCCACTTTTTTGCTCTTTTTCAATTTTTATATATTTTTTTGGTTTTTTTTTTGGAATATGTAATTTTTTTGTGAGAACCCTTTAGAAATTCAAATTTTTTTGTGTTTGCACTTTAACACCCCCCCATACCTAAGTTTTGCAATGTCCTCATTATAAACTAGAGGATATGAAATCAACTTGGGTTCAAGGATTAGAATAGGTTCAATGGGTGAGTGGACGGGTCGGGACGACTATTTGCAGACGATTTCAAGCTTTGGTACGAATACCAAAGGTGGAGTCGACTATTCTAAAATTGAACTCAGAGTACATTAGACGTGAAGTACAAAAGGATAATCAGAAGGATCTTGGGTTTTTGGATTGACGGGTTGCCTCCCGTTAAGCACTAAATTCAATGCCTTCAGCCAAACAGAAAATGGTATGGAGAGGGAGTAGTCAAATCAGATGAATTTTGTAGAACAAACACCTTGATCAAAATCCTGGTTGGTCCAACTAGGTGCTTATTCAGATCTACAGGCTGATGATGCTGCCCAAACCCAATCAATCTGGTGGGTTGATGGATGTGAATCAATAGATGTGGTGCCCACCAGATACTTTGAAACTCGAAAAGATGTGGAAGTGAGAATCTAGGGTTTAGCTGATTTGATTTAGCCTGGTCAGAGTAGGGATCCTCAAAAGAGAATGAATCCATGGAGTATATGAGATCCCTACGAGAGTGATCAGAGAAGGATGGGACGTGATTATCAGTCTGATCGATGTTAGAAACCTGATTAAAAATGAAGAATCATGTATAACCATATCATCGAGAGGAGAATCAGAGTAGAAATTGAGTCCGGTTGTGGGTCGAGGTTGGAAGTGAGTTTTGGAAGGTTCCGTATATGGAGTAGAAGAGGTGTTTTCTTTTAAATCATTGACCTCAACGTCAGCATCAAAAGATAGCTCATGGTCACTGAGGTCGTAAATTGGTTTGGATTCATAAGGAAACAATAGTTCTCTGATATCAAAGTAAGATTTGAAATCATCAGAGAACTTGCGAAGACCGTGTTCTATATCTGATTCGGGATCATAGGTTCCACCATAGAAAGGATCAAGATGTGTAGAATCAGCAACCTGACTTCGATCTAGCCTATTCTCAGAATCTGAGCTCAAAAAGATGTTCCTATTTGGCATGGGTTCGAGTTCTTGGCTCCTAGGATAGACCTAATCAATTCCCAACTCTTCTAACTCAGTTTCTGTATCGTAGATCGGCATGACTTCCAAAAAATCAATCTGTATCTCTAAGGAGTCTAAAGGGGTGTACTCATCAAATACGGGCCCAGAATTGTAACTCAGATTCAAAATCTGATTCTCATCATATGAGGCCTCATAGTCATCCCAATAAGGTTCAAATCTAGATTCTAGGTTAAGGGTAAGGATTGGATTACTAGAATCTAGGATGGGCTCTACAGAGATGTCAGAATCATTCTCGAGAATCACCTTAATAAGATAAGACTCGAGATTTACACTCCCGAGAATGTCTGTGTTAAGCTCATCATCACAGGTGTCAGGGAAATCTAAGCTTGGTGAACCAGGTTCTTGATTTTCTAGGGTTGGCTCAAAATTGGGAACACCTGCAGTTGGATCCTCCCCACCCTTATCAAGATTAGGAATGTCAATTGCTATGAAATTTGAATCTGAATTCATTTGGGTTGGGGGTCCACTATAACCTTGATTCTCGAACCTGAGATTTAGGAAATGTTGATTTTTAGTGCTTCTCCAAGGTGTCTCATTATCCATTGACAAGTATTTTTGATTAATGCCTTCATATAATGCATCAAGTTCTATACCATGTGCCTTCGTGAGATCTTGGTGCTTCTCTAAAAGTATTGGGTTTGACCAACATTGTAAATACTCATTGTCATGTAATATCCTCAATTCAAAACATTCTCGTAGGAGATCATCACGGGTTGAACCATGTATCATTTGAGAAAAAATCATCTAAGCATGGTTAAAAATGAATTTTGATGAGTCATTAACCTGAATCTCCCTAAATGGACTTGAGGATCTAGAATACTCTTCATGATGATTGTAAGCACCCTCAATCATTTTGTCTTTGATGGTCATTTGGGACATGGGTTTCCTAATCACTTTTCCTAACATGTTAAGTTGCATTTTTGAATCAGGTGGTGGAATCAAGATTAGAATCAAACTCTGGATCAGATTAGAAATCCCTGAGAAAATCTAATGAGGTCTCTTAGGTTAAAAACCTAATGACCTTTCTGTGTGAGTTCTCTAGAGAAAAGATGAGGGATTGGATGTTATTTGGACCCAATCAAGGCATCCAAAGATTTTTGAATGACTAAGGTAGTTTCGAGGCAGATGATACCTCTGAATCAGAAATTCGCGTACTCGAGAAGTACCTGGACAGCCAAGAAGGGAGAGCCCTGCAAAGACCCCTACATGGTAGAGTGTCCCTACGAGTTATAGGGTTTCCCCCATCCGACCTTCCTTGTCACTGCGGTTCCAAGTAGACTAGAAGGTACAGACTTAAGACCTTAAGTCTACCAATTTTATTACTAATTTTGTGCCTTGGATTTCACTTGATTAGAAGTTGATTTGACTTGTGACCTAATTTGGAGGTTGGTTGGCCCACAAAGTAGACCAACTTCACCTGACCTGCCCTAAAGATGGCAGAATGAAATCTAGATCTAGACCCAGAAATGACCCTGATTGACTCTCAGGTTATTAGGTCCATGGTTTTAAAGTTCAAGTGAATCTTAGAGCCTAATTTTTAGGATTTGCTGAATTAGATCTTTTCAAACAAGGGCTTGGGTAGCATACAATTGCCGGGGGGGGGGGGGGGGGGGGTTTGTTTCTTTCTATGCAAGAAAAATGTGAACTAGCACTTCAAACCCTAGTGTTGAAACCCTAATTAGCTCTATTTCAAGTCCAATTAAATTTCAAAATGTTCACCTAGGGCTTCAAGCAAGCAGTGTGGTAGCCCAGGGTAATTTTAGAAATTAAGCATAGTCTCTAATAGGTATAGGCAAATTGGGTAGGGAATTCTAAACAGAATCGCTTCAAGCTTCAATCAGATGAAAATTTTTCGCAAATCAAGAAACTACCTTTTTTTTTAATGATGATTTACTATGAAATAAGGCAAATGAATCCTAATTTATTGTTTCCTTTTTATCTTCCCAAGATTAGGAGGTTTGATTAGGGAAGAATCAGGAATTACCTGCCCCAGGAGTGGCTGATTTGCACAGAAGTTCGCCTCGTGAGGTACCTCCCAAAATCACAATAAACAAATAGGGCAAGTTAGTGCTAAGATATAATTAATTAAATCCAAGACTAGCGGTGAATTGCATGTTGCTCCCCAACCATGAAAAAAACTCCCCGATCGTGCCAAAATGTTGAAGCGAAATCGTCGATGTTTTAAGAAATGCGTTATAGTATAGAACAAAATCACGTCAAACAAATACAATTTATTACTTGAATTGAAGTCTGAGGTCGAGCACAGGGAGCAAGTATTACATTCACGCACTAATCTCAATCAAAATATAAATGAGTATAAGAAATTGAGCAAAATATAGATTTTCAATGAATAATAACCTATCACATTAAATATTCAATGAAGAATAACTACTCAAATGATGTTTAATACTAAGCAAGAGTATATCCAGAGTTTAATGAGGCAAAAAGATATCTAAGATAAAATAATGGTGATTTGAATCACTAATTATTAGCTTAGATACATATATAATAATTACTCAATGGTCTAAATAAATGCACAGTGCCTCAAATAATGCCATAGTTTTTTCAACTAACTCAGACGCCGGGTCAGATGGCCAGACAACTTAAGTTCAGCCTTGCTACAATGCCTCAAAGAGGCTTCTTCTCTTCAGTGTCTTCTTCTTTCCTTTCTTGGCTTTCTCTACTCTTCCTTTCTTCTTTAATCTTTTCCTCTGTCTTTCTTCCTTAGGTTTCCTTCCTTCCTCACAGCTAAGTGTTTAGCCAATGCACAGAGGATCAAAACCCACCCTCCCCTACTCTCTCTCTCTTTCTCTATTCCACCTCTTCTCTTTCACTGAAACTAGGAAATTGAGTAACCAAGTCAAGCACGTACCTGAGTCCAGGCCTGCGTGCGTGGTGTCGCAGCTGAGGAGTGAATAGGTGGGTTAACAGGCATGTGAGGGGGTGTTTTTGCGAAGTGAGATCAATGTAAAATCAATGCGTCGTAGTATAGTTGAAATCACTCGAAAACAAATGAATTTTATTACTCGAAATTGTAAATCTAAGGTCGAACACAGGGAGCAAATTGGGGTCTAAAAATCAAGACCACAACTTTAAGATTGAATATTATATGCAATGAAAACCAAAGTATAGTGCAAAAAACACAATGTCAATGTATAAGGGAGTAGCACAAAAAATATGGACGTCTGATTTCCAAAATCAAACGTCTTAAATATGAAATTGCTACATTGCTTCTTGGCTATATGTCTCTGATCTCCTTCTTCTTTCTTTTCTTTCTCCTGTTCTCTGTCTCTGACAGCCTTCTTTCTTCTTGGCTTCTTCTTCTTCTTCCTTCTGTGATTTCTTCTTTCTTCTCTGATTTCTTTCTTTGCTCTGGCCCTCGTCTTCTTCTTCCTCTTCTTTCTCCTTTCCTTCTGTCTTTGACTTCAGCTCCTCTTCAGCTTTCTCCTCTTCAGCCTTGCTTTCTCCTTAGCTTCTCTGGCTACCGCCCTTTCCTTCCTTGGCTTCCTCTTCTTCTCCTGAGAGAAAAACCTACCCCTACCCCCCCCCCCACGATCTCTCTTCTTCCTTCTCTCCTAGGCTCGCTCTCCCAGAGCCTTCTCGGGTTATCGGGTCGGGTATGCGCAGCTAGGTCCAGACCCATCGGCATGTGTGGTGGGCAAGGAGTGCAGGCTAATCGGGTATACGGGTCAGAGCCAGGTCCGTAGGCAGTGGGGTCACAAATGAGGCGGTGATGGCGAGTGGGACCTCACCCTGTGGTCAAGTGGCGATAAGCCTCTGTGACTTTTTCAACTTATATCATTGCACCCGCTCACGATCATTCGAGGTTGGACTATGTTGTCCCACCTTCTTCGCGAACGCCCACAGCAGACGTTCTCCTCCAATTGCAGCAACTACATAGGCGTCGACACCAATTGCTAGGCTGAAGATGTACACGAAAGGAATTTGCACGACCTGGGACTTCTTGCCTGGAGTGAGGAGTCCTGGATGAAGCTTCCAAGCAAGCTTCGTGCTTCGTCAATGGCAGTGAAGGCCTCAAACCTGTCAGCAAGAAAATGGCCTTGCAACCTCGTCAGAACATGCAGGGAGCTTTGCCTGAACACGGTGAAGGTGGTACAGTGGTCGGCGTGGCGTGGGGTGGCTTGAGCATGCATGCCTAAGTCACCCTGTGGGTGCGAAGGTGGGTGTGTGCAAGGGGCGTGCTGGGGGCTTGGCGCGGTGAATGGAATGAGGCTTTAGGGTCAGTGAGGTGTGGTGGTGCTCGTGAGGTAGTTGGCGAGGTGGATGAAGGCATGTAGTAGCGGGAACACCTCGTCGGAAGTCTGGCTGGAGGTGAAGGTGGTGGTGGTGTGCGAGCGTCGAGGCGTATTTATAGAAATAAATGGTAGAAAAATGATGAGAAGAGAGAGAGGGCTTAATTGAATGTGGATGGACGAAGGGGGATGCAGAGGAGGCGACCGGCTTGTATTGCCAACGCTGGAGATGAAGGACCTAGTGGGAGGAGAACGGCAACGACGAGAGGGTTGTAGGGACGTCAGTTGGTGCAGCGCGATGCGGATGAAGAAGACAAAGAGAACTCTTCCACTGGTATTGTGGCAAAGCGACGAGAGAGAGAGAAGGGTCGCCAAAGCTTGCTGGGTGGTTGACCGGAGGGGGAAGAGAAGAATTAGGGGTATCTCAGGCCAATCTCAAGCTTAGGAGGTGCGGAATGATCTGGGAAGCTTTTATAGGCCCTGGCAGGAGGTCTTGTGCTTGGAAGCCAAGCTTCCAAGAATGATCATGTCGTCGGAGATGGAAACTCGTAGAGACCCAAATCTCTCATGCGTTCGCATGAGAGATTGGGTAGGAATTTGGGCTTGATAATGGGTTCACATGAGAGGAGATTTCTCAGAGAATCTCTCTTTCAATTTTGAAAGGAATTCTCTGAGGAATCAAGGAGTTCTTTCCCTTGATACCTCACCGGAGTAGGATTCCCTCCGCTGTAATGGAAGAGGGACCTAATTGCAAAGAACAATGAGGAAGTTAGGGGGATTTCTGTAGAGGTTTTCAAAAGTTAGGGGTAGAATTGTAATTAGGCTGAACCTATTTGCAAAGTAGGTCAAGGTGAATTCCCCTTAGGTCCAAATTTTGGTACAAACATAATTTGAACCTAAGGAATCCAATGGTGAAGTTGTATTTTAGGTTTGACCACGTTTGACTGGGAAATTTACGTAAAAACCTACTTTAGGGCAAACATTTGACTGAGATCCCAATTTAGGTCAAAATAGGTTCTAAGGGCCAAATTGAAGGTTCTAAACCATAGAGGGTATTTTTCTATGAATTTTAGAGGGTTTAGGTGAATTTTATCCTACCCAGAACCTTGTTAAATTAAGTGGGTCTGTTTTAAGGTTATAAGAAGTCATTTAATTCCCAGATTTCACATGAACCCTTTTTTGTTTGAACCAACCCACTTTTATCTTGTTAAGACCATTTGACCTATGTTTAGCTCATGAGAAATCCCATTGTTGCACTGAAATGGTAAAATTGCAATTTTACCCCTTGTTTCTTGCTTTTCTTTCAGAAGGGTTATTCATTGAGTTAGGACCTTTATTTGGTTATGTAGGAGCTTCTGTTCTCTTTTTTGGGTCAAAATGAACTAATTAGGGCTTATGATGGTGTTCCCATCAGGGGGTGAGGGATGCGACCCCTCAAGTGATTGGGCGAACAGCTACAATCACAAAAACAATGGGCGTGCAGGCGTTCTTCTCCAACAGATGTGGGACTAAGAAGTCCCCTCCTTCTTCATGTGTCTGCAGGTGAAGCTTCATTCAATTGGGCATGGTCTTCACAGCTAGAATCTCCAATTGAGGATTGGGATGGCTTCCTGGAGCTAGTCCCCTCTGCCTGGAGGTGAGACCTGGTGCTTTCGACGTCAGAGAACTAAAGAACAAAGGTGGCGATGCCGTAGGTGGCGGAGCTCCAGTGGATATCTGAAACTCACGAAACAGCCTCATAGCCACATTAGAATATCTCAAGATGGTCGCCAGAGGACGGGGAAGGTGATGGTGGTGTCCTCGTGGTGTGGGAGTAAGTGTGGTGGTCGGACAAAGTCAGGAACAAAGGTGGGAAAGTGGGTTATACGGTGAGGAGATTGGGTGGACGAAATGGAAAATAAGAAGAGGGGTTTTAATCATGAGGTGACAGCGGAGGTTATGGGGTAGATGGTGAGGTGGTTGGCGGCTTGTGGTGTAAGATGGGCCTCACCAGAGTGGTGGTTGGAGATGAAGAAGATGATGGTGATTGGCGACGTCAGAGGTTTGTTTTTGGGTTTTGGATAAAGGGATAAAACCTAGGAAACTAAGGGAACTAATCTAGCCCTAAACTAATGGACGAAAGGGGGGATTTGCCCACACCGGTGGTACGTCGGATGTGGGGATGATGAAACCTTCGGGGATAGGGACAGCGACAATGAGGGGAGATAGGCGGTGGCTGCGGGTATTGCGACGTGCGGAGGAAGTCAAGGAAGAAGAATCTGTTTGCTATGGTCTATGAGAGCGGACAAGGAAGGAGGTCGAAGGAGGTCAGCAGAGCTCGTGGAGAATTTTGCCAGAGAGGAGGGAAGGTGAGATACTGGCCAAGAACAAGCTGAGGATGTACGGTTTAAATTGGGGATCCCTTTATATGGCTCAAGGAGGTATTCCAGGCTTGGAAACCAAGCTTGGAAGCTTCCAAGCTTTGAAATCTATGGATACCGAATCCTTTCAAAGGTTTGCATGAGAGATTGAGCGAGATTTGGAGACTTAGACAAGGCTTAAATGGAAGGAAATTACTTGACGAATCTCCCTTTCAATTTTGAGAGGGATTTGTTAAATAATCAACAAGTTATTGTCAAACGAAGCTTGCTGGAGTAAGATTCCTTCACAAAAATGGCGGAAAGGCCTTTTCGCAAAGAGTGATGACAAAGATTGGGGGCTTTTTGCAAGGAATTTCAAAAGCTGCAGGGTTGAGTGAGAGAGAAAGAGTCTGACTAGACCAAATGTAAACTAGGTCAAGATGATCTTTGATTGGGCCTAAATTTTGGTACAAACCTAATTTGGACCCAAGGAATCTGATGGTGAAGTTGGATTTAGGTTTTGATTATGTTTGATTGGGTAAATTGTGCAGTTACCTAAATTAGGGCAACTTTCCGTCTGAGACTCTATTTTAAGTTAAAATGAGTTATGATGGTCAATTCAAAGATGCCAAACTCTAGAGAATATTTTTATATGATTTTTATAAGGTTTAGATAAATTTTATCCTAACCGAAACCTCAATTACTCAAGTGGGTCTATTTTTAGGATTTTAGATGTCCATTAATTCTTAAAATGCGTGAAAGCCTGTTCTTATTTGCATAAACCCACTTGTTAGACATTTATAACCATTTGACCTTTAATTAACTCCTAAGAAACCTTGAGGTTGTTATACATTCATGATAGGATGGTAAAATTGCAATTTTAACCTTAGTTTCTTATTATTCTCTTAGAAAGGTGTGTAATGAATTACTGTCTTCTGGCGGTTATGTAGGAGCATTTAATGATGGAATATGACTAAATAAAGCTAGATACAGCTGATGATGATGTTATCATTAGGAGGGGAAGGAGGAAAGTGGAGAGGAGGGGAGTTGAGAGGAGAGAATGGAGGGATGGGGTTTAATTTTTGGTGTTGCGTGTGATGTGTGGTGTCCCTTAGGTGTGCCTTAGGTGCAGCTTAAGGGGGTGCAACTTAGGCCTTAGGTGGTTGATGTTAACGTCATCATCATCCATAACTAGCTTTAATTAGTCAAAATCAATATACAAATGCTCCTACATAACTGCCAGATAGTCGTAATTCATCACATATTCTTTCTGAGAGAAATACATTAAATGAGTAGTAAATTTGTAGTTTTAACATCATATTCTAGATGCAGAGTAACCACGGGGTTTCCTAGGGTTTAAATGAAGGTCAAATGGTCATTAATGACTAACAAGAGGGTCCATACAGATAGAAACAGGTTTTCACTCATTTGAAGAATTAATGACATTTGAAACCCTAATTTCAGACCTCCTTAATTAATTGAGATTTTGATCAGGATAAAATTCACTTAAATCTTCTAAAAATTATATAAAAATATTCTATAAGTTTATCATCTTTGATTTCACTATTGGAACCCATTTTGACATAAAACAGAGTCTTAGATAGGAAGTTGCCCTAATTTGGCTTTCTGTGTAAATTACCTAATCAAACTTGGTAAAAACCAAGATCTGACTCCACTATTAGATTCCTTGGGTCCAAATTAGATTTGTATCAAAATTTAGGCCCAATCAGAGATCATCATGACCTAGTTTGCATTTTGGTCCAATCTGACTCTTTCTCTCTCATACACGCCCCTAGCTTTTGAAATCCTTGCAGATAGGTCCCTAAGTTTTTCATCATTCTTTGAAAATGGGTCCCTGCTACCATTGGTGTGAACACACCAAGCTCCATCAAGATTCGAGCATGGATTTCTTGCTCGATTCTCAATCAATCCTAAATTTGAACCAGAGATTCCTTGAGGAATTCTCTTCCAATTAAGACCGGCCACGAATCCTAACTCCTTCCCAAAAGCTCATGTGAACATTTCAAAGGTTTGGGTTTCCTTGTGTGCGAATCTTCTGAGCTTCCAAGCTTGTAAGGTTTTCCTAGTGCACTATAAAAGACCCCCTGAGGACAAACCGTCCTCCTTAGCTTGGTTTGGAGGTTGGATTCCCCCTCTTCCCTTCTCCCCAACCTCCATCTCCACCAACTCCAGCGAGCTCCTCCATCCACCTTTCTTGTCTATCGTCATGGACAATAGCCAGCAGATTCTTCTTCGTCTCGCAACACTGACGAACGCCTCCTTCCTTGTCTTCCTCACCGCTTCTTCACCTCCAGAGAATTCGTCTTCCCCACGTTCGGCGTACCACCGACGTGGGAATCCTCCCCTTTCGTTCATTAGAATTAGGTTAGATAGGTTTCTCTCCCTCTTTACTCTCTTTCCCTCTATTTTAAACCTTGTTTCGACCCTCGACACCGCCGTTCACCGTCATCTTCTCCATCTTCGGCCGCATCTCTGGCAAGGCTTTCTCGTCACTCCACCGCACCACACACCTCGCCAACACCCTCACAAGCTTCACTGCTCATCCCTGCACAAAACCCCTCTACCTACTCACCATTCCACCCACCCAAACACTCCAATGAACACACCACCTTCCCTCCACTTATTTCACCTCCGTTCGGCCACCACCCACACTCCCACACCACGAGGACATCGCCATCACCTTTGATGTCCTTCGACGACCATCCTGAGATAATTTAATGTGGCCGTGAGGCCGTCCTTCATGTTTTAGGTATATGTCATTCTCCACCACCGCTGCCATCATCTCCACCTTCATTTGCAGTTCTCCAGCCACTACATGCCCTGCCAATGACTCCAGGTCGTGCAGATACTCTCCAGGCACCACTCCGGACCCTCAATTGAGGATCCCAGCTGTAGGCTTGCACCAATTAGATGAAGCCTTCACCTGCAGCTACTGTGGTCTTGCACGAGGAGAAGCTCAGTGGGATAGCCCCACACCAGTGAAGGAAGACCGCACAACCGCCCTTAAATTATTTTTTGTGTTCTATCCTATTCGCCCAGTAACATAGGGGTTGGGTCCTCTTCACGTGCTCAGCTCACCCTCACCCGCATACCCATATACCTGCCTAACGCACTCCTCACTTGCAACCCCACACCCGCAAGCCTGGTCAACTGGATCCTCGAATACCCGATTGGCTAACCAGTTGTCTAAGAGAGAGCGGTGGAAGGAGGTTTTGCTCTATGATGTTTAACCCTGTCCAACACTTAGCTGCGAGAGAGAGATTGTGCCCTTGTGAAGAAGAAAAGAAGAGGCTTAGAGAAGAAAAGGAAGGCTCGTGCCTGTGTAGGAAAAGAAGGCTTTGAAGGAAGGAAGAAGAAGGAGAAGACTTGAGAAGGAAAGAAGAAGAAGAGAAGAAGAAGCAGAGCAGCAGAAGAAAAGAAAAGGCTTTAAGAAGCCTGATCATTTAAGTCATCTGATACACATGCCTGACGTCTGATCACTGTAGCATTCAAGCCACTGTTCATTTATTTGATATAATTGAGATATTTGTGATGCATGCTTAGAGGCTTAGTTGGTGATTTAAATCACCACTTTTGGCTTCTTTTCTATTCTTTTTGTCTCGAGATACATTAAGCATCATTGAATATTTAATGTAACAGATTAGTATTCATTGAATATCATTATTGTACTTAATTTTCTGTGCTCATTTATATGTAATTAAAGATTAGCGCGTGAATTCCATATTTGCTCCCTGTGTTCAACCTTGGACTTCAATTTAGATTTTGAGTAATAAATTTTATTTATTGATTGAGCTATTTAGGAGGCTTTGCTACAATGAAACGACCTTAAAAACTCCCATTTGGCCCGATCAACATTTTGGCACCGTTGCTGGGGAGCAACGCACAATTCACCACTATTCCTATTTTACTTGATTCTATTTGAGCACTAACTTGCCCTATTTGTTTTCTTGTGATTTTGCGAGGTACATCACGAGGCGATCTTCCATGCAAATCAACCACTCCCATGGCTTGTAATCTCTTTTCTTCCCTAATCAATCTCTTAATATTGGGAAGATAAAAGAGGAAACAAATCAATTAGGAATCACTTGCCTTATTTTAATAGTAAATTTCACTTAAAAGGCAAGTTTCCTAATTTACGAAAAAATTCAATATCTGATTGAAGTTGAGATGATTCTGTCTTAGAGATCCCTACCCAAATTGCCTGTACCTACTAGGGATTACGCTTAATTGCTGATCACTGTGGACTACACACTTCTTGTTTGAAGTCCAAGGTGTACATTTTGAGATCAACTGAACTTGAACTAGATCCAATTAGGGTTTCTAAATTAGGGTTTTGAAGTGTTAGTTCACACTTGATTGGATTAAAGAAAATCGACTCTCCCGCATTTGTGTGCTACCCAAACCCTTGCTTGAAGAGAAATAATCACTTAAACCCTAAAATCAGGCTCTAAATCTCACTTGAATCCTAAAATTGTGGACTTAATAACTTGATAGTCATTTAGGTTGATTTTTGGGTCATGACCTAGATTTCATTCTTCATATTTTAGGACAGATCAGGTGAAGTTGGTCTACTTTGTGGGCTAATCAACCTCCAAATTTGGTCACAAATCAAATCAACTTCTAATCAAGTGAAATCCAAGGCACAAACTAGGAATAAAATTGGTAGACTTAAGGTCTCAATTCATACATTCCAGTCTACTTTGAACCACAGTGATAAGGAAGGTTGGGTGGGGGAAACCTTATAACCCGTGGGGACGCTCTACCATGTAGGGGTCTTTGTGGGGCTCTCCCTTCTTAGCTACCCAGGTAATTCTCGGGTGTGCGGATTTTTGATTCAGAGGTATCATCCGCCTCGAAATAGCCTTAGTCATCCAAAAATCTTTAGGTGCCTTAATTAGGTCCAAATCACATCCAGTCCCTCATCCCTTCTATAGAGAACATACATAGGAAGGTCATTAGGTTTTTAACCTAAGAGGCCTCATTAGATCTTCTACAGGGATTTCTGATATGATCTAATTACTTCATTCTGAACCTGAATTTGATTCTATATCCTGATCCACCACCTGATTTGAAAATGCAACCTGGCAATTTAGGAAGAATAATTAGGACATCCTAAAGGTCCATGAAGGATAGAATGATTGAGGATGCCCTTAAATATTATGAAGAACATGAGAGAACCTCAAATCTAATTAACGGGACTTTAGTTAATGTTCCAAAAACAACAACCCACATTATGAACCATGTTCAGATGATGTTGACACAAATGACACATGGTTCAACCCAGGATGATCTCTTGTTAGAATACATTGAATTGAAGGAATTACATGGCTATGAATATCTACAATGTGCATCAAACCCACAACTTTGGGGGATGTACCGAGGTCTCATAAAGAAACATGGGTACATAATAAACACATTACAAGAAACCACTGATCAAAGATACCCATACATTCCTTCAAAAATTAATGAAAAACCTTTAAGCAACATTGAGGATCAAAATGATTTTCCAAATCCTTGGTTCAAGAATCAAGGTTGTTGTGGACCCCCAACCCATATGGAATCTGATTCAAATTATTTGCAGATTGATATGCTTGATCTTGAGATGGGTTGGGAGGATCCAATTGCAGGTGTTCACAATTCTGAACCAGCCTTAGAAAATCTTGAAGCTGGTCCATCAAGCCTAGATGTCCCCGACACCTGTAATGATGGGCTTAAAACAGAACCTCTTGAGAGTGTAAATCTCGAGCCTCATCCTGTTAAGGTAACTCTCAAGAATGATTCTGACATCCCAATAGAGCACAGCCTAGATTCTAGTGATCCAATCCTTACCCTTAACTTAGAATCTAGATTCGAGCCTATGTGGGATAATTATGAGGCTCAATGTGATGACAATCAGATTTTGAATCTAGACTATGATTGTGGGCCTGTATTTGATAAATATACCTCTCCAAACTCCTCTGAGATACAAATTGATTTTTTGAAAGTCACATCGATCTATGATACAGAAATTGAGGAGTTGGAAGAGTTGAGAATTGATTCGGTCTACCCTAGGAACCAAGAACCTGAGCACATGCCTAATAAGGACACCTTTTTGAGCTCAAAATCAGAAATAGAGTTAAAACCAAGTCAGGTTGCTGATTCTACACATCTTGATTCATTCTGTGGTGGAACTCTCAATCTGGAATTAGGTTTAGAACACGATCTTCGCAAATTCTTGAATGATTTTGAATCTTACTCTGATTTTGGAGAGACTTTATTTCCTGATAACTACAAGCCAATTTACGACCTCAGCATCCATGATCCATTCATTGATTCTAATGCTGAGGTTAATGATTTGGACATTAAAGAAGCCACACCTTCTGATCAGCATACAGAGCTTTCCAAAACCCATTCCCAACCTCGACCCACCACCGGAATCAACTACTCTGATTCACCTCTCTCTGATCCGATCGCATATGATTCACCTCCATCTTTCAGTCGGGTTTCAGACTCTAATCAGATCGATAATCACGTCCCATCATTTTCTGATCCTACTAGCAAGGTTCCTATATCCTTTTCAGATCCATTTTCTTTTGAGGATCCCTACTCTGACCAGGTTGATCTGACTTAACCAAACCCAAGACTCGCATTTCCATATCTCTTTGGTATCTACTGGGCTCTACATCTACTGATTCACATCCATTAACCCACTAGATTAATTGGGTTTGTGCTGCATCATCAGCCTGTAAATCTTAACAAGCACCTAGTTGGACCAACCAGGCTTTTGATCAAGGTGCTTGTTTTACAACAGTAATCTAATTTGACCACCCCTTCTCATTGATCACCTTTTGTTCGGCTGAAGGCATTGAGTTTAGTGCTTAACGAGAGGCAACCCGTCATTCCAAAAAATCAAGACCCTTCTGATCATCCTTTTGAGCTACACTCCTACTGCACTTAGAGTTCAGAGTTAGAATAGCCGACTCCACCTGTGGTATTCATAGCAAAGCTTGAAATTGTCGGCAACAGTCATCCCGATCCATTCACTCACCCTTTGAACTTGTTCCAACCCATGAACCAAGTTGATTTCATACCCTCTGGTTTACAATGAGGACATTATAAAACTTAGGCATGGGGGGTGTTAAAGTGCAAACATATGGAAACTCAAATTCTTTGAGGGGTTCTCACAAAAAAATACATTATTGAAAAAGAACAAAAAAATTGGAAAGGGGGGAAAATTTTGAGAATTGATTGCATATCATTCATGAGGAGGAAAAGAGGAGAAAAATTCAAATGTCAAAAAGGAGCAACATTTAAGAACAAAAATGATAGTCATTAGCACTTGATCATGGAAATTACTTAAGTTTTAGACCTAATCAAAAGAAAAATTAAGTCCTAAAAAAAACAAAGAGACAAGGAGATTACTATGAGTGTTGATCTTAGACCTCTTGGGCTTGTTTTAGGGCTTAAACATTCACGTATTCATTAAGATCCGGATTAGGCCTCAAGAGGTTGAGGAAAGTGCGAAGCTGATGTATTAGGTCTAAGGCTTAGGAATTATTTGGCCCCATTGCTTGCCCTTTGGTTTGCGGGACTTGGTAACCTAAGCACCCAAAAATCACACACTTAGTCTGGTTAGTGCGCTTAATAAAGAAAAATTTGTCAAATGTGTTCTGTTCTGAAAAATCATCTCAAAGATCTAGCTTAGGAGCGGCATGAAAACACAAGTTGATTAGACGAGTTCCCGGCATGGAGAGGAGGAAAATTCCCCTCGAAGATGTGTCATAACATATCGTCTCCTCGATGCTTGTCTCCTAGGATATCTAAATATCTTACCAAGGGTATGTAAGCACCTTGTGCTGGTTCAAGTGTCATGGGCTAGATTATCCCGAAATGTCGATTGCCAGGGCCTGAATTTAGCTATAGGATGCCATGGGCGGCACTATCTCAAAGTGGCAAAAGCCAGGGTTCTAGGGGTTGTAAAAGGCAGTGTTACCTTGAAGCATCGAATGCCAGGGACCCTTTGAGGATTGATGGTGGGGACAAGGAATCTGATACAGATCGTGTTTAGGGTCAATTCGAGGCTGGATCTAAGGAAATCTAAAAAGAAAAGAGAGAGAAAACTCTCCAAATGAGAAATCTACTTCTATCCCTTTCTCTCACAAAAAAATGCATTGGAAAACTAAACTTGGACCTATTATGTTTAGACACGGGTGCTTTAATCACTGGGTTCAACGAACCTCTGGTCAGTTTTTGCGGGCCTTAGAAACCTTTGCGACAGACTGAGGCTGAAGCTGGTCAAGTCTGGATCTTGATTAATACTTGAGTACCTTTAAGCCTACTATTAGCATTCTAACCTAATTTCTAAAGAGACGAATAAATCAGGACTCTGAACTTCAAAGCATGGTCCAGAACTTTAGTTCTTTTCATAAGATTTTGATAAGGGACTAGCAAAAGTTAAGCATGGGGGTATGATGATAACATCATCATCATCCATAACTAGCTTTAATTAATCAAAATCAATAGACAAATGCTCTTACATAACCGCTGGAAAGTCGTAATTCATTGCATATTCTTTCTTAGAGAAATACATTAAATCAGGAGTAAATCTACAGTTTTAACATCATATCCTAAATGCAGAGTAACCACGGGGTTTCCCAAGTGTTAAATGAAGGTCAAATGGTCATTAATGACTAATAAGAGGTCCATATAAACAAAAATAGGTTTTCACATATTTCAAGAATTAATGGACATCCAAAACCCTAATTTCAGACCTGCTTAATTAGCTGAGGTTATGGTCAGGATAAAATTCACCTAAACCTTCTAAAAATCATATAAAAATATTCTATAAGGTTTGGTATCCTTGATTTAACAATTAGAACCTATTTTGACCTAAAACAGAGTCTCAGATAGGAAGTTTCCCTAATTTGGGTTTCTACATAAATTATCCAATCAAACTAGGTCAAAACCAAAATATGACTTCACCATCAGATTCCTTGGGTCCAAATTAGGTTTGTACCAAAATTTAGGTCCAATCAAAGATCATCTTGACCAAGTTTGCATTTTGATCCAGTCTAACTCTTTCTCTCTCTTACACGACCTTAGCATTTGAAATCTTTGAAGACAGGCCTCTAAGCTTCTCATCGTTCTTTGCAAATGGGTCCCTACCACCATTGGTGTGAACACACCAAGCTCTTTCGAGATTTGAGCGAGGATTTCTCCCTTGATTCTCAATCAATAAATCAAAAATTTGAACTGGAGATTCCTTGAGGAATTCTCTTCCAATTAAGACTGGCCATGAATCCTAACTCCTTCCCAAAAGCTCATGCAAACCTTTCAAAGGTTTTAGTTTCCTTGTGCGCAAAGCTTCCAAGCTTGGAAGGCCTTCCTAGTGCCCTATAAAAGACCTTCTGAGGACAAATCGTCCTCCTTAGCTTGGTTTGGAGGTCGGGTTCCCCCTCTTCCCTTCTCCCTGACCTCTATCTCCACCAACTCCGGTGAGCTCCTCCATCCACTTTCCTCGTCCGCCATCACAGACAATAGCCGACAGATTCTTCTTCCTCTTGTTCTTCCGCATCTCGCAACACTGACGAACGCCTCCTTCCTCGTCTTCCTCGTTGCTTCTTCACCTCTGGAGAATTCATCTTCCCCATGTTGGGCGTACCATCGGCATGAGAATCCTCCCCTTTCATCCATTAGAATTATGTTAGTTAGGTTTCTCTCCCCCTTTACTCTCTTTCCCTCTATTTTAAACCTTGTTTTGACCCTCAACACCGCCGTTCACCGTCATCTTCTCCATCTCCAGCTGCATCTCTACCGAGGCTTTCCCGTCACTCCACCTCACCACACACCTCGTCAGCACCCTCACAAGCTTCACCGCTCATCCCTACACAAAACCCCTCTACTTACTCACCATTCCACCCACCCAAACACTCCAACGAACACACCACCTTCCCTCCACTTATTTTGCCTTTGTCCGGCCACTACCCACACTCCCATGCCACGAGAACACCACCATCACCTTCGTCGTCCTCCGGCGACCATCCTGAGATAATTTAATGTGGCCGTGAGGCTGTCCTTCATGTCTCAGGTATATGCCATTCGTTTTCGCCACCACCATCATCTCCTCCTTCGTTCGCAGTTCTCCAGCCACTATAGGATCCCAGCTGCAAACTTGAACCAATTAGACGAAGCCTTCACCTGCAGCTGTTGCAGTCTTGCACAAGGAGAAGCTCAGTGGGATAGTCCCACATTGGTGAAGGAAGACCGCACTACCGCCCTTAAATTGTTTGTGTTCTATCCTATTCACCCAATAACATGGGGGTTGGGTCCCCTTCACACGCTCAGCACACCCTCACCCACATACCTGTATACCACCTAATGCACTCCTTGCTTGCAACCCCACGCCCGCAAGCCTGGTCATCCAAATCCCTGAATACCCGATTGGCTGACTGGTTGCCTGAGAGAGAAGAGAAAGGAAAGAGTGAGAGAGAAGGGGAAGGGGGGTTTGGCTCTCTGATGTTTAACCCTGTCCAAACTTAGCCGTGAGAGAGGCCATGCCCTTGTGAGGAAGAAAAGAAGAAGGGGCTTAGAGAAGAAAAGGAAGGCTCGTGCTTGTGAAGGAAAAGAAGGCTCTGAAGGAAGGAAGAAGAAGACTTGAGAAGGAAAGAAGAAGAAGAGAAGAAGAAGCAGAGCAGCATAAGAAAAGAAAAGGCTATAAGAAGCCTGATCATTAAGTCGTCTGATACACATGCTCGACATCTCATCACTGTAGCAGTCAAGCCACTATTCATTTATTTGATATAATTGAGATATTTGTGATGCATGCTTAAAGGGCTTAGTTGGTGATTTAAATCACCACTTTTGGCTTCTTTTCTATTCTTTTTGTCTCGAGATACATTGAGCATCATTGAATATTTAATGTGACAGATTAGCATTCATTGAATATCACTATTGTGCTTAATTTTTTGTGCTCATTTATATGCAATTAAAGATTAGCGCATGAATTCCATATTTGCTTCCTGTGTTTGACCTCGGACTTCAATTTTGATTTCGAGTAATAAATTTTATCTGTTGATCGAACTATTTAGGAGGCTTTGCTACAACGAAATGACCTTAAAAACTCCCATCTAGCCTAATCAATAGTGGTGGACCATGTTTAAGACAATTCTAGAATGGGATGGTGATGTGGAAGGTGACGTGGAAGTGAGGTGGCACTAGGAGAGAGGTGGTGATGTGGCACCACATGTGTTGGTGTCATGGTGAATATCAAGTGCCTAGTGTGTAGGCCATCTCTCAATAAGTTTATAGGTGCATTGGTTGGGGTTAATTAGGTGAAGATGTAGGTCAATTAGGCAGGTAATCAGGGTGGGTTTGATGTTTAGTTAGATGGGTCTATGTACATGAATTCAGTCTCTGTCTTTGTCTATTGCAAGAAGCACATGATACCTCAATTGTAGGTGATGATAACATCATCATTAGCTATAACTATCTTTAATTAATCACAATCAAGAGACAACTGCTCCTACATAACTGCCAGTGAGTCGTAATTCATTGCATATTCTTTCTGAAAGAAATACATTAAATCAAGGGTAAATTTGCAATTTTAACATCATATCCTAAATGTAGAGTAACCACGGGTTTCCCAGAGGTTAAATGAAGGTCAAATGAGCATTAATGACTAACATGAGGGTCCATGCAGATAGAAATGGCTTTTCATGCATTTCAAGAGTTAATAGACATCGGAAACCCTAATTTCAAACCTGCTTAATTAATAAAGGTTCTGGTCATGATAAAATTCACCTAAACCTTTTAAAATTCATATAAAAATATTCTATAAGGTTTGGTACCCTTTATTTGACCATCTGAACCTATTTTGACCTAAAATAGAGTCTTAGATAGGAAGTTGCCCTAATTTAGATTTCTACATAAATTACCCAGTTAAACTTGGTCAAAACCAAAATCTGACTTCACCATCAAATTCCTTGGGTCCAAATTAGGTTTGTACCAAAATTTGGGCCCAATCAGAGATCATCTTGACATAATTTGAATTTTAGTCCAGTCTGACTCTTTTTCTTTAAAATAGCCCCTCAGCTTTCGAAATCTATTACAAGGACCCCCCTAACTACATTGTATTCTTCACCAATAGGTCCCTGCCGTCATGGCCATATGAACACACCTGCAGTTGACTTTCAATCAAGGAGTCCTCCCTGATTTCACACCCAATCTCTTCCAAAATTGGAAGGGGAACTCCTGAAGAAATCCTCTACAATATGAGCCTCATCTTGGGCTCTAATTCTTGCCCAAAACCTAATGCGAACCCTTTGAAATCAAGGGTTTCCTATTTTGCAAAAGCTCCAAGCTTCCAAGCTTGGAACAACCCCCTGAACCCTATAAAAGGACCCACAAGGCAAGGTCGTGCTCCTTAGCTTGGTTTGGAGGTCGGAATCCCCTTCTTCTCTTCTCCCAGACCTCCGTCTCCACCAACTCCAGTGACCCTCTTCGACTACCTTCTTTGCTCGCCATCACAGACAATAACCAGCAGAAACTTCTTCCTCTCATTCTTTCGCGCGTTGCAATACCAGCGAGCGTCGCCTACCTCCCCTCATCGTCACCGCTTCTCCCCCCTGGAGATTTCATCTTCTTTGAGTTCGACATACCACCAGCAAGGACATATCCCCCCTTTTGACCGTTATTTTAGGATTAGTTAGGTTATTCCTTCCTCTACTCTCTTCTCTATCTAAACCCTCAATTCGACCACCGACACCACCACACGACGTCATCTTCTCCATCTCCGGCCGCACCTTTGATGAGGTTTCCCCGTCGCTCCACCACACCACGTGCCTCGCCAACACCCTCACAAGCATTGTCTCATCCACCCGAACCAAACCCTTCTACCTATTTGCCGTTCCACCCATTCAAACACTCCATCAAACTCAACCACCTTCGCACTCCTCTAACCTCCGCAGACCTCTACATGCTGCCATCCTCCACGAAACACCCACCATCACCTTCACCATGCTTAGGTGAAGCTAAGGAGCTTGTTAACTAGGGCTTTCAAGCCCGTATTCGTGCTTTTCAGGTCTTGCTACTGCCGTCCATCGTCGCCTCCATCTCCGACCACGACCAAGCTTCTCTGACGTCGCGACAACTTGATGCTACTCCTAGGTGATGTGGAAACACATTAGGATCCCTTCCAGATCCTTAATTGAAGACCACGGCTTCGCCTTCACCTCCAATTGGATGAAACTTCACTTTGCAACTACACACGAAGAGAGCAAGCACATTAGTGGCACATCGGTGAAGGAAGACCGCGTGCGCACACAAAAGAAGATTTTGTGCATATGCTCTATCGCCCAAGTCATGGGGGTCGGGTCCCCATACCCCTCACAATCCGTTAACCCACCTACGTGCACTGATGGGTCGATCATCGCTTTCGAAAATGATGACTAGGATGATTTGTCATTGTATTTGTAAGTGGTGGAAAATCGACTAATCAAAATAATTAGAATTAAAATTAAACCACTCAAAAGAGAGAGAATCGTGTCCACAGGGAGGCAATGGCCTATTTAAACTTGCACAGGTTAAAAATAGATGTTCATGATTAATTTCGTCAAGAAATCAAGCCAAATCCTCCTTCAGATTAAGAAAACAACAAGAGATCATGTTGAAATGGCATTTATGAGAAAAAGGGAGGTCACTTGCATAAATTAGCCACAATATTTAATTAATAAATTCAAAATAAAAAGAGTGGCAATGGCATGTGAATGTAAATATTAATATAACATGAAATAGAGCATTTGCTTCCTTTGTGCGTGCGCGATGAGGAGGCCGCAATCGGGTGTGCGGAGCTTGGAGGTGGTTGGCCACAACGAGGGCTACGCGTCGGTGGTGACGGCACGTCAAACGGCCGCCGGTGGTCTCGCTGACAACGAGGAAGATCGGCAATGGTGGCGGTGGCTCGCTGGCGTGGGCGGGCTGCTGTCAGCCTTCAGATGGTGTGACCAAGCTCCTGAGGTCGAGGTGAGTTCGTTGACGTTGATGGCGCGAAGCTTTGAGGCTAGATGAGGCGACTGCATGGAGCAAGACCATGATGACTTTGGGTTTCATTCAATCTGTTGGAGAAGATGAAGAAGAAGATGGAGGCCGGCTACGCACGAGTGGTGTGCTGGTGCTAGATGGTGTGCACAGCAAAAGAGGGTGTAGGTGCGTGACGGTGCTGCTGGAGGACGTGCGGCTGCACACGTGTTGCTGTAGGCGTGGCGGAGGTGTGGCGAGGGGGATGCGCGCACTGGAGGCGAGGGGGAGCACAGGGGCACGCGCACGTGGCTACTGCATGCTGGGTTGCACGCTGCCTTTGCTGAAGGTGGTGCGCTACTGCAGGTTGGGTTACGCGCGGGCAAGAAGGAGGGCAGTGGTGCACTGTTGGTGATGATGGTGGTGGGTTTTTTTGAAGTGGAGCAGAAACAAAGGAAGGAGAAGAAAGAAGAAGAAGAAGATATGGGGCTGGGATTCAGACACCCGGGAAACTTCCCGGACGTTTTAACTAACGGGGCAGATGAAGATGCAGGGTGTGGAGTTGCGACATGGAGTTGCGATGGCTGCAGTGGTGGTTGCTGGTGATGGCGATGAGGGTATTGCACGTTGAGGTGCTCACGGTAATGCAAATAAGCTCCAGATGGCGGTGTGGCCTGTCACGCGACACGCCCATGGGGTAGAGGCTTGTCGCCACGGTTGAGGCCACTAGTGGTGGACCGGACGAGAGTGGTGCACTCTCTGCACAATGATGAATCGAGGTGGAGGCCTACCCGAGCATGGCAGCTGCTCCCCCTCTCTTGTAGCCATCTGCAATTCAAATGGAGGAGTGATGGAGATCCGCTTCTTTCGATCCTCTTCACTACCATGTTCATTCCCTGATCTGGCCATAAATGGCCTGTCGGGGTGGAGCTGTTGTTGCTGCACGAAGAAAGATATAAAAATATATGTGGATTATTTGTATGCAAAACCCTTATATTTCTAACTATTTAATGCATGTAATGTATGCATGGAAACTAAATGATGCTAGATAATTTATATATGAATATAATGCATACAAGAAAATATGTATAAACAATATTATTTACATCTTAATGCATGCTATGTATAAGTTAATATTAGTCTAATGTCTATGCATATAAGTAACTAATTAGCGCACAAATATGGGCTCATCAAATACCCCCATGCCTAGTTTTTGCTAGTCCCTAGCAAATTCAAGCATGAACCCAGCTCTTCAAGTGGATTAGCCAACTAAATTGGTCTTCCTTTAGAAACCTGTTAAGTTACAGATTTTAGATCTAAGGTTCCCAACTAGTTGCTAAGTTACAGACTAGGTCGGCTAAAGACGAGTTGCAGGCGTAAGTTTCCCTAATTTCTAACTCTACCCTAAGGTTTATTGGTCACAGAGATTAAAGCATCCATGCATATGCATTGGTCTGAGTTATTTGTGGTTGGTATGATTGCCAACCTAGAAAGAGAGTAAGAAGATTATATATATATATTTTTTTTTTTTTTATTCCTCTAAGTCTAACCTTAGGCTAGCTATCAATATGGTCTGTGTCGGATTCATTGTCCCCATCACCGAACCTCAAAGGGTGCCTGGCTTTCGATGCTTCGAGATAGCACCGCCCATAGCGACCCCAAGAACTCCTGGCAATTGACACTTCGAGATAGTATCGCCCATGGATTTCTTAAGCGAATTCAGGCCTATGGCAATCGACACTTCGAGATAGGGCCTAAGAGACAAGCGTTGAGGAGGTGACATGTTATCATCGCATCCTCAAGGTGAGTATATACTCCACCTCTCCTGCGGTAGGAACTCTTCCAATCAAATTGTGCTTTCAAGCTTCTCCTAAGTCAAAACTAAGAGAACCCGATTTTCTTTAAGAAATGGATTAGGGTGATCACTATTTACACAAGACCAAGTGTGTGTGAAATGTGGATGCTTAGGTTACAAGGACCTGTAAACCAAAAGGTGGGAAAAGACATCAAGTACTATCCAGCCTTTAACTCAATCCCTAACTTTCCTTCCTCAACCTCTTGAGGAATGGTCCGCAACTTAACTCCTACTTGAGTTTTTTCAAGTCCACAAAGGACCCTAAAGGTCTAAAGCTAGTAGCTCAACTTAGCTTCTAAATTCAGACACCTAGAGTCAACTTAGTCTAACCTAAAGCTCTGATCTGCCTAAGAATGCAAGGCCCAACCTGTTAAGCCCAATACAAAATGGTTTTTTTTTTTTTTAATGCAAATGTATGCAATGCAAAATGCTTTAACTAAATGCATGAATGCACTATATATAAATGTTATGTATATCCCCAAGTACACCTCCCATGTCTAAAATCTGTAATGTCCTCATTGCATAGAAGGATATTACTTGGATTAGAGTTGGGCTACCATTATTTTGTTGGTAGTCGAGTAGCCAAAGAACCTGCAAGTCAGGTTCCAAAACCAAAGAAATAGGCCCTAACAATGAGCAAAGTAATGCTGGCCTAGAAAATAGGTAACCTAAGATGTTGGCAAGCTGATGATGAATCCCGATAGCAAATGCTTGCTCAACCAAGATGGGAATGAAATCTTCCCAAGTCACCAGAGGAGGTTCTAAAGGATAAACTGGTATAACAAACTCCAAAGGGGTAGGGGGAGGATGAAAAAGGATCCTCCAAAAGAAATGGGGAAGGAATGGTGCAGAGATAAACCCCCAGGGTAATGGACTGATCATAGAAATCATCAACCCATACCCGATACCCCATTACAAGAGATATTGGTTTGTTAAGCCCCCTAGTCAAAATAGAAATGAGCAGATCTCTAAGCTAGGGATTATCTAGGGTTTCCAAATTTTGAGGTTGTAGGATGGCCATAAGATCTAGGTTGGGTCTAATTGGCTTGGTGTCCATTCCTAACAACCTTCCTAATTCCTCAATTGCAACCCTAGCATCCCTTGTACTATCACAAGTATCTTCCTGCACTTCATCAGGAGTCAAAATTTAGCTTTCAGACATAGGAGAATCAGAGGATGACTCTGAATCAAATGAAGATAGGTTGGAAGCAACAGATCTAGGGATTATCCTATCAATGTCATTCCCAAGTTCTTGTTCTTTACTCAAATCCTCCCTGGAGTCTATATGGAATCCACATTAATCTCAGAAGTTGCTTCCAAATTTTCCATTATTTCACCATGAGGAGGGATATCATAAATAGATGTGCTAAGGAAACCTAATTTGGTCAAATTTGTGACATCCTCAGGGACTAACTCTTCAAATAAGACATAATCACCCTTAGTGTCACTCCAAATCTTAAATGTAGGTTCCTCATATAATTCATCCCTCTCCTCATCATACAATTCATTGTTCACCTGAGGTCTAGAATCATCTAAAATCTCAGCAGATCCCCTAGGGCACTCTATCTGGGGTAAATAGTTTACACTAGTAACATCGAACTCCTCATATAGGTGAATTTCTTTAGGGTTAGGTTCCCTAAGGGTGGGTTTGAGTTCCATCTCGTGATCAGAAGGGAGGGTGGGATTAACAACTTGACTTTGACCCACTCCATCAAATGTCACGAAAATACTGTCATCTGGGTCAAGGTCTTCCAATGGTACCATCATTCCCTTCTTTTGACTCCAATATAATTCAGGTGGATACTCAACCTGATCATCATCTTCCTCCGGTTGCCACCTTTCTTCATCTAATGTATAGCTACTTTCATACATATCCTCCTCCCACTTAAGGCGTGGACCTCTCAAGTAAGTGTCATCTAGCGGGGAGGTTTCAAAATCAATCATAGAAAGTAGCTATTCTCCCTTACATAATCCCCAAAATTTCCCTCCAACTTAGGGTGTGGCTCTCCCATGGGAGATGCATCAAGCGTAGAGGGGTGCACGTCATCCTCACTGGGGTAGATTGGGTGGCTAATTTTGCCTTTTTCTTGTTGGCCTACTCTCGAAGATTCTCCTAATAATTAAATCATTTCGTCTTGTATTTTCTGTATTTCCATCTTCAAGGAGGAGAGGTCATCATTTCTATCAGGAGAGAAGTCAGGCTCAGGCTTATAGTTCCTAGGAGTTTCTATCCAACCATTACAATTATTCAGGGAGGGTGGGTTGGGTATTTCTATAGTGTGTGGGATATTGGGCAAGGCAAATCCCGCTCCTAGGTTCTGCTCACTGATTTGGGGCTTAACTAGGCCAATACTCCTATAATAGGAGTAAAATGGATCCCCATGATTGTCATTATGTCCATCAAAGGATGGACCATCTCGGTGTATGGGATTGAAGATCGTACAGTGGGGGTAAGGGTGTAGGCAAGATGTGAAAGGAAGAAAGTCGACGTGGTCCATTCTAACTCACACCACAATCAGATTCTCCAAGAAAACACAAATCAGAGGACTTTTTAGGTCTTTAATAAGTTAGGCATTTGAGATTTAAGTCCACTTGTAGGTGACAAATCAAGTTATCTAAACAGTTACGTGCCTACTTGTCGACCTACGATATGCCTAAGAAGACCTAACTGGGACTTAGGTGATCCTCCCTAAAGCCCAAAAAGTTTAGTCACCACCAAACATGGAAAAGAGGGATGTAAGTAGGGTCAAACCCTTCCTTTGAAGTGTTGCTTTCATGGTGCTTCTTAACTACCCTCAATCCACAAGGTTTGGAGGCAACTTCACCTCTGAACTAAAGTTAGGGTCACTTTAGACACTAGTAATAGGAGGCTCTAATCCTAGCAGTTCAAAACCTAAGGAGTGTCTAAATGTGTGCTGTGGTGCAAGAGATATAAGTGTACATACACCGTAAAAGATTTTGAATTTTGAATCGCACGCCAAGTTTGAAATTCAAGTCCTTGGTTTTTAAATGTCCTTCCTTTAATTAGTCCCTTTTCAAAAAAAATTAAATATGACCACTTGTTAGATCTATTCAAATCAAACTTGGTAGTCTTTGAAATTAAGGTCTAGATGCACATGCATGAACAATATAGAATGCAAAGAAAGAGGACGTACCTTTCCTCCAGCAATCAGCATGCATGATGCACGCAAATGTAAGCAAAATAAATCTAGAGGCTGCTCATTCACACCTAAATGGTCATCCTAAGGCAGGCAGCTCATGTTTTTATTATTATTATTTTTTATTTATGCACAATCAAGAAAAAATAAAATCAATTCATAAAAGAAAGTAAAAACCTAAATCTAAAGAAAGAGGGAACAAACTCCAAAAAATTACCCAACACGGGCCTAAAACAAAATCGCGGAACAAACCCCTAAAACTGGCCCCAAAGTACAAGGGCGAGAAAACAAACAACTAAATTAAACCTAAAGAGTTTATTCTAAAATGTGGAATCAAAATTCTAAGAGGAAGACTCCTCCTAGATGGTCCTCCGTGCATCTCTATGTGTGTGGGGTCAAGGCCCACAAGCTCCTGTGATTTTCTCGGAGGTGGCCGAAAGGTCGACCAAGATGCAAAGCTCAGTCCCTCCTCCAAGTGGTGGAAACAAGGTCCACTACGGCATTGCTGAGGCCGATACGACAACTCATATGTAATATACATACCTCGCACCAAATTAGATAAAATAAGTTAAATATGCCTCAATTTAAATCAACATGAACAAATGAATAATTGTGAGTTAATTAAGCATGTTGCCTCCCCGGTAATGGAGTCATTTGACGGGTCAATTTTCACTTTCGTAAATGATGATTAAGATGATTTGTCGTATTTCTAAGTGGTGGAAAATCGACTAATCAAAATAATTAGAATTAAAATTAAACCACTCAAATGAGAGCAAGTCGTGTCCACAGGGTGGCAATGGCCAATTTAAACTTGCACAAGTTAAAAACAGATGTTCACGATTAATTTCGTCAAGAAATTGAGCCAAATCCGCCTTCAGATTAAGAAAACAACAAGAGATCATGCTGAAATGGCATTTATGAGAAAGTGGGAGGTCACTTGCATAAATTAGCTATAATATTTAATTAATAAATTCAAAATAAAAACAGTGGCAATGGCATGTGAATGTAAATATTAATATAACATGAAACAGTGCATTTGCTTCCTTTGTGCGTGCGCGATGAGGACGCCACGGTCGGGTGTGCGGAGCTCAGAGGTGGTTGGCCATGACAAGGGCTACGCGTGGGTAGTGACGGCACGTCGAACGACCGTAGGTGGTCTCACCGGTGACGAGGAAGGCCGACAATGGTGGCAGTGGCTCGCAGGCACGGGCGGGCTGTTGTCGGCCTTCAAAGGGTGTGGCCGAGCTCCTGAGGTCGAGGTGAGTTCGTTGACGTTGATGGCACAAAGCTTTGAGGCTAGATGAGGTGGCTGCATGGAGGAGGACCACGACGACTTTGGGTTTCCTTTGGTCTGTTGGAGGAGAAGACGAAGAAGATGGAGACCGGCTATGCACGAGTGGCGCGCTGGTGCTAGATGGTGTGCGCGGCAAAAGAGGGTGTGGGCACGCGGGGTTACTGCTGCAGGACGTGTGGCCACACTCGTGTTGCTGCAGGCGTGGCGGAGGCGTGGCTAGGGGGATGCGTGAGTTGGGGGCGAGGGGGATCTTAGGGGCACGCGCACGTGGCTACTGCACGCTGGGTTGCACACGGTCTCTGCTGAAGGTGGCGCACTATTGCAGGCTGGGTTGCACGCGAGCGAGAAGGAGGGCGGTGGTGCATTGTTGGTGATGATGGTGGTGGGTTTCGTTGAAGTGGAGGAGAAACAGAGGAAGGAGAAGAAAGAAGAAGAAGATATGGGGCCAGGCTTCAGACACCCTCCCGGACATCTTAATTGATGGGGGAGATGAAGATGCAGGGTGTGGAGTTGCAACGTGGAGTTGCGGTGGCTACGGTGGTGGTTGCTGGTGATGGTGATGAGGGTATTGCACGTTGAGGTGCTCATGGTAATGCAAACAAGCTCTAGATGGCGGTGTGTCCTGTCACGCCACACGCCCACGGTGGTGAAGGCTTGTCACCATGTTTAAGGTTTCTAGTGGTGGAGCGAATGAGAGTGGTGCACTATCTGCACAGTGATGAATCAAGGTGGAGGCCTACCCGAGCATGGCAGCCGCTCCCCCTCTCTTGTAGCCATCTGCAATTCAAATGGAGGAGTGATGGAGATCCGCTTCTTCCGGTCCTCTTCACTGCCGTGTTCATTACCTAATCTAGCCGTAAATGGCCTGTCGGGGTGGAGCGGTTGTTGCTGCATGAAGAAAGATGTAAAAATATATGTGGGTTATTTGTATGCCAAACCCTTATATTTCTGACTATTTAATGCATGTAATGTATGCATGTAAACTAAATGATGCTAGATAATTTATATATGAATATAATGCATACAAGCAAATATGTATAAACTATATTATTTACATCTTAATACATGCTATGTATAAGTTAATATTACTCTAATGTCTAGGCATTTAAGTAACTAATTAGCCACAAATATGGGCTCATCATGCACTCCTTGGCTACCACACACGATCGGTAGCCCTGGTCACTGTACATGATCTACATACTCGATAATGAGCCTGACTATGTGAGAGAAAGAAGAGGAGGAAAGAAAGAAAGAGAGAAATGGGGGGGATTTTGCTCTTTGAAGGTCTACCCCTGTGCGACACTTAGTCGCTGAAGGGGTTTGGATCCCTTGTGCTGTGAAGAAGGGAAGCTCTGAAGAAGCAGAGGCTTAGAAGAGAAGACAAGGAAGGTCAGAGAAAGAGAAGGCTCATGCAGAAAGAAGAAGAAGAGAGAGAGAAGCTAAAGAGAAGAAGGAAAGTAGGAAAAGAAGAGAAGAAACAAAGAAGAAAGGCTTTGAGAGCCTTGATCACTTAAGTCGTCTGATGCATGATTCTGTCGTCTGAATTCTGAAGCCTAGAGGGATTAAGGCTTTGGATTAATTTAGCCACTTATCTTGTGTGGCATTTCTGATTAATGATATTGTTCAAACATTTGAGTAGTTAATATATGCTTAATTAAGGCTAATAATTGGTGATCTAAATCACCATTATTTTGTCTTAGATTTCTTTTTATCATTGTGATCTATTGAAATACTCATGCTTATAATTGAATATCAATTTGAGTAGATATTATTCATTGAATATCTCTTTTGTACTTCAATTATGGTGCTCATTTAGATGGAATTAAATATTAGCGCATGAATTCCATATTTGCTCCATGTGTTAGACCTCGGACTTTAATTTAGATTTCAAGTAATAAATTTTATCTGCTGATCAAGCTATTTAGGAGGTTTGCTACAACGAAACGACTTAAAACTCCTCGAAAGCCTATTAACAGCAAGTCTTCTCTCATCTGGAAGTTAGCACAGCTCTAACTCCTCCAGTGCAGGCCTCCATACATGAAATAAAGTTGTCAATATTGGGCCTATAAAACAGAGAAATTATGCAATGTCTGTACAAAAATGCGAATGTAAGAAATGCATGCAATATATGCTTCTATTTACAATGCAAGCTAGGTTTTTAGCCTAATTTAGACATTTTAAGACCTGTGATTGCTATGCAATTAGGGTGTCCATGGAGGGCCATGGGTGTTGGCTCAAGTGGATTGATGGTTCAAGAGTAGTCTAGGCCAGTTTAGGGGACCCCCTATTCATTTTCTGATTGGTTCAAGGCCTTCCTAGACTTTGATTTTAGGAAGGTATCATTGCAATCCTTACTTGAAGTCCTATGTTCTTGTGTATTTGCATCTTTGGAATACTATTATTAAAGGGAAATTTGAGAATAGTGCCATGATGAGTTTTTGACCTATTCACTCTCTTGTTTACACTAGGTCATACTCCCAGGTGTATATGGGACCCTCGTGCGACACCGAGGGACATTGGGCACATGGATCAGAGTCACTGTGACCCCTCATTGACTATAGGTATTGTGGGCTTACACCTTTGATTTAATGGCCCTATTTTAAGTATTAAATGTTTGTTAAATCAATATTGGGTTATCATATCCTCTTTGCTAAGTTCATGATTCCTATGTTCTTGAGAAGTCTTATGGGCAATGAATTGATTAATGAATCGATTGAGTTGCCTGTGTAAATAACTAATAATTATTGATGTCTATTTGGATAAATAAACCACATTTGTAATTCCTTTTATTTAATTAATTAAGTTTCTAATTGGCTTGTTAACAATACTAGAATTGGGACATGCTGATAATTGATAATAATGTGGACAGTGAAATACTATGATTGAATGGAAGGAAAGAATTAACTGTTGTATCTTTTTTACATTGGTGAATCCTATTAACAGATTAATTATAACGAGTCAAAAGATTATCCAAATCTGCAGTTTCAAACGTTGATAATCATTTGGCAAATTGAATGGCAATGGGTTGGTGTACTTAGAAAATTATGATACTTGTTGAAAGTCAATGCTTGTGGCCAATATCAATGGCAAGGCTAGATAAACCTTTTAAGGGTAGAGACTAGCTCAGGGAGTGAGCTAGTGATGTTCTACTAGCTTACATAGTTAATTTGTCGTTGTTAAGTTATAGTATAGGCAATAAGGTAATGGCCACATTTTATAAATTTATAGTAGTTAAGTTTAGGTCATTCACTGGGAGGCTAAATTAGCATAAGATTCACCAATTATTCTTAAATTGTTCTTATTCTTTATAACTGTAGAAAGCGGCAATCAGTATTCAGTCGGTGAGGTTATCGACTGAGTATACGGTATGCGAGTGATTAATCAGAGATTAATCAGTGTAGTATTTTTTAATATTTAAAATTTTAAATATAATTATATATGCATTATACATATTAAGTATACATATATATGAACTGAAATATTACATACACATTAAAACTATTATTTTAATATACATATTCTCTCAATATAGCTTCTAACAAATAACTATCAATATCACAACACATAAAATAAGACGAATAAACTATGATTAATGGTGCATCATAAATTTAAAGGAGACAAGTTTTCATAAACATAATTCCTTTACCATAATTCAAATATTCTGTTTATTTCCTTTACCATAATTCAAATATTATTTTTAACATTACAATTATATTTTTTAGTATTATAAGAACAAAAATCATGATGAGGCATTGCATAATGTGCCTCTTTTGATACAACTGCACACTTGGAAGTAAGCATGCGAGCATTGGCATGATCCAGCGATGCAGGTAAAAGTATTTCATATGTTATCATTTATTTAACTAATTTCTAAGTTAATAAATTGTACCTTTATTTCAGAAGCAGGCTAAGAAGAATAAGGAAAATATGGCTAAGATTCCACCGAAGACCCATGTCTTGGGTAAGAGGAGCATAGGCTCAATGAAATCAATATACGTATGTAAGTACCTTTAATTATTATTTTCATTTAAACCTTACAAAAATTTCTAATTTTGTTAAAATTAACTGTTTCAAATTATTGTAGTTCACTGTGCATCAAGGTGCCCAGCTTGATCGGGTGAGAGTATATGAGGCCACTCATAGCAAGATGAGTGATGACGAAAATAGAGAGTGATGTCATGACACATACCAACTAAGACACGTAAATTAAAAAAGATAATACTTTATTTTATTTCGTAATTATATAATTAAATGAAATTACTTAATGTAATTCAATATCTTTCAGGATAATATGATTAACTTAATGCATCCTCCTGAAGATGCTAACTCTGCTACAGTTCAGCAGCCACTGACAGCAGAGGAGGCCTATCGGATCGTCATGCCACCTGAGCATGGCAGGTACGTCCGTAGGGTAGGAAAGAGGGAGACTCTCGAGGTGGTATGGGAGAAGGGGAGCATCATCCTCTTTAGCTGAGGTGCATGAGATGAGGAAGGACATTGTGACATTCCACCACAAAGATGAGGAAAAGGACCACTAGATTGATGAGCTGACGATGCTAGTCATGGATAATGCGATGCAAACCAAGGAATCCAATAAGACCATCAAGGAGTTGTTGCCATTACTTCAGAATGGAGGTATTGATCACCTGTCCTTTCATCAGTATAAAGATCTTCATGATGACGATAATTTAGGTGGTAACGGTGCTGGAGGCATTAGCACCACAGCATGATTGTCTTTTTTATATACATTATCGTTTGTAATAAACTATGTATACATTATTTCATATATGAAATTTTTATTTTGATTTTGTATGTTTTAATTAGATGCAAAAATGCTCTAACTTGTGTGATTGATAATATTTTTAATAGATTTGTAGTTCTTTATAGGTCTTAAATTAAACACATTTAAAAAAAATGCTTTCTCGACTATTTTTAACGGACGACAATATTAGTATTGTCGATCGTTATTTAAGAAATGTCGACAATATTAATATTCTCGACCGTTTGAAAACAGACGAGAATATTTTTTTTGAAAAGATGAGGAATGCTATCGACGACGATAGTAGATCAAAAACATTTTATTCAAGGAAAAGCATGAAAGTTACAGGGAGTCACACCACTCTCTAACAATTCTCCTACACTCCCTTATGATACCCCCAACATTCAACACATCCCCATTAAACAGAAGGTCATTGCGAGCCCGCCACACACACCACAATATGCCCACCATCTTCACCTACTCCCCTCCCTTCATCAGGATGGACCGCCATAAATCGTCCCATGTGGGTAGAGCAACCCCATAGATATCCCTCCATACACGATCCGTCACTAAGCATGAAGAGAATAGGTACATCCTATCATCTGAAGGAAATGTACATAGAGGGCAGTTTTGAGGAGGAGTCCCCATCCTTTTCGACCTCATTTCACCGGTGATAAGACCATCCCGACGACAAAGCCAAAGGAACACTTTGATTTTTAAGGGTATCTTCAATGACCAAATCTTGGCGCAATCCACCTCCTTCCTTAAGTGATCATTAGTCAATGAGACCACCAACTTTTTGTATGCCTTGGCCGGGGTGAACACCCCATGTTTCCACCTAAACCCATCTGCCTTGTCCGTCGGCTGAAAAGCCATCAGGTCTGCCAACAGCCTCTCTTATTCGGCCTGTGTGAGTCCACCCTCGCACAAACCAACCCCTGCAATGTTCCATCTTCCACCTGCAAAATCCCAGCAATCAACAATAGGGATATTACTATCTGGAGCTGTAGCATACGCCCGTGGGAACTCCTCGTTCAGTCCACCCAGATTCGACCATTGATCTATCCAAAACTTGAAATGTCTTCCATCTCCCATAGCTGGGTCAAATTCTGCCATGTTGTCTTGCATTGCTTTCCAGATAGAAAGCCAAAATGGTGACAGGCGGTAATGTTTTGGATTAGTTATGATGGTTCTGGATGATAATGATGATGGTATAGGAAGAAAATATCATAGTTGTCGTTGTAGTGAATTGTAGGAAATGCAAACCATCATTACGACCATTATTATTTAATTAACTAAAATTTTTTTTTACTGGTTTATTCCAGGTCGTTCACTGGGAGACAGTTATTGATTTACATCACTCTCTAGGTCCAAAATCATTCTTTAATTCCAAAAAAATAACTATTATGTCCAACTAAGAATGAATAAATAGATGCTTGGTTTAATTGTGCATAAAGAATTAATTAAAATGCTTGCAAAAATTAATTACAAACAAGCATCAAACAATACATAGGTATATTCTATACTATCTATTTATAAGTTATATTACTAATACTTACATAAATATACACTACCAACTCATATTACATAGCATACTAATTCAACTTACTATGCTAACATATACAGTAACACATATAATAGCCATAGTGACAGATGCAAACGTCGCTGGACCAAAAAAAAACTATATACAAACTAAAAGAGGGAAACCAGGGTCTATAGCGACGGTTATTTCACATACAGCAACACTATTTTGTTAGTAAAGGTATGAAGTTATATATAAATGTAAATAGTTGTACTGCGTGTATATATATATATATACTTTAGTTATCTTATACATATTTAATTACAAATACTATTTATATGGTCTCTGTATATACTATACATATACATACTTCTCTCTTTTTATTCTTCTTTTCTTCTCAGCACTGCATCCTCTTCTTTTAATTTCACTCTGCATTTAACACTTAGGTGTTTTGCCAGTGTCCTTAAGGCGCTAACTTAATCAAAACTTTGTTTAATTTGCGGGCACGCTTTTCGAGGGATACACAGCACCTAGAGGGTGGGACCAGGCCTCTACTAAGTGCACCCTAATTTCTCATTAGGCTGCTTAATTACGAGTTAATATGCTCAGACCAGTAGGCTTCACAGCCCGCACACACTCCCCCGGGCCCCCGGCCCCACACATATTTCTCATGCTTAATGCTTAGATATGTTCATATGTTCGGTTGTTCGGGCGCCCAGTGCCCATGACGACTGAACAGCGTAAGTAACAAAAATAATATAAAGCGCTTTGCATGCTCGCCCGCCCACGATGTGGGACTAATTGGGTGCTTGCGCAGCGCTGGAAATGCAGTGCAACCGTACAGAATTCATGATTTTGGCCTTTGATTCGAGGGCCATAATTTATTAGTTATTAAAAATAAATTATGTGAAAATAAAGTATTTATATAGTACTATACAATTGTTCAATTAATTTGGAATTTTAATTATATTTATTGTATAAATAAATTAGCTAAAGTATACAGTTTATACATACTTATTTTTAAGTTTTGCTTCTTAATTATGTATAAATTAGTTATTATATGGTCTAATTGACCTTATACAGAGTTAGTATACATGTCTAAATGTTTTATACACATTTTTATTGTATTTTACAGGTTTAATTTCTATTTTATTTACATTTAAATAGCAACTTTTTGGACTATTTTATTTGTAAATTAAATTTAATTAGTGTATATATTATAAATATAGTTAAATTAGGTTAACTTACTTAAAATACAGTAGTATACATATACAGTATAAATTAACTTAGTTTTAACTAACTCTACTAATTTATTTTAATTTAATTTAATAACTTAACTATTAACTTAATAAATTAATTATTTATTTTGTACACATAATTAAATTAAGGTACAGGGTTTAATATGTTTATAAACTACTTATAAATACGTATATACAGTATTATAACTTAATTGTGTCGTTTATAATGTTTACTAATTTATATAGTCTAAGAGTACATATAAGTTAGTTTAATTAATAAACAGTTATATAATTAAGATATATACAGTATAATCTAACTTAAATACTTAATTTACAGTATACAATATATACATAAGTTATTTGTATAGTTTATATACATATTTTATCTATTTACATATATAACTTAATATAAAGCTTATATTTACAAGAATATACTTAATATACAAAGTATTCTTGGGTATTTTTGGAGTTTTTCACTTTTTATGATTTTTATACATGTTATGGAGGTAAGAGATGAGAGGGAAAGAATTAGATGAGGAGAAAGAGATGTTTTTGGTGTTTTTAGGTTTAACTTCTTTTATTAAGTTCCATGGAGTACAGATCCATCGACTGGCAAATTATGCCAAGTCGGGGGTTTTGCATACCATGAAACTTGGTATGTAGTTAGCAAAACTATTTGATCTTCAATCAAACAGTTTTATTTTACTTTTTTAGAGTTTTTATATAGTTTTTATGTATTTACCAATGAAGCACATTCTAGGCCTAAGAAGGGTTTTCTAAGTGTGTTAAGGCCTAGAATGGATCCTAAGGAGTCTAAAAAAAATGAAATGCCTTGAATATAGTCAGTATAATATATAGAAGAGACATATGAAATAAACCATGCAAATTAATGTATATTTCAACTATTTTCACTTAATGGACAGTCAGGCTTAACAGTTAGCTGGCAAAGGATTTAAAATAGAATTACAAGCATTCAAAGGATGTTAAAAATCAATTGTAATACAGGAAAGCTTGTGTAACAGTTAATCACAACTTTATACATCAGTCAGATATTTCAACAACTAAACCTAAGACCTACTGTCCTAGAATTCAGATCAGCTACTGATGGAACTCAACCCAGCAGCAGTAGCATCACAACAGCAGCTACAATGAACAGCAATCGCAGCAGTAACAAACATCAACAGCAGCTGAAGCTGTTGACTCCAACAAATGCATCAAACCAGATTGAATTCCAGACAGCTTAACTACTACTGTAGTTACTCCATCTGGAATGAAATCAGGTCTGTAGCAAGGAAGGGAATATAGCTGCAATTGCAGCAATTTGCTATGAATCTGGGATTAAAACACATTAGCCTAACTCAAAAATTCTCTCAACCCCATCTGACAAGGGTTTCACTTCTCATAAAAAACACTCAATAATACAACTCAAACTCAAGAACCTTTGTCAATAAAATCTCATCAAATCAAATCAGAAGAAAAGCTGATCTAACTCTTTCTAATGCTATAGATAGCATGTAAAAGGAGTTAAATCAGTCAATTTAAATCACCAATTCAAATCCCAGATTTTGGAACCTTAAGGAGTATTGAGAACTCCTTAGGTTGACAATCCTCATTGCCTTTAGCAAACAGCTCATAAATACAAGATAGAACCTCAATTCACCAAAGTGATTTTCCTTAGCTCTATCATGCATTCAATGCATAAAAATCCTTATAAAAACTCAGATTATGGCTCTTCTGAGATGAATTCTGACATCAGAAACATCTCAGATTCCTTGCCAATCAATGAATAAGAATCACACTCAGTTTGTATGATCAAAACATTCAAAACCCAATTGAGTAAAAATCTTTGAAATTTGAGTTAATGAAAAATCCGACAAACTGATCACTTTTTAGCTCAAATCAGGGGCTTTGTGACAAAACATGAGATGAGTGAGAAACCCCTAACATGATCTTTGACACCAATTTTAGATCTGATATCAAAAGATAATCAGATCTGAAATTAGGTCAGATGAGTGGGTGAATTGCTAGAAATAAATCGCAAGAATCAGAAGCGATATGGAAAATATGAAGAGGGAGAAATCTTATGAAAAATGGCTGTGTGAACCATCCCCTCTGATCTGGAATGATCAGAGGAGGTGAGGGGGGGTGACTCTATGCTACTTCTACTGCTACAACTAATCTAACAGAACAATTGAATTAAACACTACAATTACTCTAATTCTACTGCTAATCTACTTAACTACAGTTAAAACTAAACTGCAAAATATTAAATCTACTCTAACAGGAAGAATGGGACCTATGGGTCCTTAGCCGGTGGCTAAGGAGGAAGAAGAGAAGGAGATGACTCCAGCGGAAGGAAAAGCCTGCTAGTGAAGCTTCTGGGTTGTCCTCAGGTGCTACGTGGTCCTTAGTGACGAGGAGGTCGAATAGAAGTCGGTGATTTCATAGCCGGTGGCTGTGAAATCAAGAAATTGATGGGGAGGAGAGGCTGGAGTGGATGAATGATCGCTAAGAGATGTAGGAGAGAGCGATCCCCTGCGTGCACGACCACTGAGGTGCTTAAGTAGCAAACTCAGTGGCTCAGATCACCGCGCGGGTGAGAATAATTGCTGAAGCAACCGGCGGCAAGGATGAGAGGAGAGGGGCGCGTGGTTTGCCAACTCAAAAACTGACAGTCGGATGGGATCTGGGGAGAAGGGTGAGCGCACGCGCCGCTTCGCGCGAAGCTTCGATTCAGATCGAGCCGCAGATCAAGATCACGATAGAGCGGACGACCAAGATCCGCCATGTTCTTCGCGCGCTACATGCGTGCGAAGAACAAGTGGCAGCGAAATGTTGGAAAAATTGCAGGGAGAACCCCTTCACGAAGGGGTAGAAAAATTGCACGTAGGCCCATAAGTGGAGGAAATTGTAACAGGACAAACCCTAAGAGCTTTTAAAGGGGTCCCTGCAGGTTGCAAATAGGTCCAAAAGGGATTTCTAGAGAAGAGAACGTGATGCATGAAGGACCTAAGTCTCAACTCGATGTTTCAAGGCCTTAATGATGTCCAAATGCCTTCAAATTTTTATATGTTCTCAATTGAACATTTAAGAAATTAATTGTACTTTTGATTTGGACTTTTAAACTTGTTTATGTGTTCAATTAATGCTTGGATCACCATTTCACCTTTATCTTCAGAATATCTCGTTTTATGACCTAATTATGCAATTTTAACAAGAATCAAGGTTTTAGGTCTTTTTCTTTGATTCCCACACTTAACCCTTTTTATCTGTTAATTTGATGTTGTTTAACCCAGTGTCTAGCTTAACTTCAGCTTTTTAACTATGATGAGTAGCCACTCATCAGGCGGTGAGGGGGTGTCACCCACAGCTTAACCTGCGAACTACCATATGCCTCCAAAATCAATTGAGGCCAAATCTTCTGATCATCATTTGCCAATTTAATTGCCCATTTCTGTAAAATGGCATCATTGAATTCCTTGAGAGGACGGATCCCCATCCCTCCCTTGGAATGAGGTCTGCAAAGATGCTTCCATTTCACCAGGTGTAAGAATTTGCCTTCCGCCTTCGCACCTTTCCAAAAGAAACGTTTCCGCATGACATCTAACCTCTTCCAAACCACTTTTGAAGATTTGAACATAGAGAAGAAAAAAATAGGGATAGATGTGATAACCGAATTAAAGAGAATCAGTCTCCCTCCCTTGGACAAAAAACTGCTACTCCAGCCCTCTAGTTTAGCCAAAACTTTCTCAAACAATATGGCCTAATCACTCTTCTTTAATTTACCTTCTCTTAGTCGCAGCCCTAGGTATCTAATTGGTAGCTTAGCCATAGGAGTTTGTAGGATGGTTGAGATTGCTTCCCTCTCCTGACCTGCCATACAGAAGCAAACCAATGATGACTTCTCTCCATTAAGTCTAAAGCCCAAAATCTCTCCAAAAATGCTCACCAAAGTGAAGAGGGTCTTTGCCTCTTCCCTTCCTCCAACAAAAAAAACTGTGTCATCGGCGTAATGCACAATTGGTGCCAGAGCCCTGGAGTTGGAAATAGAGTATCCCCTCACCAAACCCTCACTAGACAACATACAAGTAAATTGAGCCAGTGTATCCACAGCTAAGTTAAAGATAAGCGAGGCTAAAGGGCACCCTTGTCGCACTCTGCACCATGGCTGTAGCCAAACCTCGCAAGGTCTCCCATTAACCAAGGGTGAGAAGGATGAAGTGACTATGCATCTTTTCATCCATTGGGTCCAGAGCGGAGGGAAGCCTCATCGCTTGAAAATCTCCCACAAATAGGACCATGCAGCAGAGTCATACGCTCTACTAAAGTCAACCTTCCACATATACACTTTGCACTTCCTTCTGTGCCATCCTACCACCATCTCCTGTGCCATAATGAAAGACTCTGAAGCGACCTGTTTGGGAGGAACGTTGACTGTATAGGACTAATCAAATTAGATAGTACCCCTCTCAGCCAGTTTGCAAGCACTTTGCTAATTATTAGATAGATTGAATTCGAAAGTGCCATGGGTCTAAAATCCGACAACTTCTCTGCCCCACATATCTTTGGCAAGAGAAAAACATACGACTTATTCAGTCACTCCACACCTGAATTTCCACACTGAAACTCTTGGATGACCTCCATGACATCCCCTTTAACAACCTGCCAAACTTCTTTGTAAAAAAACACTTGAAACCCATCCAGGCTTGGAGAACCTTCAACATTCAGACCTGCCATAGCATCAATCACTTCCTAGTCGATAATGGGTTCAATCAAATTTTTTGCTGCAGAGTCATCTATCCGTGGCATGCGTGACGCTGCCATCCTCCATTCTCCCCTCCCCACTGCTCTGGTGGTTTCCTTAAAGTATCTGACAACGTCCCCACGAATGTCTTCAGAAGAGGTTAGAATCTGGCCTTCCTTCTTTAAGGAAGAGATGAGGCTCACCCTCCTCCTACAGCTGGTTGCCATGTGGAAGAACTTCGTATTCGCGTCACACTCCTTCAACCACACCTGCCGCGACTTCTCCCCCCAGTCCACCTCTCTCGTCAGGTCTTCAGCGTGAACCACCCCTTGCCATATCCTCCTCTACGCCAACTGCTCTTCAGCCAAGGTCCCTCTGTTCTCTTTTTCATCTAGGCCATGCAATAATACCAAAGCTTCGGTCCTCCGTTGATTTCTCCCCACCTCGATAGTCTTCCTATATACTTTCAACATTAATGGCAGATCTTTCAGTTTTCTCGCCAGCCGATAGGTTGCTAAACCATCCACCTGCTTTTGCACCCACCACTAACTCACCATCTCTTTAAATCCCTCTTCCTTAAGCCAAGACCCTTTTGAATTTAAAATAAGTACCTGTGAAGGATTCCTCCCCACTATCCCACAATAAGGGAGTATGATCCGAAAATGGTCTAGGCATTCCTGTCACAATAGAGAGTTGGAATCTCACCAATAAATCCACATTCCCAAAGATCCTATCCAATTTTAAATCCAGGCCATTCCCGTTCCTCCATGTAAACTCAACCCCAGCCAAGGGGTTCTCATTCAAGCCGAGCTCAGAGACCACCAGTTGGAAACCAAGGGAAGCTCGATTAGCTCTACCGTTCCCTCTATCATTCTCTGATAGTACACAATTGAAATCTCCTCCCATAAGACACGATATACCCTCAATACTGCCTGAAATCTGATAGCGAAATATGTGTGATTTGTAAAAGCGGGTTTTTAATGTCGTTGTAACACGCGAATCCGCTTTCGCTTTTAAATTTATATCCTAGATAGGGGAGTATCTAGGGTCGTCCAAGGAGGCAAAAATTGCAAAATTAACCCTCTTGCTTACAGATAGATCTCAACTTTCTTTTTGATATTTTTCAATATGTAATTTTTTTTGTTTTGAAAAGACGAGGGCAAAATGCGAATTGTAACGAAAAGTACTAACACCTACAAATGCTTAACTAAAATTTAAAAGATAGAAATATCTTCTTCCTAAGCTCACTCTAGGCAAGTGGAGGCCTAGAGTAATTAGGAAGAAGAGGTGAAACAAGTGCTAGAACCAAAAGTATCAACTGCAATAAAAAGCTAAAAGAAGGCAATTTGATTGAGTAGAATGAGTGTTCTTTTCAAGGACAAGTAGAGGAATGCTTCTACTAGAACTAAACAAATCTAAAAGCAAGAAAAGAAACAAAAATCCTCTTGCAAAAATGGTGAAGAAGGGAGTCTTCTTGCTTTAAGCCTAGCTGCTCCTTGGCTTGAAAAGAGGGCCTCCTTCTTCTCCTTCCTCGAGAGCTCCTCCAAGGTGGAAGCTTCCACCTTCAATGCTCTCTCCAAGGGGTGGGCATGCACCACCCTCAAAATCTCCTCCAAGGTGGCGTAGACCACCTTCAAGATCTCCTCCAAAGATCTTCCTTGCCTGGCTTCTCCTTTGGCTGGCGTGACCCAAGAGAGAAGGGAAGAGGGGAAGGCACCAAGGGGACAGAATATCCCCTTAATCTTCTTCTTCTTCTTCTCTCTTGGACGTGGGCTTCTAGGTGGAATATGAGAGTGAATTTGCTACCCAAGGATGACTTGAATGGTGGTGGGTAGTGGTCTTTTTATAGGGTAGGATGGGGGGTTAAGGTGCCCCTTGAAATGGAGGGCTAGGATGGAAGGATGGAGGTGGTTGGTGATCCTATGGCTAAGGTGAGTTGGCACCAACCCAAAGGGTGTTAAAGGGGGTGGTTATGGTGGTGTTGGTGTCTTTTGGTGGTGGAGAGACACCATCGTTTTGGCACCAACATGGGGTCTTCTAGAAGGGGGTTAGGTGGATGGTGGAGATGGATTCAAGGGGAATTGTGTGGTGGAGATGAGGGGGAGTTTTGGAGGGAAAAGTGGCGCCATTAGGGGGGTGGTTAGGGGTATTTTTTGGCGCCACTTTTAGGTGTCTTTTGGAGGTGGTGGGTAGGTAAGGTTGGTGCCAAGTAGGTTAGCTTATGTGGAGCTTAGGTGGAGCTAGTTGGGTGGAGTTGTTAGGTGGGTTTTTGGGGTGGTACAAGCCAAGGAAGTTGGAGCATAGCTAAGCTAAGCTAGCTTAGCTAATGGAGGAGTAGAGGAGAAGGTGTTGAAGCTAGGGTTTGGAGGGAGGAGCTGAGGAGGAGAAGTCTGGAGCTGAAATTGGAGCTGGCTGCTGCTGAAGAGGTTGGCATGGAGCTACTCTAGCTGGCTTAGCTTGCTAGTTCTTTGCTAGCTACTAAGTCGAGCTAAAGTAAGCTAGCTTCTACCATAATGAGCTGAGGTGAGCTAGGTCTGGTGCTCCCGGGGAGAATCAAGCTGGTTGAGACAGCTAAGGTAGCTTAGCTCAACTGAGTTGAGCTAAGCTAAGTCCCCAGGAGCTAGACTTGAGCTTCCTAAGCTGGGATGAGTTCTTCTTCAGCTGGCTGGAGTTGAGTGGAGCTGGATGTAGCAGGATATGAGGTGGGGTGAACTCCTGTCAACTCAGCTGAGCTAGCTAGAGCTCCCTGTGAACTAGTGGGAGCTGAGATGAGCTAGACTCAGCTAAGTTGAGCTGGATCTGAGCTGACTTGAGCTAGGGTGAGCTAAGATAAACTCTCTTGAGCTACCATTCAGCTGAGATTAGCTGAATGGAGCTGGGATGAGCTAACCCTAGTTCAAGTGAGCTAGGTTCCAGCTGTGGTGAGATGGATCGAGCTGAGTTCCAACTAGTCTGGGCTTCTCCTTCACCATTTGCCTTCTTGAGTGCTAGGGTTTTAAGGATCTGCATATCTGTACATCCCTAACACTCCCAAAAACATATTAAAAAGATAAATAAAAAATGTAATGCATGCCTAACCTAATTTATGCCTAAATGTAGCCCAAAAACCCATTTGCGGAGTAAGATTCTAAGAGCTAGGTTTGTTTTAATACATAAGAATGATGATAAACTAGCATTTATCACACCCCATGCTTATCTTTTGCTAGTCTCTTAGCAAAACTTTAATTTTTTTGGAAAATGGAATTTTTGGGAAATCTAAATTGTTTGACTTTTGAGGAGAAAAAGAGATTAAGGGACCTTGGTAGGTTAAAACACAAGAGGTATGGGATTTGTTAAAGATAAACATCAGGATGTGTTTTTGGATTCAATCATTAGACAGAACGGGATCAATATATCCTCCAGAAAATTCACAAATTAACCCCTTGTTAATTCAGATGACTTGAAATGTTTGTTTTTAGGATTTTTCTAGCTCATGAATCTGATTCGCAACTTGCAAAATCCTTTAAAACCTTGTGTCTGTGCTTGTGAAAAGCCAACATTTATAGGGACGTGTTACTATTTTTTTTTTTTTCACCCCCATGCTTATTTTTAGCTTAGTCTTACAACAGATGTGTCGAGATCATCATTCCCATTACCATTCCTCGAGGGGGCTCTGGCACCAGTACTTCGGGATAGCACTGTCCATGACACCACCCAGGAGCTCACAACCCCAAAACACGATGCGGTGAAAAGGGGCGCTCCAAGCAAACTCAAGCTCTTGCTCCGACGTTATAGTAGAGCACCGTCCAAGACACTTGAGCTGCTAAAATGCGCTTTAATGCTCCATCTAAAGATATGGAATATAGATATGGAGCAGCGCCGAGGCGATAACATGTTGAAATCGCGTCCTCAAAGGAGGTATTTTCCTCCTTCTCGACGGTGGGAACTCAATCCAATGATCTGTTTCTGACTTTTACTAAATCCAAACAAGGGAGTTTTTCAAAATTTTTAGTTCTTTTTAAGTGTTGGCTTGTGTGTGAAAATAGACATAAGAAGTTTCTCAAGACATGCAAGTTTTTGAATCGGAAACTAAGTCAAATACTTTCCGTATTACAAAATAGGATCAAGTCACCTGAACTATCATGAGTTTAGGTGGAATTTTAGAGAAGGATATCTGATCTAGTCTAAAATAGACCCTGGAATTCTAATGATCAGATCCATGTCCTCATCCTTAGTTTGTTAAAGATTAAATCCCTTTGTACCAAAAGTGAATTTTTTCGACCTTAATCTCGATTTCAAAATTTTTCCTCAAAAAGTTTTCAACATTTTTTTTTGGTATGCAAGCAAGAAATAAATAAAAGAAAATTACATGTTTTTAAGTTTTGAACATCCTAAATAGATCGTAAAAATTTAAAAACACCCCCCCATGCTCAAGATATGCCATGTCCTCATGCATTAGGAGGAAAAGGGATCACCTTAGTGAAGAACGGTCGGGTTTAGGATGAACAAAACCTGGAAAAGGAAGAAAAAGGGAAAGCAAGAAAAAAATGATGGGTTACCTCCCATCCAGTGCTGTCTTTTACGCCATTTAGCCGGGCGTGATGTGCATTAGTGATCAAGGGTGGCTGGCTCAGTAAAATTAAAAGATTCAGACGGAATTTTAGGCGTATGGTCAAAATAGGGCTTTAAACGCTGGCCATTGACTTGAAATGTAGAATTAGTTTTTGGATCAAAAAGGTCAACAGCGCTGTATGGATATGTTTTATGGACAATAAAAGGTCCGGTCCATTTAGATTTTAATTTGCCAGGAAAAAGACGTAATCTCGCATTGAAAAGCCAAACACGTTGATTAACGTCAAAGTGTTTTCGTGAAATTTCTTTGTTCGGTCTTTATAAATCCTCGCATTTTCATAAGAAAAATTACGTAATTCTTCCAATTCAGTTAATTGTAATTTTCTATGGTTACCGGCGTCAGATAAATCCATATTGAGTTATTTTATTGCCCAAAAAGCCCTATGTTCTAATTCTACCGAGAGATGGCATGCCTTCCCGAAAATCAGACGGAAGGGAGACATGCCAAGCGGAGTTTTAAAAGCGGTACGGTAGGCCCATAAAGCGTCGTCCAATTTGGTGGACCAATCTTTATGGTCGAGCCTAACCGTCTTTTGTAAAATATTTTTAATTTTCCGGTTAGAAACTTCAACCTGGCCATTAGTTTGGGGGTGATATAGCGTGGAAATTTTATGATTAACCCCATATTTAGAAAGGAGGTGTCAGAATTGTGAGTGGTTGAAATGTGAGCCTCCGTCACTGATAATGGCTTTTGGTATGCCAAATCTTGAGAAAATATTTTTCTTAAGAAATTCGACAACCACATGGTGATCACTAGTACGGGTGGGTATTGCTTCTATCAATTTAGAAACATAGTCGACTGCGACTAAAATATACAAATACCCACCAGAATTGATGAACGGTCCCATGAAGTCGATGCCCCAAACATCAAAAATTTCAACCTCTAAAATTGGATTAAGGGGCATCATATCCTTTCAAGTCATGTTGCCGATGCTCTGGCAACGCACACAGGACCGAACGAAGTCATGAGCATCTTTGTGCAAGCTGGGCCAATAAAATCCCACATTAAGGATTTTAGCTGCAGTTTTCTTGCCTGAAAAATGTCCGCCACAGGCCATTGAGTGACAATGTGTTAAGATATCATGGATTTCAGAATCGGGGACACATCGTCAAATGACCTGATCGGCACAAATGCGAAAAAGGTCGGGCTCCTCCCAAAAATAATATTTAATATCAGCAAAGAACTTATCCCGTTTCATTTTTGGCCAATCAGCGGGGATTTGTTCTGTTGCTAAGTAGTTTGCGATGGGCGCAAACCAAGGGAGGGTTGTAGCAGCTAAAATACTTTCATCGGGGAACTGATCTGGCAGGGTCATTATGTCATTCGTCATAAGACGAGAGAGATGGTCGGCCACTACATTGTGCAATCCCGCCTTATCCTTGATTTCCAGGTCAAATTCCTGGAGCAGCAGATTTCAACGGATAAGGCGGGGTTTTGCATCTTTCTTTGTCAGCAAATATTTAATTGTTGAATGGTCTGTATAAACAGTGACATGTGACCCCAATAGATAAGATCTAAATTTTTCTAAGGCAAATATAATGGCAAGAAGTTCCTTTTCAGTAACCGTGTAATTCCGTTGTGCATCATCAAGGGTTTTGCTAGCATAATAGATCACAACAGGCTTCTTGCCAATTCTTTGCCCTAGAATGGCCCCTACAGCAAAATCTGAGGCATCTGTCATTAATTCAAAGGGACTATTCAAATCAGGTCCCTGCAATATTGGCGCCTCAGTAACCTCTTTCTTCAACCTCAAAAAACTCTCCAGGCACGTATTATTAAAATCAAATGGTTGGTCTTTAGTGAGAAGCTGACTTAAAGGCTTGGAGATTTCGGAAAAGTTTTGTATGAATCGACGGTAGAAACCCACATGACCCAAAAAGGATCTGATCTGTTTGACAGTAGTGGGCGGTGGGAGCTTAGATATAGCATCTATTTTTGCTTTATCTATCGCGATTCCTTGTTTTGAAATAACATGGCCCAAGACAATACCTTCTTGGATCATGAAATGACTTTTTTCCCAGCTGAGGACCAGATTAACTTCTATGCACTTTTGGAGAGTTCTTTCAAGATTTTTGAGGCAATGGTCAAAAGAATCTCCAAAAATAGAGAAGTCATCCATAAAGACTTCTAAACATTCATCTCCCAGGTCTGAAAAAATTGCAAGCATGCACCTTTGAAAAGTCTCAGGTGCGTTGCAAAGACCGAAGGGCATTCTTCGGAAAGCAAAGGTTCCGAAGGGGCAGGTGAAAGTTGTTTTGTCCTGGTCCTCAGGATGAACTGCTACTTGATTATAGCCAGAATAACCATTCAAAAAATAGTAAAATTCCCATCCGGCTAACCGCTCCAAGATTTGATTAATAAAAGGGAGCGGGAAATGATCCTTCTTGGTGGCGGTGTTTAATTTTCGGTAATCTATACACATGCGCCAAGAAGAAGCGGTTCGAGTGGCTATATTTTCCCCATTTTCATTGGTGACAACTGTTAGTCCAGCCTTTTTAAGGACAACTTGAGTTGGACTAACCCAGGAGCCATCAGAAATGGGGTAGATGATATCAGCATCCAGTCACTCAATAATCTCCTTTTTTACCACCTCCTGCATACTAGGATTCAAGCGCCTTTGTGGTTGGAGGGAGGGGCGAGAATCGTCCTCTAAATATATACGATGCGTACAATAGGACGGATGAATGCCTTTAAGATCAGAAAGGGTCCAGCCAATAGCTTTTCGATATTTACTCAAAACCTGGAGAAGTTTGTGCTCTTGTGCCCCGGTGAGTCCAGAATTTATAATCAGGGGCAGGGTCTGATTTGGACCCAGGAAGACATATTTAAGGGAATCGGGCAAAGGTTTTAATTCCAATTGTAGGCCCGGTTCCGAAAGAGTTTCTGCTTTATGGGTTAGAGGTGAGGTGAGAGTGAAAGGGTCAGCTGGATTGTTAGCTGGTCGTGTGGTTGAGGTGGAAGGGTGAGAAAAAGTGGATTTTTCACGAACCATATTTACAGCAAAATAGGAACCTAATTGGGAAATCTGCAATGTTTCCTCCACAATGTTTTCTATTTCTGAATCCGAATCATCAAAGAAATCTGGTTCTTGGAATCGCCTAGAGGCTTGAAAAATGTCAAGGGTTACAGATTCACCGTCACACAAGATCTTCATCTTTTCGGAATCACAATCAATATTGGCGCGGGCGGTGGCTAAGAATGGTCTTCCAAGAATAATGGGGGCAAACTTAAGTGCTTTAGGTACCTCTATGTCCAAGACTAAAAAGTCTACTACGAATAGACAATTTTTGACCCGGACAAGAACATCTTCAACAATTCCTCTTGGTTTAATCGTAGATCGGTCGACTAATTGGAGAGTAAGCTCAACAGGCTTCAATTCACCGATCTTAAATTCCTCAAAAATAACTGTGGGGATAAGATTAATTGAGGCACCAAGATCCAACAGAGCGCGATCAAATGAGGTATCATTAATGATAACTTGGATTAGGGGGGCGCCGGGATCTTTTCTCCTAAGAGGCAATCAGCTCTGCACAACTGAGCTGACTGTCTCTGGAAGAATTACCTTTCCTAAATTTTTGGGTTGCCTTTTTGGAGTACATAAATCTTTTCAAAATTTTGCATAGGCAGGGATATACTTAATGGCATCTAGGATAGGGATATTAATTTCTACTTGCCCAAATAAATCCATTAGTTCCTTCTCAGTGGGCTCGGATTTTGTCTTTTTCTTTTTTGAAGAGTGGAGGGCTTGTGGAAATGGGGCAGGGTTGCCCTATTTTGCATGAATTGGTTCCTGAACAATAGGAGGAGAAGAGTTAATCTATGTGTCATTAGAGCGGGTTTCTTTAACAGGCAGGGTATTGTGAGTGGTTTTCCCATTCCTCAAGGTAACTGCATTTGCAGTCTGGTTGTTTCTATGATGAGGACGGGGTGCCTGGCTGTTATTGAAACCCGGCGGATGCTGAGGTGCTGGCTGAATAGGTTGACTGGGATATCCACCTTGGAATTGATTCCTTTGATTGTTTGGGTTGGGCATGGGTTGGGATGGTAAATTCCCAATAGGTCGATGATCTAGAGTAACCTTAACTTGGTGTTGTAAATTGGTAATCATGCAGGTTACTTCTGTCATTTGAGTCTGCATTCCTTGCAGAGTTTTCATGACCTGATTATTAATATCATCCTGGGATGGTCCAGGTTGATACAAAGGTTGCCCATAATTCCCAAAATAGTTTTGTTTGGGAAAAGGAATCTGATTCAGGTTTTTCCAGGAGTGATTCGGGTTAGTCCTCCAATTTTGATTGGAAGTGTTGGAGGGGTTTCTAAATTGCTCCTGGAGAGCATAAATATTTTCCGAGGTGGAGTCAAAAATATTTTGGTCAATATTCCCGGTCAAATCTTGTGGGAAATCAGCCGGAAATTGCTGGCCAGCAGATGTGGCATCTATATTGTGTAGATTTTCTCTTCGGAGAATGTGTGGGGGGTTAGTGTGTGGAGAGTGGACGTGTGGAGCTTGTTTGTTTGTGAGCTTTTCTTCAATTTTCTTTTGTTGAATTTGCATCTGGTCCAGTCGTTGAGCTAACATAGATAAATCATCTTGTGTGACTGGAACAGAGGTGGATTTGGAGTCAATTTCATGGACTCCGTGTCTGGGGTTTTGTGATCTGCCAAAAGTGTCCATTGAAGTCATGTTAAATGAGTTTTCACTCATTTCTTCAAAGAGAAGATAGGCACTTTCAGCATCTTTGTTAAGAAAATTGCTCCCACATGAGGCATCCACAAATCGTTTCAATTGATCTTCTAATCCATGATAGAAGATCTGCACTAACTGCCATTGTGGAATTTCATGCTGGGGACAACTTCTTAGAAGTTCCTGAAATCTTTCCCAGGCTTCGTGGAGGGGTTCACCAATATTTTGTTGAAAGGTCATTATGGATCTTCTTAATGCATTCGTTTGACCAATCGGAAAATTTTTTTTAAGAAAAGCACTTTTTAATTGGGGCCAGGTGGTAATAGGACACCCAACTATTCTAAACCAGTGCGATGCTTTATCTTTAAGAGAGAGAGGAAAGAGTCTCATTAACCACATGTCTTCCTGCACATTGCGGGAACGAGTGGTTTGAGCGAGGACAGTTAATTCCTCGAGATAACAAAAAGAGTCCTCTCTTGGAAGACCATGAAAATGCTTGATAAGGTTTAGAATGGCTGGTTTGATTTCGAAATCCCCTTGTGGTATGACCACCCCTGGTCTTTCCTCATAATTAGAAGGATCATAGAAATCCTTAAGAGGAACGACAGGCTGTTGGCAGGGTGGTGGATTTTGTCCTTGATTAGCTAGGTTCGTGACAGTCCTAGCTAGATCTTCTTGATTTTGTTGTAGTCGATCCAAATGGTCGACCATTAATGCAAAGGGATTTGTATTTTGGGTTATAACTAGAGGGCCACCTGGCCCTGCTGGTATTTCTGGTTGCTCCAAGTTAGGAAGGTGAGGGAGGGTGAAGTCAACTTGTGGGTCGACTGACGGGTTAGAAGTGGAAGCAGAATTATTTTGACGGCTTCCTGGGTTTTCCATTTTTTTGGAAGATGAGGAGGAAGAAAACAATGATTTCCTGCTGCGGGGGGCGAAATCAGATGGTCCCTCGAGGTGTGGTTTTTGGGACCGTCGCCCGTGCATGCACTACTTGGAAGAATTGGAGGGGAGAAGAGAAAGAGATGAGAGAAAGTGTGCAATTCAAACAAACAAATCTGGACCTAACTTAAATGCGACTCCCTAATAATAATAAACCTAAGACTTGGTCTATGTAGGAAATAAGTAGTCAATAGTGAATACCCGTTCTGTCAACAAATCTAGCCAAGTTGCTTAAGGGGAGGTTTGGGCCTAAACGTTTCCCAGGAAAAACCCCAGGTTCTGTCAAACCCGCGCCTGGTCGTTTGACACAGCCCCTCAACCTGAACACCAGATATAGATGACAGAATTGGTACTAACTAAGAAAACTTAAGACCTAAATAGCAAGCCTAAGTTGATAAAGCCTTAGGGGTCAAGTTGCTACAAATTTTAATTAGGCCTAGGATGCTATAGTGCACACGGAATGTGGAGGGCGTTTATTGGGATGTTGCCCTATTATTTTTATTTTTTTTTGTGTGTGTGCAGGAATTGGAGAGTGGCTCCAATGAAAATCAAGTTGTCACACAATTTTCTTGTATTTATGTCTTTTAGGATTCAATTTAATTAAATGTGTTTTAGGGTTTTTCTCTTTAAATTTTCAAACAAGTTTGAAATCTCACAATCAAAGGAAATACAAGTTATATTGGTGATGGTTAATTTCCTTTAATGTGAGTCTCTAAAAAGAAAGAGAGAAACCCTAAGCCAATTATCCCTAAGACAGAAAATTACTACCAATGGATTGATTTTTGGCTTTCTGAATTAAGTAGTGGTCCAAACAAGTCAAACAACACCACTACTTTGAATAAAATCAAACAAGGATTCCAAAAAAGATTTTTGTAAGATTTTAGGAATTTGTTTGACAATTATTTTGAATTTTTAATTGTACTAGTGTCAAAGTCCAGAAATGATACCTGTGGGTATTTTGGACTTTTTAGTATTACCACCGACCTCAGAAAATTTTTTATGATTTTATATGACGTGTAAAATTCCACAAGGATTCTAGAAATATAAATTTCACAGAAATTGGATGAGTATAAAAATTCTAAAAATTCTTGGACAGTAGAAAAATAGGAAGATTAGAGGATGTGACCCCTCTGCGGTCCACGAATTTTAAAAACGTAAATACAAATCCAATTGTTTTGAAATTTGGAACAGATGTTCCTAACTTAGTTGGAAATCACTATATGAAATTTTATGATTTTAGGAGACCTGTGGTGTTAGGAATCAATTTTTCAAGTCCGGACAGAAATCTGGACCCGGAAAACAGAACACCAATACTTGCAATGGAGTGGTATTAAAGAAGCATTCAAGCAAACAATGGATTTTATATGAACACCACTCCACTTAATTAATTTGTTTGGGATCCTGAAAGCCAAGTTTAATATGTTTTTGGTAGTTTTAATTAATTATGTGACCAGAAAGAGGAACCAACCTGAATTTCGCGGGAAGAAAAGGAACTTTAAGCTCTCGCTTCTAGATTCCCGCCTTCCTGCTGTAGTTCCTGCACACACAAAAGAAAGAAAGAGAAGGGGATGAGATCCACTTCAAGAAAGATAAAATTAATTAAATCAAAGCCGTGCCTCCCCGGCAACGACGCCAAAAAAGTGATAGAGAAATACACGTGATTTGTAAAAGCGGGTTTTTAATGTCGTTGTAACACGCGAATCTGCTTTCGCTTTTAAATTTATATCCTAGATAGGGGAGTATCTAGGGTCATCCAAGGAGGCAAAAATTGCAAAATTAACCCTCTTGCTTACAGATAGATCTCAACTTTCTTTTTGATATTTTTCAATATGTAATTTTTTTTGTTTTGAAAAGACGAGGGCAAAATGCGAATTGTAACGAAAAGTACTAACACCTACAAATGCTTAACTAAAATTTAAAAGATAAAAATATCTTCTTCCTAAGCTCACTCTAGGCAAGTGGAGGCCTAGAGTAATTAGGAAGAAGAGGTGAAACAAGTGCTAGAACCAAAAGTATCAACTGCAATAAAAAGCTAAAAGAAGGCAATTTGATTGAGTAGAATGAGTGTTCTTTTCAAGGACAAGTAGAGGAATGCTTCTACTAGAACTAAACAAATCTAAAAGCAAGAAAAGAAACAAAAATCCTCTTGCAAAAATGGTGAAGAAGGGAGTCTTCTTGCTCTAAGCCTAGCTTCTCCTTGGCTTGAAAAGAGGGCCTCCTTCTTCTCCTTCCTCGAGAGCTCCTCCAAGGTGGAAGCTTCCACCTTCAATGCTCTCTCCAAGGGGTGGGCGTGCACCACCCTCAAAATCTCCTCCAAGGTGGCGTGGACCACCTTCAAGATCTCCTCCAAAGATCTTCCTTGCCTGGCTTCTCCTTTGGCTGGCGTGACCCAAGAGAGAAGGGAAGAGGGGAAGGCACCAAGGGGACAGAATATCCCCTTAATCTTCTTCTTCTTCTTCTCTCTTGGACGTGGGCTTCTAGGTGGAATATGAGAGTGAATTTGCTAGCCAAGGATGACTTGAATGGTGGTGGGTAGTGGTCTTTTTATAGGGTAGGATGGGGGGTTAAGGTGCCCCTTGAAATGGAGGGCTAGGATGGAAGGATGGAGGTGGTTGGTGATCCTATGGCTAAGGTGAGTTGGCGCCAACCCAAGGGGTGTTAAAGGGGGTGGTTATGGTGGTGTTGGTGTCTTTTGGTGGTGGTGGGTAGGTTAGGTTGGTGCCAAGTAGGTTAGCTTATGTGGAGCTTAAGTGGAGCTAGTTGGGTGGAGTTGTTAGGTGGGTTTTTGGGGTGGTACAAGCCAAGGAAGTTGGAGCATAGCTGAGCTAAGTTAAGCTAGCTTAGCTAATGGAGGAGTAGAGGAGAAGGTGTTGGAGCTAGGGTTTGGAGGGAGGAGCTGAGGAGGAGAAGTCTGGAGCTAAAATTGGAGCTGACTGCTGCTGAAGAGGCTGGCATGGAGCTACTCTAGCTGGCTTAGCTTGCTAGTTCTTTGCTAGCTACTAGGTCGAGCTAAAGTAAGCTAGCTTCTACCATAATGAGCTGAGGTGAGCTAGGTCTGGTGCTCCCGGGGAGAATCAAGCTGGTTGAGGCAGCTAAGGTAGCTTAGCTCAACTGAGATGAGCTAAGCTAAGTCCCCGAGAGCTGGACTTGAGCTTCCTGAGCTGGGATGAGTTCTTCTTTAGCTGGCTGGAGTTGAGTGGAGCTGGATGTAGCTGGATCTGAGCTGGGGTGAACTCCTGTCAACTCAGCTGAGCTAGTTAGAGCTCCCTGTGAACTAGTGGGAGTTGAGATGAGCTAGACTCAGCTAAGTTGAGCTGGATCTGAGTTGACTTGAGATAGGGTGAGCTAAGATGAACTCTCTTGAGCTACCATTCAGCTGGGATGAGCTAACCCTAGTTCAAGTGAGCTAGGTTCCAACTGTGGTGAGCTGGGTCGAGCTGAGTTCCAACTAGTTTGGGCTTCTCCTTCACCATTTGCCTTCTTGAGTGATAGGGTTTTAAGGATCTGCATATCTGTACATCCCTAACACTCGCAAAAACATATTAAAAAGACAAATAAAAAATGCACTGCATGCCTAACCTAATTTATGCCTAAATGCAGCCCAAAAACCCGTTTGCGAAGTAAGATTCTAAGAGCTAGGTTTATTTTAATGCATAAGAATGATGATAAACTGGCGTTTATCAACATCTGACACAGTTCAGTCCACAAGTTACTCAATTAATCTGCACATGGACCATAGATACAAGAGATAACCAAGTCCTGACCATCCCTTACTGATTGAAATTTGCAAGACACCTGGAATTGACCCTTCCAAACTTCTTTCATAACCAACTTAGATGTCTTCCACCACATGGCCAAACCTCCAGATCTTCCTTGTGAATCCACTGTCCGGACATTAGCTTGACCACCCTGAAGGAGTGATTGCCACAAAGAAACTCCTTCAATGTGGTTTCCTGTAGCATAGTGCAATCCACCTCCCACTCCCGAAGGTAGAGAGCCAGAGAAGCTCACCGCACCCCGTTGCGAAACCCATGCACATTCCAAGTCATAATCCTCATCCCTTGGGCTCTTTAACCCCCTGCTACTCCCTAGCCCTTTCCTCTATGCATAGAATGAACGCAATCTTCTCTTCCTTAAATTGCTGACCTCCACCAGTTGTTCTTCCCCGAAGCTTATAAGGGGAGCGCATAGCCTTACCCTTTGAGGACGACCCCATTTCATAGCTTGGGCCCTCCAGGGTCATAAAAGAGAAGGCATCTAAACTGTGTATTGAGGTGAATCATGTAGCCTCTTGCCCTGACCAGTTTGGATTCACCACCACAAGATCCCTACTGATTTCTATCTCTAGCATCATGGCGCTCGCTGTTGATGGTTGTTCCACCCCCTACACCTCCTCCTCCAGCATCTTTGAGAAATGTAGCTCCTTTCTCTTCTTTGGTTCTAACCGATCTGTCTCAAGGGGCCTGTAGCTGTTGTCAGCAACATGTGCTCCAACCTCCACCTCATGTGCCCCTTGCTGCCCCTGTTGCGGTTCTTCATCACGAAGGATAGGTAGCTTCAGTTGAAGGAGCCACGAGGTTCCCCCACACCTGAGTATAATTTTGTCTGGAATTGCCCCCCTCCCCCCCCCCCCCCCAGCATAGTCACCTGAACCTTGATTGATCACCCATCCCCTTTGCAGAGGCCCACCCTTGCATTCTCTGCCAAGGCGGAGAAGCCGGCCATCACCCCCGCCACCGCCCCTCTAGTTCAGAGATGCAAAGGGAGCCCCCAAATCTCCATAGCACCCCTCCTATTCTTCCCTCTGCGGAGATCAGTCCTGCAAGGCCCCATCGAAGGGGGACACCAGCCTCCACAAAATAGTCATCCCCTCGAAGATTGTTGTGAGAAAACGAAGACCTTCCGCATCAAGCATACTCAAGTCGAACAGCACAATACGAGCGCCACCTGGATGCACTACCTTACAGCCCTGAGATGATAAGGATAGAGATCTTACCAGGTTTTGAGTCTACTCAAGGGAGGAGCCTATCATAATCTCTCCAATCAAGGTGCCCCTTATTGCCATCTCTGCCGCCCTAACCTCCTCTGTATGAGGGACATCAACATCATATGCTTGCCCTATACTCACTGGCGGTGGTGGTGGCACCGCCCCCTTCATTTCTTGGCCCCTTCGTTGTCTGCATTCATTTTGGTCCTTTCCCACCCTCCTGCATGAATCCTTCTTATGACCCCAGCCTCCACATGCCAAACACAGCATAGGATATCTGCAAACCGCCGCCATGTGACCCCTTCTTCTGCATCAGTAACACACTATATCTGCATTCCCACCTCTTCGTCTCCTCCAGCAGTCGCCGACCCCATAAGCCACACGAGTGTTAGTCTTGGCAGCCTCCATCCTCTTTCTTTGATGCCACCTCCAAGACCTCCACACCCTCCAGCCGTTGTCTTCTTCCCTAACCCTAGCTGCCATCTCCCAAATGAGAATATTGGAATTTTCGACTGTTATATACGAATGGTTGAGAATATTAATATTCTTGACCGTTCACATATGAACGACAATAGAAACATTCTCGACCCTTATTGATAAATGGTCGAGAATATGATCTTAGTCGACTGCCTAAATACCAGTTGAGGTAAATATTTTTGTCGACCGTTTATTTAGAATAGTCAAGAAAAAGCTTTCTCGACCGTCGAAAACAGATGAGAGAAATAACCAAACATCGAGTGGTGGTCTGCCTTTTTCCCGACAGTATTGTTCTAAAACGGTCAAGAAAACCCAATAGGACAATACATTCCTTGACCCTTTTTCTCGATGATTAGTTGAACATTGCCGACCGTTTTTAACGATCGGCAATACTCAATATTAATGTAGTGTTAGTTCCTAATGCCAATAAAAGTACAAAATAAATAGCAAATTCCTAAAGAAACATCTCAAGAGAATATTAGTATTCATTCCTCCTCCAAAAATAAGTATGTGGTCCAAATCAGAATGCAAATCATTATCCAAATCAGTAGTATAACTAATAACTATAATCTATAAATCCCTTCTATCTATTTCCAGATAAACATAATGGATCATTTATCTTGAAATTTTTTTTTGAAAGGCATGAGGGTAGGGGCAATAATAATATGCAAATTGTGTGTGTTTGTGTGTGTGTATGTAGTTGGGGATGGGGAGCACACTAGAGATTTTGTGTAGCTCTCTAGTGTATATATGTATGTGTGTGTGTATATGTATATATCATGTATGTAAATTGTATGTAAACCAAGGATAGTTGTATGCAAAGTGCAAACCATCCTCACCGGTAATGGAAGCGTGGAAAGCAATGATGCGGATTGCACAGTGACAATCGAAGAGCCACCAACCTTGGTTCGACTAGTTCCTCATCGGTGATGGAAGAGCCACTGACATTATTCCTCATCGGTGAGGCTTTGTGCAACAGTGATGGGTAATGTGGTGACTATTGGTGAGGCTCTGAGGAGCGGTGGTCAGTGATGGGATGGTGAGAGTTGAGAGGCGAGAGCAACATGGAGGGAGACGAGTTCGAGAGTCAGGGGTCGAGGGTTTTGTTAAGGTTTTTTCGTGTGTTGGAACTTTGGGGATTTTTAGGCTAAAGTGGGGTTTAGGCTTGGCGGTGTGTTGCACGTGCTTCAATGTTAAAAAAAAATTGAAACCTTGAAATTGAGTCGGGTAATTAATCGATTGATTAATCAGGTATTCGGCCAATTAATCAAGTAGACCAACTATAGGACCAAATATGGGTACTCAGTTCATTTTTGCAAATAATTAGTCGCATAGAGCAATTTTTGCACCCTTGTTATTCTTAATTATAATAATTAATTAACTATTACATACTTAACTTATATAGATAGTGCTTATATAACCTACTTAATTAAACCATAAACATGTAATTAACTTAAGTATTATATTAATTACTTTATAATTACTAAGTGACTTGAAATTACCATTTAAGTTATACTACCACTTAAGACTTAATTAGTATAGCATAAACATAGCTATAGTATAAGTTAACTATACTAATTTACTACATAACTAAATAACTACTTAATTACTACAATATGTTATCCACATGAATTATTGCATAAGAATGAACATTAATAACATGGCAATCTTTCGATAATGAGAAGAAAAAGATTTTCATTGAATTGTAAAAAGAAATGCTAAAAATATTGTTTTAGAACAGCATATGTAATTCACAATTATATATTAACAAACTTAAGCTTTATTCATTTATTACTTAGGCTTTACAGCAACCCTCATAAATCTCGCATAGAAGCCTTCACAATTTACACACTAAGTGTTCTCAACACTTAGAATTTTTCATGCATAAGCACTTTTTCCTTCACAGTACAAAAGGTGAGATGGATCAACGCAACCATTCGTAGGATCAACGGCTCAGAGACCTAGATTGGTACCACTACTAGGCCACGTGTCACCATCTCAGCCTTCTACCTAGCATCTGGAGGCCACTCTCTCAGATACACATGGTCAATGGTCAAATCAATGGTCAATATATCACGCAATGGCACACATGCATGCACTACCTGCGTTGTTGTCAACTGATTGGCATAAGGAGGCGTTTCCTTTTGTACTGCACAAGGTGGTCTTCAATAGTCGAGGTGGGACTATCTAGTCCCCCTCCTTCTAAATGCAATCATGTCTCCAGACCTGACTTCATTGATCAATTTCGATCAACTCAATGATCTAAACTTCATGCAATTCTCCAGATCTCTAGACCTATGATCCATCTTCTGATTCCACTCTTCAATTGAAGATTTAGAGCACTTAAGAGCTCTGAATCTGATCTCTAATGTCAACTCGTCACCGTAACTCTAGAGTAGCAACTCCTAAACTTCGATCTCTAAATTACTGACCTAACCTCTCTCTTTCTTCGATCCTATGAATTGCCCTCAGTGACTAATATTATTCCGTATCATTTGGAGAAGGAATAGAGGTCTGGAAAGGCTTTAGAAGCTCAATGAACTTTAGAGCTTCAAGCTAAAGCGAAGAATGAAGAATCAAATGACTCAATTAGATAGATAAGAACCTCTAAAAAGGATTTAGTTAGGTTCAGAATGCAATAGGCAATTGATCTAGGCTAATTTGAACTTGGAATCTTATTTGGAATACTATGAAACCAACTGGAGCTTGGACTTGACCCAAAGTGACCAGAGATCTAATTTCGATTAAATCCTCAATAAAACTCATCTAAATTGATCATGACAATCTCCTAACAAACTTAGGATTCTAGAAATGCTCTTAAGACTAAGTTTTAAATCTTAACACTTCAGAACGACCATGGGTTGACCAATAATACCTCAGCAGTTGACTTTCAAGTCTAAAGCTTAATAGATCAAATCAATAACTCAGATGGACTCAAATTGATCACAGGAACTTGTTAGGATCATAAAAATGGGATTTTAATCTATATCCTATGGAATCGAAATCTTCACCTGAGGTACAAAAGATGTTTGTTCGACAGAACAAACCAGAGACTCACTCATGAATCCAAGGTTTGATTTAGATTCTTTAGAACTTGAGGATGCTTTGTGACCTATTATTAAGGTCTATGATCGAGTGAACCGTCATCTTCAACTCTAGCGAAGTTGGGGAAGACAAAGTCTATCTAATTGATTAAGTCAATGGAATACTAAATAAAAGAGTGGAAAATACTCAGTAAACTCTAAATAATAAACCTAGAGTTTCTCTAGGAGTTCTATAACTTGTTGTTGAAGCTATGGGTTACTACGCTATCGTATTTGGTTTTGAAAACCTGTCGTTGTAGTTTGAAAGCGAAGAACTCATGTTCAATAAATAAAATTTATACCGGACTAGAAATCTCGGGTTAAACTCAAGGAGGCGGACGTTTGATTAAAAATACATGTTTGTTTTATTTGTCACGAAACAGAATAGCTGGTTGAAAACTAGTTATCCATTTAACAAATAGTAAATAGAAGAGAGAGAGAGAATATTACAAATGAAAGCAAAGGGGATGTAGAATAAACATAGATTTCATTATCAAAAATTATTCATTACGACTAGAAAGTGGGAAATGATTACACTAGAAAGTAGTAAATCTATTCTAGAAAGCAGTAAAAAGAATGGAGAGAGAGATATCCTCCTCGACGATCACTTGGAGGATGAGCCGGACGGGACGACGAATGGAAGATGGGGAATGGAGCAGGAAGAAGGAGGACGAAGTGGGAAGAACGGGAGCGAAGCAGCACGTCATCGTCGTCGCAGGATCCGCTTCTCGAATGCAGAGAGAGGACAACCGCAAGATGCTCCACGAAGGGGGACAAAGGTGGAAAAATTAAGATTTTTACTCTAGAGGAGCATCCCGAGTTTGGGACAAGCTCTTAAAGCTTTGGAAGGGGTGAGAGAAGAGAAGAAGGGATGAGAATTTCATATGGAGGGGGTCTCCTTTTATAGTTGCAAGGAGTGAGGGCAATTTGGTCATTACATGTTGAAAATCATTAATTCAGAACCATTAGTGACGAATAAATCCGTCACTAAAGGCATGAATGTAGTCGTAGTGGGCGACGCGCACGTGCCCGCTCGCCTCCCCGTGCCTCAATGCGTGTCCACGATCTCCCAATCTCGGCTGTTCGATTGTGAGATCGAACGGCTGAGAGCGCATCCTCGTCTGCCTCAATCGTGTGCCTCATCGCTTGCGATGCCGCGTCGCCTCGCCACGTCAGATGGTGCATGGATCCGATAGGGCATGCACAGCCGCCCGATCTCCATCGCGTGGTCGAATGTGCCTACTCGCCCGCTTCATCCACGCGCTTCTCGCGACTCGAACCCGCGCCTTAATGCTGAGTTAAGGCGCTCGACCAACACGCTGTGGGTGCGTTTGCGTCGAGTGCCTAACTTAAGCGTAGGCGATTCACAGCTGTTGGATCTCAATCCAACAGTGGAGAGGCGTTGGCGCTAAGGCTTCAGCGGTTGTGCGCGGCCGGTTGAGCAATCGAGATGGTGCCACGTGGTGCCATCTTGGCCATCCATCTTCTGGGTGATGTAGATGGTGCCACGGGTATCAGATTGAGTAGATTTTCACGCCGTTAGGCTGCGATCATCGATCCGAATCCATTCGTGTGGTCAGATTTGTTGCCTGAAGTGCATATTATCACCATCTTGGCCCTTGATCTTCTAGGGTTCCTCGATCTCTATATGATGCTACGAATATCCGATTAGGGCGATCTTGGAGTTGTTGAGCTCCAATCGTCACCCTGATCAAATTTGTATGATTGGATCTTCGATCTGAGGCCTCGATAAACAGTTGCCCTGTCCCTGACCATAAAAGGAGACAACCTCCATTTTATTTAGACTAATCTAAATGCAAGATGATGCATGCTATGCAATATTTATAGTATGTAATGCAATTCTATGCTTAAAAACATGCATAAATAGACATTTTATGTAATATAAACATGTTTACATCACACCCCCATGCCTATCTTTTGTTAGTTCCTAGAAAAAACTACATGCTATTTATAAAAGAATTAGGTTGGATTATTTGGGTATAAGTTATTTTCAACATTAAGAAAATGTTTACTTAGGATCTGAACTTTCAAAGACACAACAGTGCCTGGGTATCTGCTAAAATGCTGACCGCCTCAAGCCCTTACCTTATTCAAAGAGAAATTTCTTTTTCTCTTTTTCTTTCTTTTTCTAATTATTTTGGAATTTTGAGTTTAGGGTTAAAGAGTGGCTTTCTACGGCCATTCAACTCACCCAAGACTTGATGAGAATCCTAAGTTCTAAGCATCTTATTGTGAATGTGATAGACTCGTTGATCGACAATTAGAACGGACTTCGGGTTTCTACGCCTCTAGGTGACCTTAAAAAGAGAGTTCTGCCTAGAGGTGTATCTTTATGACCGGTAGCTTTCTCCTTACTTTTATTCTTATGAGGTCAACACAAGGGTGAATCCAGTGTATATCTCCCCGATTTATTCTACTTCTCCGCTTCTTCCTAAGTGTTTTGGGAATTTTAAGTGCATTTCTTGAGCTAGGTTCTGGACAACCGGTCGATGAGCTGTTACCACCGACAACTTGCCAGCCATACTCGTGCGGTGAAGTGTGGCTTATTTCTTTTGTTTTCTCCTTTTCTTTTTCTTTTTCTTTTTGATTTTTTAACTAGGTGGCTTCCCTGGTCTAAGATTTACCTAAAGGCAGCAAGAAGAGAATGGTCTAGTGACTGGGCTCTGGACAACCTACCTATGGGCTATTATCCACGATAACTTGTCAGCCATATCACCCTAGAAGGTTCATTAGCTACCCAATTTCCATTAAAACCACCGAACAACAAGTCAGTGAAAAGAAAGTGTGTAGATGCTTTAGACTCAAAGTTCCCTCAAATCAGAGGGTGGGTTGATAAGTCGTGTACTTATCACCCAAACTTATTTAATCAAATTACAATAGAATTAAGATGGAAAGGACTCGAAAAACAAATCCATGTTTTAGTGGATACACAGGCCGATTAAGTCTAAAGACCTGAAGAGTCTTTGTGTTTAGATCCTAATGTAATATTTCCTAAGATTGAAAAGTCCTAATGTCCAAGTATTCCTTCCTAATTCCACAATTTTTTTTATTTTATATATATAAATAAAGAAAAATAAAATGAATTTACGGAGTTGACAAATTAATTCAAAGATGAATATCCACCACCCCATGCCTATCTAATGCAATATCCTCATTGTATTAAAAAGACATAAAACAGAGTGGAGTAGAAAGCACCTGAATTGCATGAATGATAGGTCCACTCTGAGATAAAGAAAAACTGTGTATGTGCTAAATTTAGTGCCTTCAGCTAGGTACACTATACAAAGAAGAGAATAAAGAATTCACAGGTGTAGGTCAGAATCAGAATAAAAACATAAAACCTCTGACCTGCCAGCAGATGTCCATAAATGTGGACCAGATTGTGATGCAGACCCATACCCCATGATCGAGAATATCTAAGGTTCTAGATAAAAATTACCTAAAACCTAAAATCAGTATGCAAGCGGGGTCAGGCTTGCGATTTATGAGAATGCAACCCAAGACCAAAGAGTCAGGTTACAGAGAAATCAAGCTCCAAAGGATAATCAATGAATGTATGCTTGGGTTGAAAATCCTCAAAACAAATGTCGTAAGGGTCCTGGTTTGATGATTTCAGCTTCATTGGAACCCTTAGACTCGGTCTTCTACTTCCTCCAGAGTTTGCTTCCCAAATCAAAATTTCCCAGCTCCTATCCTCCTTCAGAATGTCAAATTCTAGGATCTCCTGCATATTAATCACCTCGTCTAAAATTTCCAAGTCTAAAAGATGTGGCTGAATCAGAATTGACTTGGGTCTAATTATCTCAAAAATAGAATTATTAGTAAATTCAATGGGGTGTAACTGAAAATCAGGACATTGGATTGCATCCTCCAGAAAATGCGATTCTGGATCCATCATGTAAGCCCCAATAAGATCGATTTCCTCAATTATTGGGCTATCAAATGATCTATCAGATTCCTCAGGCCCAATTGTCTCACAGAAATCGTGTTCTGTAAACTCACGTGAGACTTCGCAAACTGAATCTTCACCATCAAAATCAAAGAAATCAAAATCTGTATTAATGTATGTCCCAAAATCATCCATCACTTTCTGATCCATGGAGACATACGCTTCCTCGTACCTTGGTTCAAGGATCTCAGGTGAAGAAATCAGATCATCCTTAATTGGTTGCTCTAATTTAATCTGGTCAACCTTGTAATGCATGTCCCCTTCAACAGGTGCCTGAGCGTGTTCTGACATAGGCTCTCCTGAAGGGGGTTCATCCTGGGAATCATCCCATGATTGAACTAAAGCAACCACAAATCTCATTCTCAATTTTGCTAACTTCCCAAGTAGAAACTCACCTGAGTTCTTATCCTTAACATCATAGAGCCAATTCAACAAGTACTTGTTCAAATCATCAATCATCTCAATCAGGGGCTCCAATTTTTCAATGCAAGGTATTGGCTGAACTTATAAAGATTGTATGATATTTCTCAAGTTAGCCAGAACCTTATCTTGAACCTAGTTACCCTGAACCAAATGACTTGTTTTAGGGTTGGGCGGGTTTGGGATCAGTGTAGAGGAGTTAACAAATTGAGATTTACGATACCCCTCCTGATAATAGGTCATTTCAGATTATTCAAAATGTGGTGATGACCTAAAGGCAATGTATTCATAGGATGGGTAAGGATCAGTGTATCCTCCTTGATTATAGATCGTATTAGGTTGTCCATGAAAGGGTGGCGATTTATAATCGATGTGGCTTTGAGAAGGATAGAAATGACAATTATGGTGTTCAGGGTTAGACCCTAAACACGGAGGTCCGGAACTGTATCCCCAATTCGAGTTATCCCAACTAACCAATGGTTGATTATAGTACAAGTCGGGATAATTGTCATGTTGAGGATAACTCATAACATGAGGAAAGAGCGGGAATGCATATAAAATGTGGAAGGATTCATGATAGATGGGAGGAAGAAAGGTGCTCTGCAATACAAGCAATCAAACATGTCCTTAAGTGGGCTTGCCTAAAGACCTGTAGACTCCCAGAACCCATCTTGAGGTAAAGAAACAATTTGATCTACTTCTATCTGTTCAATCCAACCGGTTAGAAGGAGGGACTGGGGAGAAGGTTCTTCCTTCGACTTTCGCCTCCGATTCCTAGTGTACCCCCCAGCCGCGATCATTTGATTCTGCTCTCCTATCTAGACATCAAATTGAATAGTAGAAATAGACTAATCGAAAATAATCTCATTCTGGGCTCCGAAGAGCGAGTCGAATCCTTAAGGCCAACGTCTACTTTGTTTTATTTAGGGCTAGGTTTGAATGTGCTTTAGAATGTGATGGGCCCTTTATATGGGTTGTGCCCGTAATGATTGATTGATGTGTGTGTGCGGCACAACCAGTGGTTTTCAAGCAATGTTATTTTTGATGCGGTGAATTTTAGGGTTCAAATCTTGCTTAGTAGCTTTTAGGATTCAACTTTTAGGTATTTTCAAACAAATTTTGTTGGCACACCAGGTTTTGAAAGCACAGGTGAAGATGTTTTCCTTTGAAACTTAAAAGAATGTGGAGTGCCTGGTAAATCCCTAAGAGTTAAACCTATGCGGCAGCTACTTGATGAGTTGATTTTAATTGAAGTGGTGCGGCCCAATCAACTCAAACAATTGGCCTGTTGCACCACTTAATTAGGCACACAAGTGATTACCTAATCTGATTTCTACTCAATTATGTGCTTGGATATGTATACCGGTTCCAAAGATCGGTTTACCGGTTGAGTTTGAAAATCAGATGAGGTTGTGTACCTCTGTGAGATTTTTTTGATTTTTCTTTTTAAATGTGGAGGTTGAGGTGGGTGTAGGTGTCAAACAAAACTAACCTTAAAGTTTATAAAAACACCTAGGTTGATTTATGTTTGTGTTATTATGTGATAGAATGAAAACTAATGGGTAAGAGGTGGGGGAAAACTTATAGAACCTTCAACAGCACTTTGCTCCAATCTACCACTTTTTCTCATCTCAAAAGAGTACTTGCAATCACAATAAGAAAGGAGAGAAGTGAGGTAAATGATTCGTAAGTTGGAAAATGCAAAAAGAAAAAAAATCAAAGAGCATCACCTCCCCGGCAACGACGCCAAAATGTTGAAGCTATGGGTTACTATGCTATCGTATTTGGTTTTGAAAACCTGTCGTTGTAGTTTGAAAGCGAAGAACTCGTGTCCAATAAATAAAATTTATACCGGAATAGAAATCCCAGGTCTAACTCAGGGAGGCGGACGTTTGATTAAAAATACGCGTTTGTTTTATTTGTCACGAAGCAGAATAGCTGGTTGAAAACTAGTTATCTATTTAACAAATAGTAAATAAAAGATAGAGAGAGAGAGAATATTACAAATGAAAGCAAAAGGGATGTAGAATAAACATGGATTTCATTATCAAAAATTGTTCATTATGACTATAAAGCCGGAAATGATTACACTAGAAAGTAGTAAATCTATTCCAGAAAGCAGTGAAAAGAATGGAGAGAGAAATATCCTCCTCGACGACCGCTTGGAGGACGAGCCGGACAGGACGATGCCTGGAAGATGGGGAACGGAGCAGGAAGGAGGACAAAGCGGGAAGAATGGGAATGAAGCAGCACATCATCGTCGTTGCGGGATCCGCTTCTTGAATGCAGAGAGAGGACAACCGCATGATGCTCCGCAAAGGGGATGAAGGTGGAAAAATTAAGATTTTTACTCTAGAGGAGTAACCTGGGTTTGGGACAAGCTCTTAGAGCTTTGGAAGGGGTGAGAGAAGAGAAGAAGGGATGAGAATTTCGTATGGAGGGGGTCTCCTTTTATAGTTGCAAGGAGTGAGGGCAATTTGGTCATTACATGTTGAAAATCATTAATTCAGGACCTTTAGTGACGGATAAATCCGTCACTAAAGGCCTGAACGTGGCCGTAGTGAGCGGCGCTCGTGTGCCCGCTTGCCTCCCCGCTCCTCAATGCGCGTCCACGATCTCCTAATCTCGGCTGTTCGATTGTGAGATCGAACGGCTGAAAGCGCATCCTCGCCCGCCTCACCTGCGCGCCTCATCACGTGCGATGCCGCGTCGCCTCGCCGCGTCAGATGGCACGTGGATCCGATAGGGCACGCACAGCCACCCAATCTCCATTGCGTAGTCGAATGCACCTGCTCACCCGCTTCATCTGCGTGCTTCTCGTGGCTCGAACCCGTGCCTTAACGCTGAGTTAAGGCACTCGACGAACGCGCTGTGGGTTCATTTGCGTCGAGAGCCTTACTTAAGCGCGGGCAATTCACAACCGTTGGATCTTGATCGAATGGCTGAGAGGCGTTGGCGCTAAGGCTTCAGCAGTTGTGTGCGGCCGGTTGGGCGGCCAATATGGCACCACATGGCACCATCTTGGCCATCCATCTTCTGGGTGATGTAGATGGTGCCACAGGTATCGGATTAAGTCGATTTTCATGCCGTTAGGCTGCGATCGTCGATCCGAATCCATCCATGCGGTCGGATTTATCATTTGAAGTGTGAATTACCCCCATCTTGGCCCTTGATATTCTAGGGTTCCTTGGTCTCTATCTGATGCTACAGATATCCAATTAGGGCATTCTTGGAGTCATTGAGCTCCAATTGTCGCCCTAATCAGATCCGTATAATTGGATCTTCAATCTGAGGCCCTGATAAACAGTCGCGTTGTGCCTGACCATAAAAGGAGACAATTAACCACCATTTTATTCAGACTAATCTAAATGCAAGATGATGCATGCTATGCAATATTTATAGTATGTAATGCAATTCTATGCTTAAGAACATGTATAAATAGACATTTTATGTAATATAAACATGTTTACATCACCTGTAGCTCATGATTGCCTTTGTTGGAGTTTGTCGGAGCTTCGATGATGATCGAAAATAGTCGCCAATGTCAAAATCCCCATACAAATTTTCAAGAATTAGCTTGAAAGAATCCTGATGATCTCAGGATCATCAAACACTCATCAATTACATTAATTGATCAATGAATTCAAGAATTAAACTAAAGGTCTTTAGGGAATGCAACCTAACTTTGATAGAACTCAGAAGCGACGATCTCATTGAATTGAATGAGGTGTTTTGATCTATAGGGAGTTGTGAAGGTGATAGCCGAACTAATTAGATGAAAAACTCACCAGAGGTCTACTGTTGATAGGGGGTCCGGTGTTGAGGTGAAATTAGGCGATTATGTATAGATACTAATAAGTGAAATTGATTAGGCGGAAATGGTCCTTATAATGTCATGAAGGTCATAGAGGACCTAATTGGGTGTGAGGTGTGGTCTGCAGCTTCGCCATGGATAACAAAGGCTTGCAGGTGAAGGTGGAGGGTGGATTAAGCATTTAGATCTGTAATTAAGTGGATGAAGAAGTGGATGATGATCGCGAAAGATAAAGAAAGGTGATTAAAGTGAAACAACTGCGAATTGAGCTCCAACAAAGCTTCAGGTGGCTTACCGGAGTCAAAGAAGAAGAACAAGCAATCTTAACATTTAACTACCTATCTAAACTATCTAACTACCTAAATATATTCTAAACTAAAAACTAAAGGCTAGGTAACTGTTACCTAGACGTAAGAGGTAGGAGAACTCCGCCAATGACTTGTCGGAGCGGAGGAAATTAGAGGAAGAAGAAGTAGAATCTTCGATGAAGAAGAACATAGAGTAGGAAGGGAGATTGACATCGTGGTGGGCTACCTTCCTCTATAGTTTTATTATTTCGTCGTAGTATAGTATAGAGAGGTGATTACCAGTTTAATACAATTTGTTACTCGGAAATAAAAGAGTTCCCGAGGTCGAACTCAGGGAGCAAGTTGTATTCTAGGGGTACAAGTTTCTTTTACAAAAATAAAGAAAGAGAGAGAGAGAGAATTTGTTGGCTTTTCTTCTTTTCTCTTTGCTTCTCCTCTTCTTCCTTCTCAGATCTTCTGCTCTCTTCTTTTGTTCTTCTTCTTTATCTGCAGTGGTGATGTTCTTCTTCTTCTTCTTTCTTTCTTCTTTTCCTTTCTTCAGATCTTCTTCTCGTGCTCTTCTTCTGCAGAGTCTTCACTTGGCCTCTCTGTGTTCCTCCTCTGCCTCACCTTCCTTCTCCTTCTTTGCCTTCAGGACGTCGTCTGATTTTCCAATCAGACGACTTAAACCGCCGCTGCTACAGTGCCGCTCGGTGCTCCTTCCTTCAGCTTTCGTCGTCCTTCTTCTCTGGTTCTTCTTCTTCACCTGTGCCTGCAAACTTGCACCGCTTGATCAGAGAGGGGCAAAACCTATCTCTACCCTCCCCCGCGTCTCTCTCTCACAGAATCTGCTCTTAGGAAAGCTCTCCCAGAGCTGCCGGGTTACCGGGTACGGATCGTGCCCGGGTCCAGGCCCACCGGCGTGCGTGGTGGGCGAGGAGTGCAGGTCAGTCTAAGTCGGGTTGGGCCAGGTCCGCGGGGCGTGAGCGCGGACGAGACCGGGTAACCGGGCGGGTGAAGGGGACCTCACCCCGTGTGCTGAGGCAACAAGCCTCCAGCACTTTTTCGCTTTATACCGCTGCACTCCTTCAGAGCCTTCCGAGGTGGGACTAAATGTCCCACCCCAATTTCGCGCCTGCGCGGAGGAAGCAGCTGGTAATCGCAGCTTTACGCGAGGCCTTCGCGCGAGGGATTCGCCTCAACTACAGCCTAACGCTTTGCCGAAATGCCCCCGCACAGCCTGGGAGCGTGACCTGGGCGCGGCGCACCTGGGACAGCAGGTCGAAGCTGCTTCGCTTCAACAATGGCGGCGACGAGCGCAGGTACCTGCCCACAGAGAAACGGCCTCTCGGCCTAATCAGAAACGCGGAGGACCTTCGCCGTGGCACGGCGAAGGTGGTCGGGGGGTGTGCAGGCGGCGGGGCGAAGCCTAAGAGCTGCCCTAGGTTGGACTGTGGGTCGGGAGATGGGTTTGTTCGGTGGAGTTGCAGAGGGTGATTTGGGGGAAGTGGAAGGACGGAGGTTGGTCAGGGTGAGGAGGCGGAGGTTCTGCGGTGGTCGGCGAGCCGTGTGGGTTGCTGGAGTGATGGGAGCGGCTCGCCGGAGGATGGCTGGAGGCGGAGAAGGTGAGGGTGATTAGGCGTGGTCGAGGGGTAATTAGATAAAAATAGCAGGGGGAATAGAGAGAGAGAATAGAGGGAAGTAGTTCTAACCTAACTACAGTGACGAAGGGGGCGAGGAGGCGGACGGCTGTACCTGCTGTCGCCGGAGAAGAAGGTGCCCAGTGGGGGAGGACGGCGGTGACGACGGGGCAGAACCAGCGCGCGCCGGTATTGCGCGACGCGGGAAGAGCAGGGGAAGAAGTCTCTGCTGCTGGTATTGCGGCAGAGCGAAGAGGAGGAGGAGGAAGAACCGCCGGAGCTGGTGGGCGTCTTCCGGAGTGAGAAGAGAGGAAAGTTGGGGGTTTTCTCCGTCAGATCTGAGCTGGGAAGAACGGTGGAGCGACGGGGGTATTTATAGGGACCGAATCAGAGAGGAAGGCGGAGGGAGACGACGTGTCTCCCTCGCCGGAGGACGCCGGAGATGGAAACCCATACTGTCCGTGCGTTCGCACGGCCGGTATGGTGGGTTACAGCGACCATGGGGGTGTCCCTGCGACGGCTGACGACGCAGGGCACCCCCGGTTTACTTGCCAGACCCTCCCCCTCACCCTGCACGGCGCCATGCTCCGAGCAAGGTCGCCGGAGCATGGTGCTGGCAGGTTTTGCAGGGAGGACCTGAACGCAAAGAACGAAAGAGAGTTAGGGGCCAAAATGCGAGGGTTCAAAAGTTGAGGGCCAAAAAGTAAATATATGAGGACCAAAGTGTAAAGTTGGTCAAGAAGGTTTCTTCTTAGGCTCAAGTTTTTATACATGACTAATTAGGACCTAAGGAATCTGATGGTGAATTTTATTTCTAGATTAAACCTTCTTTGACTGGTCAATTTACGCAAAAACCTAAATTAAGTTGTTAATTGGGTATGGTTCTCAATGTAGGTCAAGATGGGTTCCTAAGGTCAAATTGAAGGTTCTAAACCCTAGAGATTATTTTTCTATGAATTTTAGAGGGTTTATTCCATTTTTTCTTTGCCTTGAACCTCGTGAATTGAAGTGGGTTTGTTTTAGGGTTACAGATTATCATTTAGTTCCTTGGAATTGCTGTAGCCCTTGCCAAATCATCTCATCCCACTTTTATTCTTATTAGGTTGCTTTGACCTATGTTTGGACCCTGAATTACCCTGTATGCAGATTATACTGGTAAAATTGCATTTTTACCCCTTATGACTTGTTTTCTCCTTAAACTCAGAATTCTCTGAGTTAAGCCTTTCCTTGAGTTATATAGGAGCTTTTATCCTTTGTATTAGGTCAAAATGAGCTAGTTATGGCTCATGATGAGGTTCTCATCATACCCCCATGCCTAGCTTTTGCTAGTCCCTTAGCAAAAACTTAAGGTTTCAACCCTTGTTCTAGACCATGAAGTTCTTAATAGCTTTAGATAAGTGCTTTTTCATTTGAGCTCAGATTAGGTTAGAATGCTGACCATAGGCCTAAAAGGTATTCTAGTACCAATCAAGATCCAAATCTGTCTAGCCTTAGCCTCAGTCCTTAGCAAAGGTTTTTAAGGCCCACAAGAACTAACCTAAGGTTTATTGGACTTTGTGGTTAAAGCACCCGTGCTTGAAATGATTTTAGCCCTGGCTCAGTTCGCAGTGCGTTTTATAAGAGAGAGATAGAAAGTTTTTCTGTTTGGAGAGTTTTCTCTCTCTTTTTCTTTTTAGTTCTAGCCTAGGATTGGCTTTTCAACACGGTCTGTATCAGATTCCTTGCTCCCATCATCAATCCTCAAGGGTTCCTGGCGATCGATGCTTAGAGATAGCACCGCCCATGGCAACCCCCGGAACCCTGGCTATTGAGATTTCGAGATAATCCCATCCATGGTGTTCCGTGGCCGAATCCAGACCCTGGCAATTGACACTTCGAGATAATGCCATCCATGGAATCTGAACCAGCAGAGTGCTTACATGCCCCCAGTAGGATATGTGAATATCCTAAGAGACAAGCACCGAGGAGATGATATTTTGTTACGCATCTTCGAGGGGATTTCCCACCTCTCCGCGCTGGGAACTCGTCTAAATCAACTTGTGTTGATCGGCCGCTCCTATTCTAGGTGTTCTTTTCAGAATTTTGCGATGCTTCTGCGTGATTTTGATTTTTACGCTTACTAAACCAGGATGTGTGTGAGGTTAGGGTGCTTAGGTTACTGAGTCCCGTAAACCAAAAATTAGTTAACGAGGCCAAATACTTCCTAAGCCTTAGACCTAATACTTCAGCTTTTCATTTTCCTCAACCTCTTGAGGAGTGTCCAGATCTTAATGGGTACTAAGAGTCTATCCAAGAATGCCTAAGGTTTGTGTTCTTACTAGTCTTATTATGCACTTTTAGTTATTTTCTTGAATGAGGTCTAGAACTTAGGTTAATTCCTTAGTTCCTTACTAATGACTATCACTTTTTTCTCATAATTTTGTGCTCCTTTTTTCCTTTTTGTTTCTTTTCTCCTTCTCCTTCACAAAATTTCCTTCTCTTTCCCTCTTATTCTTTTTCGAAAATTTTTAATTTTTATGCTGTTTTTGGCATATGTGAATTTTTTTGTTTGAAACCTTTTCTTACAAGTTTTGCACTTTCATACCCCCCTATGCCTAAGATTTGCAATGTCCTCATTGTAGCCTAGGGATTTTTATTCAACTTAGTTCATACATTAGGACAGATGTTTTGATGAGTGAATGGGTCGGGGTGACTGTTGCGGATGATTTCTAATCTCAGATGCAAGCACCTGAGGTGGAGTCGGCTGTCCTAAAGTGTGAACTTCAACTGCAAAAAGGTGTCAGAACAAGTTTCAGGTTTTCAAAGAGAATGACGGGCTACCTCCCGTTGAGCGCTAAATTTGATGCCTTCAGCCAAGCGGGAAATGCGATGGAGAGGGGATGGTCAAATCAACAGAGTTTTGTAAGACAAGCACCTTGATTAAGAGCCTGGTTGGTCCAACGAGGTGCTTGTTCAGATCAACAGGCTGATGATGCAGCCCAAACCCAATCAATCTGGTGGGTTGATAGATGTGGATAAAAAGGTGTGGAGCCCACCATAAACTATGAAGCTCAGATGGATGTGGAAGTGTAAACGCAGGGTTTGGCTGAGTCGAATCAGCCTGGTCAGAGTAGGGACCCGTAGAAAAATTAGTGATTGATGCAGGAACCCTACAGGGGTGATCAGAGAATGATAGAGCATGGTATGTAGTCTGATCAATGTTCGAAACCCGATGTGGAAATGCAATCGGCTTGGTGAGAGGTGAATCTGAATAGAAATTGAGTCCGGTTGCGGGTCGGGGTTTGGAAGAGGTTTTGATCCGTTCTGTGTGTGCGGATGAGGTGGCCATTGTGTACGAGGGCTCTTTTAGAAACAGATGATAGGTGATTTTCTGTAGAGAGTCCTCTGGGTAACTATCAAATGCCGGAAGAGTGTTTGTAGGATGAAAGGAATCGGATTCGAGAAAAAATTTGGATTCTTGGTTGCAATCACTCTTGGCATTTTCTGTTTTTGGTTCCTGAGGATCGAAAAGGAATGATTCTGTGTTATCGGTGATCTCGGGAATCAGGACCTCAGAGTCGGAGTTAGAGTCATGAGAACTGAGGTCGTAGATAGGCCTGGTGTGTTCAGGAAGGGGAATCTCTCCGCAATTATAGTCAGATTTGAAATTGTCGGAGAGTTGGCGAAAATGAGATTCTTGATCATGAATTCCACCACAGCAAAAATCATCAGATGTGGAATCAGCAGCCTGATTGGGGTCTAGCCTATATGTCAATTCTGGGCTCGAAAAGGTATTCTGTCTAGGCTCAAGCTCCAAGCTGGTAGGATAGACCCAATTAAAATCCAACTCGTCCAACTCCTCAGTCTCTGTATCATAAATTGGCATGTTCTCTAGAAAATCGATCAGATTTTCTGAAGATGTTGGAGAGGGATATCCATCAAATAAAGGCCCGGAATCATATTCTATAAAAATTTGATCTTTCTCATAAGGGGCCTCGTAATCTTCCCAATAAGTTTTAGATCTAGGTTCTAGGCTTAGGATGTGGGTAGAATTATTAGAACCTAAGTCTGAATAACCTTCGAGGGCCACCTTATCAAAATAAGGGGCGGAATTTATACCCTCAGAAGGTTCAGTTCTGATCTCATTATTGCAGGAGTTTTGAAATTCTAGGCTTGGCAATTCATGGTCTAAGTTTGGCTCATCATTGTGTTCTCCTGCAATATCCCAACCTAATTCAACATTGTCTTCTATCTGGGTTGGGATTCCACAACCACTTTGTGCCTTAGTCCCGAGATCTGGGAAACTGGATTGTTCCTTAATATTGTTCCAAGATGGTTCATCCTCTATTTCTGGTATATACGGGTATTTCTGGTTGATAATTTGTTCTACTGATTTCATCATTTCTACCCGTTTCATAAGGGCATCTTGGTGTTGTTCCCAAAGTACAGGATTTTTCAAGCATTGAAGGTATTCAGATTGGTGTAATTTTTCTATCTGAATGTATCCTGTCATGAGCATATCTCGGGTTGATCCTTTTGTAACTTCTGTCAATAGAATCTGGGCACAGTTTATGATGAAAGCTGTGGTTGTTGGGACATCAACCTGAATGTTTTCTATTGGTGTTGAGGGTTTATATTTGATTTCATAGATTTAAAAGGCATCCTCAATCATCTTATCTTTTATGGATCTCAGATATTCAGGTTTTTTACATGGTAGTCTTGCTAGGTAATTAGGCTGCATCTTCGAGTCAGGTGGTGGAATCAAGATAGAATCAGGAGTTTGAATTAATGGAAGAAGGGGACTTTGTTCAGAATCAGAGGAAAGAGGGGGCTATGTGAATGATTTCTGCAAAAACAAGGGAGCCGAGGCTTAGCCTCGGAGAGAGTGAATTTCTATAGGAGGTTTCAAGGACCTCCTGCAAAATACTGAAGGACTGGATGAGATAAGCAGGTGCTGGACCCAATCAAGACACCCAAAAATGTTGGGTGACTATAGAGGTTCGGGGCAGATGGACCCCTTGATCAGAAAGATCGTCCACCTGAGAATTACCTGGGCAGCCAGAGAGGGAGAGTCCCGCGAAGACCCCTACACGGTAGAGCATCCCCACGGGTTACAGGGTTTCCCCCACCCGACCTCTCTTGTCACTGCGGTTCCAGGTAGACCAGAATGGGGATCTTGACCTCTTAAGTCTACCAATTTTTATTTTAAGATCAGGGTGCTTAAGGTTTCACTTGAACTTTAGTCTTTTAAGTGCAAAGAGTGACCTAATTTAAGGTTGGTCGACCCAAGGGGTCAACTTTACCTCTTGTTTCCTTTGAGAGTTTTTAGGTCTTGTCTTTTAGGGTTCAAGTGTTTAGAGAGCCAATTGTTTTAGGTTTTCTTTGGATAGGTATTTTCAGACAAGGGCTTGGGCACACTTCATTTGGTTTTCTCAATTCTTGCTTAAGGAGTGTGTCTCTAAATCCCTAGTGTTGGATCCTAGGTTGGCTTTACTTGGTCCAGTTAGCTCTTTGTTGGGTAATTAGGGCTCAAGCAAGAATGTGTTAGCCCCTAAATACCCTTAATAGTGTGCAGGAATAATGGGTTGAAAACATGCAACTTTTTATGGTTACTAAGTATGGAAGACAGGTTAGCCCTATATTGCTTGTTCTTTTCTTTTCTTCCTCTTTAGAGTTTAGGGGTTAATAGCGAGAGGAAAGAAAAAATTACCTGTCCTCGGAGTGGTTGTCATGCGGTTGCTTGTCTTCTTGATTTCCTGTAGCTGCACAAAAGAGAGGAGATTATCAGAAATTAAAAAGAAACAGGAATGTTTACCTCTAGAATAGCCATTGCTCCCCGGCAACGGCGCCAAAAACTGGTGGGCTACCTTCCTCTATAGTTTTATTATTTCGTCGTAGTATAGTATAGAGAGGTGATTACCAGTTTAATACAATTTGTTACTCGGAAATAAAAGAGTTCCCGAGGTCGAACTCAAGGAGCAAGTTGTATTCTAGGGGTACAAGTTTCTTTTACAAAAATAAAGAAAGAGAGAGAGAGAGAATTTGTTGGCTTTTCTTCTTTTCTCTTTGCTTCTCCTCTTCTTCCTTCTCAGATCTTCTGCTCTCTTCTTTTGTTCTTCTTCTTTATCTGCAGTGGTGATGTTCTTCTTCTTCTTCTTTCTTTCTTCTTTTCCTTTCTTCAGATCTTCTTCTCGTGCTCTTCTTCTTCTGCAGAGTCTTCACTTGGCCTCTCTGTGTTCCTCCTCTGCCTCGCCTTCCTTCTCCTTCTTTGCCTTCAGAACGTCGTCTGATTTTCCAATCAGACGACATAAATCGCCGCTGCTACAGTGCCGCTCGGTGCTCCTTCCTTCAGCTTTCGTCGTCCTTCTTCTCTGGTTCTTCTTCTTCACCTGTGCCTGCAAACTTGCACCGCTTGATCAGAGAGGGGCAAAACCTATCTCTACCCTCCCCCGCGTCTCTCTCTCACAGAATCTGCTCTTAGGAAAGCTCTCCCAGAGCTGCCGGGTTACCGGGTACGGATCGCGCCCGGGTCCAGGCCAACCGGCGTGCGTGGTGGGCGAGGAGTGCAGGTCAGTCTAAGTCGGGTCGGGCCAGGTCCGCGGGGCGTGAGCGGGGACAAGACCGGGTAACCGGGCGGGTGAAGGGGACCTCACCCCGTGTGCTGAGGCAACAAGCCTCCAGCACTTTTTCGCTTTATACCGCTGCGCTCCTTCAGAGCCTTCCGAGGTGGGACTAAATGTCCCACCCCAATTTCGTGCTTGCGCGGAGGAAGCAGCTGGTAATCGCAGCTTTACGCGAGGCCTTCGCGCGAGGGATTCGCCTCAACTGCAGCCTAACGCTTTGCCGAAATGCCCCCACACAGCCTGGGAGCGTGACCTGGGCGCGGCGCACCTGGGACAGCAGGTAGAAGCTGCTTCGCTTCAACAATGGCGGCGACGAGCGCAGGTACCTGCCCACAGAGAAACGGCCTCTCGGCCCAATCAGAAACGCGGAGGACCTTCGCCGTGGCACGGCGAAGGTGGTCGGGGGGTGTGCAGGCGGCGGGGCGAAGCCTAAGAGCTGCCCTAGGTTGGACTGTGGGTCGGGAGATGGGTTTGTTCGGTGGAGTTGCAGAGGGTGATTTGGGGGAAGTGGAAGGGCGGAGGTTGGTCAGGGTGAGGAGGCGGAGGTTCTGCGGTGGTCGGCGAGCCGTGTGGGTTGCTGGAGTGATGGGAGCGGCTCGCCGGAGGATGGCCGGAGGCAGAGAAGGTGAGGGTGATTAAGCGCAGTCGAGGGGTAATTAGATAAAAATAGCAGGGGGAAAAGAGAGAGAGAATAGAGGGAAGTAGTTCTAACCTAACTACAGTGACGAAGGGGGCGAGGAGGCGGACGGCTGTACCTGCTGTCGCCGGGGAAGAAGGTGCCCAGTGGGGGAGGACGGCGGTGACGACGGGGCAGAACCAGCGCGCGCCGGTATTGCGCGACGCGGGAAGAGCAGGGGAAGAAGTCTCTGCTGCTGGTATTGCGGCAGAGCGAAGAGGAGGAGGAGGAAGAACCGTCGGAGCTGGTGGGCGTCTGCCGGAGTGAGAAGAGAGGAAAGTTGGGGGTTTTCTCCGTCAGATCCGAGCTGGGAAGAACGGTGGAGCGACGGGGTATTTATAGGGACCGAATCAGAGAGGAAGGCGGAGGGAGACGACGTGTCTCCCTCGCCGGAGGACGCCGGAGATGGAAACCCATACCGTCCGTGCGTTCGCACGGCCGGTATGGTGGGTTACAGCGACCATGGGGGTGTCCCTGCGACGGCTGACGACTCAGGGCACCCCCGGTTTACTTGCCAGACCCTCCCCCTCACCCTGCACGGCGCCATGCTCCGCGCAAGGTCGTCGGAGCATGGTGCTGGCAGGTTTTGCAGGGAGGACCTGAACGTAAAGAACGAAGGAGAGTTAGGGGCCAAAATGCGAGGGTTCAAAAGTTGAGGGCCAAAAAGTAAATATATGAGGACCAAAGTGTAAAGTTGGTCAAGAAGGTTTCTTCTTAGGCTCAAGTTTTTATACATGACTAATTAGGACCTAAAGAATCTGATGGTGAATTTTATTTCTAGATTAAACCTTGTTTGACTGGTCAATTTACGCAAAAACCCAAATTAAGTTATTAATTGGGTATGGTTGTCAATGTAGGTCAAGATGGGTTCCTAAGGTCAAATTGAAGGTTCTAAACCCTAGAGATTATTTTTCTATGAATTTTAGAGGGTTTATTCCATTTTTTCTTTGCCTTGAACCTCGTGAATTGAAGTGGGTTTGTTTTAGGGTTACAGATTATCATTTAGTTCCTTGGAATTGCTGTAGCCCTTGCCAGATCATCTCATCCCACTTTTATTCTTATTAGGTTGCTTTGACCTATGTTTGGATCCTGAATTACCCTGTATGCAGATTATACTGGTAAAATTGCATTTTTACCCCTTATGACTTGTTTTCTCCTTAAACTCAGAATTCTCTGAGTTAAGCCTTTCCTTGAGTTATATAGGAGCTTTTATCCTTTGTATTAGGTCAAAATGAGCTAGTTATGGCTCATGATGAGGTTCTCATCACATCGTAACCACGTCCAGAGACGTGATAAAGGAAGAGGAAGATGGAGGAGTGGTCGCCTTGCTTGGAGAAGATCGGAAGAAAGGGAAAGGAGGTCACCAGAGGTTGGCAGAATAGCCTAAAAGCAACTCAGTTTAGGGAAGAGGTTGGAGTCGGTTCGTTTCAACCGGGTTTTAGTTTGTTATAACGTTGTAGTAAAGCCGGTTATTACCAACACTTCAAATAAAAATTTTTTTTTACTCGGAAAATAAAAGAGTTCCCGAGGTCGAACTCAGGGAGCAAGTTGTATTCTAGAGATATACATGTTTCTTTTACAAAAAGAAAGAGAGAGGGAAAGAATTTGTTGTTTTCTCTTTGTTCTGCAGAGGGGATGCTCTTCTTTCTCTCTTTCTTTAGATCTCCTTCTTTCTCTCTGTTCTGCAGAGGTGATGTTCTTCTTCTGCAATGGTGATGCTCTTCTTCTTCTTCAATGGTGATGCTCTTCTTCTTCTTCCTGCTGTTCCTGCTTTGGTGATGTTCTTCTTTCTTCAGAGCTCCTTGTTCTTCTTCTTCTTTGGTTTTCTGCCGTGACCTCTCTTCTTCTTCTTCTGCAATTGTGGTGACCCTTTCTCTTTTCCCTTTTCTTCTTTATGGCTGCAGAGCTTCTGCCTTCAGCTATTAAGTCTTCCTTTCTTCTTCTTCTGCTTTGGCCGTTGCTCTTCCTTCTTCTTCTTCAGCCTGCCTTCTTTCCTGCTCTGGCTGCTGACCTTCCGTCGTCTGACTCGGTGCTTAGACGACTTAACTATGCATTTGCTACAGTGCAGCTCCTTCTTCTTCCGCGGGTCTTCTTCTTCGCCTGTGCCTGCACACTTCAGGGTTTTTCGTCAAGAGGCAAAACCTACTCTACCCTCCCCCCCCCCGCGTCTCTCTTTCTCTCTGAAACCACTCTTGGGAAAGCTCTCCCAGAGCTATCGGGTAATCGGGTTCGGGTCACACCCGGGTCCAGGCCCACCGGCGTGCGTGGTGGGCGAGGAGTGCAGGTCAGTCTAAGTCGGGTCGGGTCAGGTCCGCGGGGCGTGAGCGCGGACGAGACCGGGTAACCGGGCGGGTGTAAGGGGACCTCACCCCGTGTACTGAGGCAATAAGGCCAGTGCACGAAATCAATTTAAACAGTGGAACGGGTGTGAGGCTTACCGATGTGGGACTAAACGCAGACCGTTCCTCGCGTGCGCCTGCTGGGAGACCGCGGCCTGGCTTCTGCAGCTGCGGCTTCTATTGGCATAGGTTGCTGGCTGGCTGCCTTCGCAAGACTCCCCGTACTCCGCAGCAGCTGGAGACCTGGAGTCCTCAAGCCTGGAGCGCGGGAGAAGCTGCTTCAATGTGCGCTAATGGCGGTCGAACCTCAAAACCTGTCGGACACGAATATGGCCTCGCGGCCTAATCAAACCACTGGGGAACCTTCGCCGTGGCACGGCGAAGGTGAGGAGCTGCGCGGCAGGCCGCAAGGAGGTGTCTGGCGGCAGCCCTGGGTCGGACTGCAACCGGAGGAATGGGTTTGTTCGGGGGAGTGTTACGGAGGTGTGGAGTGGCAGTGGAGGGGTGCGGGGTGCTCAGTGTGATGAGGCGGAGGTTCGGTGAGGGTCGGCGAGCCGTGTGGGTTGCTGAGGTGATGGGAGCGGTTCGCCGGAGGGTGGTCGGAGGCGAAGGGGGTGAAGGTGGTCAGGGTCGGTAGAGGGCTTAATTGAATAAATTGAAAGCGGGGAAAGAAAGAGGAGGAGAAGGGGAGTAGCTCTAGCTTACTTGCAGGGACGAAGGGGGAGGAATAGGGCGACAGTCGTATCGACTGTCGCCGGAGAAGACGATGCTCAGGGAAAGGGGCGGCGGCGAGCAGAGAGCCGGAGAGGCGCCAGCTGGGTGCGGCGTGGCGCAGGAAGAGCAGGGGAGGAAGTCTCTGCTGCTGGTATTGCGGCAGAGCGAAGAGGTGGAGGTGGAGGAAACCGCCGGAGCTGGTGAGCGTCTGCCGGAGGAAGAAGAGAAGAAAGTTGGGGATTTTCTCCGTCAGATCCAGGCTGCCCTGGTCGGTGGAGCAACGGGGGGTATTTATAGGGATCAAACAGGGAGGAAGGCGGAGGGAGACGACGTGTCTCCCTCGCCGGAGGATGGTCGGAAACAAGAACCCATACCGTCCGTGCGTTCGCACGGCCGGTATGGTGGGCTGCAACGACCAGGGGGGTGTCCCTGCGACGGCTGACGACGCAGGGCACCCCCGGTTTACTTGCCAGGTCCCCCACCTCACCCTGCGCGGCGCCATGCTCCGCGCAAGGTCGCCGGAGCATGGTGCTGGCAGGTTTTGCAGGAGGGACCTGATTGCAAAGAACGAAGGAGAGTTAGGGGCCAAAATGCGAGGGTTCAAAAGTTGAGGGCCAAAGAGTAAATATATGAGGACCAAAGTGTAAAGTCGGTCAAGGAGGTTTCTTCTTAGGCTCAAGTTTTTACACATGACTAATTAGGACCTAAGGACTCTGATGGTGAATTTCATTTTCATATTAAACCTTTTTTGACCGGTCAATTTGCGCAAAAACCCAAATTAAGTTATTAATTGGGCATGGTTCTCAATGTAGGTCAAAATGGGTTCTAAAGGCCAAATTGAAGGTTCTAAACCCTAGAGATTATTTTTCTATGAATTTTAGAGGGTTTATTCTATTTTTACTTTGCCTTGAACCTTGTGAATTGAAGTGGGTTGTTTTAGGGTTACAGATTATCATTTGGTTTCTTGGAAGTGCTGTAGCCCTTGCTAGATCATCTCATCCCACTTTTATTCTTATTAAGCTGCTTTGACCTATGTTTGGGCCCTGAATTACCCTGTATGCAGATTATACTGGTAAAATTGCACTTTTACCCCTTATGACTTGTTTTCTTCTCAAACTCAGAATTCTCTGAGTTAAGCCTTTCCTTGAGATATGTAGGAGCTTTTATCCTTTGTATTAGGTCAAAATGAGCTAGTTATGGCTCATGATGAGGTTCTCATCATACCCCCATGCCTAGCTTTTGCTAGTCCCTTAGCAAAAACTTAAGGTTTCAACCCTTGTTCTAGACCATGAAGTTTTTAATAGTTTTAGATAAGTGCCTTTTTTATTTGAGCATAGACTAGGTTAGAATGCTGACCGTAGGCCTAAAAGGTACTCTAGTACCAATCAAGATCCAAATCTGTCTAGCCTTAGCCTCAGTCTTTTAGCAAAGGTTTTTAAGGCCCACAAGAACTAACCTAAGGTTTATTGGACTTCGTGGTTAAAGCACCCGTGCTTGAAATGATTTTAGCCCTGGCTCAGTTCGCAGTGCGTTTTGTAAGAGAGAGATAGAAAGTTTTTCTGTTTGGAGAGTTTTCTCTCTCTTTTTCTTTTTAGTTCTAGCCTAGGATTGGCTTTTCAACACGGTCTGTATCAGATTCCTTGCTCCCATCATCAATCCTCAAGGGTTCCTGGCGATCGATGCTTCGAGATAGCACCGCCCATGGCAACCCCCGGAACCCTGGCTATTGACACTTCGAGATAATGCCATCCATGGAATTCCGTGGCCGAATCCAGACCCTGGCAATTGACACTTCGAGATAATGCCATCCATGGAATCTGAACCAGCAGAGTGCTTACATGCCCCCAGTAGGATATGTAAATATCCTAAGAGACAAGCACCGAGGAGATGATATTTTGTTACGCATCTTCGAGGGGATTTCCCCGCCTCTCTGCGCTGGGAACTCGTCCAAATCAACTTGTGTTGATCGGCCGCTCCTATTCTAGGTGTTCTTTTCAGATTTTTGCGACGCTTCTGCGTGATTCTGATTTTTACGCTTACTGAACCAGGCTGTGTGTGAGATTAGGGTGCTTAGGTTACTGAGTCCCGTAAACCAAAAATTAGTTAACGAGGCCGAATACTCCCTAAGCCTTAGACCTAATACTTCAGCTTTTCATTTTCCTCAACCTCTTGAGGAGTGTCCAGATCTTAATGGGTACTAAGAGTCTATTCAAGAATGCCTAAGGTTTGCATTCTTACTAATCTCATTGTGCACTTTTCAGTTATTTTCTTGAATGAGGTCTAGAACTTAGGTTAATTCCTTAGTTCCTTACTAATGACTATCACTTTTTCTCATAATTTTGTGCTCCTTTTTCCTTTTGTTTCTTTTCTCCTTCGCAAAATTTCCTTCTCCTCTTTTCCTCTTGTTCTTTTTCGAAAAAATTTTTAATTTTTATGGTGTTTTTGGCATATGTGAATTTTTTTGTTTGAAACCTTTTCTTACAAGTTTTTGTACTTTCATACCCCCCCATGCCTAAGATTTGCAATGTCCTCATTGTAACCTAGGGGGTCTTAGTTCATTCCTTAAGACAGAAATTTGGGTGTGTGGATGGGTCGGGTTGAATTTTTGCGGACGATTTCAAATCTCAGATGCGAACATCTGAGTTGGGGTCGGCTGTCTATAAGGGTGAACTTCGAGTGCTGAAAGGTGTCAGAACAGGTTTCAGGTTTTCAAAGAGAATGACGGGCTGCCTCCCGTTAAGCGCTGAGTTTTACGCCATCGGCTGGGCGCAATAAGCTCAAGGGGAAAGGAGGATATAAGATGCCTCAGCCAAATCAGTAGAAGTTACATCAATGAACGGCTTGAGTCTCTGACCGTTCACGATGAAAGGTTCAGAATCGTGGCTGAGTGGACTGATTTCGATTGCTCCATTTCCAAAAACCTGTCGGACCAAATATGGTCCGACCCACTTAGATCTCAGTTTTCCTGGGAAGAGTTTGAGTCGGGCATCAAAGAGTAGGACCTTTTGACCAGGATGAAAGATCTTTCTCGAGATGTGTTTGTCGTGGAAGGCTTTAACCTGCTCCTTGTAGATTTGCGAGTTCTCGTACGCGTCTCTGCGTAATTCATCGATCTCGCTGATTTGGAGTTTTCTGTGGGTCCTAGCCTTGGAAAGATCTAGATTACAGTTCCGTACTGCCCAATAGGCTTTATGCTCCAGTTCGACGGGAAGGTGGCATGCCTTTCCGTACACCAATCTAAAGGGAGACATGCCCAATTGGGTCTTGTGGGCGGTCCTATAGGCCCACAATGCTTTCGGAAGTCGGGACGACCAGTCCTTCCTGTCAGGTCGAACAGTGACTTGCAGGATTTTCTTGATCTCCCGATTAGACAGCTCAGCTAGACCATTAGTTTGGGGGTGGTAAGGAGTAGAGATTCGGTGAGACACCCCGTATTTGGTCATCAGTGACCTAAACTGAGCATTTGTGAAATGGGTCCCCCCATCAGAGATTATTGCACGAGGAATCCCGAACCTTGAGAAAATGTGTTGATGAATGAATTTGAGAACGATTTTGTGATCACAGGTTCGGGTCGGTATGGCTTCGATCCATTTGGACACGTAGTCCACAGCCAACAGAATGTATTCGAAACCATCCGAAACAGGAAAGGGGCCCATAAAATCAATCCCCCAAACATCAAAGATTTCGCATACTAGAATCGGTTGCATAGGCATCATGTCGCGACGGCTCATGTTGCCCAAAGTCTGGCAACGACTGCATGCCTTGCAATGACAGTATGCGTCTTTGAACAGTGTGGGCCAGTAAAAGCCGCACTGGAGGACTTTTGCTGCGGTTTTATGCCCGGCAAAATGGCCACCGCATGCCTGGTCATGGCAGAAAGAGAGGATATTGTTGACTTCCCCTTCCGGGACACATCTCCGGATGATCTGATCGGCACCTATGAGGAAGAGGTACGGGTCTTCCCAAATGTAATACTTGGCATCGGAGCGTAATTTGTCTTTCTTGGCTTTCGGCCAATCGGACGGGGTCTGATGAGATGCCAAGTAATTTACAATATTAGCGAACCATGGAAGGCTAGCACCAATAGTCAGCAGGTGCTCATCGGGAAAATGCTCAGTGATGGGTCCGGAAGGGTCAATTATTTCAGAAGGAAGACGGGACAAGTGATCAGCTACCACGTTTTGTTTTCCCGCTTTGTCGCGAATCTCAAGGTCAAATTCTTGCAACAGCAAGATCCATCGGATTAATCGAGGTTTCGCGTCCTTCTTCGCAAGGAGATGCCTCACAGCTGTGTGATCCGAGTATATGATGACATGGGAACCCAGAAGGTACGATCTGAACTTCTCTAGGGCAAATACTACAGCTAGCAGCTCTTTCTCAGTAACTGTATAGTTACGCTGAGCCTCATCGAGTGTTTTGCTGGCGTAGTAAATGACCACAGGTTTCTTGTCATTTTTCTGCCCCAAAACCACTCCTACAGCGAAGTCGGATGCATCACACATGATCTCAAAGGGTTGAGACCAATCAGGGGACTGTAGGATCGGGGCTTGGGTGACTCGGTCACGCAGGATTTCAAATGCTTGAGTGCATTCCTTGGAGATTTCGAAGGGAACATCCTTGGAGAGAAGAGTGGTCAGGGGGCGTGCGATTTTTGAAAAATCAGGGATAAATCGTCGATAAAAATCGACATGCCCTAAAAAGGATCGGATGTCCCTGATCGAGCTAGGCATAGGAAGGTGAGAAATCAGATTAACCTTAGCTCGATCCACTTGGATACCTTTCTCCGAAATTGAGTGTCCCAGGACAATTCCCTCAGGCACCATGAAATGGCTCTTTTCCCAGGAAAGAACCAAATTCACGTCGATGCACCGCCTGAGTATCTGGACCAAGTGTTGGAGGCAATCGTCGAATGATGCTCCGAAAACTGAAAAGTCATCCATGAAGACTTCCAGATAATCACCTACCATATCTGAGAATATGGCAAGCATGCATCGCTGAAAAGTAGCGGGTGCATTGCAAAGACCGAAAGGCATTCTTCGGAAAGCGTATGTTCCGAAGGGGCAGGTGAACGTGGTCTTTTCTTGGTCCTCAGGATGGATTGCCACCTGGTTATAACCGGAGTACCCGTCAAGAAAGCAGAAGAACCTATTTCCCGCTAGTTTTTCGAGAATTTGATCAATGAAGGGTAGTGGGAAATGATCCTTCTTCGTGGAGGAATTGAGTCGACGGTAATCTATACAGACTCTCCACGAGTTGGCTAATCGGGTAGGAATGATTTCTCCGGTCTCAGTCGTTATAGTGGTGAGTCCTGCCTTCTTGGGCACGACCTGAATTGGGCTCACCCAACGACTATCGGAGATCGGGTAGATGATTCCGGCATCTAACCACTTGATGATCTCCTTTTTCACGACCTCCTGCAGGTTGGGGTTTAAGCGTCTCTGCATTTCACGAGAAGGTCGTGTGCCCTCTTCTGAATAGATATGATGAGTACAATAAGAGGGACTTATTCCAGTCAAATCATCGAGAGTCCATCCGATGGCTCTACGATGTTGCTGGAGGACAACAATCAGACGGGATTCCTGTTCAGGACTGAGGTTGGAATTGATGATCACAGGAAGGGTCTGATTAGAACCCAAAAAGATGTATTTTAAGTGAGCAGGAAGGGGTTTCAGTTCGAGGATGGGGTTTTCAGCAGCAGCGGGTGGTTCAGTATAGATGTGAGGTTCAAGGGTGGGAGTTACTGGGTTGTTCACATCTAGATTTGACTCCTCTGTTTGCGGGTCAAGATCCTTCTGTGGTTGATGAGGCATACTCAAGTCATTCTGGAGGTGTGATTCATCAACCAAAGTCTTGATGTCACAAATTTGCTCGATGACGCCGCAATTAATTCCTTGTTGGGCCTTAAATATATCAATTTTCAGTGTTTGATCTCCAAACTTAAGCTCTATTTGGCCCTCCTCACAGCTGATGTTGGCTCTAGCAGTAGCCAAGAAAGGTCTCCCTAGAATGATTGGTGTATCCCTAGGGTTCTCAGGTGCATCCATATCTAAGACTATAAAGTCCACTGGAAAATAGAAATCCCGTACTCTCACGATAACATCCTCGAGAATCCCTTTTGGTGACTTTATAGATCGATCTGCTAATTGTAATGTCACCTCGGTTGGTTTCAGCTCAGATTCTTCTAGATGGTCAAGTAAGGATGTGGGTATCAGATTTATAGATGCACCCAAGTCTAACAATGCTCTATCAAATTGGGTACCACCTATCTTACAGGAGATCAGGGGAGTTCCAGGATCTTTTTCCTTGGGTGGGAGTCTACTAAGGATTACAGAGCTGGCCTGCTCTGACAGAACAATTGGGCTCCCTCCCTTGGTTCGCGGCTTACGCTGGGGTGTACATATATTCTTTAGAAATCGTGCGTAAGCTGGTACGTGGCGGATTGCATCCATCAAGGGGATGTTTATGTGGACCTGCTCAAAGAGCTTGACCAGGTCCTCCTCAGGGGCCACGGGTTTGGTGGTCTTCTTTCCCTTGGTCAGGGCCTCGGGAAACGGGATCTTGGTTGGTTCTTCTAGGATAGGTCCAGGTTGTGGATCTGGAACAGCGGTACCTTGGATAACTATCCTAGGGTCATGGTTATCAGGCTGGGAGTGGTTTGGATAATGCGGGTCCTGAGTTGTCTTACCACTACGTGTTGTTACAAAATTTAATCCGGCCTGATTTTGGTTTGGGTTTGGTAGGAGGGGTGGCTGCTGCTGAAATCCCGCACGAGAAGTTGAGGCTTCCATCTCGTCTGGAGATGGGGCAGTAGGGGCCTGATAAATCCATTGAGCGTGGCCTAAATTTGGATTCATAACGCGTTTCTGGGTTGGCACGTTATTTGGGTTAGGAAGAGGTTGGGAAGGGAGTGTGCCTGGCTGGCGAGAATTTGCCAACTGGGCCAGTTGAGTTTTAACTTCAGTAAGCTCGTCCTTGTGCTGTTTTTGAATAGCCGCATTCGATTTTTGAATGTCAGCCAGAGTCTGAAGGATTAAGGACATTTGATCTTGATTTGGCCCTGATGGATAAGTAGGGTTGGGCCGAGGCTGAGGCGGCTGGTAGTGATGAGAGGGCTGTGGGCGGGACTGAAAAGGTGGTCTTTGGGTTTGGGAATTTCCCGCCCACTGAAAATTGGGATGGTTTCGCCATCCAGGGTTGTAAGTGTTGGAGAATGGGTCGTTCTGGATGGCGTTGAGGTCCTCGCAGGTCTGAGGAACCTCCTGAGAATCAGGGAAAGGAGGAATGGAGTTCCCCCGGCTGGTGAAGAAAGGATCGGATGATCTCCCAGTCCAAGAATCAGATGGGGATGGATATGGATCCATCCCAGGGGAGGATCGGTGGAGGATGTTTTGCACAGTCTCCTGTGTGGAAGGAGGTTGTGCAAAGGAGTTACGTGCAGAGGTGGCTCGCTGCAAGTGCTGAGTCAGCTCATCCACCTTCTTTTCAATGATTGAGACCTTGTCCAATCGACTGGCCATTAATTCCAGGTCGACTGATGCGGACAGGCCCTGCGTCTCATGTGCCCCCTTAAGATTCGTCGTTGCGCGGGTATTCGTCCTGTCGAATAATCCCATGGAGTCATTGTTGATGGAGTTCTCGCACATATTTTCGAGAATCTCCCATACGGTGTCTTCATGTTGACCCATGATGTTTCCTCCGCAAGTTGCATTGACGAAAAGGCGGATGTCCTCACGGAGTCCCTGGTAAAAAGATTGGACTTGTTCCCATTTAGGAACTCCGTGATGGGGGCACTTTCTCATGAGATCCTGAAAACGATCCCATGCCTCATGGAGAGGTTCTCCTGATTGTTGAGTGAAGTGTGTAATCTGATGGCGCAAGGCGTTGGTCCGACCAACGGGAAAAAACTTTTTCAAAAATTCGGATTGAAGTTCTTCCCAAGTGTTGATCGGCCGGGTCTGAGTTTGATACCAATGGGCGGCCTTGTCCATAAGAGAAAAGGAGAACATCTTCATGAGAAGAATATCCCGATTTTGCGCATCTGATCCAAAAGTGTGGGCCAGATGCTTTAGCTGTTTGATGTGCTGGAAGGGATCTTCAGAATTAAGCCCATGGAATTTAGGTATAGCATGAATCATCTTGGGCTTTAGTTCGGAATCAGGTCCTCCAGTCGGGATTCTGACTCGAGGCTCAATGGCCACCGCAGCAGGATTGTAGTGGTCCCGCATCATAGGACGCTGTGGTGGGTGCACGAAGTTTTGGAAGAGGTCATTGAGTCGCTGGAGCTGGTGTTCCAGATTATTTTCTTCCTCAACTGGCTGAGCCATAATGGGGGAAGAAGAAGAACTTGGTTCTGAATCAGAAGAGAGAATAATGTGAGGGTGTTGCTGCACAAACACGGGCGTCGAGGCTTGGCCTTGACGAGAGTGAATTTCTAATGGCGGTCTTAAGGGTGGTCCTAGGGACCTCCTTCCGTACATGCACTGTTTGGAAGAGGTAAGTTTAGAAGGTGCTAGACCCAATCAAGACACCCAAAAATGTGTTGGGTGACTATAGAGGTGCGGGGCAGATGGACCCCTTGATCAGAAAGATCGTCCACCTGAGAATTACCTGGGCAGCCAGAGAGGGAGAGTCCCGCGAAGACCCCTACACGGTAGAGCGTCCCCACGGGTTACAGGGTTTCCCCCACCCGACCTCTCTTGTCACTGCGGTTCCAGGTAGACCAGAATGGGGATCTTGACCTCTTTAAGTCTACCAATTTTAAGATCAGGGTGCTTAAGGTTTCACTTGAACTTTAGTCTTTTTAAGTGCAAAGAGTGACCTAATTTAAGGTTGGTTGACCCAAAGGGTCAACTTTACCTCTTGTTTTCTTTAAGAGCTTTTAGGGTCCTTTCTTTTAGGGTTCAAGTGTTTAAAGAGAGAGCCAATTGTTTAGGATTTTTCTTGTTAATTATTTTCAATCAATGGCTTGGGCACACCTCTTTTGGATTTCCTCAATTCTTGATTAAGGGGTGTGTCTCTACTGAAATCCTAATGTTTGACCTTATGTTGGCTCTACTTGGTCCATTTAACTCTTTGTTGGGCAATTAGGACTCAAGCAAGAATGTGTTAGCCCTTAAATACCCTTAACAGTGTGCAGGAGTGATGAGTTGAAAACATGCAACTCTTTATGGTTACTAAGTATGGAAGACAGGTTAGCCCTATATTGCTTGTTCTTTTCTTTTCTTCCTCTTTAGAGTTTAGGGGTTAATAGTGAGAGGAAAGATTTACCTGTCTTCGGAGTGGTTGTCGTGTGGTTGCTTGTCTTCTTGAGTTCCTGTAGCTGCACAAAAGAGGAGATTATCAGAGATTAAAAGAAACAGGAATGTTTACCTCTAGAATAGCCGTTGCTCCCCGGCAACGGCGCCAAAATGGAGTCGGTTCGTTTCAACCGGGTTTTAGTTTGTTATAACGTTGTAGTAAAGCCGGTTATTACCAACACTTCAAATAAAAATTTTTTTTTACTCGGAAAATAAAAGAGTTCCCGAGGTTGAACTCAGGGAGCAAGTTGTATTCTAGAGATATACATGTTTCTTTTACAAAAAGAAAGAGAGAGGGAAAGAATTTGTTGTTTTCTCTTTGTTCTGCAGAGGGGATGCTCTTCTTTCTCTCTTTCTTTAGATCTCCTTCTTTCTCTCTGTTCTGCAGAGGTGATGTTCTTCTTCTGCAATGGTGATGCTCTTCTTCTTCTTCAATGGTGATGCTCTTCTTCTTCTTCCTGCTGTTCCTGCTTTGGTGATGTTCTTCTTTCTTCAGAGCTCCTTGTTCTTCTTCTTCTTTGGTTTTCTGCCGTGACCTCTCTTCTTCTTCTTCTGCAATTGTGGTGACCCTTTCTCTTTTCCCTTTTCTTCTTTATGGCTGCAGAGCTTCTGCCTTCAGTTACTAAGTCTTCCTTTCTTCTTCTTCTGCTTTGGCCGTTGCTCTTCCTTCTTCTTCAGCCTGCCTTCTTTCCTGCTCTGGCTGCTGACCTTCCGTCGTCTGACCCGGTGCTTAGACGACTTAACTATGCATTTGCTACAGTGCAGCTCCTTCTTCTTCCGCGGGTCTTCTTCTTCGCCTGTGCCTGCACACTTCAGGGTTTTTCGTCAAGAGGCAAAACCTACTCTACCCTCCCCCCCCCGCGTCTCTCTTTCTCTCTGAAACCACTCTTGGGAAAGCTCTCCCAGAGCTATCGGGTAATCGGGTTCGGGTCACACCCGGGTCCAGGCCCACCGGCGTGCGTGGTGGGCGAGGAGTGCAGGTCAGTCTAAGTCGGGTCGGGTCAGGTCCGCGGGGCGTGAGCGCGGACGAGACCGGGTAACCGGGCGGGTGTAAGGGGACCTCACCCCGTGTACTGAGGCAATAAGGCCAGTGCACGAAATCAATTTAAACAGTGGAACGGGTGTGAGGCTTACCGATGTGGGACTAAACGCAGACCGTTCCTCGCGTGCGCCTGCTGGGAGACCGCGGCCTGGCTTCTGCAGCTGCGGCTTCTATTGGCATAGGTTGCTGGCTGGCTGCCTTCGCAAGACTCCCCGTACTCCGCAGCAGCTGGAGACCTGGAGTCCTCAAGCCTGGAGCGCGGGAGAAGCTGCTTCAATGTGCGCTAATGGCGGTCGAACCTCAAAACCTGTCGGACACGAATATGGCCTCGCGGCCTAATCAAACCACTGGGGAACCTTCGCCGTGGCACGGCGAAGGTGAGGAGCTGCGCGGCAGGCCGCAAGGAGGTGTCTGGCGGCAGCCCTGGGTCGGACTGCAACCGGAGGAATGGGTTTGTTCGGGGGAGTGTTACGGAGGTGTGGAGTGGCAGTGGAGGGGTGCGGGGTGCTCAGTGTGATGAGGCGGAGGTTCGGTGAGGGTCGGCGAGCCGTGTGGGTTGCTGAGGTGATGGGAGCGGTTCGCCGGAGGGTGGTCGGAGGCGAAGGGGGTGAAGGTGGTCAGGGTCGGTAGAGGGCTTAATTGAATAAATTGAAAGCGGGGAAAGAAAGAGGAGGAGAAGGGGAGTAGCTCTAGCTTACTTGCAGGGACGAAGGGGGAGGAATAGGGCGACAGTCGTATCGACTGTCGCCGGAGAAGACGATGCTCAGGGAAAGGGGCGGCGGCGAGCAGAGAGCCGGAGAGGCGCCAGCTGGGTGCGGCGTGGCGCAGGAAGAGCAGGGGAGGAAGTCTCTGCTGCTGGTATTGCGGCAGAGCGAAGAGGTGGAGGTGGAGGAAACCGCCGGAGCTGGTGAGCGTCTGCCGGAGGAAGAAGAGAAGAAAGTTGGGGATTTTCTCCGTCAGATCCAGGCTGCCCTGGTCGGTGGAGCAACGGGGGGTATTTATAGGGATCAAACAGGGAGGAAGGCGGAGGGAGACGACGTGTCTCCCTCGCCGGAGGATGGTCGGAAACAAGAACCCATACCGTCCGTGCGTTCGCACGGCCGGTATGGTGGGCTGCAACGACCAGGGGGGTGTCCCTGCGACGGCTGACGACGCAGGGCACCCCCGGTTTACTTGCCAGGTCCCCCACCTCACCCTGCGCGGCGCCATGCTCCGCGCAAGGTCGCCGGAGCATGGTGCTGGCAGGTTTTGCAGGAGGGACCTGATTGCAAAGAACGAAGGAGAGTTAGGGGCCAAAATGCGAGGGTTCAAAAGTTGAGGGCCAAAGAGTAAATATATGAGGACCAAAGTGTAAAGTCGGTCAAGGAGGTTTCTTCTTAGGCTCAAGTTTTTACACATGACTAATTAGGACCTAAGGACTCTGATGGTGAATTTCATTTTCATATTAAACCTTTTTTGACCGGTCAATTTGCGCAAAAACCCAAATTAAGTTATTAATTGGGCATGGTTCTCAATGTAGGTCAAAATGGGTTCTAAAGGCCAAATTGAAGGTTCTAAACCCTAGAGATTATTTTTCTATGAATTTTAGAGGGTTTATTCTATTTTTACTTTGCCTTGAACCTTGTGAATTGAAGTGGGTTGTTTTAGGGTTACAGATTATCATTTGGTTTCTTGGAAGTGCTGTAGCCCTTGCTAGATCATCTCATCTCACTTTTATTCTTATTAAGCTGCTTTGACCTATGTTTGGGCCCTGAATTACCCTGTATGCAGATTATACTGTTAAAATTGCACTTTTACCCCTTATGACTTGTTTTCTTCTCAAACTCAGAATTCTCTGAGTTAAGCCTTTCCTTGAGATATGTAGGAGCTTTTATCCTTTGTATTAGGTCAAAATGAGCTAGTTATGGCTCATGATGAGGTTCTCATCAGAGGTCTAAAAAGTCACTAGATGGAAATCAGAGGTAGCAGGGCATATTTATAGGTGGTGAGGAAGGTCAAGGACCTTGAACTTGGATCGGAGGATGTCTAGGTACATTGGAAATGCCATTGTCGTCTCTGACAACGGTGAGGCTTCCAAGTGTCCACAATGCACTTGTAAGACATCCAGACCATTGGATGTGAAGGGTTTTTTATGGTGAAGCTTACCATGAATGGAAATGAAACTCTACCCTCCAATTCTACTAACATCGAAGAAGAAGGACGTGGGTGAACGCCGACTGTCGGTTGCAGTGAAGAAGAAAAAGAGAAGGAAGAGCTTTAGGACCTGGATGCAAATATGAAGGACCCATTGATGATAACATCATCATGAACCATAACTAGCTTTAATTAGTCAAAATCAAGTGACAAATGCTCCTACATAGCCGCCTGAGTATCATAATTCCATGCATATCCATTCTGAGAGAAGAACATTAAAACAGGGTTAATTCTACAGCTTTAACATTACATTATGAAAGCAAAGTAACCACAGGATTTTCCAGGGGTTAATCTAAGGTCTAATGAGCACAAAATTCTAATAAATGGGTCAATACAAATAGAAATAGGGTTTCACGCATTTCGAGAACCACTACAACACCTAAAATCCTAATTTCAGACCCACTTGAATTACAAAGGTTTTGGTCAAGATAAAATTCATCTAAACCTTCTAAAGTTCATAGAAAAATATTCCTTGAGGTTTGGTATCCTTGATTTGACCATCTGGACCTATTTTAACCTTGAATAGAGTCACAAACAGAGTTCTAACCTAATTTCGATTTCTGCGCAAATTTCTCAGAAAAACTTAGTCAAAACTCAAATTCAACTTCACCATTAGATTTTTTGGGTCCAAATTAGGTTTGTACCAAAACTTGGGCCCAATCAGAGTCCATCTTGACCTAGTTTGCATTCTAGTCCCTTAAAACTCTTTTCTTCACATATGAGCCCCCCAGGTTTGTTTTCTTCACAAAAAGGGCCCTACCGCCATTGGAGGTCAACCGACCTCTAGGTCGACTTTGACCACTCCTAATCCTACTCGAATCATCATCAAATCCTACCAAATTTTGTGGAATTAATGTTCACACTATGATGAAGAGATTGGGATAGTTCTTGGCTCTTGAATCGCACGGACTAGGTCGTGTGAACGTACGAAAATCATGGGTTCTTCTTAACTCCTAATGAAGCCAATTAGCATTGTTTCCCTATCTAGAGCTCAGCTAAAGATCTATAAAAGCTTCCTCATTGTGAAACCAAGCTCTTTAGCTCAGTTTTGGCCACAATTCTTCATCAATTCTCCCTCTCCAGTCACCTCCATCGTAGCTCCGGTGACTCCTCACTCTCCGGCCTCCTCGCTTGCTGCCATGTACCATAAGCAGCAGGTTCTTCTTCCTTACCTTCCTCCGCTCTTCGCCAGCCATAGCAAGAGTGCTCAGCTCCTCTTCATCGTCGTCGCTCCACCACTAGAGGACTTCTCTTCTCCGGCACCGGCCAATCGTAGCCGGCACCCTCCTAGCCCTTTCGTCCCTTAGTTTAGGTCACAATCTATTCCTCTCCCTCTCCTGAATCTCCCCAACTTCTTCTATTTCAACCGCTATTCACCGGTCTCCCCCTTCGTCTTCTTTCACTCCAACCGAGCTCTGGCGAGGTCTCCCCAATGCCACAAGCCACCAAACAACCCGCTTCCACCTCCACAAGCTCCACCTCACTCCTGCGGATAAAACCCCTCAAGAAATTGAGGCGATTGTCCATCCAGATCTCCCACCGAACTTGCCCTCCACCGCACCTCTTCCCCAAGGTTACTAGGCCTCCACACGCACTCCCTCACCACGCAACCACTGCCATAACCTTTTCCATCACTTGACAAAGCTCCTGTACCTTTTAATTAGGGATTTTGAGCCCGTATTCATGATCTGCAGGTTTGTCGTTGCTCGTCATTGTTGCCATCATCTTCAACCCCATCTGTCATGCTCCGACTAGCTCTGACCTTGCTACTACCTCTAGACACCATGGCCCAGTCCCAGGAACCTATCTAGGGCTTCAATTGTGTAGAAAAGCCTCTGCAGTTCTCCAATTGGAGAAGCTTCTACTGCTGCACTTGCGTGAAGAAGACAGGGACGTTTAGTCCCACATTGTGAATAGACAAACCCATTGCAACACATAAAAGGAATTTCTACCTTAGCCTCTTTGCCTAAGTCACCGGGGGTTGGGTCCCCGCTCATGCACACCTCGCTCACCCTCACGCTCGATTCCCCTTCTTAGATCCGATAACCTACGTACATGCCCAATTAACCCGGGTTTGAGAGAGAAGAGAAGAGGAGAGTTCTGTGAGAGGAAGGGGGTGGGTTTTGCTCTAAAGTGCCTTGCCCTTGTGCTGAAGAGAAAGAGGCTCTCACACTTAGCCTCTGAAGAGAAAGCCCTATGCTTGTGAAGGCTGTGCTTGAAGGCCTTAGTCTTGAAGGCTTAAGAAAAGAAGAAGGCTTAAAAGAGAAGGCTCTTGAGAGAGCCTTTTGTTCTGCTGAGGTGCTGTGAAGTTAAGTCGTCTGATTTACAAAAGTGACCTCTAATTGAGGTTGATGTTGGTGCTAGAGCACCGTAATCATTTATTTTGATAATAACAAAACATGTGTTATCTAACATTTGCACTTGAAGTCTTATATTTCAGGATAATTGTAAATGGAATCATGTTTAGATGGAGTTCGAGCTCACATCCATGGCAGATTGGAGGAGCTTGATGGAGAACAGTGGAGCTTCGCGAGGAGAGATAGCCTGAAGAAGTGTGAAGACAAGAATAGGATAGATTTCCTTTTATCTTGTTCTATGTAATTTTATTTCTTTATTTTGCTCTTTATTTCTTTCTTAGATCTCTTATTGAAGAGCCTCAAAGAACCCTTAAAGTAGTCTTAGGAACACCTGCACTATCCTATGATACTTAGGATTTCTGTAGAGGGCTTAGAAAACCAAAATAGGGTTCTGACAGGCTAATCAAACGTCTAATCTAAAAATTAGGCATCTGATAGTGACTTTTAAAGCGTCTGATTATTGACTCAAACGTCCAATAACTTAGGCTGGACTTTGTAGTTTCTGCCTAATGAAATCAGACATCCAGACCTTAGTTCAGACGTCTTAGAAGATGTCTGATGTTTGTGCCAGACGTCCAATTAGTGGAACATTGGCCACCAAGTAGACATTGAGGAATATGACCGTTAGGCTTATATCTGACGTCCATAGAGGACCCCAAACATCTGATATATGACCGTTTAGCCTCGGCTGACCCAAAATCTCCTTTGTCAGATTTCCTAGTCGTTAACCTATCTTTGGAATTCATTTCCGCAGTAAAATAAGTTTTTAGTCGTCCAGACCTAGGGCCAGACGTCCTGTATGTCATCTGATGGCCATGCACTAAAACCCTATTTAGGTCTGAACCAAGTCAGGAAGGAAACCAGCCTAGAATCAGACATCTAACTTAGTTCCCAGATGTCTTAAACAGGTTTTCTAGATGTCTAATACATGGACCAAACGTCTGATACATGGACCAGACGTTTGATAACCTTGTCAGAATCATGATTGATTCTGATTATGGCCTGTTTTACCTTGGGTTCAACCCCAACGGCTATGGAAGCTTTCTAAGGGCTTCCAAAGCCTTCCTAGGCCCTTTACAAATAGAGGACCCTTGCTTTGCAAAAAGACACCAAGACACACCTTGAATAGCATTTCCACATCTTTTGCATCCAAGTGAGGAAGAAGATCACTCTTAAGTACTGTTGCTCTCCTAGTTCATCAAGCCCACACTTGAGAGCACCACATCCTTTAGGCACCCACTCTCCCGCCAAAGATTTCGAAAGCATCGTTGCACCATTGCACAGTTCACGCATCTGTGTCGTCATGCCGACACACTTTCACCTGAGGGAAGATTCTTCACCTATCGTAGCTAGTTTCATTTATATACTTTATTGGCTCTATAGGTTTGTTGTATTTTTCTTTGTTGGGTATTCTCATTGTGAATTCCCATCTCCTTCGCGAGACAAAATCCTTCTCCTGAAGAGAAGGGGTTTGAGGTACGCTACCCTCGAGTTCAAGTAGTGTGGTTGTAATAGAGGTTGAACTACTCTCGTTTAAGTAGTTCGTATAGTGGATTTGATCACTAGATCAATCAGGAAATCCTAACTCGAGAGGGTTAGGTGGTGGTTTTCACCTGGTTTAGGTTTCCACCTAAAAATACTTGTATAATTGTGTGATTGCTTATTTTTGTGAGATTGTCTATTTTAATTTCGCATTTTATATTACGTCACGCATATCTCACCCCCTCCCGTAGGAAACTACAATTGGTATCAGAGCAGGTTTTCGCTTTTTAGGAGTAATATCCGCGAAAGATCTATGGAGGGGAGCAGCTCAACAGTCAAGATTTTCGAGGGGTAGTCCACCACCTGTCCACCTTTCTTCAACGGGAATAACTACCCATACTGGAAGCTGCGGATGAAGACGTGGCTTCCAGCCAACAACTTCACTATTTGGGCCAGATGCAAGATGCCGTTTGACATCCCTGAGAAACTTGTGGGAGGCTACTCGCAACAACAAATCCTTGAGCTCTTTCTCAACGCAAAAATAATGAATGCATTGTATTGCACGTTGAGCCCAAAAGAATTCAACTGAATCTCGCAGGCGCCACCGCATACGAGATTTGGCACACACTTAAGATAACTCACGAGGGTACCTCTAAGGTAAAGTCTTCTAAAATTAATTTACTTTCACAAGAATTTGAATCATTTTCTATGAAGGCTAACGAAACTTTGAATGAGATGAACACTAGGTCACTATCATAGTAAATAATTTGAAAGCTTTAGGGAAGACCTTCATCAAGGGGGAGCTTCAAGGGAAGCTTCTTCGTTCTCTCGGACCAGAGTGGGAACAAAAGGTCACTACCAGGTAGAGGAGCTCAACATGGAGGATCTCCTAGGCAAGCTGATGGCCTACGAAACAAAGCTGAAGTAGAAGAAGGATACACCGGAACCAAAATCGAAGAAGACCCTCGCATTCAGGGCTTCATTAGATAGCGAGGTAAGTCCAGATGACGAAGATTTTAAATTCTTACTTAAAAAATTTTCCAAGTTTTGTAGGGAATCAAAGAAAGAAAAGAAGGAAAAGGAAAAGGAAAGCCCGAGACGTTGCTATCACTGCAACGAAAAGGGTCATCTTCGACCCGAGTGCCCTCTTTTCAAGAAGGAGAAGAAGAAGGAGAAGGAGAAGAAGTATAAGAAGAAGGCATTCCAAGCGACTTGGGACGACTCGAGCTCGGAGGAAGAAGAAGAAGAAAATCATGAGAAGAAGAATGAAACTGCCTGCATGGGATTCATGGCGACAGCCAAAGCGACTTCGACAATGAGGTAAATTCCGATTTACAAGATGCATTTGATGAATTATTTGAACTTAGTAAATCACTTAATGTAGAATATAAAAATATTAAAAAGAATCTTAGTTTTCTTAAATCTGAAAATGATAGGTTAGAAATAAAACTTAAGGACCTAGAAAGTAATTCTAATCCTAAAGATGATGATTTATCATTAGAAACTCACAGTCTAATCATTGAAAATGGCAAATTGATTGAGGAGAGCACTAATTTAAAATTAGAAGTTTCTAGTTTAAAAACCAAGATGCATATTATAGAAAAAGAAATTGCATGTCTTAGGGAAAAATCAAATAATTTGATCAATAAAGTAGAAACTTTATCTAACCCTAAGGTTGAGAAAGGATCTAGGTCAAGGAGACTCGCTAACAGATTCGGATCCAATTTGATTTGGATACCAAAGAAAGATTTAGAATCCTGTTTTGTAGGTCATAAAGATTACAACACAAAGGACTGGACCTACATGCTCAAAGATGGTCAACTCAAATTGGGAGGACAAAGGAGTAGACCAAGGAGGAAGGAAAAGAGGAGACAGATGAGACGACAAATAACCGATCGACCTATCGTACATCAACAGCCAGATTGGAGACCGACACCAATGCCTGGACCTCCAAGCTACGGATGGGAACCCCATCCGATTTGGCATCCACCTCCATTTGGGCCATTCTACTGGCCATGATAGGTGAGGTAACTCTAAACCCTATCTTTTTTTATCATTAGTATATAGATAGGGGGAGTTAAAATTAATGAGCTACTTGTCAATCTTCAATGGGGAGTTTCAAAAATAAGTTAGCTGTATTTCCCTTAGAAAGGGAGAGAAAAAGATATAGATATCTTGTTATTACAAAAAGGGGGAGAACACTATTCTTGTTAAAAGAAATTTAACCCAAAAACTAGAAGAGCATGTTTTAAGGGGGAGTTTAGGAAAATTAAAATTTGTAATACCTTTTTGATAATGTCAAAAAGGGGGAGATTTTTATGGATTATTTTTTTATGGTTTTGTCATCATAAAAAAGGGGGAGATTGTTGATGCTAGAGCACCACGATAGTTTATTTTGATGATAACAAAACACATGTTATTTAACATTTGCACTTGAAGTCTTAGATTTCAGAATAATTTCAAATGGAATCATGTTTAGATGGAGTTCGAGCTCACATCCATGGCGCATTGGAGGAGCTTGATGGAGAACAGAGGAGCTTCATAAGGAGCGATAGCCTGAAGAAGTGTGAAGGCAAGAATAAGATAGATTTCCTTTTATATTGTTCTATGTAATTTTGTTTCTTTGTTTCCTCTTTATTTCTTTCTTAGATCTCATGTTAAAGAGCCTCAAAGAATCCTTAAGGTAGTCCTAGGAATACCTGCACTATCCTAGGATACTTATGTTTTCTGTAGAGAGCTTAGAAAACTAAAATAGGGTTCTGACAACCTAATCAGACATCTAATCTGAAAATCAGATGTCTAATAGTGACTTTTAAGACATTTGACTGTTGACTCAGATGTCCAATAACTTAGGCTGGACTTTGTAGCTTCTGTCTGATGAAATCTGACGTCCAGACCTTAGTTCAAACGTCTTAAAAGACGTCTGATGTTTGTACCAGACGTTCAATTAGTGGAACGTTGGCTACCAAGTAGACATTGAGGAATATGACCATTAGGCTTATATCAGAGTCTGTAGAGGACCCCAGATGTCTGATATGTGACCGTTTAGCCTCGGTTGACCCAAAATCTCTTTTGTCAGATTTCCTAGCCATTAACCTATATTGGGAATCCATTTTCGCAGTATAATAGGTTTTTAGACATCTAAACCTAGGGCCATACATCCTGTATGTCGTCTAATGGCCATGCACTAGAACCCTGTTTAGGTCTGAGCCAAGTCAGGAAAGAAACCCGCCTAGAATCAAACATCTGACTTAGTTCCCAGATGTTTTAAATAGGTTTTCCAGACGTCTGATACATGGACCAGATGTCTAATAACCCTGTCAGAATCATGACTGATTCTGATTACGGGTTGTTTTGCCTTAGGTTCAACCCCAACGACTATGGAAGCTTTCTAAGGGCTTCCAAAGCCTTCCTAAGCCCTTTATAAATAGAGGAGGACCCTTGCCTTGCATAAAGACACCAAGACACACCTTGAATAGCATTTCCACATCTTTTGTGTCCAAGTGAGGAAGAAGATCATTCTTAAGTGTTGTTGCTCTCCTAGTTCATCAAGCCCACACTTGAGAGTGATTAGCCCATATTTATGGGCTATTTAAATGTGTAAATGCCTAGATATTAAGATGTCCTTAACATTGAGCTAGTGTATATTAGGATGTAAATAAATTACTTCATTTTTTTTTAGCTTAATTACATAATTCATTCATTGCATGCATTTAGAATTAACTTAGAATTGCATGCATTTAATTAGTTAATCAATTAAGTGAATTACTTGCATTGTTTTAATTTAACATAGAAGTTAAGGGTTTGTGCATAAATAACCATAATATTTTATTATTTTCTTATTCTCTTCCTCCACAGGTAATGGCTGCTTCTCCTCTTGCAACCATTAACGCATAGCTGCAGGCATTCATTGGCCATGAAGAGCATCTGATCCTGCCTCTTTGGATTTCAAATTCATCACCTGCAGCTACAAAGGGAGGAGGAGACGACCATGCAACCAAGACACCACCCCACTTCACCATCATGGTCTCCAAGGCCAAGCTCCACCACATAGTGGGCCGCCGAGGTGACAGCTCACCACGTCAATCTGGTGAGCTTGACCATCACCGTGCAACTACCAGATCTCCCTCCCTGTCCACGCACCACCAACACCATCTTCTTTTTTTTCTTCTTCTTCTTCTTCCTCTATTTTCAAAACAAAACCATCCCCGCGTCCTCCTTGCTGCACCTTTGCGCCACACCCACAGCAGCATGCAACCTCTTTCACGTGTTCCCTCGCCGTCCCTGTGCGATTGCCCTCTAGCTACACCACAGCAGCGACCATAAGCCCTTACTGTGTGCACCACCCTCCAGCTCCACCACGGCAAGAGCACGCACACCAGTGCCCCTCAGCACACCCACTCACCTCCTGCAAGCGCCCGCACTCCCTGCAGTGGCCATTGCACTTGTAGCAGTAGCGACCGCACGTCCTCCAGTCCACCGGCACTCGCCTACACGCGCAGAGCACGTGCTATAGCTGCCGCTTCGCCCGCGTGCAAAGCGCGCTGCACCTCCGCCCACATGCCCTCCAGCAACTCCGCCCGTGCACCTCCAACGCACAGGGACGTCCGTTCGCTGTGCCTCCAGTGAGCAGCACCTCCAGCGGCCTCCCGCACCATGCATACGCATCCCCCTGCGCTCCTCCTCACCACCAGCCATGTGTTGAGCTGGTTCACAGTAGCAGCAACCAACCCATCGCTACCGCCCCTCTCTGTTCCATCCGGCCACCTCGAGCCACCCCTCACTTTGCTGCGACCACCATCGTGAAGCCCTCGCCTCACTCATTTCCTACGCCTAGTCTCACCTCCAGCCGTGGCCTGCCGTGTACGCACGCCAAGCTCGAAGGAATGCTCTATTTTCTCCTCAATTAGTTATTACATGCAATGCCATTGCCACCATTCTAATTTTTGGTTAATTAATATTTAATTGTGGATGTTTTATGGTACAGCCCTCATATTTTACATAAAATGGTCATTCAACATATCTACCAGTTGTTAGCATATTCCAGAGGGGATTTCGACTCAGTGTTTGGGGGAAATTTTTGGTGATCAATTGTCTGTGACTTTTGCGAGTTTAGACTGGCTAGTGTCTCCCTGTGGATACTACCCACTCTTTCGAGTGGTTAATTTTTAATTATTTTGATTAGTCGATTTTTCTAGCACTTAGAAATACGACAAATCTTCTTAATCATCATTAATGAAAGTGAAAATCAACTTGTCAAATGGCACCATTGCCGGGGAGGCAACAAGCCTGTTAAACTTGCATTCATTTATTTATTAGCTCACACATTATTTTTGAGGCATATTTAACTTCGATCATTTTGGTGTGAGGTACTCATATCTTCTTGACGAGTTGTTGCACCAGCCTCAGCTACATCGAGGTGGACCTTGTTTCCACTTCTCAGAGGACACTGGGAGCTCCATTTCTGAAGGTAGTAGCTCAATGCACTGTGGTGGGCCTTGTCTCCACCACAGAAGGAGGACATGTAGAGTGATCATCTTCATCTCCGTTGATTTTTTTTCAGTAGATAGAATTTAGGTTTTAGAACTTAATTTTCCTTACACATTTGGTTTGAGATCCTTGTTCTGGGTTACATTTTAGGGTTTGTTCCCCGACCTTCTTTTAGGCCCGTGTTAGGTAACTTTTCGGGAGCTTGTTCCCTTTTCTTTAGATCTAGGTTTTTTTTTGTGGATTGATTTTATTTTTCTTGCTTGTGCATAAGTAGCTAAACAAAAACAAAAAAAAAACACGAGTTGCCTACTAGAAGCTGCCTTCCTTAGGACGGCCATTTAGGTGTGAATGAGCAGCTTCTAGATTTATGTTGCTTGCATTTGCATGCATCTTGCATTGTTGATTGCTAGAGGAAAGGTACATCCTCTTTCTTTGCATTCTATATTGTTCACGCATGTGCATTTGGATTTAATTGCAAGACCACCTAATTGAATTGAAAAGATCTAACAAGTGGTCACACATTTTCTTGAAAAGGGACTTTAAGTTAAGGAGGAACATTAAAAACCAAGGACTTGAATTCAGACATTGTGCTGCGGTTCAAAATTCAAAAGTCAAAATTTTTACGGTGTATGCACACTTGTATCTCTTGCACCACGGCATGCATTTAGACACTCCTAGGTCTTGGAACTACTAGGACAAGAGCCCTCCTACCGTTGGATTCTGAAGTGTTCAGAACTTGAGATCAAAGGTTTTGTAAATCCAAAGAGGGGGATACCCTGTCACGGATTTTTGGGGGTAGTTAAGAAGCACCGCGAAAGCACAACTTCAAAGGAAGGCTTAAGCCTACTTGCATCCCTCGATCTTCCGTCTTTGGAGTTACTCTACCATTTGAGATTTAGGGAAGAACATCTAAGCTCCAACTAGGTCTTTTTAGGTATTTCAAAGGTCGACAATAGGTGCGTAATTGATTGGGCAACTTGCTTTGTCACCTACAATTTGAATTAAAGTCAAAAGCCTAAATTTGTAAAGACCTAACAAGTCCTTTTGAATTGTGTTTGTAGTTCATGCTTGGTAGGCGATATCTTAGGAGACAACTTGTGCTTGATCCTGAACCTGAAAGAATCTTAAGAAGGAACCTCCCAAGGGAAGAAATGGCTAGTCAATGGAGCCTTAAGGAATATTTCATCCCAACCAATCAAGCTGGCCCTGCACTACGTAGACCTGGAGGGGACAATCCTTATGAGATCAAAAGTAGTACCATATCCTTGCTACCCTCCTTTTATGGTACTGCTAGGAAAGACCCTTACAGGCATATAAAGGAATTCACCGAGGTCTGTTCCACAGTGAAGCTGCAGGGCGTTACTGATGACGCTCAAATGCGGACCCTCTTTCCTTTCTCCCTCAAGGACAAAGCCAAGTATTGGTATCATACCCTTGATGATATTAACACTTGGGATGCCCTGAAGGAGTTTTTGAAGAAGTACTTCCCTACAAGAAAAACAAATCACTTTAGGAGGGAAATTATGAGCTTTGTTCAAAAGGACGAGGAAGCTTTCCATGATGCATGGGAGCGCTTTAAAGACCTGTTGAGACTTTGCCCACATCACCAGGTGCTGAAGTGGCAACTGGTTGAAAGGTTCTACACCGGACTTAATGATTCGCACAAACAAACTGTGGATGGTGCCTGTGCAGAAACCTTTCTATCTAAGACCGAGGATGAAGCTTGGAACCTTTTTGATACTTTGAGTGAGAATTCTATTCACTTGAATTCTACCTACATGGATAGAAAACCCACTCTCATGCAAACAAAGTTGGAGGCAAATGAGGCAAGGGACACCTAGAATTTAGCCTATCAGATTCAATTGTTGAATCAAAACATGGAAAGGCTTATGTCGAGCCCAGGCCAATTTGTATCTAGCACCTCCACATCCCAAGCTTCTACATGCTCTATTTGCCAAGGGCATACACATGCCACCATGGATTGCCACTTGTCCTCCCAATTCCCTGAGCTTGTACAAGCGGATCTGAATGCCGCTCAAGGGCTTCATCCTAGACCTCGTAATGACCCTTTTTCAAAAACTTATAATGAGGGATGGAGAAATCACCCAAACTTTTCCTGGAGACAAGGGAATGTTTCAAATTTAGGGAATTATAAACCACAACCCTTTCAAAATCAACAAATGAACCAACCTCAAACCTTTTCCCAACCTAAGACCTCTGAGATGGATGAATTGAAGGCAATGTTGAGAACTATGCAAGAAAGTCAAAGTGCCATCATTCAATCTCATGACAAGGCTATACATGAAATGAAATCATAGATAGGACACCTTGTTGAGGCTGTTAGACAGAGGGAAACTGGGAAGCTTCCCAGTGTTGCTGAGGAGAATCCTAAAGAAAATGGGATTATCTTTAAGGAGCATGCTCAGGTGGTGACTATTCTGAGGAGTGGGAAAGAAATTTCCAAACTCGATGCTCCTATAGTCTCACCCTCTAAAAAACCATCCATCCCAACTTTCACCCCCACCGGAGAAGACTTGCCCAAATCTCCTCCGCTTGAAATCACCTCACCAGAAGAAGTTGCCCCCGTCCCACCCCTTACTCGACATAACAACCCTTCCACCCAGAGATCGAGAGTGCCCTTTCCAGAGTGCTTATCCACCTCTGGGCAGACTTCTGCTGGCTCATCTGGAGCCAAAGATAAGACGGATGAGATCATGGAAACTTTCAAGCAAGTGTAGATTAACCTGCCTTTGCTTGAAGCTATCAGGAAGATTCCGTCTTATGCCCTCTTCTTAAAGGACCTGTGCATGAAAAAGCGACAATCTAGGAAATAGGTCCAATCAAAAGTTATCCTGCCTGATTCTATTAGCTCAATTGTTCAACATGGCACCCCCAAAACTTAAGGACCTAGGAGCCCCTTACATCTCGGTGGTTATTGGTGACTTAAAGATTGATGAGGCTCTACTTGATCTGGGTGCGGGGGTGAACATCCTTCCAAGCTACGTGTATGAACAACTTGGGGAAGGCAATCTGAAGCCTAGCCTGGTAATCCTCCAAGTTGCTGATCGATCACTTAAGACACCGCGGGGAATTTTGGAAGATGTCCTGGTGAGAGTAGAGGATTTCTTCTTCCTCGTTGACTTCTTAGTTTTGGACACTGACCCTATCAACAAGCCAGCCAAGCCCTCCATCATTTTGGGCCGCCCCTTCCTTGCAACTTCGCATGCTTTAATCAATTGCAATACTGGGGCATTGAAAATGAGCTTTGGGAACAGGAAAATCCGGCTTAATGTGTTTGATGCTTATAAATAAGCCGGGCTTGAGGATTGTTCTCAAGTTGAGGTGATAGATGACCTAATTGAAGAGACAACCCCTGCAATGTTATGTGATGACCCCCTTCAGCATGTCATGCTAAATGAGCATTCCCATCTCTTGGAGGAATGTGAAGGGGATATACTAGAACTTGAGGAGTTGCTGGGTGTTTCTGCTGAGTCTCTTTCCCCATCATCTCTGCCCAAGGTAGATCTGCTACTTGAGATAGGGACGTCTATTATGAAACCCTCAACCATACAAGCCCCCAACCTTGAGTTGAAACCCCTCCCAGACACTCTCAAGTACGTCTTCCTGGGTGCCAATGATACGCTCCCTGTTATCATTTCGACTGTGCTATCTGAGGAATAGGAGGGAGACCTGATTGAATGCTTGTCTAGGCACAAGGAAGCTATTGCTTGGAGCATTACTGACATTAAGGGTATAGACTCTACACTCTGCATGCACCACATTTATACTGATGATTCCATCAAGCCATTTAGGGACATGCAGAGACATCTGAACCCTAATATGAGGGAGGTGGTTAAAAAGGAAATCCTGAAGTGGTTGGACGCTGGGATCATATATCCCATTCCAGATAGTAAATGGGTAAGTCCTATTCATGTGGTGCCAAAGAAGGCAGGCTTTACTATGGAATTTAATGACCAAGGTGAACAAGTTGTGACTAGATCCTCAACTGGATGGAGGGTCTGTATTGATTATCGCAAGCTGAACACTGCTACCCAGAAGGATCACTTTCCCTTGCCTTTTATTGATCAAATTCTCGAGAAATTGGCACGGAATAAGTACTATTATTTTCTCGATGGATATTCTGGGTACAACCAGGTTGCAGTCTTCCTTGATGACCAGGAGAAGACGACGTTCACGAGTCCTTACAGTACCTTTGCATTCAGGCATATGCCGTTTGGATTATGTAATGCCCCTACAACCTTCTAGCGGTGTATGATATCCATTTTTTCAAACATGATTGATGAGTGTGTTGAAGTGTTTATGGATGACTTCTCCATTTACGGCTCGTCTTTCGACCAGTGTCTCCTGCACCTAGAGAATGTGTTGAAGCGATGTAAGGAGATTGGTTTAGTCCTTAACTGGGAGAAAAGCCACTTCATGATACAAAAAGAAATTGTACTTGGGCATGTTGTGTCTGAGCAAGGCTTGGAAGTAGATAAAGCCAAGATTGATTATATTTCCAAACTTCCATTGCCCACGAATGTCAAACAAATTATATCCTTTCTGGGCCATGCCAGCTTTTATAGGCGCTTTATTAAAAATTTTAGTAAAATTTCTAGGCCACTTTATGACCTGTTGGCGAAGGAATGTTCCTTCAATTTTGATTCAAAGTGTGCCGAGGCCTTTCAAACTCTGAAGGAGGCCTTGATCTTTGTGCCTATTCTTCGAGCTCCTGATTGGACACTCCCATTTGAGCTAATGTGTGATGCGTCAGATTATGTAGTGGGAGCAGTCCTTGGACAAAGGGTTAAGGGAAGACCTCATGTGCTGCATTGTGCCAGCATGACTTTAACCGAACCATAGCAAAACTACACCGACACTGAAAAGGAATTACTTACTGTAGTTTTTGCTCTGGAGAAGTTTAAGTCTTATCTTCTTGGGTCTAAGGTGGTTATTTTCACTGATCATGCAGTAGTGAAACATCTCATTGCTAAGAAAGATTTTAAGCCACATCTGATTAGGTGGATCCTACTCCTTCAAGAATTTGACTTGGAAATACGTGAAAAGAAAGGAGTAGAAAATGTTGTGGCTGACCACCTGTCTCACCTTCCACTTAATGACTCTTCATCTGGAGACATCCGCGAGACATTTCCTAATGAAACCCTTATGGCGGTAACACCAACTTCACCTTGGTATGCTGATACCGTCAAGTACTTGGTCGCTGGAGAAACTCCTGGCTCTTGGGATGAGCAAAAAAGAAAGAGATTCATTTCCCAAGCTAGATACTTTCATTGGGAAGAGCCTGAATTATTTAGAATTGGACAAGACCAAGTATTGAGACGATGCATACCTGAAGAGGACCAACAAAGTGTGCTGAGTTTTTGCCATGAACTTCATTGTGGGGGACACTTTGGTGCTAGGAAAACTACTTTTAAGGTTCTCCAATCTGGTTTTTGGTGGCCTTCGTTATTTAAGGATTCTCATAATTTTGTTAAGGCCTATATTAGATGTCAACAAACTGGAACAATTGGGAAGAGGAATGAGATGCCTCAACACCCTATTCAATTTGTTGAAATTTTTGATGTGTGGGGAATTGCTTTTATGGGACCCTTCCCTTTGTCCCATGGTTATGAATATATCTTGGTGGCAGTTGATTATGTCTCTAAATGGAAAGAGGCCATTCCTACGCACACAAATGACCACTCTATGGTCTTGAAATTTGTTAAGGCCAATATCATATCTCGTTTTGGCTGTCCCAAGACCATTATAAGTGATGGGAGACCTCATTTCCGAAACCACCACTTCAATCGGCTACTCAGGAGTCGGGGAGTGACTCACAAGGTCGCTACCCCTTACCATCCTCAGACGAGTGGCCAAGTTGAAGTATCGAATAGGGAGATAAAGAACATTTTAGGAAAGACCGTTAGATCTGATAGGAAAGACTGGTCCCAAAAGCTCGATGATGCTTTGTGGGCATATCGAACGGCCTATAAGACCCCTTTAGGTACATCTCCCTTTCGGATTGTGTATTGGCAAGCATGCCATTTACCCGTTGAGCTAGAACATAGGGCACTTTGGTCTATTTGAAGTGTTAACATGGATTTAGAAAAGGCGAGTAAGGCATGACTTCTGGAATTAAGTGAGCTTGAGGAGCTGAGGAATGATGCTTGTGACACCTCTCAAGCTTATAAAGAGAGAACTAAAGTCTTGCATGATAAGTATATCCTTAGAAAGACCTTTGAGCCCAACCAACAAGTCTGGCTTTTCAATTCCAGACTTAAGCTTTTTCCAAAGAAATTAAAATCTCGTTGGGATGGGCCTTACATAATCACTAAAGTGTTTCCGCATTGAGCTATGGAGATTAAGAGCCCTTCCTCTTCAACAACTCCCTTTATCATAAACAGCCAACCGTTAAAACCATACATTACTTTGGATGGCCATCTGGTTGACGAGGTCACTCTTGAAGAGCCTTAGCTCCTGTCATTCTCCGCCTCAGGTAATATCTTCCTTTAATTATTTTGTTTCCAATGAGGACATTATTTGAACCAAGCATGGGGGGAGAGGACCTGAGGCATCTATTTATAGCATGTCCACATTTTGCATTCATTCATGCATATTGCATTCAAAAAAAAATAAAAGGAAAAGAAAAATATTTTGCATTATTGAGCTTAACTAGCTGGGCCCTGCATTCTTAAGCAGACCAGAACTTTAGGTTAGACTAAGTTGATTCTAGGTGTCGAACTTTAAAAGCTAAGTAAGCTACTAGCTGTAGACCTTTATGGTCCTTTATGGACTTAAAAACTTAAGTAGGAGTTAAGTTGCGGACCATTCCTCAAGAGGTTGAGGAAGGAAAGCTAGAGATTGAGTTAAACGTTGGGTAGTACCTAGAGTCTTGCTCTACCTTTTAGTTTATGGGTCCACGTAACCTAAGCATCCACATTTCACACACACTTGGTCTTGTGTAAATAAGTGATCACCCTAATTCATTTCTTTAAGAAAAGTTGGTTCGCTTAGTTTTGACTTAGGAGAAGCTTGAAAACACAATTTGATTGGAAGAGTTCCTGCCGCAGGAGAGGTGGAGTATATACTCACCTTTAGGATGCGATGATAACATGTTACCTCCTCGGCACTTGTCTCTTAGGATATCCATCCTACTGGGGGCATGTAAGTGCATTGTGCTGTTCAGGTACCATGGGCGACCCTATCTCGAAGTGCCAATTGCCACAGGCCTGAATTAGCTTAAGAAATCCATGGGTGATACTATCTCGAAGTGTCGATTGCTAAGAGTTCTTGGGGTTGCTATGCGTGGTACTATCTCGAAGCATCGAAAGCCAGGCACCCTTCAAGGTACGGAAATGGGGACAATGAATCCGACACAGACCGTGTTGATAACTAATCCAATGTTAGACTTAGAGGAATCAAACAAAAATATATATATTACAAAAAAAAGCCTTTTTTCTTTCTAGGTTGGAAATCATACCAACCTCAAATAACTCAGACCAATGCACATGCACGGATGCTTTAATCTCGAGGATCAATAAACCCTAGGGTAGAGTTAGGAATTAGGAAAACCAGTGCCTGCAACTCATCTTTAGCAGAACTAGTTTCTAACTTGGCAACTACTTGGGAACCTCAAGTATAAAGTTTGAACTTAACATGTTACTAAAGTAAGACCGATTGGGTCGGCTAGTCCACTTGGAGAGCTGGGTTATTGCTTAAGTTTGCTAGGGACTAGCAAAAATTAGGCATAGGGGCATTTGACTAGCCCATATTTGTGGGCTATTTAAATGTGTAAATGCCTAGATATTAAGATATCCTTAACATATAGCTAGCATATATTAGGATGTAAATAAATTACTTCATATTTTTTTAGCTTAATTACACAATTCATTCATTGCATGCATTTAGAATTAGCTTAGAATTGCATACATTTGATTAGTTAATCAATTAGGTGAATTACTTGCATTGTTTTAATTTAACATAGAAGTTAAGGGTTTGTGCATAAATAACCATAATATTTTATTATTTTCTTATTCTCTTCCACCACAGGTAACGACTGCTTTTTCTCCTTGTGCAACCATTCACGCACAGCTGCAGGCATTCATTGGCCATGAAGAGCATCTGATCCCGCCTCTTTGGATTTCAAATTCATCACCTGCAGCTACAAAGGGAGGAGGAGACAACCATGCAACCAAGACACTACCCCACTCCACCACCGTGGTCTCTAAGGCCAAGCTCCACCACACTGTGGGCCGACAAGGTGACAGCTCGCTGTGCCAATCCGGTGAGCTTGACCATCATCGAGCAACTACCAGATCTCCCTCCCTGTCCACACACCACCAACACCATCTTCTTCTTCTTTTTCTTCTTCTTCTTCTTCATCTATTTTCAGAACAAAACCATCCCCGCATCCTGCTTGCTACACCTCTACGCCACACCCGTAGCTGTGCGCAACCTCCTACACTCGCTCCCTCTCCATCCTCGTGCGACCGCCCTCCAGCTCCATCGCAGCAACGACTGCACGCCCTTGCTGCGTGCACCGCCCTCCAGCTCCACCGCGGTAGGTGCACGCACACCAGTGCTCCTCAGCGCACCCACTCACCTCCTGCACATGCCTGCACTCCCTACAGCGGCCATCGACGCTTGTAGCAGTAGTGGCCGCACGTCCTCCAGCCCACCGGCCCTTGCCTGGGAGCACAGAGCACGTGCTACAGCTGCTGCTCTGTCCACGTGCAGAGTGCGCTGCACCTCCATCCGCACGCCCTCCAACAACTCCGCTCGTGCACCTCCAGCACGCAGGGACATCCATTCGCTTCACCTCTAGCGAGCAGCACCTCCAACGGCCTCCCACACCGCGTGCGTGCATCCCCCTACACTCCTCCTCGCCTCCAGCAGTGCATTGAGCTGCTTCAGAGTAGCAGCAACCAACCCATTGCCACCACCCCTCTCTGTTCCATCCAGCCACCTCGGGCCACCTCGCACTTTGCTGCGACCACCATCGTGAAGCCCTTGCCTCACTCATCTCCTACACCAAGTCTCACCTCCAGCTGTGGCTTGCCATGCACGCACGCCAAGCTCGAAGGAATGCTCTGTTTTCTCCTCAATTAGTTATTACATGCAATGCCATTGCCACCATTCTAATTTTTGGTTAATTAATATTTAATTATGGATGTTTTATGGTACAACCCTCATGTTTTACATAAAATGTTCATTCAACATATCTACCAATTCTTAGCATATTCCAGAGGGGATTTCGACTCAGTGTTTGGGGGAAATTTTTGGTGAACAATTGTCTGTGACTTTTGCAAGTTTAGATGGGCTAGTGTCTCCATGTGGATGTGACCCACTCTTTTGAGTGGTTAATTTTTAATTGTTTTGATTAGTCGATTTTTCCACCACTTAGAAATACAACAAATCTTCTTAATCATCATTAAAGAAAGCAAAAATCGACTTGTCAGAGAGCACCACATCCTTCAAGCACCCGCTCTCCCGCCAAAGATTTCGAGAGCATCGTTATGCTGTTGCCTAGTTCACGCTCCTGCGTCATCACACCGATGCACTTTCATATGAGGGAAGATTCTTCACCTATAGTAGCTAGTTTCATTTATATACTTTATTGGCTCTATAAGTCTGTTGTATTTTTCTTTGTTGGGATTCGCGTTGCAAATTCTTGTCTCTTTCGCGAGACAAAATCCTTCTCATGAAGAGAAGGGGTTTGAGGTACGCTACCATTGGGTTCAAGTAGTGTGGTTGTAATAGAGGTTGAACTACCCTCATTTAAGTAGTTCATATAGTGGATTTGATCAACTAGATCGATCAGAAAATCCTAACTCGAGAGGGTTAAGTGGTGGTTTTCAATCGATTTGAGTTTCCACCTAAAAAAACTTTTATAATTGTGTGATTGCTTATTTTTGTGAGATTGTCTATTTTAATTCTGCATTTTATATTACGTTACGCATATCTCACCTCCTCTCGTAAGAAACTATAGTTGATGCTGGCACTGTTGAATTATTTATGTACCTAAATTGAGTTGACTGAGAATGCTATTGAATAATTTGAATATTTGGGTATATGCTTAATTAAGATGAATAATTGGTGATTTAAATCACCATTGTTTTGTCTTTATATTTCTTTTTAACCTATGATTCTTTGAGATATTTGTTATTAACTATCAATTTGAGAAGTTGTATTCATTGAATATCTATTATTATACTTAATTGATTGTGCTCATCTATTTTAAATGAAGATTAATGTATGAGTTCCATATTTTCTCCCTGCGAATGACCTCGGACTCCCTTTAAAATTCGAGTTTTATAAATTTAAACGCCTTGTTGTGTGATTTAGGAGTGTACTGCAACGAATGCATATTTAAAATCTCCTCTTCGCCAAACAACACCCATGCGTGAATAAAAGGACTTAATCGCATTAAAAGTTAAGGACTAAAATGTAAATTGTGAATTTTAATACTTTAATTAAGTTAATTCTTTTCCAACTTTTTACATATTATTATAACTATGGTAAATAATATATTTATACCATGAGATTACATTTTTATGCCTATTAGCTATATTTATCTAAATGGTTAACATTATTAAGTTAATTAACAACTTAGGTAATATAAATATTATAAATTAGATATAATAACTATATATAGCTAAATGATTAGATTTAAGTCCTATTTATTAAATAGTCATAAATACATGTTTATTAACCCTTAATTTAATTATTTTAACATATAAATACGATCCTTATGTATTATTATCTTAAGTATATAATTAACCCTAATGTAATGTCATTTACTAGTAATTTAACTAGGAAAACTAGCTAATATTGATGAATTAGGAGCCATGATGAGTTCTTCATCAGCTAGCCTCCCTGTGACTCACATTTTTAGGTCATTTTGGCTAATTGGATAGCGGGGTGTTGGGTACACTTTGTTGTTATGAGAGGTTGGAGCGATTGTTCTTGTATCCTGTAGTGGAAAGGATTAGGCGTGTGCCAATGTAAGGTAGCTATTGTATGAGATTTCTATGCTAAAAGTTTTGGGTTTGAAACCCATCGTTGTAGTTGCGTAAAAATCCATCAATCAGATATTTTTTACCAAAACTTAAAGTGATTCCCGGGTCAAACATGGAGAGGCGAACGTTTGATAAAAAATCACATTGGAATTATTGTCACGAAAGTAGATTAGCTGGTTGAAATTAATCTACTAGCTATTCTACTTAAAGAACAATTAATAGAAAAGAAAGAAAGAATAATACAAATAAAGAGAAAATAGGGAGAAAATAAATGCTTCAAAACCATAGCAACATGTTTATTACATCTAATTTCTACAACTAGAAAGTGGGAAATCTACACTAGAAAGAGGTAAAAAGAGAAGAGGGTGAGAAGTTTGTTGGTGCAAAGGCACCACGATCATCAATTTTGATGATAACAAAACACTTGTGTTTTAACATTTGTATTTGAGCTTTAGATTTCAGGAAAATGCAAATGGATACAAGTGTGAAGGATCGCAGAGCTCGCATCCATGGTGAATTGGAGGAGCTCGTTGGAGGAGAAGGAGCTTCGCGAGGAGCAAAAGCTTGAAGAAGGAAGGAGATGAAGAATAGGATAGATTTCCTTTCTTGTTCATTGTATTATTGTTTCCCTTTATTTTTTTCTTAGATGCATGTTAAAGAGCCTCAAAGTATCAACTCTGTAGTCCTAAGAACAGTTTCTAGACCCTAGGATATTTAGGTTTTCCATAGAGAACTTAGAAAACCTAAATAGGCTTCTTTCAGCCTTTTCAGACGTCTAACACGAAAATCAGACATCTGATAATGAACTTTAAGACATTTGAATGTTGAATCAGATGTCCAAACTTTTAGGGTTGGTCTTAGAACCTTCTATCTGTTGATTTCAGACGACCGACCCTTAGTCCAGACATCTTAGCAAAAGTTTGATGACTTGGCCAGACATCCAATTAGTGGAACGTTGACCTTCATAATATGATCGTCGAGAAATGACCTTTAGGCTTCTATCAGACATCTGTAGAGAGCCTTAGATGTCTGACAAGTGACCATTAGCCCTCGATTAAGCTGAAATCACTTCTGTTAAGGGTTATAGCCATTTGTGTCCTGGGAAATCCATTCCTGCAATAAATTAGGTTTCCAGACGTCCAGACCTTATGCCAGACATCCGATATGTCATCTGATTGAATTACATTAGAACCCTATTTAGGTCTGACTCAAGTCAGGAAGGAAACCCCTCTAGAATTAGATGTCTGATTTAGTTACCAGACGTCCTACACTTGTCTTCTAGACAACTGATAATTTGCCAAAACATCTGATGACCCTGTTAGAATCATTAATGATTCTAATTGTGACTTGATTTGCCTTGGGACCTTGGGATGATCCCCAATGATTACCCAAGGCTTCCAAAGCCTCCCTGAGCCTTCTTAGGCCCTCTATAAATAAAGGATTACCCTTGCCTTGCATACACACACCTTGTAACACTACTTTTACATTCCTTTGTGTCATAGAGAAGAAATCATCAAGAAGAGAAGTGATCTTGCTCTCCAAGCTCTATTCAACAAATCCGAGATCGTCGTTACTCTGCCGAGATCATGCCTACGTTCTTCCATCTAAGGGAAGTCTCTTTTTCCTATAGAAGCTAAGTTTAGGATTTATACTTTGTGACTTTATAGATTTGTGTTGTAATATTTGTTTGTTATTTGGTTGGGTATTCTCTTTGGGAATTCCTGTCTCCTTCGTGAGACAAAAACCTTCCTGTAAAGAGAAGGGGTTTGAGGCATGCTACCCTCGTTCAAAGTAGCATCTGTTGTAAGAGGTTGAACTGCCCTAGTTAAAGTAGTTCGTTAGCTGATTTGATCGACTCGGTCGATCAGGAAATCCCAATTTGAGAGGGTTAGGTGATGATTTTCACCCGGTTAGGGTTTCCACCTAAAAATACTTGTGTAAATTGTGTGATTGATCTTTGTGAGATTATTTTACCTTATTTTCACTTATTTTTTGCATCACGCAAATCTCACCCCCTCCTGTAGGAATCTACAATTGGTATCAGAGCAGGTTTTCCGCCTTTAGGAGTAACATCAACAGAAAGATCAATGGAGGGGAGCATGTCCATAATCAAGATATCCGAGGGGCAATCTACTACCTATCCACCGTTCTTCGACGAGAAGCAACTACCCTATTGGAAGCTGAGGATGAAGACATGGCTTCAAGCCAACGACCTCACCATTTGGGCTAGGTGTGAAACACCTTTCAACAACTCAGAGAGACCCACCGCAGGCTACTCACAACAGCATATTCGAGAGCTGTCTCTCAATGCAAAGATGATGAACACGTTATATTGCATGCTCAGCCTAGAGGAGTTCAACCGAATCTCACAATGCAACACTGTATATGAGATTTAGCACACACTTGAGGTAACTCATGAGGATACCTCTAAGGTAAAGTCTTCTAAAATTAATTTACTTTCACAAGAATTTGAATTATTTTCTATGAAGGCTAATGAGACCTTAAGTGAGATGAACACTAGGTTCACTCTCATTATGAATGGATTGAAAGCTCTAAGAAAGACCTTTATCAAGGGGGAGCTTCAAGGAAAGCTTCTTCATTCCCTCATATCGGAGTAGGAACAGAAGGTCACCGCCATCGAGGAGGCGAACAACGTAGAGGAGCTCAACATGGAGGATCTCCTAGGGAACCTCATGGCCTATGAAACAAAATTGAAGCAGAAGAAGGAAACACCTAAACCAAAATCGAGAAAGTCTCTCGCCTGCAGAGACGCATCGGACAGCGAAATAAGTTCTGATGATGAAGACTTTAAATTTTTACTTAAAAAATTGTCCAAGTTTTGTACGGATTCTAAGAGAAAAGAAAGAGAAGGAAAAGAAGGAGCAAGGAAGCCCGAGACGTTACTACCACTACAACGAAAAAGGTCATCTTTGACCTGAGTGCCCTCTTCTCAAGAAGGAGAAGGAGAAGAAGTATAAGAAGAAGGCGTTCCAAGCAACTTGGGACGACTCGAGCTCAGAGGAAGATCCCGAGAAGAAGAATGAAACTGCTTGCATGGGTTTCATGGCAATCGCAGAAAGCGACAGCGACGATGAGGTAAATTCTAAGCTTCAAGATGCTTTAAATGAGCTATTGGAAATTAGTAAGTCACTTAAGATAGAAAATAAAAACATTAAAAAGAATCTTAGTTTTCTAAAAACTGAAAATGAAAGATTAGAGATAAAACTTAAGGACCTAGAAAGTAGTTATAGTTCTAATAATGATAATTTATTGTTAGAAAATAAAGACCTTATCAATGAAAATAGTAAGTTGATTGAGGAAAATACTAGTTTAAAAATGAAAATTTCTAATGTAAATACTAAAATATATGTTGTAGAGAAAGAACTTGCCTGTCTTAGGGAAGAATCTAATAAATTGATGAACAAATTAAATAACTTTTCTAATGATAAAGTTATCCTTAAACCTAAGGTTGAGAAAGGATCTCCTTCTAGGTGACCAACTAACAAATCTGGATCCAAGCTAACTTAGATACCGAAAGTTCAAGTAGAATCTTGTTTTGTAGGTTTTCAAGGAAGTTACAACATAAAAGATTGGACCTACAAGCTCAAGAATGGTCAACTCGAATTGGGAGGACCAAGGAGTAGACCGAGGAAGGAGAAGAGAAGACTGACGAGACGACAAACAACCAAGCCATCTCATGTCAACCGCCAAATTGGAGACCGGTGCTGATGGCCGGACCTCCAAGCTACGGATGGGAGCCCCATCAAGTTTGGCATTGATGGGAACACTATCATGAGCCATAACTAGCTCATTTTGATCCAATTAAGTCAGTAAATGCTCCTACATAACTGCTAGAAAACCATAAGTCATTACATAACCATTTTGAGGGAAAGACAAGAAACCAAAGTTAAAACTGTAATTTTACCATCATAACTTGAATGCAGTACAACCATGGGTTTTCTCAGGGGTTGAATGAGGGTCAAATGATCTTAAAAGGATAACAAGTGGGTTAGAACAAATAAAAAGGGTTTGCACGTGTTTTGAGAATTAAATAACTTTTGAAATCCTAAAAATAGACCCACTTAATTAACTAAGGTTCTGGTCAGGATAAAATTCACCTAAACCTTCTAAAATTCATAAAAAAATATTCTCTAGGATTTGGAACCTTCAATTTGACGATCAAAACCCGTTTTGACAAAAAATAGAGTCTCAGATAGACATTTGCCCTAATTTAGGTTTTATGTAAATTACCCAGTCAAACGCGGTCAAAACCAAAATCCAACTTCACCATTGGATTCCTTAGGTCTAAATTAGGTTTGTACCAAAATTTGGACCCAAGATGAAATTGTCCTAACCTAGTTTGCAAATTGATCCTGTTTGATTACACTTACGACCTTAACTTTCAAAATATTTACAAATAGACCCCTAACTTTGTCATCGTCTTCACAAATAGATCCCTACCACCATTAATCCTATTCCTACAAGCACTAGTGACCTTGAAATGGCAAGAACTCCTTGATTCCTTGACGAATCCCTTTCAAATTTGAAAGGGAAGTTCGTTAAGGAATTCCCTTCTTTCTAAGCCAAATTCCACTCCCCATAACATTCCTATTCTCTCATGCGAACGCATGAGAGATTTGGGTTTCCTACTCCGGCGATAATTCTAAGCTTGGAAGCTTGGCTTCCAAGCTTAGGATCCCCTCCTAAGCCCTATAAAAGAGAGCCCAAGTCAGGCCGAACTCCCCAAGCTCAATTTTGACCGTGATCTCCCCTGAATTCCTCTCTCTTGACTTGGCCAAAAAGTTCCTTGAACTCCGACGACCCTCCTTACCTCTCCTCGTCATCTGACTACAATACCAGTGATAGATCCTCCTTCCTCACCTTCTTCCGTGTCGCGCCATACTAGCAGGCGCTTCTATCTCCTTAATCATCGCCGACCTTCCCTCACTAGAGCACCTTCGTCTCTGACGCCGACCACACCATAACCAGCAATGCCTCTGCCCTACTTCGTCTGCTAGCTAGCCCTATCGACGCCTCATCTTCCACTTATCATTCCCAAACATTCGCAACTCTATTTCAACCGTCGATTTGCCCTAACACCCTCAGTCTTCCACCTCACCGGCGTACCTCCGATGAGTTCGCACGGCCACTACGCTCCACCAACTTGGTTGCCGTTCATCCCTAGACCTCCACCGTGTCCCAGAGAGCAAAAGCCCTCTGGTAATTGAGGCTATTGGCCTCTCCTCAGTGCCCTCGCACAACCCACTTTTCCGTCATCGTCCCCAACCTCGTCAGGCCACTACACTTACTCCCACGCTACCAAATCACCACCACCGTGCTCCTCATTCACCAACAACCCTCCAGAACATTTTAACTTGGGTTTAGCACCTGTATTCGTGGATTTTAGGTTCCAGCCATCACCACCATTACAGTCGACCTTCGAGCTTGCTTGAATCATGCTTTAGGCTTGACAATCCCAAGTGAAAGCCCCAAGTTGCATTGAAACATCTTGCTCACATGACCAGGTGGTTAATTGGATGCATTGACCTCGCTAGCTAAGGTAATTGAAGAAAAATGTGCTGCTGCAGATGCACAAAGAAGAGGGACGCAGATAGTCCCACCTCGAAAATCACTGAGCGTCCTGTGACGCATAAATTGAAAAAGTGTCTAAGGCTGTTTGCCTCAGACACTAGGGGTGAGGTCTCCGCTCACCTGCTCACATGCCTCATCCGTGACATATACCTTGCGGACCTGGTGTGCCCGACCCTCCTAAGCCTTCATTCCTCAGCTGCGATCACGCCTGCAGCCTTGGACCCGGGTGCACTCTAGGTCCGAAACCCGATTACCCGGTACTGTGGAAGGCTTTGGGAGAGTGTAAACCAGAGAGAGAAAGAGAGATAGCACGCGGGGGCAAGGGGGTTTTGCTACAGGAAGTATCAGCTGACACTTAGCCATTTGAAGGATCTTCCCCCTCTGCGTGAAGGAGAATTGAGAAGAAAGAAAGAAAGAAAGGAGAGGAGTAAAAGAACAGAAGAAGAAGAATAAGAAGAAAAGGAGAAGCACAAAGAAATGAAGAAGAAGAGAAGAGAAGTGCAAGAGAAGCCCAAAAGCAGAGAGACCCTTAAGTCTCTAAACAGCACTGTAGCACAGGGCTATTTGAGACGTCTGATACATTTGATTACATCTATTTGAGACTTTGGTTTAAGTGTTATTTGTGAGGAGTAATTGGTGATTTAAATCACCATTTTACTCCACTCTTTTTGCATATTGATCCTGACATTATTCTTATTGCAATCTTTATTCCTGATTTAATTGTGATCTTGAGTTTTGAATTCCATATTGCTCCCTGTGTTCGACCTCGAACTTAAAATTCGAGTAATAAATTTATTTATTTTCAAAGTGATTTTGGCTACATTACAACGTAGTTTTTAACCTCGATTTCGCCATGCAAACATTTTAGCACCGTTGCCTGGGAGCAATGCGCAATTCAGATCTCTTGGATGCAATATCCAAGTCAATACTAACTTGCTCTATCTCTTTCGACTTTGATCTATTTTAGGGGATCCATTAAAGAAGATCAGCTGCACATCAACCACTCTAGGGACAGTTAAAACTCCATTCAAATTCTTCTAAACCCCTAACTCTAAGAAAGCTAAAAAAGGAAGAAATCAATTAGGGCTACTTGTATTATATTCTTAGATTAATCATCAAGTTTCCTGATTTGATACATTCTACAAACATTCAAACCCTGATTTGTGCACCCATTTGAAGCTAAGGTATCTAAGGCTATCACATTCTTGTTTGAGCCCTAGATACCACATTTTGACAAACTAAATTGGACCAAGTTAGTGCCAATTAAGGATTCCAGTTTAGAGTTTTAGAGACACACTTGCTTAATCAAGAAATTATCTCTCCAAAATAATGTGTGCCTAGACCTTGATTGAACTAATCTATTCAAGCAAAACCCTAAAAATCAGGCTCTTAAATTCATTTGAACACTAAAAGAGGGACCTAAAATTCTCAAGAGGACAATACAGGTGAAGTTGACCCACCTTGTTGGGTTAACCAATCTTCAAATTACGTCACTTTTCACAAAAACATCTTAAAAGTTCAACTGAAATCCTAAGCACCCTTGCTCTTAATTAAAACTGGTGGACTTAAGAGGTCAAGTCCCCATTCTGGTCTACCTACACCGTCAATGACAAGAGAGTTGGGTGGGGGAAATCCTGTAACCTGTGGGGGTAGTGCTCTACCGTGTAAGGGTTTTTGCAGGACTCTCCCTCTCTGGCTACCCAAGTAATTCTCAGGTGGACGACTTTCTGACTAAGGGGTATCATCTGCCCCGAACCTTTATAGTCATCCAAAATTTTTGGGTGTTTTGATTGGGTCCATCACATTCTACCTCTCATCTACTCCATTGGTGCATGTTCGGGAGGAGGTCTCTTAGACCATCCTTGAGGCCTCCTTTAGCTACTTATTCACATCGGGGCCAAGCCTCAACCTCGTTTGTGCAATAACCCAATCCAATCGATATTTCTTCTAATTCATCTAAACCTGATTCTCCTTCATCCATCATCATGGCACAACCAGTAGAAGAAAATAATCTTGAAAATCAACTTCAACGCCTCAATGATCTATTTCAAGCCTTTGTGAACCCACCGCAGCGTACAATGATGCGAGATCACTACAATCCTGCTGCAGTGGCAATCGAACCTCGAGTACAAATCCCATTGGAGGACCTGACACTGAACTCAAGCCCAACATGATTCATGCCATTCCCAAATTCCATGTGCATAATTCCGAAGATCCTTTCTAGCATATCAAACAACTCAAGCATTTGACCCAGACCTTCGGGTCAGAAGCTCAAAATTGGGATGTTCTACTCATGAAAATGTTCTCCTTCTCTCTCATGGATAAAGCTGCTCACTGGTACCAAACCCAAACGCGTCCAATCAACACCTGGGCGGAACTTCAATCCGAGTTTTTGAGAAAGTTCTTCCCTGTTGGTCGGAGAAATGGTTTACGGCACCAGATCACACATTTCACACAACAAGCAGGAGAACCACTTCACGAGGCATGCGAAAGTGCCCCCACCATGGAGTTCCTAAAAGGGAACAAGTCCAGTCCTTTTACCAGGGACTTCGTGAAGATATTCGATTATTCGTCAATGTGACCTGCGGAGGAAACATCATGGGTCAACACGAAGACATCGTGTGGGAAATTCTCGAGAATATGTGTGAGAACTCCATCAATAATGAATCCATGGGCATGTTCGACCGGATGAATGCCCATGCATTGATGAATCCAAAGGGAGCACATGAGACGCAGGGCCTATCCTCTTCCGTCGACTTGGAACTGATGGATAGTCATCTGGACAAGGCGACAAGGTCTCTATTATTGAGGAGAAGGTGGATGAGCTAACTTGACATTTGTAGTGAGCCACCTCTACGCAAAACCCGTTCACACAACCATCCTCTAGTAGGGAGGCTGTGCACAACATCTATCACTGATCTTCTCAAGGGATGGAACTGTATCCACCCTCGTCTGATTTTGGTTTCGGAGGAAACTCTGGACCCACCTACTCTAGTTGGGGGAACTCTGAACCCTCGTATTCTGACTTTCTCGAGGTTCCTCAAACCTGCGAGGACCTCAACGTCATTCAGAATGATCCATTCTCAAACACTTACAACCCTGGATGGTGTAATCATCCCAATTTCACGTTGTCAGGCAATAATCAAAATCAGAGACCTTAATATCAGCCTCGGCCACAAGCTCCTCATCCATATCAGCCGCCTCAGCCTTGGCCTAACCCAACTTATCAATCTAGGTCGACTCATACAAATCAAATGACTCTTATCCTTCAGACTCTGGCTAACATTCAGAAGACGAATGCGGCTGTGCAAAAATAGCACAGAGACGAGATCACAGAGGTTCACAATCAACTTGCCCAGATGGAAAATCCTCACCAACCTGGTGCACTTCCTTCACAACCTCTGCCTAATTCGAATAACATGTCGAACCAGAGGTGCATTATGAACCCAAATCCAGGCCAAGCTCACTTTGTTTATCAGGCCCCTTCTACTCCATCACCTGGCTGGATGGAGGGTTCGAGATCATATATGGGTTACCAGCAGCAGGCACCTCTTTTACCCACACCAAACCAGAACCAGGCAGGATTGAATTCTGTTACTATCCGCAGTGGCAAAACAACACAAGACCTACTTTATCCAAGCCACTCCTAGCCTGGTAATACAAACCCTAACCCGAGGATAGTCATCCAGGACACCTCTATCCCAGATCAAGAACCTGGACCTATTCTAGGGGAACCATCTAAGGTTCAATTTCCTGAGGCCTTGACCAAGGGAGAAATGATAACCAAAACGGTGGCACCTAAGGACCTGGTTAAGCTCTTTTAGCAGGTCCGTATAAACATCCCCTTGATGGATGTGATATGCCATGTACCGACTTACGCACAATTTCTAAAAGACGTATGTACACCTAAGCATAAGTTGCGAACCAAAGACGGGAATCCAATCGTACTGTCGGAACAAGCCAGCTCCGTCATTTTGAGTAAACTCCCGCTTAAGTTAAAAACCCGGGCACCCCTCTGATTTCCTGTGAAATCAGTGATATACAATTCAACCGAGCTTTATTAGACTTATGACCCTCCATAAATTTGATACCTACATCCCTATTAGACTACTTCGAGGAATCTGAGCTTAAACCAACTGAAATGACTTTATAGCTAGCCATCAATTAAGTCACCAAAAGGAATTCTTGAGGATGTCATAGTTAAGGTACATGATTTCTATTTTCCAGTGGATTTTATTGTCTTAGACATGGATGCTCCTAAGAATGTGAAGAATACACCGATCATACTAGGGAGACCCTTTCTAACCACTACTAGGGCCAATATCAATTGTGAGGAGGGCCAAATTGAATTAAAATTTGGGGGCAAGACACTAAAGATTGACATCTTTAAGGCCCAACAAGGAATTAATTGCGGAGTCATAGAACAAATTTGCAATATCAAAGCTGTGGTTGACTTTATAGAGGAAAAATCAACCATTTCCGATCAACCACAAGAGGATCAAAACTTGCAATTAGAGGAGCCCGAACTCAACCTAGACACACCCATAGCTCTCGACACCCACCCTGAACCACCCGCTGCTGCTGATAACCCGATTTTAGAATTAAAGCCTCTTCTCGATCATCTCAAGTACATCTTTTTGGGTTCCAATCAGACGTTTCCTGTGATTATCAACTCCCGACTCACACTTGATCAGGAAACACGCCTGATTTATGTTCTCCAGCAACATTGAAGAGCCATTAGATGGACTCTCGATGATCTGACTGGTATCAACCCTTCATACTACACACATCACATCTACACTGAAGAGGGCTCACGACCATCCCGTGAAATGCAAAGACACATAATCCAAATCTGCAGGATGTCGTGAAAAAGGAGATTATCAAGTGGTTAGATGCAGGGATCATCTACTTGATCTTCGACAGTCGGTGGGTGAGCCTAACCCAAGTTGTGCCTACGAAGTCAAGGCTGACCGTCATCACGACTAAAATCGAGGAAACCATACCGACCTGTATAGCAAACTCATGGAGAGTCTGCATTGATTACAAAAGACTCAATTCCTCCACGAAGAAGGATCATTTCCCATTACCGTTCATTGATTAGATTCTCGAGAAACTAGCGGGAAATCGATTCTTCTGCTTTTTGGATGGGTACTCTAGTTACAATCAGGTCGCAATCCATCTCGAGGACCAAGAGAAGACCACCTTCACCTGCCCCTTTGGAACATATGCATTCCGAAGGATGCCGTTCAGTCTCTACAACGCACCCGCTATTTTTCAGCGGTGCATGCTTGCCATATTCTTAGATATGGTAGGTGAATACCTTGAAGTCTTCATGGATGACTTCTCGATATTTGGTGAATCATTTGACGATTACCTCCTGCACTTGGTCCAGATCCTCAAGCGATGCATCGATGTGAACTTGGTTCTTTCCTAGGAAAAGAGCCACTTCATGGTACCTGAGGGAATTGTCCCGGGACATCTCGTATCTGAAAAAGGCATCCAGGTTGATCGAGACAAGATGAATTTGATTTCCAAACTCCCTATGCCTAGTTCGGTCAAAGACATCTGATCCTTCCTGAGGCACGTTGATTTTTACCATCGATTCATTCCTGATTTCTTGAAAATCGCACGCCCTTTGACTAATCTACCATCTAAGGATTCCCCCTTTGAAATCTCCAAGGAGTGCGCTCAAGCATTTGAGATCCTGCATGATCGAGTTACCCAAGCACCTATCCTGCAGTCCCCTAATTAGTCTCAACCCTTTGAGATCATGTGCGATGCATCTGATTATGCTGTAGGAGTGGTGCTTGGGCCAAAAATAGACAGGAAACCCATCATCATCTACTATGCTAGCAAGACACTTAACGAGGCTCAGTGTAACTATACAATTACTAAGAAAGAGTTGCTAACCATAGTATTTGCCCTGGAAAATTTCAGATCATACCTTTTGGGTTCCAATGTTATCATATACTCAGATCACACTGCAATGAGGAACTTCCTTGCGAAGAAGGATGCGAAACCTCGACTAATCCATTGGATCTTGCTGTTGCAAGAGTTTGATCTCGAGATTCACAATAAAGCAGGAAAGTGGAACGTGGTAGCTGACCACTTATCCCACCTTCCTTCTAACAGTATCGACCCTTCCAGACCCATCACAGAATATTTTCCCGATGAGCACCTCCTGACTATTAGTACAGAACTTCCTTGGTTTGTTGATTTATAAAACTACTTGGCATCACATCAGATCCCATTGATTGGCCGAAGGCAAAGAAGGACAAATTGCTTTATGATGCCAAGTACTACATGTGGGAAGATCCGTACCTCTTCCACATTGGTGCTGATCAGATCATTAGACGATGCATCCCGGAAGCGGAAATCTAGGACATTTTGTCCTTCTGCCATGACCAGGACTATGGCGGACACTTTTTCAGACATAAAACCGCAGCAAAAGTCCTCCAGTGCGGCTTTTATTGGCCCATGATTTTCAAAGACGTGTGCAGTCACTGTAAGGCATGCACATGTTGCCAGACCTTGGGCAACATAAGCCACCATGATATGATGCCTTTACAATCGATTCTTGTATATGAAATCTTCGTTATTTGGGGGATTGATTTCATGGGACCCTTCCCTGTTTCGGACAGCTTCAAATACATTCTTCTCGCTGTTGACTACGTGTCCAAATGGATAGAAGCCATTCCAACCCGAACCAATGATCATAAGGTGGTAATCAAATTCATTCATCAGAACATCTTTTCTTGGTTCGATATTCCACGTGCTATTATCATTGATGGAGGGACCCATTTCACAAATGCTCTGTTCAGATCACTAATGACCAAATACAAGGTGTCGCATCGAATCTCTACTCCTTATCACCTCCAAACCAACGGTCTAGCTGAGATATCGAATCGGGAGATCACGAAAGTCCTTCAAGTCACTGTTCGACCTGACAGAAAGGATTGGTCATCCCGACTTTCGGAAGCCTTGTGGGCCTATAGGACCGCCCACAAAACCCAATTGGGCATGTCTCCTTTTAGATTAGTGTATAGGAAGGCATGTCACCTCCCTATCGAGTTGGAGCATAAAGCCTATTGGGCCATACGGAAGTGTAATCTAGATCTTTCTAAGGCAGAAACCCACAGAAAACTTCAAATGAGCGAGATCAATGAATTATGCAATGATGTGTATGAGAACTCGTAAATTTACAAATAATGGGTTAAGGCCTGTCACGGCAAGCACATATCCAGAAAGACCTTTCACCCTGGTCAGAAAGTCCTACTCTTTGATGCCAAATCCAAATTGTTCCCAGGAAAACTTAGATCAAAATGGATTGGACCATATCTTATCAGACGAATCTTTGGAAATGGAGCCGTAGAAATCAACCAACCTAGCCTTGATTCAAAACCCTTTATTGTGAATGGCCAGCAACTCATGCCATTCATTAAACTTACTGATGCGAATAGGGCTGAGGTATCTTTTGATCTCTGTTCTCCCTAAGCTTATTGCGCCTGGCTGATGGCATTAAACTCGGTGCTTAACAGGAGGCAACCCATCATCTTTTTGGAAAACCCGAAACCCTTCTTGACACATCTTATGCTGAACTCATATTGCACTTTTGGGATCATCCATTAGAATAGCTGACTCCACCTCTAGTACCCATACTCGAGCTTGAAATCGTCCGCAACAGTCATCCAGACTCATCCACCCACCCAACACCTATTCTAATGAATGATCTAAGCTAAATTCGATCCCACCTAATTTACAACGAGGGCATTGTAAATCATAGGCATGGAGGGGTATTAAAGTGCAAAACGCTATAAAATCACTTCACAAAAAAGGGTTTCATAAAAAATAGGACAGGGGAGGAAATTCTGAATTGATATCATTTCTTGAGCAGAAAAGGGGAGGAGATGAAAATGTCAAAAAGGAGCACAACTTGAAAAGAAAAGAAAAAGAGATAGTCATTAGTAAAAGATTAAGGAATTGACTTAGTTCTAGACCAAATCAAAAGAAAGAAAATGAAAGACAAAAAGTGTTAAGAAACAAAAAGAGATTAATAGAAACATTGATCTTAGGTCTCTTGGGCTGCAATCCTAGGCTTAAAAGTTCAAGTATTCACTAAGATCTGGATAGTCCTTAAGAGGTTGGGGAAAATACGAAGCTTAAGTATTAGGTCTAAGGTTTAGGGATTATTCGACCTTGTTAACTGACCTCTTATTTGCGGGACTCGATAACCTAAGCACCCCAATCCACATACAGTCTGATTCAGTGAGCTTAAATATCAAAATCACACAAAATGCGTTAAATATGTTCTGAAAAAGTTACCTAGATTAGGAGCGATTGATCAACCCAAGTTGATTTGGATGAGTTTCTGGTGCGAAGAGGAAGGAAATTCCCTTCGAAGATGCGCAATAACATATCGTCTCCTCGGTGTTTGTCTCCTAGGATTTTTGTTATGACTCGATTCCTGAATCCCTACAGGACACGAGAATCGAACCGACTCAACTGATCCCAAGACCCAGTCGTCCAACGAGAAAGTAACCAAAAAGTAGTAAAATAAACCACATTCACCATGCAAGTAACTAACAGTAATAAAAGTACAGCAGTAAAGAAAAGAACTACTACAATACACACCACCACAACAGTAGAGAATTTTAAACAGGTACAGAAAGATGAAGTTACAATAAAAGAGTACAAAAGTGTAACAAAATACTCACTACTACAGAAAATGGGTACAACAAAAGTGCAACTACTGGGCTCTACTAGGCCCAGCACCCTCCGCAACCATAGGCGCTGGCTGCTCAACACCTGGAACTGAAAAAGGTTGTAAATACGACACGTCAGCGAAACGCTGAGTAGAATGGCAACCAGCTAACTAAAACAGTAAAGGTGGACAGGTAACTGTTATTCCAATTCCTTTCTTTATTTAACTAATTATTCTTTCTTTCTTCACTTGGCTTATTTAACAGGTCTTTTTCTTGATCTCGAATGTTCCTCGTGGGAACGATCTTGATTGTAGTCTTTTCCGAAGAGTAGAAGTAGCACGTGGTGCTCTCCTGGCCAGGAGAGTCCCCCGTGGTGGTCCTACACTCAGTCAACCACCCCAAGGTCACTGACAGACGTAACGGTGACTACGGCACACTCGATAAGCGCATAGGTAGCTACCCCGCACTGGTACACGATCAGTCGTTTCCGTTAATGGATGCGCTCAAAGCACAACACGAAACCAGTATAGGGTAGAGCCCTCTTAGTAACAGGGGTTTAGCCCCTAAGAACCAAACAGGGGTCTCGCCCCTCCACAATCCGCGCACCCTCGCCTGATTACCCTGGTTTGCCTAATGGGCCTAACAAGTCGGTGTAGGACGGCTAGCTAATCCCGGGCCCCATGGGGTGGCTAGCTCTCTCCCTACACTAGTAGCTCTCCCTGGTACTATGTACGCGAGGGCCACAAAGTCGATACAAAGTGGCCAATCCTAACCCCAGGTCCCAACCCTAGGGCAGCTAGCTCCACTCTGCACTCAACAGGGGGACAGTCGCTCTCCTTGGTACTCCGTACTCAAGGGCCAGCTCACTTCCCCATTCACCTTTCCAATTTCATTCTATTTATTTTCAGAAGCTCTACTCCTAATTCCCTGTAGTGTTCATGCTCATGTTTCTCACGCCAAGCCATACTATGTTTCATCAATTTAGGTTTATTCGCATATAACACGTGTTTCCAACACTCAATCCTTCTTTTCCAAATTTTATACAAGCAGCTCATATTTAATTTCAACAACAGGAATTTCAGGTAGCAGTTACTAACAACAGTACTCTACATTTCACAGGAAACTGTTATCCAATTACAGGCAATTATTATTATTCTATCTACTCATCCAAGACTGCAATTTAGGTATTCAATAAAATCGTTCCAGTATTTCTAGTCCTAGGATTCATGCTATACCCTAGGATCTATCATTCAATCTAGTGTTTCTGATCCTAGGATTCATGTCATACCCTAGGATCTCTCATTTATTCCAGATATGCATTTATGTTTATAATTAACTAAGGAAAGCCACTCTACCTGCAAAATAGGGAGTGATGGGGGTGTGATCGGCAGGTCCACGTGCTTCCGCAATCCCCAAATCCGCAACAGAATGAGGTCCTAACACAAGGATCAACCACAAGAAACCACTCAAAATAGGATAAAAGTATTTCAAACAAGTAGAGGAACTTATTCGGAGAAGAATAGAATCTTAAACATGGAAATCGGACCTCAAACGGACCCTAAATGGGTCAAAAATGACAATTCTAACTCAAATTAGACGTCTAGAACATTTCCAGACATCTTAAAAGGAGTCCAGATCCATACCTCACTCTGTGCTGCTCCTCAGATGTCCAGAGATCCTATTGAACCGTCTGGACCCAGTTCCAGACGTCCGACTATCCCTCCAGACGTTTGGAGACGCTCTCCGCCATCTGGTGACTTGCCCAGACGTCTGAACCGCGTGGGAGGGCGTGTCCCGCACCTTCCCGAAGCAAAACCTACACGTGTACACAAAAACTCTCAAACACGGCACGCAACAGAGCTTCGGCGGAATGGCCTGCATGGCCGCATCCGCAAAGAGAAGCATATAAGCGCAGTACGTACCTCTTAGTCGTCTGGAGCTTCTTCCAGACGTCGTCCACGTCGTCTGGATGTGGTTCTAGATGTCTGATTCTGGGAAAAATCCCAAAATCAGAAGCTCCTTCGTCTTCTTCCTGCTGTGCGCGGCCGTGCTGCGCTCGTCCGCCCGCTGCTCTAGCTGCAGCAGCGTCGGGGAAGACTTCCCTGACACAACACTCTGCCTCACGCACACTCGACCAACCTCGAACTGCTCCGGCGAACTCTCTCTCTCATGCCTCATGCACTCTCCTCTCTTCATTTCTCTCGCTGCTCTTCTCCTCTCCGCAGCTGCACTCGGCTGCAGCTGCTGCACTCGCTCTCACTCTCACTCTCGCGCTGGAGGAAGGAGAAGACAGATGGGGTGGGGTGGCATGAGGGAGAGGAGGGGAGTATTTGTAGGTGCGAGGGGAATAGGTCCTGCAGGTCGACGAGGGGAGAGAAAGAGAAGAAGGCGGCTGGGGTTCAGTCTGCGCGCGGCACACGTGTAGACTCGCGATCGTATGCACGCAAAAATTAATTTCCAAACGTCTGGAAGGTTGTCCAGATGTCTGACCAGACGTCTGGCCCTAGACCCAGACGTCTTAAAGAACTTTTATGGCACGGGTCTTAACAACATAACAAACTCAAAGGAAGTTTCATCCCCGAAACTTGCGCTAACTAGGGTGCGGAAAAAGAACAACATACGCATAACAAACTCAAAGAGGATCGAAGCCGGTCCGAAAAGACGTACCCTCAAAGAGCTCCGGGTACTGCTCCCTCATCGCCGCCTCAGGCTCCCAGGTAGCCTCCTCTTACCGCTGGCTCCTCCACAAGACCTTCACCAGGGGTACTTGCTTCCGTCTCGGACTCCGGACAGCTCTATCGAGTATCTACACTGGTCACTCTAGGTAGGTCAGGTCGTCACTTACCTCAACGCTCTCGTGGCTCAGAATGTGACTGGGATCAGCGATGTACTTCCTGAGGTTGGACACGTGGAACACGTCATGCACACCAGAAAGCTGGGGAGGAAGGGCAAGCCTGTAGGCAACGGGTCCAGCCCGCTCTAGGACCTCGAAGGGTCCCACGAACCTTGGCGTGAGCTTCCCTCTCACCCCAAACCGCTACAGGCCCTTCATGGGCAAAACGTGAAGGAAAACGTGATCCCCAACCTCAAACTGCACCTCTCTGCGGTTTCTGATCTGCATAGCTCTTCTGTCTGCTCCTGACAGTGCAGAGTCGCCTGTGAATCTGCTCGATCACCTCATGACTCTGCCGGATCAGCCTGGGGCCAACCTCCCATTTGGTCCCCACCTCAACCCAACTCAGGGGTGCCGTACACCTCCGTCCATACAGAGCCTCGTAGGGTGCCATACCAATGCTCGAGTGATAGCTATTATTATGTGCAAACTTTGCCAGGGGCAAGTGCTCCTCCCAAGAGCCCCTCCAGTCCATTACATAAGCACGCAAAAGGTCCTCAAGTGTCTATATCATGCACTCAGACTGTCCGTCCGTCTGGGGGTGGTATGCCATACTGAACCTCAACCGTGTCCCCAATGCCTGCTGAAACTCAGCCCAAAATTGGGACGTAAAACGGGTATCCCAGTCGGATACGATCTCCCGTGGAACTCCGTGTAGACATACCACGTCGCGGATATACCTCTCTACCATCTGTGCTGGTCCCAAGGTTACTCGGATCGGCAAGAAATGTGCCATCTTCGTCAATTTGTCCACGATCACCCAGACTGCGTCGTGTCCTCGCTGGGTAATGGGCAAGCCCACCACCAAGTCCACGGTGATTCTCTCCCACTTCCACTTTGGCACTGGAAGTGGTTGCAACGGCCCTACAGGCCTCTGATGCTCGACCTTTACCTGCTGGCACACTAAACACTACTGTACGAATTCACCTACATCCCGTTTCATTCCCCTCCACCAAAAGTTGCATCTCAAATCATGGTACATTTTTGTTTTTCTGGGATGTATGGTGAACCTAGAACCGTGTGCCTCAGTCAGGAGCTCTCTCAATAGCTCCTCGTCCCTGGGAACGCACAAACGTCCCCTCATGTGCAGTACCTAGTCTGTAAAAGAGAAGTCCCCAGGGTCTCCTGACAACACTCTGTCATGCAACGACTGCAAGTATGGGTCGGCCATCTGTCCTGTGATGATGCGGTCTATCAGCTCTGGCCTTGTCTATCGTGTCACAGTCACTGCCCCACAGTGCCCCAGTAACTCTAGGGGTCGCCAACTGCCCATCTCCTCCATGAGGTTCCAACTCTATGCCTGTAAACTGGCCAAGTGTGCGACCGTCTTCTAGCTCAAGGCATCAGCCACCACGTTGGCCTTTCCCAGGTGGTAGGAAATGCTATAGTCATAGTCCTTCAGGAGCTCCAACCAATGTCTCTGTCTCATGTTGAGCTCCTTCTGATCAAACAAGTATCTGAGGCTCTTATGATCTGTGAAAATCTCAAAGGTCTCACCGTACAAGTAGTGCCTCCAAGTCTTCAGCACAAAGATGACAGCTGCCAGCTCCAAGTCGTGGGCAGGGTAGCTATGCTCATGAGGCTTTAGTTGCCATGAAGCGTAAGCGACAACGTGACCCCTCTGCATGAGCACACCCCCTAACCCCTACAAAGAGGCATCCGTGTACACAATGAACCCGCCACTACTGTCTGGGATGGTGAGCACAGGAGCCGAAGTCAGCCTCTCCTTCAGCTCCTGAAAACACGCCTCACAAGTGTCTATCCAAGAAAAGGGCACGTCCTTCCGGGTCAGCTGTGTCATAGGATATGCAATCTGCGAGAAGCCCCTAATAAACTGCCTGTAGTAGCCTGCCAGTCCCAAGAAACTGCGGATCTCTGTAACAATACGCGATCTCTCCCACCTGAGCACTGCCTCAACCTTGGCTGGGTCCACAGCCAAGCCATCCCCGGAGATCACATGGCCCAAGAAGGTCACCTCCCTCAACCAGAACTCTCACTTGTTGTATTTGGCATACAGCCTACGTCGTCTCAGTGTGTCCAAAACCTTCTGCAAGTGCTGTCCATGTTGTGCCTGATCTCGAGAGTAGATGAGCACATCATCAATAAATACCACCATGAACTGGTCCAAGTACGGTCTGAACACCCGGTTCATCAAATCCATGAAGGCAGTGGGGGCGTTGGTCAGTCCAAACGGCATGACCAAAAACTCGTAGTGTCTGTACCAGGTGCGGAAAGCCGTCTTGGAGACGTCTGCCTCCCTGATCCTCAACTGGTGGTACCCAGACCTCAAGTCTATCTTGGAGAATACCGTGGCACCTCACAACTAGTCAAACAAGTCGTCAATCCTTGGCAGCGGATACCTGTTCTTGATGGTAACCCTATTCAACTGTCTGGAGTCCACACAAAGGCGTAGGGTACCATCCTTCTTCTTTACTAACAATATTGGGGCCCCCCACGGAGACGCACTGGGCCTCACAAAGCCCTTCTCCAGAAGGTCTTGCAACTGATACTTGAGCTCTCGCAGCTCAAGTGGTGCCATCCTGTACGGTGCTGTAGAAATGGGGTTGGTCCCTGGTACCAGTGAGATCTCAAACTCGATCTCACGCTCGGGCGGTAATCCTGGCAACTCATCTGGGAACACGTCGAGGTACTCTCTGACTAGCAGGATACTCTGAAGGTCTGCCACAAGGTTGGGCTCTGCCACCACACAAGCTAGGAAGCCCTCACACCCTTGGCACAAAAGCCCGAAGTGCAGAAATGCACCTGAAGCCTCCGTCCACTGGCTGCCCGTGGAACTCGAACGAAGGCAACTCTGGTATGGAGAAGACGATCTTCCTCTCAAAGCAGTCCACCAAGGCGTGGTAAGCGGACATCCAGTCCATCCCCAGAATCACACCAAAGTCCTCCATCTGTATCATAATCAGGTCAGTGGGAAGGCTGTGTCCCCCAACACTGACCTCACAACCTGTGTACACCTCCTCAGCTATAAACAGTTGACCACCCGGACCTCTAATCACGAACGAATTCTCTAACAACACACAGTCCTACCCTAAACTAGTAGCAAAACTGGCAGCAACAAACGAGTGCGTGGCGCCGGAATCGAAAAGCATGTAAACTAGTATGCCAGAAACTGCAACCATACCTGCCACCATTTATCCTGAAGCTCTGGCATCCCTGTGTGTCAGAGCGTTGATACGCCCCTCAGCCCTAGGTGCAAACGAAGCAGCCACACTCTGAGTCGGACGGGTAGCCATTGGCCGGTACCCTCCCCGCGACTGTTGTCCTCCTCCTCAGGCCTGGAAACCGCAGCCTCCTGCTCTCCCTCCAGTGCTCGGCGTAGGGAGCATCTGCTGGCCTCCTGCCCTAGATGGGCAGTCCCTCCTAATGTGGCCCGGTTGGCCACACTGGTAGCAAAGGGGGACTCGACTCCCGCCCTCAGTGGGTCCCTGCTGATGGCTGGGCAAGGGTCCAGTGCTAGCAGCTGGCCCCTGTCGGGAGCCCCCAAAGGCCACTGACAGCCCCGCAAAGAGTGACGACTCTCCTGCGAGCGCCACGTGCCTCCTCTCTCATCGGCCCTACGAGTAGTCTGGCTGGTAGGGCCTCTTCCACCCACTGTCAGTGTCACGTGCGGACGGGTTGGTCTCCTCATACGTCATAGCTACCTCCACCACCCTCGATAACGTAGGCAGCTTCAGGGGTTTGACATACCCCCGAATAGCAGGCTGGAGCCCCTCGGTGAACCTCCAAAGGTGCTCCTCCTCAGTGGCCACAGCTGTCGCTGTGAAACGAGACAGCTCTAGGAAATGAGTGCGATACGCGTGCACAGTCATCGTCCTCTGGTGGAGAGTGTGGAACTCTCGCCTCCTCTGGTCCTGCCACGTCTGGGGGAAGTACTGCTCACAGAAGAGGGTGAAAAACTGGTCCCAAGTCGGCTCGTCCCTCTCCTAACCCTTGACTACCCTCCACCACCTGTGTGCTGTGCTCTCCGGTTGGTACGTGGCAAAGGCCACACGGCACTCCACAGGGGGGCGAAGGGTGTCAAACACCTTCTCAATTTGCTCAAGCTAGTCCTCCACCTCGATCGAGTCCTCATCTCCCTTGAAGGAGGGGGGCTTCAGCTTCTGAAACTGTCCGAAAGGCTAGTAATGGCGCTGAAGGGGAGACACTGGTACGCCTCTTGATAAGGAGGCCTCGTGCTCTGAAGTGCCAGAAGAGGGTGGAGGCGGTGGAGGGACATCCCCACCCCCACGTCCAGCGCCGTGTCCGTCTCGCGGTCCTACAGAAGACTCCCCCTTCGCAGCCCCAGGGAGAGGCGCTCGTGGCGGTGAGTGAAGCTCCTCTCATACGATCTCTCGTATCAGCTGGACGAGGTCCTGGGCTTGAATGCCCGGGAGTAGTGGCTGGTCCACTGAGGCATCGGGCTCAACGCGCCCGCCCCTTCGACCTCGTCCTCAGCCGCATCCGTGGCCCACCTCGCTACCTCCTCGTCAAGGCATCTCCTGCAAGGAGACGCGAACATAGAATAGAAAAGACGTCAATTCCAATCGTCATTCAAAGAAAGAACCCTAGAACAGGTGTCAAGAGATACGTTGTGGTGGTTACTCTAGTTACAAGCACATGAATTGGTTATTTTCCAACTAGTTGGTTCACTTCTCGGGACAACCTTTCTCTGATACCATCTTGTTACGACCCAGTTCCAGAATCCCTACAGGACATGAGAATTGGACCGATTCGACTGATCCCATGACCCAGTTGTCCAATGAGAAAGTAACCAAAAAGTAGTAAAATAAATCACATTTACCATGCAAGCAACTAACAGTAACAAAAGTACAGCAGTAAAGAAAAGAACTACTACAATACACACCATCACAACAGTAGAGAATTTTAAGCAGGTATAGAAATATGAAGTTGCAATAAAAGAGTACAAAAGTGTAACAAAATACTCACTACTACAGAAAATGGGTACAACAAAAGTGCAACTACTGGGCTCTACTAGGCCCAGCACCCTCCACAGCCGTAGGAGTCGGCTGCTCAACACCTGGACCAGAAAAAGGTGGTAAGTATGACACATTAGCGAAACGCTGAGTAGAGTGGCAACCAGCTAACTAAAACAGTAAAGGTGGACAGGTAGCTGTTATTCAAATTCCTTTCTTTATTTAACTAATTATTCCTTCTTTCTTCACTTGGCTTATTTAACAGGTCTTTTTCTTGATCTCGAATGTTCCTCGTGGGAACAATCTTGATTGCAGTCTTTTCCGAAGAATAGAAGTAGCACGTGGCACTCTCCTAGCCAGGAGAGTCCCCTGTGGTGGTCCTACACTCAGTCAACCACCCCAAGGTCGCTGACAGACGTAATGGTGACTACGGCACGCACAACAAACGCATGGGTAGCGACCTCACACTGGCACGCGGTCAGTCGTTTCCGTTAACAGGTGCGCCCAAAGCACAGCACGGAACCAGTATAGGGCAGAGCCCTCTCAGTAGCAGGGGTCTAGCCCCTAAGAACCAAACAGGGGTCTCACCCCTCCACAGTCCGCGCACCCTCGCCTGACTACCCTGGTTTGCCCAGTGGGACTAACAAGTCAGTGTAAAACGGCTAGCTAAACCCCGGGCCCCGTGGGGTGGCTAGCTCTCTCCCTACACTAGTAGCTCTCCCTGGTACTGTGTATGCGAGGGCCACAGAGTCGGTACAAAGTGGCCAGTCCTAACCCCAGGCCCCAACCCTTGGGCGGCTAGCTCCACTCTGCACTAAACAGGGGGACAGTCGCTCTCCTTGGTACTCTATACTCAAGGACCAGCTCACTTCCCCATTCACCTTTCCAGTTTCATTCTATTTATTTCTAGGTGCTCTATTCCTAATTCCCTATAGGGTTCATGCTCATGTTTCTCAGGCCAAGCCATACTATGTTTCATCAATTCAGGTTTATTCGCATATAACTCATGTTTCCAGCACTCAATCCTTCTTTTCCAATTTTTATACAAGCAGCTCGTATTTAATTTCAACAATAGGAATTTCATGTAGCAGTTACTAACAACAGTACTCTACATTTCACAGGTAGCTGTTATCCAATTACAGGCAATTATTATTATTCTATCTACTCATCCAAGACTGCAATTCAGGTATTCAATAAAATCGTTCCAGTGTTTCTAGTCCTAGGATTCATGCCATACCCTAGGATCTATCATTCAATCTAGTGTTTCTGATCCTAGGATTCGTGCCATACCCTAGGATCTATCATTTATTCCTAAGGAAAGCCACTCTACCCACAAAATTGGGAGTGATGGGGGCATGATCGGTAGGTCCACGTGCCTCCGCAACCCCCAAATTCGCAACAGAATGAGGTCCTAACACAAGGATCAACCACAAGAAACCACTCAGAATAGGATAAAAGTATTTCAAACAAGTAGATGAACTTATTCGGAGAAGAACGGAATCTTAAATGTGGAAATTGGACGTCAAATGGACCCTAAACGGGTCAAAAATGACAATTCTGACTCAAATCAGACATTTGAAACATCTTCCAGACATCTTAAAAGGAGTCCAGATAAATACCTCACTCTGTGCTGCTCCTCAGACGTCCAGAGATCCTATTGAACCGTTTGGACCCAGTTCCAGACGTTCGACTATCCCTTCGGACGTCTGGAGACGCTCTCCGTAGTCTGGTGACTTGCCCAGACGTCTGAACCGCGTGGGAGGGCGTGTCCCGCGCCTTCCCGAAGTGAAACCTGCACGTGTACACAAAAACTCTCAAACACGGCACGCAACAGAGCTTCGGCGGAACCCGCATGGCCGCATCCGCAAAGAGAAGCATATAAGCGCAGTACGTACCTCTCATTCATCTGGAGCTTCTTCTAGACATCGTCCACGTCGTCTAGATGTGGTTCCAGACGTCTGATTCTGGGAAAAATCCCAGAATCAAAAGCTCCTTCGTCTTCTTCCTGCTGCGCGCGGTCGTGCTGCGCTCGTTCGCCCGCTGCTCTAGCTGTAGCATCGTCGAGGAAGACTTCCCCAACACAACACTCCGCCTCGCGCACTCCCGACCGGCCTCGAACTGTTCCTACGAGCTCTCTCTCTCTCGGCTCGCGCACTCTCCTCTCTTCCCTTCTCTCGCTGCCCTTCTCTCCACCGCTGCACTCAGCTGCAGCTGCTGCGCTCGCTCTCACTCTCGCTCTCGTGCTGGAGGAAGGAGAAGACGGATGGGGTGGGGTGGCGTGGGGGCGAGGAGGGGAGTATTTGTAGGTGATAGCGAAATTACGTGGTTTGTTAAAATACGTCATTGTAACGCGTAAATCCGCTTTCGCTCTTAAATTTATATCCTAGATAGGGGAGTATCTAGGGTCGTCCAAGGAGGCAAAAATTGCAATAATGATTCTCTTGCTTGGAATACAATCTCAACTTTCTTTTTAATATTTTTTAATATGTAAATTTTTTTTTTTTTTGAACTAAGGCAACATGCGAAATTATGCGGGAAAAGTGTTTACACTTCCAATTAAGTAAACTACTCTAAAGTGGCAAGTAGAGCCTCTCCCTAAGCTCACTCTAAGCAAGTGAAGGCCTAGAATAATTAGGGAGAGGAAGTGAAGAATGCTGAAAATAAGCAAATAGAAATGCAAACAAAAAAAATTGCAAAGAAGGCAACTAGATAATTGATAAAGTGTTTTACAAAAGGCCTAGTAGAGGAAAGCTTGTACTACTAGAAAATTGCAAATAAGAAAATAAAACACAAATCCTCTAGATAGATGGTGAAGAAGAGGGCTTCTTGCTCCAAGGTTGGTGGCTCCCAAGCTTGAAAAGAATCCTTCAACTCCTTCCTTGCAGTACTCCGCCAAGGTGATGTCCTCCAAGGCAAGCCTTAGGGGGGCGTGCCCTAAGTTTTTCTCCAAGGGTGGACGTCCACCCTAAGTCCTCCTTTGCCTGGCCGTCCTCCTTGAAGTGGAAGAGTCCTCCTCCTTGGCGTGGCTCAAGTTGAAGAGAGTGGGGAGAAGAAGGCACCAAAAGGGCTGGTGATGTGCCCCTTTAATCTCCTTCTCTACTCCTTCTTCTTGGCCGTAGGTATAGGTGGTTTAGGTAGAAAATATACTAAGGGAGGATGCCTCCAAAATGGTGGTAGGTGGTGGCCTTTTATAGAATAGGAGGGGGGCTATGGTGACCTTTGAAATGGATGGCTAGGATGGAAGGAGGGAGGTGGTTAAGGATCCAATGGCCAAGGGTGTTTGGCGCCACCTTAAGGGACACCTAAGGGGTGGTTATGTGTGTTGACACCCTTTGATATTGGCGCCAAAATGGCTTCTAGAAGAGGGTCTAAGTTGGCGCCAAGAAGGATTCTAGAAGGGGGGTTAGGTGGATGGCTAGGATGGCTTATGTGGGTAGGTGTAGGGTGGATAAAGGGGCTGAAAGTGGCGCCAATATAGAGGTGGTTAGGGGTGGTTTTTGGCGCCAACTTGAAGTGTCTTTTGGTGGAGATAATGGGGTGAAGGGATGGCTAGGAGGTGGTGCCAACTTGAGTAGGGTAGCTAGCTTAGGTAGGCTTGAGTTGGTGGAGCTAGCTAGGGTTGATTTTGGAGGTAATGAATGGCCAAGGAGCTGGTTGTTAGCTAAGCTAAGCTAAGCTAAGATAAGCTAAGCTAACTTAGCTAAAGGTGGAGTAGAGGAGAAGGTGTTGGAGCTAGGGTTTGGAGGAAGGAGCTGAGGAGAAGAAGTCTGGAGCTGGAGCTGGAGCTGGCTGCTGCTGAAGAGGCTGGCATGGGGCTACTCTAGCTGGCTTAGCTTGCTAGTTCTTTGCTAGCTACTAAGCCAAGCTAAAGTGAGCTAGCTTCTACCAAAAATGAGCTGAGGTGAGCTAGGTCTGGTGCTTCCGGGGAGAATCAAGCTGGTTGAGGCAGCTAAGGTAGCTTAGCTCAACTGAGTTGAGCTAAGCTGAATCCCCGGGAGCTGGACTTGAGCTTCCTGAGCTGAGATGAATTCTTCTTCAGCTGGCTGGAGTTGAGTGGAGCTGAATGTAGCTGGATCTGAGCTGGGGTGAACTCCTGTCAACTCAGCTGAGCTAGCTAGAGCTCCCTGTGAACTAGTGGGAGCTGAGATGAGCTAGACTCAGCTAAGTTGAGCTGGATCTGAGCTGACTTGAGCTAGGGTGAGCTAAGGTAAACTCTCTTGAGCTGCCATCCAGCTGAGATTAGCTGAATGGAGCTGGGATGAGCTAACCCTAGTTCAAGTAAGCTAGGTTCCAGCTATGGTGAGCTGGATCAAGCTGGGTTCCAACTAGTCTGGGCTTCTCCTTCACCAATTGCCTTCTTGAGTGCTAGGGTTTTAGGAATCTGTGAATCTGTACATCCCTAACACTCACAAAAACACATTAAAACAATAATAAAAAATGCAATGCATGCCTATCCTAATTTATGCCTAAATGCAGCCCAAAAACCCGTTTGCGGAGTAAAATCCTAAGAGCTAGGTTAGTTTTAAAGCATAAAAATGATGATAAACTGGCGTTTATCACACCCCCATGCTTATCTTTTGCTAGTCTCTTAGCAAAACATTAATTTTTTTGGAAAACAGAATTTTTGGGAAATCTAATTTTTTTTTTATTTTTGAGGAGAAAAAGAGATTAAGGGACCTTGGTAGATTAAAACACAGGAGATACGGGATTTGTTGAAGATAAACATCAGGATTTGTTTTTGGATCCAACCATTAGATAGAACGGGATCAATATATCCTCAGAAAATTCACAAATTAACCCCTTGTTAATTCAGATGACTTGAAATGTTTGTTTTTAGGATTTTTCTGGCTCGTGAATCTGATTCGCAACTTGCAAATTCCTTTAAAACCTTGTGTCTGTGCTTGTGAAAAGCCAACCTTTATAAGGACGTGTTATTATTATTATTATTATTATTATATATATATATATATATATATTTTTTTTTTTTTTTTTCTCCCCCGTGCTTATTTTTAGCTTAATCTTACAACAGATGTGTCGGTATCATCATTCCCATTACCATTCCTCGAGGGGGCTCTGGCGCCAGTACTTCGGGATAGCACTGTCCATGACACCACCCAGGAGCTCACAACCCCAAAACACGATGCGGTGAAAAGGGGCGCTCCAAGCAAACTCAAGCTCTTGCTCCGACGCTATAGGTAGAGCACCGTCCAAGACACTTGAGCTGCTGAAATGCGCTTTAATGCTCCGTCTAAAGATATGAAATATAGATATAGAGCAGCGCCGAGGCGGTAACATGTTGACATCGCGTCCTCAAAGAAGGTTTTTTCCTTCTTCTCGACGGTGGGAACTCAAACCAATGATCTGCTTCAGACTTTTACTAAATCCAAACAAGGGAGTTTTTTCAAATTTTTAGTTGTTGGCTTGTGTGTAAAAATTGACACAAGAAGTTTCTCAAGAATCGCAGGTTTTTGAATCAAAAACTAAGTCAAATACTTTCCATATTACAAAATAGGATCAAGTCACCTGAACTATCATGAGTTCAGGTGGAATTTTAGAGAAGGATATCTGATCTAGTCTAAAATAGACCCTGGAATTCTAATGATCAGATCCATATCCTTATCCTTAGTTTGTTAAGGATTAAATCCCATTGTACCAGAAGTGAATTTTTCGACCTTAGTCCTGATTTCAAAATTTTTCCTCAAAAAGTTTTCAACAATTTTTTTTTTTTTTTTTTTTTTTTGTATGCAAGCAGGAAATAAATTAAAGAAAATTGCATGTTTTTAGGTTTTAAACATCCTAAATCGATCGTAAAAATTTAAAAACACCCCCCCCATGCTCAAGATATGCCATGTCCTCATGCATTAGGAGGGAAAAGGAATCACCTTAGTGAAGAACGGTCAGGTTTAGGATGAATAAAACCTGGAAAAAGAAGAAAAAAGGAAAGCAAGAAAATGATGGGTTACCTCCCATCCAGTGCTATCTTTTACGCCATTCAGCCGGGCGTGAAGGTATGCACAGAAGACGGAAAATCATGTAAATAATTGGACACTTGAATGCCCGCAAAAAAGGTGTCTTCGTCTAGATCCCTAGAAAATTGATTAGAAATAATATTGGGATCAAAGTGAGATGGAAATTGATAAGTGTGGCCCGAGTCTGGCCATGGTTTTAATTCAGGTTGTGTGCCAAACTCGGGCGGGGTTGGTGGCAGGTCCGTAAGAAAGGGGTCGGGGAAGGAATGGTGAGTTAGTGTGGAAAAATTAGGTGCGTTAATAGTGGGTGGGTCAGGGGGGGTATCAGGAACAAATTTGGAGTCAAGACAAGTTTCCGGATCACAGATCTCGCCGACCACTGAGTTTGAATCAGAGTCCTCAAAAAAACTGTGGTCGGTAAGGGTATCTATTAACATTGTCTCCTCCACCATATTAGAAATTTCAGTATCTGAGTCCTCAAAGAAGTTATCATCATGGAATCTCCTGGAGGATTTAAAAATATCTAAGGTGATAGTTTGGCCTGCACAGTTGATATCCATTTTGCCTGTGTGGCAATTGATATTTGCCTTTGCAGTAGCCAAAAAGGGGCGTCCAAGGATTATCGGGGAGTCCAGTAATGATTCGGGTGCCTCAATGTCAAGAACTAGAAAGTCTGCAGGGAAGACACAATTCTGGACCTTGACTAATACATCCTCAACAATCCCACGAGGTTTGATTGTAGATCGGTCGGCTAATTGCAGGGTAACCTCGACGGGTTTTAATTCACCGATCTGAAATTCTTCGAATAAACTTGTGGGAATAATATTTACAGAGGCACCAAGATCAAGGAGGGCGCGATTAAATGTAGTGTCATCAATAATTACAGAAATTAAAGGCGCCCCCGGATCTTTCATCTTAGGAGGCAGCTTACTCTGTATGACAGAGCTTACTGTCTCTGAAAGATGCACCTGTCCTAGATTTTTAGCCTGCCTTTTAGGAGTACAAATATCCTTCAAAAATTTAGCATAGGCAGGTATATATTTGATGGCATCTAGGAGAGGGATATTGATATGAACTTGCCCAAATAGCTCCATGAGTTCTTCTGTAGTGGGCTCAGATTTCTTTCTTTTGTTGGTGGTAGGGTAGAGAGCTTGTGGGAAAGGGATAGGAATCTTGTCTTGAGATTGTTGTTGTTCTTTTTCTTCCTGATGGGGAGGTGGGGAGTCAACTTGCACATGTATCTTACCAGGTTCGTGCGAAGGCTCGGGGTCAGTGGTGGTTTTCCCACTCCTCAAGGTAACTGCATGTGCAGTCGGATTATTATTTGGAGGAGGTGGGGGGGCCTGTGATTGCAGGAACCTGGGCGGCTGCTGAGGTGGATTAGGAGGAGGCTGATTTGGATAATGTGGATTTCTACCCATATAATGGTTCCCTTGGTGATTGGGATTGGGTATGGGTTGGGACGGAAGATGTCCTACAGGTCTTTGCGTGGGAGCAACCCCAATCTGATTGTTCAGATTTGTGATGTTGCGGGTTACTTCCGTCATTTTTGTTTGCATATCCTGCAGGGTCCGTAGCATCTGGGCATTGATATCTTGTTGGGATGGCCCAGGATGGAAATTTGGATTCGACCCATACCCATTAAAATGATATGGTTGGGAGGAAACTTGATTATTCCAGGAGTAGTTTGGGTAATTTTTCCAATTGGAAGAATTTTTAAAGGGCTCCTGGATGGCAGAAATATTTTCGGTGGGGTTAAGATCTGGATAATTGAAATTCCCCAGTGAATCATGGGCAACCTCAGAATAATCAGCAGGAGTGGTGTTGAGATTGTGCAAATTTTCTCTTCGTGGAAAGTTAGGTTGGGTTAGATGTGGGTGTGGAGCTTGAGTTGAAGTGGCTAGTCTTTCCTCAATTTTCTTTTGATTAATATGCATCTGGTCGAGTTTTTGAGCAATCAATTGAAGATCGTCTTGGGTGACAGGGATAGATTGAGTGCCTATTTCATGAACACCGAACTGCGGGTTTTGGGTTCTGCAAAATGTGTTCATGGAAGCTTGATTAAATGAGTTTTCACTCATTTCTTCGAACAGGTCATAGGCACTTTCTGCATCTTTATTTAAAAAGTTGCCGCCACACGAGGCGTCGACAAACTGTCGGATTTGATCATCTAATCCATGATAGAAGATTTGCACGAGCTGCCATAAAGGAATCTCGTGGTGCAGGCAACTTCTTAAAAGGTCTTGAAATCTTTCCCAAGAATCATGGAAAGTTTCACCAGATTTTTGGTGAAAGGTCGTAATAGATCTTCGTAAGGAATTGGTACGACCTATGGGAAAGAATTTCTTGAGGAAGGCACTCTTGAGTTGAGGCCATGTTGTAATGGGTCGGCCAAGAGTCCTGAACCAATAAGCGGCCTTATCTTTAAGAGATAATGGAAAAAGCCGCATCAGCCATATGTCTTCTTGCACATTTCGGGAACGGGTTGTCTGTGCAAGAAGAGTTAGTTCTTCAAGGTGGCTGAAAGGGTCTTCCCTAGGAAGGCCATGAAAGTGTTTAATCAGGTTCAGGACGGCTGGCTTGATCTCAAAGTCCCCCTCAGGTATGACCACCCCTGGTCGTTCCTCATAATAAGATGGATCATAGAAATCTTTTAGAGGAACAACAGGCTGCTGACGGGGTGGTGGGTTTGGCCTTGGATTGGCTAGGTTTTGGATGTTCCTAGTCAATGTTTGTTGATTGGAATTTAATTTATTAATTTGATCGGCCATCAATTTTAAAAGATCAGGTAGGGGGTCTTGATGTTGTGTGTGGGGCAACTCAAGATTGGGGAGCTCCAAGTGTGGAAAGTTACTGGTGGTTGGGTTTTGGGTGGAAGGGTTAGAATTAGGGTTAGAGGTGGGGTTAGAGGTAGACGTGGAAGGGTCAGTGGACCTATTTTGTTGTGTTTCCATTTTTTCAGGAGAAGACAGAAAAAGTGGTCTTTTTACGTGGGGGGCGAAATCAAATGGTCCTTCCAAGTGCGGATTTTGAGACCGTCGCCCGTGCATAAAATGGAAGAACGGGGAGGGGAGGAGAAGAGAAAGAGATGAGAGAAAGTGTGCAATTCAAACAAACAAAAACTAGACCTAACTTGATTGTGACTCCCTAATAATAACCTAAGACTTGGTCTATATAGGAAATAAGTAGTCAATAGTGAATACCCGTTCTATCAACAAATCTAGCCAGGTTGCTTAAGGGGAGGTTTGGGCCCAAACGTTTCCCAGGGAAAACCCCAGGTGCTTGTACAAACCCGCGCCTGGTCGTTTGACACGGCCCCTCAGCCTGAACACCAGATACAGATGACAGAATTGGTACTAACTAAAGAAAATTTAAAACCTAAATAGCAAGCCTAAGTTGATAAAGCCTTAGGGGTCAAGTTGCTACAAATTTTAATTAGGTTTAGGATTCTACAGTGCACACGGAATGTGGAGGGCGTTTATTGGGTTGTTGCCCTGTTATTTGATTTTTTTGTGTGTGTGCAGGAATTGGAGAGTGGCTCCAATGAAAATCAAGTTGTCACACAATTTTTTTTTTTTTTTTTTTGTATTTTTGTCTTTTAGGATTTGATTTAATTGAATGTATTTTAGGGTTTCTTTAGTTAAGTTTTCAAACAAGTTTGAAAGTTCACAATCAAAGGAAAGACCAGTTGTATGTGTGATTGTATATTTCCTTTTAATTGAGTCTCTAAAGAGAAAGAAGAAACCCTAAGCCAATTATCCCTAAGACAGAAATTTAACTACCAATGAATTATTTTTAGCTTTCAGAATTAAGTAGTGGTCCAAACAAGTCAAACAACACCACTACTTTGAAGAAAATCAAACAAGGATTCCAGAAAAGATTTTTGTAAGATTTTAGGAATTTGTTTGATAATAGTTTTGAATTTTTAATTGTACTGGTGTCAAAGTCCAGAAATAATACCCGTGGGTATTATAGATTTTTCAGTATTACCACCGACCTCAGAAAATTTTTATTATTTTATATGATATGTAAAATTTCACAGGGATTCCAACAAGATAAATTTCACAAAAATTGGATGAGTATAAAAATTCTGAAAATTCGCGGACAGCAGCAAAACAGGAAGATTAGAGGGTGTGACCCCTCTGTAATCCACGAATTTTTAAAAATTAAATACAAATCCAATTGATCTGAAATTTGGAACAGATGTTCCAAACTTAATTGGGAATCACTCTATGAAAGTTTATTATTTTAGGAGGCCTGTGGTGTTAGGAATCAATTTTTTCAAGTCTGGACAGAAATCTAGACCCGAAAAATAGAACACCAATACTTGCAATGGAATGGTGCTAAAGAAGCATACAAGCAAACAATGGATTTTAAAATGCACCACTTCACTTAATTTAAGTGTTTATGGTCCTGAAAGCCAAGTTTAATATATTTTTGGTAGTTTTAATTATTTATGTGACCAGAAAGAGGAACCAACCTGAATTTTCGCGGGAAGAAAAGGATCTTTAAGCTCTCGCTTCCAGATTCCCGCTTTCCCGCTGTAGTTCCTGCACACACAAAAGAAAGAAAGAGAAGGGGATGAGATCCACTTCAAGCAAGAGAAAATGAGTTAATGCAAAGCCGTGCCTCCCCGGCAACGGCGCCAAAAAGTGATAGCGAAATTACGTGGTTTGTTAAAATACGTCGTTGTAACGCGTAAATCCGCTTTCGCTCTTAAATTTATATCCTAGATAGGGGAGTATCTAGGGTCGTCCAAGGAGGCAAAAATTGCAATAATGATTCTCTTGCTTGGAATACAATCTCAACTTTCTTTTTAATATTTTTTTAATATGTAAATTTTTTTTTTTTTTGAACTAAGGCAACATGCGAAATTATGCGGGAAAAGTGTTTACACTTCCAATTAAGTAAACTACTCTAAAGTGGCAAGTAGAGCCTCTCCCTAAGCTCACTCTAAGCAAGTGAAGGCCTAGAATAATTAGGGAGAGGAAGTGAAGAATGCTGAAAATAAGCAAATAGAAATGCAAACAAAAAAAATTGCAAAGAAGGCAACTAGATAATTGATAAAGTGTTTTACAAAAGGCCTAGTAGAGGAAAGCTTGTACTACTAGAAAATTGCAAATAAGAAAATAAAACACAAATCCTCTAGATAGATGGTGAAGAAGAGGGCTTCTTGCTCCAAGGTTGGTGGCTCCCAAGCTTGAAAAGAATCCTTCAACTCCTTCCTTGCAGTACTCCGCCAAGGTGATGTCCTCCAAGGCAAGCCTTAGGGGGGCGTGCCCTAAGTTTTTCTCCAAGGGTGGACGTCCACCCTAAGTCCTCCTTTGCCTGGCCGTCCTCCTTGAAGTGGAAGAGTCCTCCTCCTTGGCGTGGCTCAAGTTGAAGAGAGTGGGGAGAAGAAGGCACCAAAAGGGCTGGTGATGTGCCCCTTTAATCTCCTTCTCTACTCCTTCTTCTTGGCCGTAGGTATAGGTGGTTTAGGTAGAAAATATACTAAGGGAGGATGCCTCCAAAATGGTGGTAGGTGGTGGCCTTTTATAGAATAGGAGGGGGGCTATGGTGACCTTTGAAATGGATGGCTAGGATGGAAGGAGGGAGGTGGTTAAGGATCCAATGGCCAAGGGTGTTTGGCGCCACCTTAAGGGACACCTAAGGGGTGGTTATGTGTGTTGACACCCTTTGATATTGGCGCCAAAATGGCTTCTAGAAGAGGGTCTAAGTTGGCGCCAAGAAGGATTCTAGAAGGGGGGTTAGGTGGATGGCTAGGATGGCTTATGTGGGTAGGTGTAGGGTGGATAAAGGGGCTGAAAGTGGCGCCAATATAGAGGTGGTTAGGGGTGGTTTTTGGCGCCAACTTGAAGTGTCTTTTGGTGGAGATAATGGGGTGAAGGGATGGCTAGGAGGTGGTGCCAACTTGAGTAGGGTAGCTAGCTTAGGTAGGCTTGAGTTGGTGGAGCTAGCTAGGGTTGATTTTGGAGGTAATGAATGGCCAAGGAGCTGGTTGTTAGCTAAGCTAAGCTAAGCTAAGATAAGCTAAGCTAACTTAGCTAAAGGTGGAGTAGAGGAGAAGGTGTTGGAGCTAGGGTTTGGAGGAAGGAGCTGAGGAGAAGAAGTCTGGAGCTGGAGCTGGAGCTGGCTGCTGCTGAAGAGGCTGGCATGGGGCTACTCTAGCTGGCTTAGCTTGCTAGTTCTTTGCTAGCTACTAAGCCAAGCTAAAGTGAGCTAGCTTCTACCAAAAATGAGCTGAGGTGAGCTAGGTCTGGTGCTTCCGGGGAGAATCAAGCTGGTTGAGGCAGCTAAGGTAGCTTAGCTCAACTGAGTTGAGCTAAGCTGAATCCCCGGGAGCTGGACTTGAGCTTCCTGAGCTGAGATGAATTCTTCTTCAGCTGGCTGGAGTTGAGTGGAGCTGAATGTAGCTGGATCTGAGCTGGGGTGAACTCCTGTCAACTCAGCTGAGCTAGCTAGAGCTCCCTGTGAACTAGTGGGAGCTGAGATGAGCTAGACTCAGCTAAGTTGAGCTGGATCTGAGCTGACTTGAGCTAGGGTGAGCTAAGGTAAACTCTCTTGAGCTGCCATCCAGCTGAGATTAGCTGAATGGAGCTGGGATGAGCTAACCCTAGTTCAAGTAAGCTAGGTTCCAGCTATGGTGAGCTGGATCAAGCTGGGTTCCAACTAGTCTGGGCTTCTCCTTCACCAATTGCCTTCTTGAGTGCTAGGGTTTTAGGAATCTGTGAATCTGTACATCCCTAACACTCACAAAAACACATTAAAACAATAATAAAAAATGCAATGCATGCCTATCCTAATTTATGCCTAAATGCAGCCCAAAAACCCGTTTGCGGAGTAAAATCCTAAGAGCTAGGTTAGTTTTAAAGCATAAAAATGATGATAAACTGGCGTTTATCAGTAGGCACGAGGGGAATAGGTCTTGCAGGTCGGCGAGGGGAGAGAAAGAGAAGAAGGCGGCTGGGGTTCAGTCTACACGCGACACGCGCGCAGACTCGCGGTCGTACGCATGCAAAAATTAATTTCCAAACGTCTGACCAGATGTCTGGCCCTAGTCCCAGACGTCTTAAAGAACTTTGATGGCATGGGTCTTAACAATTTCTAAATATCCTACCGAGGGCATGTAAGCACCTTGTGCTGGTTCAGATGCCATGGGTGGCATTATCTCGAAATGTCAATTGCCAGGGTCTGAATTTAGCTATAGAACGCCATGGGCGGGATTATCTCGAAATCTCGAAAGCCAGGATTCTGGGGGTTGCCATGGGCGGTGCTATCTCGAAGCATCGATTGCCAGGGACCCTGCGAGGATTGATGCTGGGAACTAGGAATCTAATACAGACCATGTTGTAAAGCTAATCCGAGGCTAGAAATAAAAAGAAAAGAGAGAGAAAACTTTCCAAAAACAAAGAAAAGTTCTTCTATCTCTCCCTTACAAAAATGCAGTGCAAACTGAACCTGGGCTAAAACATGTTACAAGCATGGGTGCTTTAACTGTGGAGTTCAACTAACCTTAGGTTAGTTCCTGTGGGCCTTAGAAACCTTCATGCCAGACTGAGGCTAGAGCTGGTCAGGTCCGGATCTTGGTCGGTACTTGAGTACCTCTAGGCCTACTATCGGCATTCTGACCTAATCTAAAAAAAAAAAGCACACATCAGAGTTTTAAGCATAGAAAGGCATATGGTCAAGAATTAAAGTTAATACCTTGAAATTTTGCTAAGGGACTAGCAAAAGCTAGGCATGGGGGTATGATGGGAACACCATCATGAGCCATAACTAGTTCATTTTGATCCAATTAAGTCAATAAATGCTCCTATAGAACTGCCAGAGAACCATAAGTCACTACGTAACCATTCTAATGGAAAGACAAGAAACCAGGGTTAAAACTATAATTTTACCATCATAACATAAATACAATACAACCACGGGTTTTCTCAGGGGTTGAATGAGGGTCAAATGGTCTTAAAAGGATAACAAGTGGGTTAGAACAAACAGAAAAGAGTTTGCACGTGTTTTGAGAATTAAATAACTTTTGAAACCCTAAAAATAGACCTGCTTAATTAATTGAGGTTCTGGTCAGGATAAAATTTACCTAAACCCTCTAAAATTCATAGAAAAATATTCTCTAGGGTTTGGAACCTTCAATTTGACCATCAGAATCCGTTTTGACCCAAAATAGTCTCAGACAGACATTTAGCCTAATTTGGATTTTTGCATAAATTACCCAATCAAACACACTCAAAATTAAAATTCAACTTCACCATTAGATTCCTTAGGTCTAAATTAGGTTTGTACCAAAATTTGGACCCAAGCTGAAATTGTCTTGACTTAGTTTGGAAATTGGACTTGTCTGATTACATTTATGACCTTAACTTTCAAAATATTTACAAATAGACCCCTAACTTTGTCACCATCTCCACAAATAGGTCCCTACCACCATTAATCCTATTCCTACAAGCACCGGTGACCTTGAAATGGCAAGAACTCCTTGATTCCTTGACGAATCCCCTTCAAATTTGAAAAGGAAGTTCATCAAAGAATTCCCTTCCTTTTGAGCCAAATCCCACTGCCCATAACCTTCCTATTCTCTCATGCGAACGCATGAGAGATTTGGGTTTCCTACTCCAGCGATAATTCTAAGCTTGGAAGCTTGGCTTCCAAGCTTAGGTTCCCCTCCTGAGCCCTATAAAAGAGAGCCCAAGTCAGGCCGAACTCCCCAAGCTCAATTTTGATCGGGATCTCCCCTGACTTCCTCTCTCTTGACTTGGCCAAAAAGTTCCTTGAACTCTGACGACCCTCCTTGCCTCTCCTCGTCATCTAACTGCAATACCAGTGATAGATCCTCCTTCCTCACCTTCTTCCGTGTCGCGCCATACCAGCAGGCGCTTCTATCTCCTTAATCATCGCCAACCTTCCCTCACTAGAGCACCTTCGTCTCTGATGCCGACCACACCATAACCAGCACCGCCTCAGCCCTACTTCGTCTGCTAGCTAGCCCTATCGACGCCTCATCTTCCACTTATCATTGCCAAACATTCGCAACTCTATTTCAACTGTCGATTCGCCCTAACACCCTCAGTCTTCCACCTCACCGGCGTACCTCCGATGAGTTCGCACGGCCACTATGCTCCACCAACCTGGTTGCCGTTCATCCCTACACCTCCACCGTGTCCCAGAGAGCAAAAGCCCTCTGGTAATTGAGGCTATTGGCCTCTCCTCAGTGCCCTCGCACAACCCACTTTTCCGTCGTCGTCCCCAACCTCGTCAGGCCACTACACCTACTCCCATGCTACCAAATCACCACCACCGTGCTCCTCATTCACCAACAACCCTCCAGAACATTTTAACTTGGGTTTAGCACCTGTATTCGTGGATTTTAGGTTCCAGCCATCACCACCATTACAGTCGACCTTCGAGCTTGCTTGAATCATGCTCCAGGCTTGACAATCCCAAGTGAAAGCCCCAAGTTGCATGGAAACATCTTGCTCACATTCCCAGGTGGTTAATTGGATGCATTGACCTCGCTAGCTAAGGTAATTGAAGAAAAATGTGCTGCTGCAGACGCACAAAGAAGAGGGACGCAGATAATCCCACCTCGGAAATCACTAAGCGCCCCATGACGCATAAATTGAAAAAGTGTCTAAGGCTGTTTGCCTCAGACACTAGGGGTGAGGTCCCCGCTCACCTGCTCACATGCCTCATCCATGACATATACCTTGCGGACCTGGTGTGCCCGACCTTCCTAAGCCTTCATTCCTCAGCTGCGATCACGCCCGCAGCCTTGGACCCGGGTGTGCTCTAGGTTCGAAACCTGATTACCCAGTACTGTGGAAGGCTTTGGGAGAGTGTAAACCAGAGAGAGAAAGAGAGATAGTGCGTGGGGGCAAGGGGTTTTGCTACAGGAAGTATCAGCTGACACTTAGCCTTTTGAAGGATCTTCCCCCTCTGCGTGAAGGAGAATTGAGAAGAAAGAAAGAAAGAAAAGAGAAGAGTAGAAGAACAGAAGAAGAAGAATAAGAAGAAAAGGAGAAGCACAAAGAAATGAAGAAGAAGAGAAGAGAAGCGCAAGAGAACCCCAAAAGCAGAGAGACCCTTGAGTCTCTAAACAACACTGTAGCACAGGGCTATTTGAAACGTCTCATACATTTGATTACATCTATTTGAGACTTTGGTTTAAGTGTTATTTGTGAGGAGTAATTGGTGATTTAAATCACCATTTTACTCCACTCTTTTTGCATATTGATCTTGACATTATTCTTATTGCAATCTTTATTCCTGATTTAAATTGTGATCTTGAGTTTTGAATTCGATATTGCTCCCTGTGTTCGACCTCGGACTTAAAATTTGAGTAATAAATTTATTTGTTTTCAAAGCAATTTCAGCTATATTACAATGCAGTTTTTAACCTTGATTTCACCGTGCAAACAGGCATCCACCTCCATTTGGGTCATTCTATTGGCCATGGTAAGTATGGTAAATTCCTTACCCTATCTTTCTATTTTTAGCATATAGATAGGGGGAGTTAAAATTGATGAAGCTATTTGTCCATCTTTAAGGGGGAGGTTTTAAAAATAACATAGATATATTGCCTTTAGAAAGGGGGAGGTAATAACATAGCTATCTTGTTTTATGGAAAAGATAAAATTAGAAGAGCATGTTTTAAGGGGGAATTTAGGATAATTAAAAATTGTGATACCTTTTTGATAATGTAAAAAGGGAGGGGATTTTATGGATTATTATTTATGGTTTTGTCATCATCAAAGAGGAGAAAATTGACGATCGTTTATAATTTATCGTCAATTTTGATTATAACAAAACACTTATGTTTTAACGTTTATATTTGAGCTTTAGATTTCAAGGAAATGCAAATGGATACAAATGTGAAGGACCTCAGAGCTCGCGTCCATGATGGATTGGAGGAGCTCGTTGGAGGAGAAGGAGCTTTGTGAGGAGCGAAAGCTTGAAGAAGGAAGGAGATGAAGAATATGATAGATTTTCTTTTTTGTTCGGTGTATTATTGTTGCTCTTTATTTTTTTTTAGATGCATGTTAAAGAGCCTCAAAGTATCAACTCTGTAGTCCTAGGAACACTTATTAGACCTTAAGACACTTAGGTTTTCCATAGAGAACTTAGAAAACCTAAATAGGATGCTTTCAACCTCTTCAGATATCTAACACTAAAATCAGACGTCTGATAATGAACTTTAAGACGTCTGAATGTTGAATCAGATGTCCAAACTTTTAAGGTTGGTCTTAGAACCTTTTGTCTGTTGATTTCAGATAACCGACCCTTAGTCTAGACGTCTTAGCAGATGTCTAATGACTTAGCCAGACGTCCAATTAGTGGAACGTTGGCCTTCACATTATGATCGTTGAGAAATGACATTTAGGCTTCTATTAGATGTCTGTAGAGGACATTAGATGTCTGATAAGTAACCGTTAGCCCTCGATTGAACCAAAATCCCTTCTGTTAAGGGTTATAGCCGTTTGTGACGGGGGAAATTCATTCCTACAGTAAATTAGGTTTCCAAATGTCCAGACCTTATGCCAAACGTCCGATATATCGTTTGACTGAATTACACTAGAACCCTATCTAAGTCTGACTCAAGTCAAGAAGGAAATCCGCCTAGAATTAGACGTCTAATTTAGTTACTAGATGTCTTATACTTATTTTCCAGACGTCTAATAATTCACCCAAACATCTGATGACCCTGTCAGAATCATTAATGATTCTGATTGTACCTTGATTTGCCTTGGGATGATCCCCAACGGCTACCTAAGGCTTCCAAAGCCTTCCTAAGCCTTTCTAGGCCCTCTATAAATAAAGGAGTACCCTTGCCTTGCATACACACACCTTGTAACACTACTTTCACATTCCTTTATGTCATAGAGAAGAAATCATCAAGAAGAGAAGTGATCTTGCTCTCCAAGCTCCATTCAATAAATCTGAGAGCGTCATTACTCTACCGAGATCACGCCTACGTTCTTCCATATAAGGGAAGTCTCTTTTGCCTATAGAAGGTAAGTTTAGGATATACTTTGTGGCTCTATAGGTTTGTGTTATAATATTTGTTTATTATTTGGTTGGGTATTTGCTTTGTGAATTCTCGTCTCCTTCGTGAGACAAAAACCTTCCCGTGAAGAGAAGGGATTTGAGGCACGCTACCCTCGTTCAAAGTAGCATTAGTTGTAAGAGGTTGAACTACCCTTGTTAAAGTAATTCGTTAGTGGATTTGATCGACTCGGTCAATCAGGAAATCCTAACTCGAGAGGGTTACGTGGTGGTTTTCACCCAGTTTGGGTTGCCACCTAAAAATACTTGTGCAAATTGTGTGATTGATCTTTGTGAGATTGTTTTACATTATTTCTGCTTATTTTTTACATCACTCAAATCTCACCCCCTCCCGTAGGAATCAACAAAGTTATCCTCCTCAACAGTTGCTTGGAAGATGAGCCACGCTGATGGAGCACCCAGACAATGGAGATGAGATGCTGGACGAAGGAGAACGAAGCTGGAGGATAGAGAACGAAACAGGGCAACATTGTGGCAGGCTCTGCTTCTCGAACGGTGGTAAGAGGCAATCGCAAGAAGCTCCACAAAGGGGGTGATAAGATGGAAAATTATTTTACTCTAACTCTAATGGAGCATCCCAGGTATGGGACTAGATTGTAGAGCTTTGGAGGGGGTGAGAAAAGAAGAGAAGGAATCAAGAAAATGAGAGGTATGAGGTACCTTCTATAATTAGGAAGATGGGTTCAATGGCTTAGAATTAATGTCGGGGTCTTTAGTGATGGATCTAATCGTCACTGTAGCTGAGCGTTAGTGAAGGCACGCCTCTTCTCCTTCAATCGTTGAGGTGCTTCATCGTGCCCAATCATCCTCAGCCATCCGATCAAGAGATTGGATGGCTTAGATAGCACAAGCACGCTTCATCTTCTACGTTATGCGCCCCTGCATGCGATGGCACCTCATCGTGCGTGTCTGCCGAGCACTGACATCCAACGCGCAAGATTGCGCCATGTCGCCAGATCCTCACCGCTTGGTGTGCATCGCACGATTCAATTTAGCACTCGTGCCTGCACTGCTTGATTTGAGGTGGATGGGGGCTCGAACCCTCGCCACTCTCTTCGTGAAAGCGCACTCTACCAATGTGCTGCGACCACGAATGGTCGCACGAGCATGAATGGTTTTGTGCTCACCCACTCATGGCCATTGGATCTTCATCCCACGACCAAGATCATTCGTCGATTGAGCCTTCAGAGGTCGAGCGGAGGTGCCTTGGCGGGTTTGGATGGTTGGGATGGAGCCATGTGGTGCCATCTTGGCCATCCATCTTCTCTGACTTGTAGATGGTGCCACTGATGTCGAATTGGACCGATTTTCATGCCGTTGGGCTATGATCGTCGATCCGAACCGATCCGTGCGGTTGGATTTATCATCTAAGGTACGAATTTTACACTACCTTGCCCCTTAACCTCTGATCTTTCTCAAACTACATTTGATGCTATGGAGGTCCAATCGGGGCGATCTCAGAGGCGTTGGACTTCGATCGTCGCCCTAATTAGATCCATACGGTTGGATCTTCAATCCGAGGCCCCAATAAATATGTCCCTATCCCCTAGCCACAAAAAGAGGCAAATTAACCTATAATTTTTACAAACTAATCTAAATACAGAATTATGCATGTTATGCATTATTTATAATGCATGATGTAATTATACGCCTAAGAACATGCATTAATAGACAGTTTATGTGACATAGATGTGTCTGCATCAGTAGCTCTAAGCATGTGTATCACATAGACTATAGTCACCACTTCACCTCGTTAGCTAGGACCCTGGGATAATTAACTAGGTGATAGAGCAAATACGGGTCATCCTCTCGGCTAAGGGGGTGAGTCATATGCAATCTACTGTCTAAGGTATCGCAAGAGGAAGCTGATTTAGGCTGATAATGATTGAAATTGTGGAAAGGCACAAATAATGGCTTAATAAAAGATAAATTGAATTGATTGAAAATAATACTTGCTCTGTTGTTTCCAACTTATTTAGCTTACTCTCTTTTTTGTTGTTTTGCTACTCTACTCAGCATTCGCTGATGTTTTCTGTCAACTATGTACTCAAGTTCAAGAAAGATATAACCAGACTCTGCGACTACAATAGTTGACAGTGCCAGCTAGATCACAGCATTGTAGTTGGTAGATATAGTTGTAGTTTTCAGTTGATGTTCTTTCTTGTTCAATTCTATAGTACTATGTCAGTTTATTCCAGTACTTATTCTATTTTTTTTCAGAGTTGTATCTGTACATTTGATGGCTATGAATATTCGAATAATATAATTTCACTCCTATTTTCTTTATGTTATTCCATGCTTATGTGTGATGTGATGCATTGTGAATGCTTTTATTATTCTACGTATATGCGATAGATGACTAGATCTTGGGTATTTGGCAATCAGACTCGGGTCCTTAGTAGGGTGAGGACCGAGGTCATAACAAAGGATATCTGAGTAAGATCATCCCGTATCATCCTGTCCATTTGCTATAGTTATCTATATGATAAATTTAAATGAGTTGAGAACTTGAGTTGAGAAGCTAGGTCAAGATCAACTCGACAATGAAATGAGTCAGTATAAGTATTAACTTACATTTATATATTTTTTTATGTGAGTGAACAATAAGGATGCCAATGTAAAATGACAACCGTTGTTAGCACTTCGATGTATTGTCACCATCCATCAGCCCTTGTTGTTAGAGAAGCACATAGCTCATCCATAGTGGGCCGCAGATAACGTATATGTTTTTCCTATGAAATTTGAACTCCTTAATTACTAGGCTTGATAATAAGCTCAATAAAAGGCTCGAGTCTGAACATGCCAAGTCCAATCTAAACCTACTAAACATTGTCAAGGTCAACAATTGGGCTTATTGAGCTCAAACTTGAGTGAAGCCAAGCTTGGTTAACCCTATACTGTCAAAGGAGATCAAATAGGATCTAAATGCATGCATGGAGTTTGTTCCTCTGATTTCTCATCCATGGTAAAGACATTTCCTTCCGCTCCATTTAAGTATTTTGGCAATTACTTTAGTTGAAGATGATATTAAAGCACTACTCTTTCAAAAATAGAAAGTAATTTCTACATAAATGCCATTAAGTACTTTTGAAGTCACATAATTGTTATTATAAACTTCATATTTAATTATATGCCATTATTAACATGCTTTTTCTTTTTGTACAATGCCATTCAAATAATGTCAAACGTTAGTCAAATTCAAGTGGCCAATTAATTAAAAAAAGATGGCGGAGGATTTCATTCAATATGTTGGATCAGCTTAGCGAGTTCTTTTAGTCCCATGACATTGAGTAGAAAGGAGCAACAATGGAGGGTGAGTGGTGGAGAGGTAAAGATAGGAGAAATGATGGAAAGGATCAAGATAATGTTTAATTTTTTAAGGTTTATGCTATAATTTACAAGCATAAATAGATGACTATTTCCTAACATTTAGTAGATCATTCTGATAGTGGCATATTTTTTATGATAATCAACTTTATGATAGTAATATGCAAATATGAAGATTGAAATGACAATTATGTAATATGAAAATTTTTTAGTTGTATTTGTATAAAAGTGCAAAAAAACAAACATGAAAAAGAAATGAACAGCAACATATGGGAGCCATAGATATTGTATTCAATGTGCAGGCATTGGGTATTAGTCCTTGATCCGTTGGTTGTCTTAAGCTGTATGTAATTTCTCCTTGGGGGATTGTATGGGTGTTCACCAGCTTTTGGACGGTAGACCAATTGCTAAAAAAAATAATCATGTGGAAGCCATGCATCTAAAGTCAACAAATGTAGCAACGTCACGGAAAATATCATATAACGTAAAGTACCGTGGAAATTTCCTGTGCGAAGATAAACCACTAATTGATCTTAAAAAAAAAACATGTCGAAGCCATCTAAAGTCAATGTAGCAACATCACCGAAAGTATCATGTAACGTAAAGTATCGTGGAAATTTCCTGTGTGAAGATAAACCACTAACTGATCTTCCAAGATGGCAAATCCCCACCAATAAGGATAAGCACATACATAATGAGTTGAAGTCTTGCCTGACATAAAACCTTGCAGCAAGCTAGCTAGCAATCATGGGGACGGACATAGGTATCTTGCAATCCTCATCTAAGCCATGGAGCAGTCTATTGTTGTTTTGTCTTGTGATTGCCTCCTTGTCCATGATATCTATGATCATCTTTGTCTGTGGAGATATCAGAAAAGGGAAGCGAAGGGCTAGTCGAGGAGGTGGAGGAGGGGTCTGTGGTGGTGGCGGCTGTGGTGGTGGCGGTTGCTAGTTTTGTTATTGTCATGTAAATTGTTGTTGTGATCTTACTATCAATTTAATAGTGTGAGTATTTTGTAATTTGATGCACTTATATTGAAGAATAAGGACTGTGTTTAATTGTAATGTATTTACGTGGAAATTCTATTTACACAGTACTCTTGATCGGGAATGGCTTCACCGATGGAAAATTATAAATACTCACTCCCCTTTCACCATTATAACCTTAACCTACATCATCCGCCTGAGGGGCCTTGGCCGACCATGTGCTGGCTGGGACCCTCCTATCCCCATCAACTTTCTCCTTCACCCCTTCCATCTTTCCCATTAGCTAATTCTTTTGGTGCTTTCGACCTTCAATGGATGAGGTAGTTTGGTGTTGATGGCGCTGATGGCTATCCCATGTGTAGTGCTAGGTTGTCTCTTACTGGTACTTCATTCATCTTGTCACACCCTACATCTCTCGGATGGTGCTGAGGGTTGTTGCTCTCCTATTGGCATCTCGCGAGTAGGTGGCAGTGGAGTTTATAGGACTTTCCGAGGTGGCTCCTTCCCTGAGGTTCATGTTGTCGTATTTTGGTTTGCTCGGTTGTTAGGTGTCCCTTAACCATGCCACTTTTGTTGTCGCCCTCGCCTCTGATTTTGGTGACATCGACCATTTTTGTTTTCTTTTTGGGACCATGCCTGATATCGAGCTTCACACGACCGAGTACTTGCTGACTTCTTACTGTCTCACTTCAACCATTAGCTTCCATGGTACTTGTTAGCATCAATCAGACTGATTGTTGGAGTTTTCATCTTCAGTGACGCTATCATCATCCTTGGAGTGGAGCAACTCTTGTTTGCTACGTCTTGTTTTACAAGGGCATATTCTTTGTTACTTTGTTTAGCTATATTTTATTTTAAGTTTGTAGTTTCCTTGTTTTGGAGTTACTCTTGATCTTTAGGGAGTGAGTTCTCCTCTCTTGAGGGTGTTTTTGGTTGCCTTTTCTTCCTCATCCTTCAGGGTTTCATGTCCTTGTATTCATTCATTTCCGTAAATGGGACATTACTTTGCAAAAAATAAAACACCCTTGAGTTGACCACTTTCCTCCCTTGTTGTGGGGGAGTTAGATCCAATTATTGTTATATAGCATTAATATGCTAAAGAGTCTCGATCTTTGTTTTGGATCAAGATGATGGATTAAACCAAATGAAAATCGAATAATGATCCATTTATATCAATTATAATGATTCTTGTTAAATCCTTAGAATTCATGCTCACATTAAATCAACACCTAACGAAAAGAAATGAAAGATAAAAATAATACCTGAATCCATCGCTTAGATTAATGAACGGAAGACACGTGCAACGATCCTCCTATTTTCTTTTAGAGATCCTTACGGCTTTGGTGATGGATCTTCTAGAGGTTTAGAGAGTGAGTGCAGAAGAAAAGAGGTGACGTGATGACTCTTCAGTTTTCTCCTTAGACCCTTATGTTTCTTGTGATGCGGTGCGAGAAATCAAAATCGCCCACTACTCGCATACCCCCGGCAACCACAACCACTATCTTGGAATTAACGGTTCTTCCCATCAAAGAACCGTAACTCCCTTATAGATTTCTATGTAATAAGTCTCATATTATTAGAGGTGCAATTTGCCCAATTCTTATTGGATCATATAACGGGCATATATACCGATGTATACATATATGATATGTATTAATGTAAATTTTCTTATAATAATATATGTATGCCCACATAATGATTCAAACAATCTCTCACTTGGGCTATATATATTATCCATATAACCTTACATTAATTTAAAATTGTATGAGCTCAAAATTATATATCATATATATATAACTACACCTCCACCAATATCATCCATATTGTGACCAATGTGGTTTTCGTCACATTCTTATTGTTTGCAAGAGAAATCGAGGTTTTAAAAACTGCGTTATAGTATAGTCGAAATCGCTTTGAAAATAAATAATATTTATTACTCGAATTTGAAGTCCGAGGTCAAACACAGGGAGCAATATGGCAATTTAAAACTCAAGATCACAATTTGAATCAAAAATATAAGAAATTGCAACAATAATAATGTCAAGTATCAATGTGCAAAAGGAATGGAGTAAAATGGTGATTTGAATCACCAATTACTCCTCACAAGTAGCAACTAAATCAATAGTATCAACAAAGCCTCAAATATATGCAATCAAATGATCTAGGCTTGCATCAGATGGCTTAAACAGTCGGGTGCTACAGTGCTGCTTCCTAGAGACTCAAGGGTCTCTCTTCTCTGCTGCTCTCTTTCTCTTCTTCCTTCTTTCTTTCTTTGCTTTCTTCTTTCTTCTGAGGCCTTCTTCTTTGTGCAGCTCTCCTTCTTCTTCTGTTTCTCCTGCCTTATCTACCTTCTGTTCTTCTACTCCTCTCTCCTTCTGCTTTCTCTGCTCTTCTTCTTCTTCATGCAGAGGGGGAAGGTTCTTCAAACAGCTAAGTGTCAGTCGTTACTCTCTGTAGCAAAACCCCCCTACCCCCATACAAGATCCTCTCTTTCTCTCCTTAGGTTACGCTCTCCCAGAGCCTCCAACAGTATCGAGTTATCGGGTTTCGGACCTAGAGTGCACCAGGGTCCAGGGCTACGGGCGTGATCGCAGTCGAGTGGTGTTGGGTTAGGTGGGTCGGGTCTGCACCAAGCCCATGGGGGACGGGTCATGGGCGAGGCGTAGGTGAGCAAGGGACCTCACCCCCCAAGTGTTTAAGGCAATAAGCCCTAGACACTTTTTCCTCTTATGCGGCTGCACATGCCTCTTAGCTTCCAAGGTGGGACTAAAGTCCCACCTTCCTTTTGCGCGTCCGCAACAGCACGGTCTCCTCCTCAATTGGGTCAGCTGCTGAGGGTATCTCCCTTAATTGAAGACCTAGATGTGTGCGCGTGATGTTTCCGCATGATCTAGAGTCAAGGCCTGGAGTGAAGGCGCCCTTGAGCGGACTTGAAGCTTGCTTGAAGCAGTTGCGGCAATGGCGGCGACGGTGGTGAACCTGAAATCCAAAGAACGGTCTTTTGACCCAGTTAAACCAGCTCAGTATCGTTGTTGGATGATGACAGATGTGATGTTGGCCATGCGGTGGTGTTTGGAGGGTGAGGAGGTTGTACAACCTCAAAACGTGGGTGCGGTGAGCATGGAGTTCGGCAGAGGGTAAGAGTGAGCGATAGGTGGAATTAGGTTAGGGCTTTAGTTGGTGGAGTTATGGTGAAGCTGATCGGGGTTGTAGCAGTGAGATTCATGCAGTGGCATGGTGGATAGGCGTCGCCGGAGCTTCGCCGGAGTGGAAGAAGGTGACGGCATTACGGGAGAATCAATGGTTGTGCGGGTGTTGCGAGAGTGGGAGAAGTATAGTAAGAGAGAGAGCAATAGAGGAACTTAGGGATGTGATAGAGAGGCAGAGGGCTTTGGTGTTGGTCTACCAGAGCCAGAGAAGGAGGTTGGTGCGGCGAGGTGGCGACGTCAACTGAGGTAGGGGAGAGGTTCGCGAGGATGAGGGGAAGCTAGTCGGCAGTCTAATTTGATAGTTGGACGGCCTGAGGAGAAGAGCGGAGAGGAGTCGTCAGAGCTAAGTTTGAAGGTGGCCGAAGATGGAGTAGAGGAGGGTTTTTTAGGCAAAAACTTGCTAAAATGCACGGCCGTGCAATGGTATCTCTTTTTTAGGCCATAGGAAGCCCTTCCAAGCTTGGAAAGAAGCTTTCATGCTTCAAAGGTAGTTGCGACATAGGATACTCGTACCTTTGAAAGGTTCGCATAGCCTTTTGGAAAGGACTTAGAGTCTAAGGAATGGCTCAAATGGAAGGAAATTTCCCAAGGAATCCCCGTATCAATTTTGAGAGGGATTGATTGAGAATTGAACGAGAAATCCTCGCTCGAAACTTGACGATGAAGGTTTCACCTTCCAAAGATGGAGTGGGGACCTACTTGTGAAGAAGAATAAGAAGTTGGGGGGCTATTTGTAAGAAATTCAAAAGTTAAGGGTCTGAATGAGATAAAAAGAGTCTAACTGGACCAAAATGAAAACTTGGTCAAGATGTTCTCAGATTAGGCCAAACTTTTGGTACAAGCCTAATTTGAACTCAAGGAATCCAATGGTGAAGTTAGATTTAGGTTTTGACCAAGTTTGACTAGGTAATTTATGTAAAAATCTGAATTAGGGCAAATGTCTGTCTGAGACTTTATTTTGGGTCAAGAGGGTTTTGATGGTCAAATTGAAGGTTCCAAACCCTAGAGAATATTTTTTTATGAATTTTAGAGGATTTAGGTGAATTTTATCATGACTAGAACCTCAGTTATTTAAGCAAATTTATTTTTAGGATTTCAAAAGTCATTTAATTCTCAAAACACGTGCAAACCCTTTTCTGTTTGTTCTAACTCACTTGTTAGACTTTTAGGACCATTTGACCCTTAATTACATCCTGAGAAAACCTGTGTTTGTACTGCATTCATGATATGATGGTAAAACTACAGTTTTAACCCTATTTTCCTATATTTTCCTTAGAATGGTTATGCAGTGACTTATGGCTCTCTGGCAGTTATGTAGGAGCATTTACTGACTTAATTGTATCAAAATGAGCTAGTTATGGCTCATGATGGTGTTCCCATCATACCCCCATGCCTAACTTTTGCTAGTCCCTTAGCAAAATTTCATGGAATTATCTTTAATTCTAGATCATATGCCTTTCTATGCTTAAAAACTCTGATGTGTGCTTTCTTTTGTAGATTAGGTCAGAATGCCAATAATAGGCTTAGGGGTACTCAAGTACCAACCAAGATCCAGACCTTACCAGTTTTAGCCTCAGTCCGCCGTGAAGGTTTCTAAGGCCCACAGGAACTAACCTAAGGTTCGTTGAACTTCGCAGTTAAAGCACCCGTGCTTGTAACATGTTTTAGCCTATGTTCAGTTTGCAGTGCATTTTTGTAAGAGAGAGATAAAGGAATTTTTCTTTATTTTTGGAGAGTTTTATCTTTATTTTCTTTTTATTTCTAGCCTCGGATTAGCTTTACAACACGATCTGTATCAGATTCCTAGTTCCCACCATCAATCCTCGCAGGGTCCCTGGCAATCGATGCTTCGAGATAGCACCGCCTATGGCAACGCCCAGAACCCTGGCTTTCGAGATATCGAGATAATCCCACCCATGGCGTTCTATAGCAAAACCCAAACCTTGGCAATCGACATTTCATGATAATGTCGCCCATGGCATCTGAACCAACACATGGTGCTTACATGCCCCCGGTAGAATATTTAGATATCCTAGGAGACAAGCACCGAGGAGACGATATGTTATTGTGCATCACCGAGGGGAATTTCCTACCTTTCCGAGCTGGGAACTCGTCCAAATCAACTTGTGTTGATCAACCACTCTAAATCTGTTACGACCCAGTTCCCGAATCCTTACAAGACCAGAGACCGGCTGGCCTCGACTAATCCCAAGACCTAGTCATCCAACAAGAAATAATCGAAAAGTAGGAAAATAAATCACATTCACTATGCAATGTAACTAACAGTAGAAGCGTACAAGCAGTAAAGGAAAGTAAAAGCTGCTAGTTCAGTATATACCACCACAACAATAGGAAAGTAGAACAAAAGCAACAGTAACAAAAAGTCTGAAACTCACTATAGCAGCAAAGAGAGTACAACAAAAGTACCGAAAACTATGGCTGGGCTCGACTGGGCCCAGCACCCTCTACAGCCGGTAGCTCGGGCTACTCAACACCTGTACCTGAACAGTGTTATGAGAAAACGGAGTCAGCGAACGATAAGTAGAGTGGTAATCAAACTATCTAAAGCAGTAAAAACTAGCAGGTATATTTTATCCTTTTCCAATTATTTATTTTACAGGTAATTTCTTTTCACCCCATTGGTTTACTTTCATATTTCTTTCTTGATCTTGCATGTTTCTCGTGGGAACGATCTTGAATGCAGTCTTTTCCGAAGAGTAGAAGGTACATGTGGTGCTCTTCAGGTCGGGAGAGTCCCCCGTGGTAGTCCTACACCCAGTCAACACCCCGAGGTCACTGACAGACATAGCGGTGACTACGGCACGCACGATAAGCGCGAGGGTAGCTACACCGCACCGGCACGCGGTCAGTCGTTTCCACTAGCGGATACGCTCAAAGTACAGCACGAAATAGTATAGGGCCTAGCCCTCTCAGAAATAGGGATCTAGGCCCTCAAAACCAAACAGGGGTCTTGCCCCTCCACAGTCCGTGTACCCTCATCTGACTACCCCGGTTTGCCCAGAGGGCCTAACAAGTCGTTGTAGGGTGGCTAGCTCCCTCCCTACACTAGTAGCTTACTTCGGTACCGTGTACGCGAGGGCCAACAGAAGTCGGTGTAGAGTGGCCAATCCTAACCCCGGGTCCCAACCCAAAGGTGGTTAGCTCCGCTCTACACTAAAAGGGGACAGTCACTCTCCTTGATACCATGTACTCAAGGGCCAGCACACTTCCCATCCACATTCCAGGTTTTTCCATCTAATCACAGGAGCTCTACTCCTAACTCCCCGTAAGGTTCATGCTCATGCTCACCATTTTATTCCAATCCAGGTTTCATCATTCACAATTCATTTCTCGTTATACATAGGTAGCTCGTACTTCCACAATTTAGCACATACAATAAGTGATATCACAAGTAACTGTTTAGTTATCTCAGGCAGCTCATATTTTAACATGCAGCTCGTATTTATTTACAGGAAGTGGCTAATAATTTATCTCATTCATATATAAATACAATTTCAATTATCCAAACAATTGGTTCAACCATTTCTCGTCCTAGGGTTCATGCCACATCCTAGGTTTCCAGTTGTTTAATTTTTATAGATGCATCCATATTTAATAAGTATAACAGGGGTGGACCACTCTACCAGACAATCCGAGAGTATTGGGGGATCGAACTGCAGGCCCACGTGCCTCTGCAAGCCCCAAACACGCAACAGGTCAAAGTCCTATACCAAGGAACACATCACAACGGAAGGTTCAGAACAGGGTATAAAGGTTTCTAATTCATAGAGGAACTCACAAGGAAACTATAGATACTTTGTTTGCGTAAAACAAATCCCGATCGGACCCAAAACAGGTCAAAAATGTGTCAACAGACCAAAATCAGACGTCTGGAAATAAGTCCAGACGTCTTAAAAGTCACAGATACTCACCTCAAGCTCCTACAGTGATCTCAGACGTCCAGAACTCCTCTGCGACTACCTGAAAATAGTTCCAAACATCTGACCAGTCCTTCAGTCGTCTGGGAATGCCTCCGGTCATCTGGTAAGCTGTCCAGACGTCCGAAAGTACGTGGAAGGGCGTTTCGTGCACCTTCCCAAAGCTACTTCTGTGCACGACAAAGTAGCAACCCACTTTAGCCCAAACAAATCAACTGCAGTGTGGCCTACATGGCCATAACCGCGAGGAAGACGTACCTTCACAATACACTTGCTTTCAGACGTTTAGTGTCGACGCCAAATGTCCAGCCAGTCGTCCGGAAGACACTCTGGACGTCTGATACTGGAAAAATTCCAGTATCAGACCACACTCCTGCGCTTCTCGCCGCGCTCCGCCGCGGCTCCTTTTGCTCCGCTGCAGCCCCAACTACTGCAGAAGGTCGGGGACAACGCCCCATCATCCTCCTCCTCCCGCATGTGCTGCCGTGGCCGTGCAAGCCTTCGACGAACTTCCACGAAGCTTCTCGACCTTAGCCCTCTCCTCCTCACGTCCGCTCCTCCTCCTTGCTCTCTCTCTCTCTTTCTCGCACGTCCTTGCTCACGGCAGTGGAGTGGAAGGTGTAGTAGTAGTGGTGGAGTGGAGAGGAGAGGGAAGGGGGGTCTTTTATAAGGCTGGGCTAGGGTTCTGCAGGAGGAGGGAGGAGGAAAGAGAAAGAGAGAAACAAGTCCTGCGCGTCGCCCGCACGTAGAATGCAGAAGGCGTACAAAAATTTAACTTCCAGACATCTGGGAAAGGGTCCAGACCTCTGACTGTCACTCTAGACATCTTAAAAGGCTAAAAACAGGATGGGTCTTTACATCATAACAAACTTAAAGGAAGTTTCATCCCCGAAACTTGAACTAGCTAGGGTACAGAAACAGGATATAAAACACATAACAAACTTAAAGAGGATCGAAGTCGGTCCCAAAAGACGTACCCTCGAAAAGCTCTGGGTACCGCTCTCACATCGCCGCCTCAGGCTCCCAGGTAGCCTCCTCATACCGCTGGCTCCACCACAAAACCTTCACCAGGGGTACCTGCTTCCGTCTCAGACTCTGGACGACCCTGTCGAGTATCTTCACTAGTCTCTCGGGGTAAGTCAGGTCGTCACCCACCTCGACACTCTTGTGGCTCAGAACGTGACTGGGATCGGCGATGTACTTCCTAAGGTTGGACACATGGAACATGTCGTGCACACCAGAAAGCTGGGGAGGAAGGGCAAGCTGGTAAGCAACGGGTCCTACCCACTCCAGGACCTCAAAGGGCCCCACAAACCTCGGTGCAAGCTTCCCCTTCACCCCAAAATGCTGCAGACCCTTCATGGGCGAAACGCGGAGAAAGATGTGATTCCCAACCTCGAACTGCACCTCTCTGCGTTTCCGATCAGCATAACTCTTTTGCCAGCTTCTAATAGTGCGGAGTCATCTGTGGATCTGCTCTATCACCTCCTAACTCTACCGGATCAGCCTAGGGCCAACCTCCCACTTGGACCCCACCTCAACCCAAATCAAGGGTGCAGTACACCTCCGTATGTATAGAGCCTCGTAAGGTGCCATGCCGATGCTCGAGTGGTAATTGTTATTATATGCAAACTCTGCCAGGGGTAAGTGCTCCTCCCAAGAGCCTCTTCAGTCTAGTACACAGGCCAGCAAAAGGTCCTCAAGTGTTTGTATAGTGCACTCTGACTGTCTGTCCGTCTGGGGGTAATACGCGGTACTGAACTTCAACCGTGTCCCCAAAGCTTGCTGAAACTCAGCCAAAAATTGGGAAGTAAAACTGGTATCCCGATCGGATACAATCTCATGCGGAACTCCATTTAGGCGTACCACATTGCGAATGTACCTCTCTGCCAATTGTGCTGGTTCCAAAGTGACTCAGATCGGTAGGAAACGTACCGTCTTCATCAACCTGTCCACTATCACCCAGACTGCGTCGTGTCCTCATTGGGTAATAGGTAGACCCACCACCAAGTCCATGGTGATGCTCTCCCACTTCCACTCTGGCACAGGAAGTGGTTGCAACGGCCCCGCAGGCCTCTGGTGCTCAGCCTTCACCTGCTGACACACCAAACACTACTGCACGAACTCACCCACATCTCGCTTCATCCCTCTCCACCAAAAGTCATGCCTCAGATCATGATATATCTTTGTGTTCCCGGGATGTATGGTGAATCTAGACCCGTGCGCCTCCGTCAGGAGCTTTCTCAACAACTCCTCATCCCTGGGAACGCAAAAGCGTCCCCTCATGTGCAGCACCTTGTCTGTAAGAGAAAAGTCTCCTAAGTCCCCTTACAGCACTCTGTCTCGCAACGTCTGTAGGTACGGTTCTGTCATCTATCCTATGATGATGCGGTCCATCAGTTTTGGTCGCGTCTATCGTGTCACCGTCACTGCCCCACAATACCCCTGTGACTCTCGGGGTCGCCAATTGCCCAGCTCCTCCATAAGTCTCCAACTCTATGCCTGTAAACTAGCCAAGTAGGCGGGCGCCTTCCGACTCAAGGCGTCAGCCACCACGTTGGCCTTCCTAGGATGGTAGGAGATGCTGCAGTCATAGTTCTTCAGGAGCTCTAACCAACGTCTCTGTCTCATGTTAAGCTCTTTCTGGTCAAACAAGTACCTGAGGCTCTTATGATCTGTGAAAACCTTAAAGATCTCACCGTAAAGGTAGTGCCTCTATGTCTTCAGTGCGAAGACAACAGCTGCCAGCTCTAAGTCATGGGTAGGGTAGATATGCTCATGGGGCTTCAGTTGTCGCAAAGCGTAAGCGACAACATGACCTCGCTGCATGAGCACGCCTCTAACCCCTGCAACGAAGCATTCGTGTAGACCACAAAATCGCCACTGCTGTCCGAGATGGTGAGCATAGGAGTTGAAGTTAGTCTCTCCTTCAACTCTTGAAAACATGCCTCACAAGCATCTGTCCAAGCAAAGGGCACGTCCTTCCGAGTCAACTGAGTCATAGGATGCACAATCTGCGAGAATTCCCTGATAAACCACCGATAGTAACCTGCCAGTTCCAAAAAGCTGCGTATCTCTGTCACAATACGCGGCCTCTCCCACCTGAGTACGGCCTCAACCTTGGCTGGATCCATATCCAACCCATCCTTTGAGATCACGTGGCCCAAGAAAGTCACCTGCCTCAACCAAAACTCGCACTTGTTGTACTTGGCATACAACCTGTGCCGTCTCAAAGTGTCGAGAATCATCCGTAGATGTTGTCTGTGCTGCACCTGATCCCGCGAGTAAACGAGCACGTCATCGATGAGTACCACCACAAACTGATCCAGATATGGTTTGAAAACTCGGTTCATCAAATCCATAAAAGCAGCGGGGGCGTTGGTCAGCCCAAACGGCATGACCAGAAGCTCGTAGTGTCCATACCGGGTGCGGAAAGATGTCTTGGAGATGTCAGTCTCCCTGATCCTCAACTGGTGGTAGCCTGACCTCAAATCTATCTTGGAGAATACCGTGGCATCTCGCAACTGGTCAAAAAGGTCATCAATCCTCAATAGCGGATACTTGTTCTTGATGGTGACCCTATTCAGCTGTCTGTTGTCCACGCAAAGTCTCAGGGTACCATCCTTCTTCTTCACAAACAACACAGGGGCTCCCCACAGGGACACACTGGGCCTCACAAAGCCCTTCTCCAATAGGTCTTGTAGCTGTGACTTGAGCTCTCACAGCTCAAGTGGTGCCATCTGTTTCGCGTACGTTTTATCGGGTTTCTAAAGATTATCACGTTGTAGTATAGCCGAAAAAAATGTTCAAAACAAATAAAGATTTTATTACTCGAAAATCGGAGTATCCGAGGTCGAACACAGGGAGCAATCTAAGTACTTTTAAAAACTTGAGAAAACAATTGGTTCAATGAGAGAATTATAAAAATGAATTGCTAAAAAGAACAGAATTGGACGTCTGATTTTTGTATCAGACGTCTTAAAATGAAAGTCTTCTTCTTCTTTTGTTGTTCTTTCTCTTCTTCTTTTGCTGTTGCGTGCCTCTAATCTTCTTCACTGTTCTTCTTTTTTTGATTCTGTCTTTTGTTAGTCCTTCTTCTTCTCTCTTTCTTTTGTTCTTCCTTTTCTTTCTTTCTTTCTCTTGCTCTTCTTTCTCCTTTTCTTCTTCTAAATCCTTCTACTAGTCCTTCTTCTTCATCTTTGGCTAGCCTTTTCCTATTTCCTCTGTAGTATCTTCTTCCTTGGCGAGCCTTCTTCTTCTGAGTTCTCTTTTCTCTTTTCTTCTGCTTCTTCTCTACCTTGCCTTTTCCTCTGCTCAGCCTCTCTTCAAAGCTTCTTCCTTCTCCTTCCTGCGGCCAAGTATGTAGCCTTTCTCCTTCGGTGCTCTATTCCTGCACACAAGGCAGCAAAACCTATCCCTTCCCTCTACCTGCATGTATCTCTCTCTCTCTGCAAACCGCTCACAGGAAGCTCTCCCAGAGGCAGGTTAACGGGTCGGGTTGCGTACCCAGGGACCAGGCGCACCGGCGTGTTATGGTGCACGAGGTGTGCTCGGTAGTGTCGGGTCGGATCCCGCCAGGTCCGCGAGGTGAATCCGCGGACGAGGAGGGCGTGGGGCGCGGGACCTCACCCCAGGTGTGTTGGAGGCGAAGAGACTAATTCACAAAAACAATTTAAACCAGTGTGGCGCTTTGTGAACTCACTTTGTGGGACTAACTGGCGCCTCTCCTCGCGCGCTCCTGCAGGAAGACCTCTTCGCAATCTCCTCAGTTGCAGCCTCGATTCTCGTTGGTTGCAGGCTGGCTGCCTTCGCAGGAGTCTCCCCAATCCGCAGCAGCTGAAAACCTGGAGCTCTGAAGCCTGGAGCTCGGAAAAAGCTGCTTCAAGGTGGCTTTAATGGCGGTCGAGCCTCAGAACCTATCAGACACGAATACGGCCTCTCGACCTAATCAAACTACTGGGGAACCTTCGCCGTGGCACGACAAAGGTGTTGAGCTGTGCGGCAGGCCGCGGAGCGGCCTAGGTGTGCGTGCCTAGGTCGTCCTGTGGCTGGAAAGATGGGTGTGTTCGATGGCGTGTTGAGTGAGTGTGGAGGGACTGTGGAGGGGTGGAGGGCGTTCAGTGTGATGAGGCGGAGCTTCTGGGACGATCGGCGAGTTGTGTGGAGCTGCGAATCGATGGGGGCAACTCGCCGAAGGGTGGTCGGAGACGGGGAAGGTGATGGTGGTCAGGGACAGTCGAGGGTCGGTTTGAATGAAATAATGTGGGGAAAAGAAAGAGGGGAAGATGGGGAGTAATTATAACCTACTTGCAGGGACGAAGGGGGCCGGAGAGGCAGGCAGTCGTATCAACTGTCGCCGGAGAAGAAACACCCAGAGGGAGAGAGCGGCGACAAGGAAGTGGGCAGGGAGGCGTGCGCTTGGAACGGCGCGACGCGGGAAGACTAGACGAAGCAAACTCTGCTGCTGGTATGGCAGCAGAGTGACGAGAAGGAGGAGGAGTGGCCGCCAGAGCTTGTGGGTTTCCTGTCGAAGAGGGAAGAGAGGAAATTTTGAGGGATTCTCCGCCAAGACAAGTCTGCCTCAAGCGGCTGGTCCTGGGGTTTCTTTTATAAGCACAAGCAGAGGGTCAGATGCACGAAGGGTGAGTAGGGCTCTCACCGGAGGTCGCCGCAGGTACAACACCCATACCTCTCGAGCATTCGCACGAGAGGTATGGTGAGAATCAGGGCATGGGGAGCTGCTCAGGCGGTAGGGGACTTCTCAGGGAACCCCCCTTTCACATCTGAGAGCAGCTCTCTGGGGAAGCGAGGAGAAATCCTCCTCGAAACTTCGCCGGTGTATGGGTCTTCTGCTGCATTGGCAGAGGGACCGGAATGTAGAAAGTGACAAGAAAAGTTGGGGGGGTTTTCGCAAGGGTTTTCAAAATTTAGGGGCTAGAATGTAATTAGGTGGACTATTTTGCAAAGTATGTCAAGATGTCCGTCCCTTAGGTCCAAATTTTGGTACAAACCTAATTTGGACCTAAGGAATCCAATGGTGAAGTTGGATTTTATATTTGACTACGTTTGATTGGACATTTTACGTAAAAACCCAATTTAGGTTAATTGATGAGCTAGGACCCTAATCTAGGTCAAACTAGGTTCCAGAGGCCAATTTGAATGTTATAAACCCTACGAGATATTTTTCCATGATTTTTAGAGGGTTTACTTGATTTTTATCCTGACCGGAACCTTGTTAAATTAAGCGGGTCTGTTTTAGGGTTACCAAATGTCATTTAATTCCTAGATTGTACATGAACCCATTTATGATTGATTCAACCAACTTTTTATTTTATTTAGACCATTTAACCTATGCTCTGTCTCTGAGAAATTTCGTTTATGTACTACAATGGTAAAATTACAGTTTTAACCTTTATTTCATGTTTTCTTCTCAAAACACTTATTCCTCTAATTAAGCCCTCTTCTAAGACATGTAGGAGCTTTTATTCTCTTTATTAGGTCAAAATGAGCTAGTTATGTCTCATGATGAGGCTCTCATCACCATCCGGTACAGTGCAGTAGAAATGGGGCTGGTCCCCGGTACTAGTGAGATCTCAAACTCAATCTCACGCTCGGGCAATAGTCTTGGCAACTCCTCTGGAAACACATCGGGGTACTCACAAACCACCAGAATGCTCTGAAAGTTAGCCACGGGGCTAGGCTCTGCCACCATGTAGGCTAGAAAGCCCTCACACCTTTGGCTCAAAAGCCTCGTTGCCTGAAGCGCAGATATGCACCTGAAACCTCCGTCCACCGGCTGTCCGTGAAATTCAAAGGAAGGCATCTCTGGTATGGAGAAGACGATCTTCCTCCCGAAATAGTCCACCAAGGCGTGGTAGGAGGACAGGCAATCCATCCCCAGAATCACGCCAAAATCCTCCATCGGTATCACAATCAAGTCAGTGAGGAGGCGATGTCCCCCTATATTGACCTCACAGTCTGTGTAGACCTCCTTAGCTACAAACAGCTGGCCACCTGGGCCTCTGATCACAAACGGATCCTCTAACAACACACTGTCCTATCCCAAACTGACAGCAAAACTCGTAGCGACAAAAGAGTGTGTGGCCTCAGAATAAAAAAACATGTAAACTAATCTACCGGAAACGGTAACCATACCTACCACCACTGAACCGGAAGCTCTGGCATCTCTGTCTGTCAGGGTGTTGATACACCCCTCAGCCCTCGGTGCAGAAGAAGCAGCCACACTTTGGGTTGGGCCAGCAGCTGCTGGTCGGTACCCTCCTCGTGACTGCTACCCACCCCCACGCTCTTGGGGACCACAACCACCAGCTCGGCCTCCAACGCTCGGTGTGGGGAGCATCTGCTGTGCTCTAGTCCTAGATGGGAAGTCCCTCCTGATGTGGCCCAGCTGGCCACACTGGTAGCAGAGGGGAACTCGACTCCCTCCCTCGGTAGGTCCTCGCTGACGGCTGGGCAGGGGTCCAGTGCTGACAGCTGGCCCCTGTCTGGGAACCCCAAAGGCTACTGACGACCCCGCAAAATGAGACGGCTCTCCTGCGAGTGCCGCGTGCCTCCTATCTCGACAGCCCTAAGAGTACTCTGGCTGATAGGGCCTCTTCCGCTCGCTGTCGGTGTCTCGCACGGCCAAGTTGGTCTCCTCGTACGTCATGGCTGCCTCCACCACTCTCGAGAAGGTGGGCAGGTTCAAGGGTTTGACATACCCCCGAATAGCAGGCCAGAGCCCCTCAGTGAACCTTCACAGGCGCTCCTCTTCTATAGCTACAGCTGTCACAGCAAAACGTGACAGCTCTAGGAAGCATGTGCGATACGCGCTAACAGTCATCGTCCCTTGGCGGAGAGTGTGGAACTCCCGCCTCCTCTGGTCCTACCAAGTCTGTGGGAAGTACTGCTCGTAGAAAAGGGTCACGAACTGGTCCCACGATGGCTCTCCCCTCTCCTGGCCTCTGACTGCCCTCCACCACTGATAATGGCAGAGGTCCCGACAGAACCGTGGCTAGTCTTTGTTTGTTTTAGTGCTTATTACAGAAATATCGTTGTGGTATAGATAAAATAGCTACGGTTATCATTGCCATTACAATTTTTTTACTCGGAAATAGTTTCCCGAGGTCGAACTCAGGGAGCTACTGGAATTCTAGAAGTACAATGTTTCTTTACTACAAAAATAAGAGAGAGAGAGGGAGAAGTAGATTTCTGTCTCTTGGTTTTTTCTTCTCTTCTTTCTCTTTTCTTCTTTACGAGTCTTCTTTCTTCTTCTCTTTATTTTCTTTCTATCTTCTTTGGAGCTTCATCCGTCGTCTGATATCTCAGTCAGACGGCTTAAACGGCGGTCTGCTACAGTGCTTCCCCTTTCTTCCTTTGCTGCTTCTCCTTCTTCTCTTCTTCTTCTTCTTCTTCCTTGGCCTTCTGCCTTGCTCAGCTGCAAGGCTTCTTCTTCTTCTTCCTTGGCCTTCTGCCTTGCTCAACTACAAGGCTTCTTCTTCTTCTGCTCCTCTTCTTCTTCTTCTTGCGGCCAAGTGTGAATCTTTTTCCTCGCATCCTGTCCCTGCACAAAGCAAAACCTAACCCTTCCCTCTACCCGCACGTCTCTCTCTTTCTCTGCAAACCGCTCATAGGAAGCTCTCCCAGAGTCGGGTTATCGGGTCGGGTAGCGTACCCAGGACCAGACGTATCGGCGTGTATGGTACGCGAGGAGTGCGCAGGTCGTGTCGGGTCGGGTCCGCCGGATCCGCGTGGTGAACTCGCGGATCGGGCGGGTGAGTAGGGTGCGGGACCTCATCCTAGGTGTCTCGAGGCGATTAAGAGAAAACATAAAATCAATTTAAATCAGCGCAGCGTTTCGGAAACTTACGATGTGGGACTATTCTGCTCGCCCTTCTCGTGCGCGCCCGCAGGAGAGCCACGACCTGGTCTCAGCAGCTGCGTCCTCTCCTCTCTTCGCAGACCTGCTCGTTGCCTTCGCCCAAGTCCCTGCAGCTCGCCTTAGCTGGGATCCTACTGCTCGCCTCAGCTGGGATCCTGCTGCTGCAGGGCTTGGAGCTCGCGTAGAAGCTCCTTCAGTCGTTGTCAATGGTGGCTGGGGCTCCGACCCTGTCAGACAGAAACACGGCCTCTCAGCCTAATCATACTACAGGGTGACCTTCGCCGTGGCACGGCGAAGGTGATGCGGGGTGTAGCAGGTCGCAAGACGGCCTAGGAGTGCGTGCCTAGGTCAACCTGTGACCGAGAAAGTGGGTGTGTTAGGCGGGGTTTTGTGTGGGTGTGGAGTGGCAGTGAAGGGGCGGAAGTGGTTCAGCGTGATGAGGCGGAGGTTTTGGGTCGGTCGGCTAGTCGTGTGGAGTGGCGGAATGATGGGGGCGACTCGCTGGAGGTTGGCCGGAGGCGTGGAAGACAAGGGTGGTTAGGCGTTGTCGAGGGGCGGTTGAACAAATTGAGTTGGGGAAAAGAAAGAGGGGAGGAAGGGAGATAACTGTTACCTACTTATAGGGATGAGGGGGGCCGGAGCAGGGCGGCAGTCGTACCGACTGTCGCCGGAGAAGAAATACCCAGAGGGGGAGGGCGGTGGCGAGGAATAGAGCAAGAGGGCGTGTGCTGGGTACGGCGCGACGCGGGGAGAGCAGGCGAAGGTGGCTCTGTTGCTGGTATTGCAGCAGAGCCACGAGATGGAGGAGGAGGAGCTGCCGGAGCTAGTGGGTTTCTGCCGGAGTGGGAAGAGAGGAATGGTAGGGGTTTTCTCCATCAGGACCAAGCTACCAGAGTCGTCTGGCGACGCTGGTCCTTATAAAGGCGGTGGCGGAGGGGTGGGTGCAGAGAGGCGACGTGCCTCCCTCGCCGGAGAATGGTAGGGATTTTGACCCATACCTTCCGCGCGTTCGCACGGAAGGTGTGGGCGAGGACAGACGGCGTGGCAGTGTCCCTGCGACAGCAGACGTTGCAGGGAACACCAGGTTCATCCTGCAGGACGCCTCCCTCACCTTGCACGGCGCCATGCTCCGCACAAAGTCGCCGGAGCATGGTGCTACGCAAAGACTTGTAGGAGGGACCTATATGCAAAGAACGACAAAGGACCTAGGGGCCAAAATGCAAGGGTTTTGAAAGTTGAGGGTCAAAAAGTAATAGATGAGGACCAAATTGCAAAGTCGGTCAAGAAGGTCTCTTCTTAGTCTCAAGTTTTTATGCATGACTAAATGGGACCTAAGGATTCTAATGGTGAATTTTATTTCTAGGTCAGACCTTGTTTGACCAGCCAATTTACGTAAAAACCCAAATTAAATCATTAATTGGGCATGGTTCTCAATGTAGGTCAAAATGGGTTCCCAAGGCCAAATTGAAGGTTCCAAACCCTAGAGATTATTTTTATATGAATTTTAGAGGGTTTAGTCAATTTTTACCTTACCTCGAACCTCATGAATTGAAGTGGATTTGTTTTAGGGTTACAGAATGTCATTTAATTCCTTGGAGTTGCTGTAGCCCTTGTTGGATCTGATCATCCCACTTTCCTTCTTATTAGGTTAGTTTGACCTATGTTTGGACCCTGAGTTACCCTGTTTACAGATTGTGTTGGTGAAATTGCATTTTTACCCCTTATGACTTGTTTTCTTCTTAAACTCAGAATTCTCTGAGTCAAGCCTTTCTATGAGTTATGTAGGAGCTTTTTCTCGAATATCTAAGTTAGATTGTGCTAGTTAGGATTCATGATGAGGTTCTCATCAACCACCTGTGTGCCACACTCTCTAGCTGGTATATGGAAAAGGCCATGCGGCACTCTGTAGGGGGCCAAAGGGTGTCAAACAGCTTCTTTATCTGCTCCAACCAGTCTTCTGCCTCAGACGGGTCCTCATCCCCCTTGAAGGAGGGGGACTTCAGCTTCCGGAACTATCTGAAAAGCTCGTGGTGCAGCTGTAGTGGGGGAATGGGCATGCCTCCAGGCAAGGAGGGCTCATGCTCGGAAGTGTCAAAGTGTGGTGGGGGCGGTGAAGGACCACCCCCTCCCCCTCCTGCTTGTCCTGCGCTACAGCGATCTCTCAGTCCCACCGAGGACTCCCCCTCCACGTCCTCAGGGAGAGGTGCCCATGGAGGCTGGAGGAGCTCCTCTCGCACTATGTCTCTGATCAGCTAAGCGAGGCCCTGGGCCTAAACGCCTGGGAGAAGTGGCAAGTCAACTGGCATCTCAGGCCCGGCACGTCCGCCCCTCCGACCTCGTCTACGGCCGCATCCGCGGCCCACCTCGAGATCTCCTCAATGAGGCATCTCCTGCAAGGAGATGCGGAAGACAGAACAAAAGAGGACAACTCTAACGAACTTCTACAAAAAGGGACTCAGAACAGATGTCAAGCGATACGTTGTGGTGGTTACCCTAGTTATATGCACAAGAATGGTTATTCTCAAGCTAGTTGGTTCATTTCTCGGGACGACCTTGCTCTGATACCATCCTATTACGACCCAATTCCCGAATCCCTACAAGATCAGAGACTGGCTCACCTTGACTAATCCCAAGACCCAGTCGTCCAACAAGAAATAATCGAAAAGTAGGAAAATAAACCACATTCACTATGCAATGTAACTAACAGTAGAAACGTACAAGCAGTAAAGGAAAGTAATATCTGCTAGTTCAGTACATACCACCACAACAATAGGAAAGTAGAACAAAAGTAATAGTAACAGGAAGAGTAACAAAAAGTCTGAAACTCATTATAGCAGAAAAGAGTGTACAACAAAAGTACTGAAAACTAAGGTTGGGCTCGACTAGGCCCAGCACCCTCTGCAGCCGGTAGGTCGGGCTACTCAACACCTGGACCTGAATAGTGTTATGAGAAAATGGAGTCAGCGAATGCTGAGTAGAGTGGTAACCAAACTATATAAAGTAGTAAAAACTAGTAGGCATATTTTATCCTTTTCCAGTTATTTATTTTACAGGTAATTTTCTTTCACCCCATTGGTTTACTTTCAGATTTCTTTCTTGATCTTGCATGTTCCTCATGGGAACGATCTTGATTGCAATCTTTTTCGAAGAGTAGAAGGTATACGTGGTGCTCTCGTGGCCAGGAGAGTCCCCCGTGGCAGTCCTACACCCAGTCAACCACCCCGAGATCACTGACAGATGTAGCGATGACTACGGCATGCGTGACAAGCGCACAGGTAGCTACCCCGCACTGGTACACAGTCAATCATTTCCGCTAGCGAGTACGCTCAAAGTACAGCACGGAACAATATAGGGCCTAGCCCTCTTAGAAACAGGGATCTAGCCCCTTAGAACCAAATAGGGGTCTCGCCCCTCCATAGTCCATGCACCATCGTCAGACTACCCCAGTTTGCCCAGAGGGCTTAATAAGTCACTGTAGGGTGGCTAGCTGAACCCCGGGTCCCGTGGGGTGGCTAGCTCCCTCCCTGCACTAGTAGCTCGCCTGGGTACGGTGTATGCGAAGGCCAACAGAAGTCGGTGTAGAGTAGCCAATCCTAACCCTGGGTCCTAACCTAAGGGCAGCTAGCTCCGCCCTACACTAAAAGGGGACAGTCACTCTCCTTGGTACCACGTACTCATGGGCTAGTACACTTCCCGTCCACATTCCAGGTTTTTCCATATAACCACAGGAGCTCTACACCTAACTCCCCGTACGGTTCATGCTCATGTTCACCATATTATTCCAATCCAGGTTTCATCATTCACAATTAATTTCTCGTTATACACAGGTAGCTCGTACTTCCACAATTTAACACATGCAACAAGTGATATCACAGGTAACTGTTTAGTTATCTCAGGCAACTCATATTCTAACATGCAGCTCATATTTATTTACAGGCAGTGGCTAACAATTTAGCTCATTCATATATAAATACAATTTCAATTATGCAAACAATTGGTTCAACCGTTTCTCGTCCTAGGGTTCATGCCACATCCTAAGTTTCCAGTTGTCTAATTTTTATATATGCATCCATATTTAATAAGTATAACAAAAGTGGACCACTCTACCAGACAATCCAGGAGTACTGGGGGCTCAAACTGCAGTCCCACGCGCCTCTGCGAGCCCTAGACACGCAACATGTCAAAGTTCTATACCAAGGAACACATCGCAACGGAAGATTCAGAACTGGATATAAAGGTTTCTAATTCATAGAAGAACTCACAAGGAAACCACAGATACTTTGTTTGCGTAAAATGGATCCCGATCGGACCCAAAACGGGTCAAAAATGTGTCAGCAGACCAAAATCAAACGTCTGGAAACAAGTCCAGACATCTTAAGAGTCACATAGACTCATCTCAAGCTCTTGCAGTGATCTAAATCATCCAGGACTCCTCCGTGACCGTTTGAAAACAATTCCAGACGTCTGACCAGTCCTCCGGTCATCTAGAAACGCCTCCAGTCATCTGGTAAGCTGTCTAGACGTCTGAAAGTGCATGGAAGGAGCTGCTTCTGCACACGACAGAGTAGCAACCTACTTTTAGGCCAAACAGATCAACTGCGGTGCGACTTGCATGGCCTTAACCACAAGGAAGACGTACCTTCACAATACACTTGTTTTCAGACATCTGGTGTCGACACCAAACATCCAACGAATCGTCCGAAAGACACTTCGGATGTCTGATACTGGAAAAATTCCAGTATCAGACCACGCTCCTACGCTTCTCGCCGTGCTCCGCCGTGGCTCCTTCTGCTCCGCTACTGCCCCAACTACTGCAGAAGGTCAAGGATGACACCCCATTGTCCTCCTCCCACACGCATCGCGGTGCTTATACGAGCCTTCGACGAGCTTCCACGAAGCTTCTCGACCTCGGCCCTCTCCTCCTCCTCATGCCCGATCCTCCTCCTCGCTCTCTCTCTCTCTTTCTTGTGCGTCCTTGCTCATGGCAATGGAGTGGAAGGTGTGGTGGTAGTGGTGGAGTGGAGAGGAGAGGGAAGGGGGTCTTTTATAAAGCTAGGCTAGGGTTTTGCAGGAGGAGGGAGGAGGAAAGAGAAAGAGAGAAATGAGTCCTACGCGTCGCCCGCGCACAGAACGCAGGAGGCGTACAAAAATTTAACTTCCAGACGTCTAGGAAAGGGTCCAGACGTTTGGACAGACGTCTGATTGTCACTCCAAACATCTTAAAAGACTAAAAATAGGACAGGTCTTTACATAATCTAGGTAACTTTTTCAGAATAGATTTAACGCATTTACATGATTTTGATACTTAGGCGCACTGAACCAGACTGTGTGTGGATTTGGGGTGCTTAGGTTACCGAGTTTCGCAAACCAGAGGTCAGTTAATGAGGCCGAATAATCCCTAAGCCTTAGACCTAATACTTAAGCTTCACATTTCCCCCAACCTCTTAAGGACTATCTAGATCTTAGCAGATACTTGAATTTTTAAGCCTAGGATCGCAGCCCAAGAGGCCTAAGATCAGCATTCTTATTAATCTCTTTTGTCTCTTATCACTTTTTGTCTTTCATTTTCTTTCTCTTTGATTTGGTCTAGAATTGAGTCAATTCTTTAATCTTTTACTAATGACTATCTTTTTCTTTTCTTTTCAAATTATGCTCCTTTTTGACATTTTTATCTCCTCCCTTTTTCTCTTCAAAAATGATATGTAATCAATTCAAAATTTCCTCCCTTCCCCTATTTTTGTTCTTTTTCAATTTTTTTTATTATTTTTTTGGTTTTTGGATTATGTGATTTTTTTTTATGAAGCCCTCTCTTGTGAAGTGATTTTCACAGCGTTTTGCACTCTAATACCTCCCCATGCATACAATTTACAATGTCCTCATTGTAAATTAGGTGGGTTCGAATTTAGCTTAGATCATTCATTAGAATAGGTTTTGGATGGGTGGATGGGTCGGGATGACTGTTGCAGACGATTTCAAGCTAGGGTACAGGTACCAGAGGTGGAGTCGGCTGTTCTAATGGGTGAACCCTAAAGTGCAATATGAGTTCAGCATCATCTGTGTCAAGAAGGTTTCGGGTTTTTCAAAAAGATGACGAGTTGCCTCACATTAAGCACTGAATTTAATGCCATCAGTTGGGTGCAATAAGCTTAGGGAGAATGAAGATCAAAAGATACCTCAGCCCTGTTCGTATCAGTGAGTTCAATGAACGGCTCGAGTCACTAACCGTTCACAACAAAGGGTTCTGAATCAAAGTTAGGTTGGCTGATTTCAATAGCTCCATTTCCAAAGATTCGTCTCATCAAGAATGTTCCAATCCATTTTGATTTGAGTTTTCCTGGGAAAAGTTTGAGTTTGGCATCAAAGAGTAGAACTTTCTTACCAGGGTGGAAAGATTTTCGCACAATGTGCCTGTCATGGAAGGCTTTAACCTGTTCTTTGTAGATACACGAGTTCTCATACACACATTGCATAGTTCCTCGATTTCACTCAATTGCAACCGGTGGTGTATTCCCGCCTTCAGTAGATCCAGATTGCACTTCCATACTTCCCAATAAGCCTTGTGCTCCATCTCGACAGGAAGGTGACACACCTTACCGTACACTAATCTGAAGGGAGACATGCCTAATTAGGTCTTGTGGGCAGTCCTATAGGCCCACAAAGCTTCCGGAACCCCAGAAGACCGATCTTTTCTATCAAGCCAAACAGTGACCTGAAGGATCTTCTTGATCTCTCTATTTGATAGTTCTGCCAGTCCATTAGTCTAGGGGTGGTAAGGAGTCGAGATACGATGCGACACCCCACACTTTTTCATCAGGGACTGGAAGTACACATTGGTAAAATGAGACCCACCATCACTGATGATGGCCTTAGGAACCCCAAATCTAGTAAAGATGTTCTCCTGGATAAATCGGACGACAACTTTATGATCACTAGTTCTCGTGGGGATGGCTTCAACCCACTTAGAGACATAATTAACAGCGAGTAGAATCAAAGTCGTTAGATCCAGGAAAGGGTCCCATGAAATCAATTCTCCATATGTCAAAGATTTCGCACACAATAATCAGGTTCAAGGGCATCATATCCCGCGGGCCCATGTTGCCGAGGGCCTGACAATGAGTGCATGCCCTACAATACGTCTGTGCATCTTTGAACAAAGTGGGCCAAAAGAACCCACACTGGAGAATTTTCATTACGGTTTTACGCCCATAGAAATGGTCACTACAAGCCTGGTCATGACAGAATGACATTACATCATTGACCTCATCGTCAGGAATGCATCTCTGGATCACCTGATCATTGCCGATGTGGAAAAGGTATGGTTCCTCCCAAATATAGTACTTGGCCTCGGCAATCAATTTGTCCCGCTTGGAAGTTGGCTAATCTAGCGGAACTTTCCCCGTAACCAAGTAGTTTACAATATCAGCAAACCAAGGGAGATTGTGAATGGCTAGCAGGTGCTCGTCCAGAAGATGCTTGGTGATTGGACCAGATGGGTCGATGATGGAAGAAAGAAGATGGGACAAGTGGTCAGCTACCACATTCGATTTTCCCGCTTTATCATGAATCTCAAGATTGAATTCTTGCAATAGTAAGATCCAACGGATTAGTCGAGATTTCATGTCCTTCTTCTCAAGGATGTGCCTCACTACAGTGTGATCTGACTATATGATAACACAGGAACCCAAAAGATATGATCTGAATTTTTTCAGGGCAAATACTATGGCTAGCAGCTCTTTCTCAGTAACTGTATAGTTATGCTGAGCCTCGTCAAGTGTCTTGCTAGAGTAGTAGCTGACCATGGGTTTCCCATCTATTTTCTGCCCAAATACCGCCCCTACAGCATAATTAGATGCATCGCATGTGATCTCAAAGGGTTGAGACCAATTAGGGGACTGCAAGGTAGGTGCTTGGGTAACTCGATCATGTAGGATCTCAAACACCAGAGTGCACTCCTTGGAGATTTCAAAGGGGACATCCTTAGATAGAAGATTAATCGGGGGGCACGCAATTTTTGAGAAATTGGGAATGAATCGACAGTAAAAACAGACATACCCCAGGAAGGATCGGATGTCTTTGACTGAGCTAAGCATAAGGAGTTTGGAAATCATATTCACCTTGGCTCGATCAACCTGGATGCCTTTTTCTGAGATTAGATGTCCCAGGACAATTCCCTCAAGTACCATGAAGTGGCTCTTTTCCCAGTTTACATCGAGGCACCGCTTGAAAATTTGGACCAAGTGCAGGAGGCAATCATCAAATGATTCACCAAATACTGAGAAGTCATCCATGAAGACTTCAAGGTATTCACCTACCATATCTGAGAATATGGCAAGCGTGCACCGCTGGAAAGTGGCAGGTGAATTGCAGAGACCAAACGGCATCCTTCGAAATGCGTACGTTCTGAAGGGGTAGGTGAAGGTGGCCTTCTCTTGATCCTCGGGATGGATTGCGACCTGATTGTAACCGAAGTATCTATCCAAAAAGCAAAAGAATCGATTTCCCGATAGTTTCTCGAGAATCTGATCAATGAATGGTAGTGGGAAATGATCCTTCTTTGTGGAGGAATTGAATCTTCTGTAATCAATACAGACTCTCCACGAGTTTGCTATACGGGTCAGTATGGTTTCTCTTGTTTCAGTCGTGATGATGGTGAGCCCTGCCTTCTTAGGCACAACTTGGATTGGACTCACCCACCGATTGTCAGAGATTGGGTAGATGATCCCTGCATCTAACCACTTGATGATCTCCTTTTTCACGACATGCTGCAGATTTGGATAGGCATCTTTGCATTTAACGGGATGGTTGTGATCCCTCTTCAGTGTAGATGTGATGTGTGCAATATGAAGGGCTGATACCAGTCAGATCATTGAGAGTCCATCCAATGGCTCTCCGATGTTGCTGCAGGACAGAAATCAGGCATGTTTCCTGACAAGGTGTGAGTCGAAAGTTGATAATCACAGGAAATGTCTGATTGGAACCCAAAAAGACATATTTGAGATGATTGGAAAGAGGTTTTAATTCCATAACTGGGTTGTTAGCAGCAACGGGTGGTTCAGGGTGAGTGTCAGGAGTAAAGGAAGGAGCTATGGGTGTGTCTAGGTTGAGTTTGGACTCCTCTAATTGCGGGTTTTGATCCGTTTGTAGTTGATCAGAAATAGTTGGGTTTTCCTCGATAAAGTCATCAACCACAGCTTTGATATCGCAAATCTGTTCTATGATTCCGCAATTAATTCCTTATTGGGCCTTAAAGATGTCAATCTTTAGTATCTTACTCCCAAATTTTAATTCAATTTGGCCCTCCTTACAATTGATATTGGTCCTAGTAGTGGCCAGAAAAGGTCTCCCTAGTATGATCGATGTTTTCTTTACATTCTCAGGAGCATCCATGTCTAAGACAATAAAATCCACTAGAAAATAGAAATTATGTACCCAAACTATGACATCCTCGAGAATTCCTTTTGGTGACTTAATTGATCGGTCGGCTAGCTGTAAAGTCATTTCTGTCGATTTAACCTCAGATTCCTCGAAGTAGTCTAGTAGGGATGTAGGTATCAAATTTATGGAGGCTCCTAAGTCTAATAAAGCTCGGTCGAATTGTATATGACCGATTTCATAGGAAATCAGAGGGATGCTTGGGTCTTTTGCCTTAGGAGGGAGTTTGCTCAAAATGACGGAGCTAGCTTGCTTCGACAGTACGATCGGGTTCCCACCTTTGGTTCGCGGCTTACGCTTAGGTGTACATACGTCTTTCAAAAATCATGCGTAAGTCGGTATGTAGCGTATCGCATCCATCAAGGGGATGTTTATATGGACTTGCTCAAAGAGCTTAACCAACTCCTCCTCAGGTGCCACGGGTTTGGCTGTCCTTTTTCCTCTGGTCAAAACCTCAAGAAATGGAACCTTAGATGGTTCCTCTAGAATGGGTCCAGGTTCTTGATCTGGGGTAGAGGTATCCTGGATGACTATCCTAGGGTTAGGGTTTGTATTACCAGGCTAGGAGTGGCTTGGATAAGGTAGGTCCTGTGTTGTTTTGCCACTATGCGTAGTAACATAATTCAATCCTGCCTGGTTCTGGTCTGGTATGGGTAAAAGGGGTGCTTGCTGCTGGTAACCCACATATGATGTCGAAGCCTTCATCCTGTCAGGTGATGGATTAGAAGGGGCCTGATAAACAAAGTGAGCTTGGCCCTGATTTGGGTTCATAATGTGCCTCTGGTTCGGCACGTTATTCGGATTAGGCAGAGGTTGTGAAGGAAGTGCACCAGGTTGGCGAGGAGTTGCCATCTGGGCAAGTTGATTGCGAACCTCTGTGATCTTGTCTCTGTGCTGTTTTTGCATAGTCGCATTCATCTTCTAAATGTTAGCCAAAGTCTGAAGGATAAGAGTCATTTGATCTATATGAGTCGGCCCAGATTGATAAGTTGGGTTAGGCCGAGGCTGAGGCGGCTGATATGGACGAGGAGCTTGTGGTCGGGGATGATATTGAGGTCTCTGATTTTGATTATTTTCTGACCACGTGAAATTAAGATGATTACACCATCCAGGGTTGTAAGTGTTTGAGAATGGATCATTCTGAATGGCGTTGAGGTCCTCGTAGGTTTGAGGAACCTCGAAAAAGTCAGAATACGAGGGTTCAGAGTTCCTCCAACTATAGTAGGTGGGTCCAGAGTTTCCTCCAAAACCAGAATCAGACAAGAGTGGATACGGGTCCATCCCTTGAGAATATCAATGATAGATGTTGTGCACAACCTCCTTAGCAAAGGGTGGTTACGTGAACGGGTTTTGTGCAGTGGTGGCTCACTGCAAGTGTTGAGTTAGCTCATCCACCTTCTTCTCAATAATAGAGACCTTGTCCAGATGACTGGCCATCAGTTCCAAGTTGACGGAAGAGGACAGGCCCTACGTCTCATGTGCTCCCTTTGGATTCGTCAATGCACCAGCATTCATCCGGTTGAACATGCCCATGGATTCATTATTGATGGAGTTCTTGCACATATTCTCGAGAATCTCCCACATGGTGTCTTCGTGTTGACCCATGATATTTCCTCCACAGGTTACATTGACGAATAATTGAATATCCTCACGGAGTCCCTGGTAAAAAGATTGGACTTGTTCCCATTTAGGAACTCCGTGGTGGGGGCACTTTCGCATGAGATCCAGAAAACGATCCCATGCGTCGTGAAGCGGTTCTCCTGCTTGCTGTGTGAAATGTGTGATCAAATGCTGTAAAGCATTTGTTCAACCAACAAGGAAGAATTTTCTCAAAAACTCGGATTGAAGTTCCGCCCAGGTGTTGATTGGATGCATTTTGGTTTGGTACCAGTGAGCAGCTTTATCCATGAGAGAGAAGGAGAACATTTTCATGAGTAGAACATCCCAATTTTGATCTTTTGACCCGAAGGTCTGGGCCAAATGCTTGAGTTGCTTGATATGCTGGAAAGGATGTTCAGAATTACACCCATGGAATTTGGGAATGGCATGAATCATGTTGGGCTTGAGTTCAGTGTCAGGACATTCAGCGGGGATTTGTACTCGAGGTTTGATTGCTACCGCAGTGGGATTGTAGTGATCTCGCATCATTGGACGCTACGGTGGGTTCACAAAAGCTTGGAATAGATCATTGAGGCGCTGAAGCTGATTTTCAAGATTATTTTCTTCTACTGGTTGTGCCATGATAATGGATGAAGGAGAATTATGTTCAGATGAATCAGAAGATATATCGATTGGATTGGGTTGTTGCATAAACAAGGAGGTCGAGGCTTAGCCTTGAAGGGAATGAGTAGCTAAAGGAGGCCTCAAGGATGGTATTAAAGACCTCCTCCTGAACATTCACCAATGGAGTAGATGAGAGGTAGAATGTGATGGACCCAATCAAGACACCCAAAAAATTTTGGATGACTATAGAGGTTTGGGGCGGATGATACCCCTTAGTTAGAAATCCATCCACCTGAGAATTACTTGGGTAGCTAAAGAGGGAGAGTCCCACAAAGACTCCTACATGGTATAGTGCCCCCACGGGTTACAGGGTTTTCCCCACCCGACCTCTCTTGTCACTGATATTCCAGGTAGACCAGAATGAGGACTTGACCTCTTAAGTCTACCAGTTTTAATTAAGAGAAAGGGTGCTTATGATTTCACTTGAAAATTTAAGATGTTTTTTGTGAAAAAGTGACCTAATTTGAGGATTGGTTAACCCAACAAGGTGGGTCAACTTCACCTGTATTGTCCTTTTGAGAAATTTAGGTCCCTCTTTTTTAGTGTTCAAATGAATTTAAGAGCCTAATTTTAGGGTCTTACTTGAATAGATCAATTCAATCAAGGTCTAGGAACACATTATTTTGGAAAGATAAATTCTTGATTAAGTGTGTCTCTAAAATCCTAAACTGGAATCCCTAATTGCCTCTGATTTGATCCAATTTACTCCATCCAAATGTGGTACCTAGGGCTTTAAACAAGAAGGTGATAGCCCTGGATATCTTACGATCTTAAGTAGGTGCATAAATTAGGGCTTGGATGTTCTCTAGAATGTATCAAATTAGGAAACTTGATGATTTGTCTAAGAATAAAATGCAAGTAGTCCTAATTGATTTTTCCTTATTTAGCTTTTTCAGAATCAGGGGCTTAGAAGGATTTGAATGGAGTTTACTTGTCCCTGGAGTGGTTAATGTGTGGCTAATCTTCCTCAATGGATCCCCTGAAATAGATCAAAGTCAAAAGAGATAGAGTAAGTTAGTATTGACTCGGATATTGCAATCAAGAGATCTAAATTGCGCGTTGCTCCCCAACAACGGCGCCAAAATGTTCGCAAGCAAAATTGAGGTTTTAAAAACTGCGTTGTAGTACAGCTGAAATCACTTTGAAAACAAATAATATTTATTACTTGAATTTGAAGTCCGAGGTCAAACATAGGGAGCAATATGGCAATTTAAAACTCAAGATCACAATTTAAATCAAAAATATAAGAGATTGCAACAATAATAATGTCAGGTATCAATGTGCAAAAAGAATTGAGTAAAATGGTGATTTGAATCACTAATTACTCCTCACAAGTAGCAACTAAATCAATAGTATCAACAAAGCCTCAAATATATGTAATCAGATGATCTAGGCTTGCATCAGACGGTTTAAACAGGTGGGTGCTACAGTGCTGCTTCCTAGAGACTCAAGGGTCTCTCTTCTCTGCTGCTCTCTTTCTCTTCTTCCTTCTTACTTTCTTTGCTTTCTTCTTTCTTCTAAGGCCTTCTTCTCTGTGTAGCTCTCCTTCTTCTTCTGTTTCTCCTGCCTTGTCTACCTTTTGTTCTTCTACTCCTCTCTCCTTCTGCTTTCTCTACTCTTCTTCTTCTTCAGCTCTTCTTCTTCACACAAAGGGGGAAGGTTCTTCAAACGACTAAGTGTCAGCCATTACTCTCTGTAGCAAAACACCCCCAGCCCCCATACAAAATCCTCTCTTTCTCTCCTTAGGTTACGCTCTCCCAGAGCCTCCAATAGTACCGAGTTATCGGGTTTTGGACCTAGAGCACACCCGAGTCCAGGGCTGTGGGCGTGACCGCAGTGGAGTGGAGTTGGGTTAGGTGGGTTGTGTCTGCACCAGGCCCACAAGGGACGGGTCACGGGCGAGGCACAGGTGAGCAAGGGACCTCACCCCCCAAGTGTTTAAGGCGATAAGCCCCAGACACCATTTCCTCTTATGCAGCTACACACGCCTCTCAGCTTCCAAGGTGGGACTAAAGTCCCACCTTCCTTTTGCACATCCGTAACAGCACGGTCTCCTCCTCAATTGGGTCAGCTGCTGAGGGTATCTCCCTTAATTGAAGACCTGGGCGTGTGCACGTGATGTTTCCACGCGATCTAGAGTCAAGGTCTGGAGTGGGCTTGAAGCTTGCTTGAAGCAGCTGCAGTAATGGCGGTGATGGTGGTGAACCTGAAATACAAAGAACGATCTTTCGACCCTGTTAAACCAACTCAGTAGCGTCGTCGAATGACGACAGACGTTACGGTGGCCGTGCGGTGGTGTTTGGCAGGGTGAGGAGGTTGTACGACCTCAAAACGTGGGTACGGTGAGCATGGAGTTCGAAAGAGGGTAAGAGTGAGAAATAGGCGGAATTAGGTTAGGGCTTTAGTTGGTGGAGTTATGGCGAAGCTAATTAGGGTGGTAGCGGTGAGATTCATGTAGTGGCATGGTGGATAGGCGTCGCCGGAGTTGAAGAAGGTGACAACGTTGAGGGGGAATCAGTGGTTGTGTGGGTGTTGCAAGAGTGGGAGAAGAAGTATAGTGAGAGAGAGAGAGCGATAGAGGAACTTAGGGACGCGATAAAGAGGCAGAGGGCTCCGGTGTTGGTCGACCGGAGCCAGAGAAGGAGGTTGGTGCGGGAGGCGGCGACGTCAACTGAGGTAGAGGCACGACCTCTCGTTGGTAGGAGAGGTTTGCGAGGATGAGGGGAAGCTAGTCGGCCGTCCAATTTGATGGTTGGATGGCCTAAGGAGAAGAGCGGAGAGGAGTCGCCGGAGCTAAGTTTGAAGGTGGCCGGAGATGGAGTAGAGGAGGGTTTCTTAGGCCAAAACTTGCTGAAATGCACAGTCGTGAAATGGTATCTCTTTTATAGGCCATAGGAAGCCCTTCCAAGCTTGAAAAGAAGCTTTCACTCTTGGAAGGTAGTTGCGACATAGGATACCCGAACCTTTGAAAGGTTTGCATGGCCTTTTGGGAAGGACTTAGAGTCCAAGGAATGGCTCAAATGGAAGGAAACTTCCCAAGGAATCCCCGTATCAATTTTGAGAGGGATTGATTGAGAATCGAGCGAGAAATCATCGCTCGAAACTCGATGGTGAAGGTTTCACCTTCCAAAAATGGTGCTGGAACCTGCTTGTGAAGAAGGCTAAGAAGTTGGGGGGCTATTTGTAAGAAAATTCAAAAGTAAGGGTCTGAATGAGATAGAAAGAGTCTGACTAAACCAAAATGCAAAATTAGTCAAGATGATCTTATATTGGGCCCAAATTTTGGTACAAATCTAATTTGGACCCAAGGAATCCAATGGTGAAGTTATATTTAGGTTTTGAATAAGTTTGACTGGGTAATTTATGAAAAAACCCAAATTAGGGTAAATGTCTGTCTAAGACTCTATTTTGGGTCAAGAGGGGTTCTGATGGTCAAATTGAAGGTTTCAAACCCTATAGAATATTTTTATATGAATTTTAGAGGATTTAGGTGAATTTTATCCTAACCAAAACCTCAGTTTATTAAGCGGGTCTATTTTTAGGGTTTCAAAAGTCATTTAATTCTCAAAACACGTGCAAACCCTTTTCTGTTTGTTCTAACTCACTTGTTAGACTTTTAGGACCATTTAACCCTTAATTACCCCCTACGAAAATCATGATTGTACTACATTCATGATATGATGGTAAAACTGCAATTTTAACCTTATTTTCTTGTATTTCCCTCAGAATGGTTATGCAGTGACTTATGCCTCTCTGGTAGTTATGTAGGAGCATTTACTGACTTAATTGGATCAAAATGAGCTAGTTATGGCTCATGATGGTGTTTCCATCAGTTATTTGACTAAGCCCCTCAATGATCACATACAACACAAATAATGACATAGATCAAATATGAGTACATAGCATGACTAATCATGCTTCTTACCATATCCTTAAGAGTCCTATTTCGTCTCTCTGCAGCACCATTCATGCTAGGTGTGCCAAGCATAGTGTATTGAGGCACAATTCCACATTCATCTAGGAATAAAGCAAATAGTACTTGACACTATTCTCCTGATCCATCATATTTGCCATCATATTCACCATCATGGTCAGATATGACTACTTTAATCCTTTTCCTAAGTTGATTTTCAACTTTAACCTTATAAGATTTGAATGCATCCAAAGATTGTAACTTTTCATTAATCAGATATAGGTATCCATTCCTAGAGCAATCGCCTATGAATGTAATAAAATATTGTTAACCATTCCGTGAAGCCATAGGGAATGGCTCACAAATATCCATATGAATTAGTTCTAAGACACCTGAAGCTCTTATGGTACCTACACCTGATTTGTTTGGTTGTTTCCCTTCTAAACATTCTACATAAACATTTAAATCTGTATAATCAAGGGAATGGAGAATTCCAATGGAAATAAGCCTATCAATTCTATATTTAATGATATGACCCAAACGCCTATGCCATAACTTTCTAGAATTCTCACAAGTAATTTTCGTTTTGTACCACTAGACGTAGCATGCAAGGTTTCAAAAGTAGAGGATGTATGAAGCTTATATAAATTGTCATTTACAGATAAAGAACCAGTAGCAATAAGATTTGAATCAAGAAACAGCTTAAATTGTTTATCTCCAAAAGAACAAGAATATTCAGGCTTGTCCAATAGATAAACAAAACTTAAATTCTGTCAAAATGACGGTGCAATAAATGTTTCTCGAAGAGTCAAATCAAAACCAGTACTTAGTGACAATCTAAAATCTAATTAACTTTCGAACAAACTAAAGAAAGAGTCATACCCTTCTTTTCATGCCAGGCATAATACTTGGTATAGTGTTTCTTTACATGTCCTTCACCCTTGCAGAAGAAACAAGTCACCTTAGGTTTCTGTTGCTTTCCTTTTGATGAAGAACTGGCAGTAGTATCATTTGCCCTTTTTCTTTTGGAACTGGTAACAAGATGAGCACTTGCAGGCTTGTCCTGCTTGAGTCTCTCCTCTTCTTGCACTTAATGAAAAATGAGCTCATTAAGAAACCATTTTTACTTGTGATAGTTATAGCTTATCTTAAATTGTCCATATTGTGCAAGAAGGAATATCAAAACTAAGTGCACCATGAGATCTTCTGACAACTCTCAGTGCCTTTAGTTTTGAAGCCAAATGAGATATCTCCATGATGTGCTCCCTTATGCTACCAGTTCCTTTATACTTGAGAGAGACAAGCTTTCTCAGAAGATTGCTTGTTTCTGCCTTTTTGTTCTTTGCAAAATGCTTTTCTATCTCATTAAGGAATCTTTTGGCATTGGATTCCTCTAAGATAGCACCCCTGAAGCTTTTCAGTATGATGTGCTTCACGATCATAAGACACATGAGATTGGAATGCTCCCGCCTTTGAAAGTACTTCTTAGCGTTAACAGTACTTTGATCCGTAAGAAGAGGAGGTTGTTCCACCCTTAATGCAAGGTCTAGATCCATGCACCCTAGAACTATTATGACACTCTCCTTCCAGAATTTGAAATTTGACTCATTCAATTTTGGAATAGAGTTCAGATTGACAGAAATAGCAGATGCAGAGGAGTTAACTATAATAAAAGACAAACACATGCTCTAATGAATAAATGAAATTCAGAAAGCAATATAATATCGACATTTAGTCTTTGGACAGAAATACTAATATTGTAAGAGGCAGATATCAAGTAAAAATAACTAAACATGAGAGATCAAGCATGTGAGTGGAATGAATATCACCTTTGGATTAGTTCATTACCCACATGAAGAACCAAATGAACTACTCATATTCATTATTAATTGCATGGTGATATTCAGTCAAGTAGTATATCTCCTTTAGACTAATTACTACTCATAGGAATAACACAAATGCAATCATTTTGATGCTATAAACCAACTAATGCAAGAAACAATAAATTGCTTTAGCAAAGTTGTTAAATACATTAATTAATTTAAATACATTAAAACCAATTACAACGATATAATATCATTGATATTTATACCCAATGATTCATGAGTAACCAATGTACAACCCCAATAGTGCACATGTATCGATACTCTAGATGAGTATCGGTACCGCTTCAATGTGCAGGGTACTAGATCTAAACATTAGTATCTGTTACGACCCGGTTCCCAAATCCTTACAGGACACGAGACCAGACCGACTCGACCGATCCCAAGATCCAGTCGTCCAACGAGAAATAACCAAAAAGCAGGAAAGTAAACCACATTTACTATACTAAGCAACTAACAGTAAAAAGGTACAGCAGTCAAGAAAGTAAAAACTGTTATAGTACATATCACCACCACAACAGTAAAAAGTAGTAAGGTACATGAACATAAAGTATAGAACGTAAAAGTATAGAACAAAAGGTACAATAGTCTAACTCACTACAACAAAAGGCGTACAACAAAAAAAGCTACTGCTACTGGGCTCTACTGGGCCCTGCAGCCGTAGACTCGGGCTACTTAACACCTGGACCTGAAAAGGGTTATGAGTACACAAAGTCAGCGAATGCTGAGTAGAGTGGCAACCAACTAACTAAAGCAGTAAAAGTGGACAGGTAGCTATTTATTCCATTTACTTTATTTCACAATTTATTCATTTTCACCCATTGGTTTATTTATCAGATCTCTTTCTTGATCTCGAATGTTTCTCACGGGAACGATCTTGATTGCAGTCTTTCCAGAAGAGTAGAAGGCACACGTGGTGCTCTCATGGCCGGGAGAGTCCCCCGTGGTGATTCTACACCCAGTCAACCACCCCAAGGTCACAGACAGATGTAATGGTGACTACGGCACGCGCGATAAGTGCACGGGTAGCTACCCCGCACTGGCACGCGATCAGTCGTTTTCGTTAACGGGTGCCCCCAAAGTACAGCATGGAATAGTATAGGGCCTAGCCCTCTCAGTAACAAGAGTCTAGCCCCTAAGAATCAAACAGGGGTCTCGCCCCTCCACAGTCCACGCACCCTCGCCTGACTACCCTGGTTTGCCCAGTGGGCATAACAAGTTGGTGTAGGGCAGCTAGCTGAACCTTGGGCCCCATGGGGTGGCTAGCTCTCTTCCTACACTAGTAGCTCTCCCCGGTATAGTGTACGCGAGGGCCACGAAGTCTATGCAAAGTGGCCAAACCCACCTCAGGTCTCAACCCGAAGGCAGCAAGCTCCCCTCTACACTAAGAGGGAACATGCGCTCCTCTTGGTACCACGTACTCAAGGGCTAGCACACTTCCCGTCACATTTCCAGATCCATTCCATATATTTCCAGGAGTTCTACTCCTAATCTCCCTGTAGGGTTCATGCTCATATTTCTCATGCCATTCCGTACTGGGTTTCATCATTCACATTCCCATTCTTAGGTTATATATGTGTAACTCGTATTTCTATCGTTCACATTTCCATACTCAGGTTATACACAGATAATTCACATTTCTATCATTCACATTACCATTCTCAGCTTTATACACATGCAACTCGTATTAAATCATTTAACGTATACAGCAGGAAGATCACATGCAACTATTAACTAGCACAGGTAATTCATTATTTCACAGGCAGCTTTTATTCATTTACAGGCAGTTGTTAACATTTCTATCTACTCATTCACGACTGCAATTCAATCACGCATACAGACATTTCAAGTATTTCTCGTCCTAGGATTCATGCCACATCCTAGGTTCTAATCATTCATTCCACACATGCATTTAGGTTTGTATTTAAATTAGGAGAAGCACTCTATCAGTAAACCCAAGAGTATCGGGGGCTTGAACGGCAGGCTCATGTGCCTTAGCAAGCCCCGAACCCGCAATGGAATGAAGTCCTATAACAAGGAACAATCACAATGGAACATTCAAAATAGTATAGAAAGCCTTCTAACAAGTAGAGGAACTCATTGGAAAACATCGGTATCTTATTTGCGTAAAACGGACCTCACACGGACCCTAAACGGGTCAAAATAGGGTTACTGACTCAAATCAGACTTCTTAAAAGTGTTCAGAAACACACCTCAGTCTCTACATCGTCTTCAGACGTCCATGAACTCTTCTGGACCGTCTGGACCTAGCTCCAGACGTCCGACCACCTCTCCGGACGTCTGGAAGTGCTTCAAGTTGTTTAGTAAGCTCCCCAAATGTCTGAAATGCGTGGGAGGGCATGTCTCGCGACTTCCCAAAGCAAATCCTGCAACGCCACCACGCAATCTTCTCAAAATAGGTATGTAAAAGGGCACCCACGGAGTGGCCTGCATGGCCGTATCCGCAAAGAGAACGTACCTTCGCAAAGCTCTCTCCTCAAACGTCTAGAACCTCCTCCAGACGTCCGCTCCGTCGTCTGGACGTCACTCCAGACGTCTGATTTTGGGAAAAACCCAGAACCAGAACCTGCTCCCGCTCGCTCGCGCTGTGCGTGGCCGCACCTCGCCCCTCTCCTGTAGCTCCGGCTGCAGTAGTGTTGGGGAGGACTCCCCCAACGCACTCCTCCTCTTCGTGCACGTGCCGCTCCGGCCATGCACTCTCTGATGAGCTCCCACACGAGCTCGCGAGCACAACTCGTCCTCCTCTCCTCACGCCACTCCTCCTCGTCTCCGCTCTCGTGCTCACTTGCTCGCACTAGGGTAAAGAGGAAGGGAAGAAGTGGCTGGAGTGGGGTGAACGGGAAAGGAGGAAAGGGGGGTTTTATAAGGGTGAGGGTTAGGGTTCGCTGGAGGCGGGAAAAAGAGAAAGAGAAGGAGGAAAATGAGAGTACTGTTTACGCGCAGCCTGCATGCAGACGTGAGCTCGTACCCAAAAATTTTGATTTCCAGACGTCTGGGAAGGTGTCCAGACGTCTGACCAAATGTCTGACCGACAGTCCAGACATCTTAAAAGGCTCAAATAACACGGGTCTTAGCATCATAACAAACTTAAAGGAAGTTTCGTCCCCAAAACTTAAGCTAGCTAGGGTGTGGAAAAGAAATATATACGCATAACAAACTTAAAGATGACCGAAGCCAGTCTGAAAAGACGTACCCTCAAAAAGCTCCAGGTACCTCTCTTTCATCGCCGCCTCAGACTCCCAGGTAGCGTCCTCGTACCTCTGGCTCCTCCACAAGACCTTCACTAGGGGTACCTACTTCCGTCTCAAACTCCGGACGGCTCTGTCTAGTATCTGCACTGGTCACTCGGGGTAGGTCAGGTCGTCACCCACCTCAACACTCTCGTGGCTCAGAACGTGACTGGGATTGGCGACGTACCTCCTGAGGTTGGACATGTGGAACACGTCATGCACACCAGAAAGCTGAGGAGGAAGGGTAAGCCTGTAAGCAATGGGTCCTACCCATTCCAGGACCTCAAAGGGCCCCACAAACCTCGACGCGAGCTTCCCTTTCACCCTAAAATGCTGCAGGCCCTTCATGGACGAAACGCATAGAAAGACATGATCCCAACCTCGAATTGTACCTCTCTGCGCTTCCGATCGGCATAAGTCTTCTGTCTGCTCCTGATAGTGCGAAGTCATCTGTGAACCTACTCTACCACCTCCTGACTCTGCCGGATCAGTCAGGAGCCAACCTCCTACTTGGTCCCCACCTCAACCCAACTCAAGGGTGCAGTACACCTCCGTCCGTACAGAGCCTCGTAGGGTGCCTTGCCGATGCTCGAGTGATAGCTGTTATTATATGCAAACTCTGCCAGAGGTAAGTGCTCCTCCCAAGAACCCCTCCAGTCCAATACACAGGTGCACAAAAGGTCTCCAAGTGTCTGTATCATGAGCTCTGACTGTCCGTTCGTCTGGGGGTGGTACATCGTACTAAACCTCAACCGTGTCCCCAAAGCCTGTTGGAACTCAACCCAAAACTGGGACGTAAGACGGGTATCCCGGTCGGATACAATCTCACGCGGAACTCCGTGCAGACGTACCACGTCATGGATATATCTCTCTGCCAACTATGCTGGTCCTAAGGTGACTTGGATCGGCAAGAAACGTGTCGTCTTCGTCAATCTATCTACAATCACCCAGACTGCATCGTGTCCTCGCTGGGTAATGGGCAAGCCCACCACCAAGTCCATAGTGATGCTCTCCCACTTCCACTCTGGCATTAGAAGTGGCTGCAATGGCCCAGCAAGCCTCTGATGCTTGGCCTTCACCTACTGGCTAATAATGTTGTAAGATGGTAATGATGATGTTAATTGTGGTGATGGAGTATGTTTTTATGGATTGGTTATGGTAATGAAAATATCATAAGTGTCATTGTAGTGAATTATATGAAATACCAACCATCATTACAACCATTATTATTTAATTAACTAATTTTTACTGATTTTATTCCAAGTCGTTCACTAGAAGGCAGTTATTGATTTACATCACTCTCTAAGTCCAAAATTATCCTTCAATTCCAAAAAGAAGTTTTATGTCTGATAAAGAATGAATGAATGAATACCTGGTTTGATTGTTTACAAAGAATCAATAAAAATGATTGCAAAAATTAATTATAAACAAGCACCAAACACTTCATCACTATACTCTAAAGTATCTCTTTATAAGTTATATTACTAATACTTACATAAAAATACACTACCAACTAAGATTACATAGCATACTAATTTAACTTACTATGCTGACACCTACAGTAACACATATAATAACTATAGTGACAGATGCAAATGTTGCTGGACCCCAGAAAAATTATATACAAACTAAAAGAGGGAAACCAGGGTCTGTAGTGATGATTATTTCACATACAATGACATCTTATTCTGTTAGTAAAGTTATGAAGTTATTTACATAAAAGTAAATGGCTGTACTACGTATATATATATAGATATTATAATTATTTTATACAATTTCAATTTTGTCTTTACTTAGTATCTATATTCTCACTCTCTCTTTCTTCACCATACGTATTTATACCCTCACTCTCTCTCTTTCCACGCTACTCCTCTTTTGCCTTTCTTCTTCTTCTTCTTTGTCTTATTCTGCATTAAGTCTTAGCGACACTTTAGGATGATAGGTGATTAACTGCTGTCATTACCCTTCTTAATTAATCAAAAATTTGTTTAATTTGCAGGCACGCTTTTTAAGGGATACACAGCATCCAGAGGGTGGGACCAGACCTCTACTAAGCGCGTCTAATTTGTCATTAGGCTGCTTAATTATGTATTATTAAGCATCATATCAGAGGACCTTTCATCCCGCGCACACACACACCCCCGGGCCCCCGACCCCAATGCTCATGCTCATACTCATGCTTAGATTATAAGGTTCGGTTGTTTCGGGCATCTAGTGCCTGTGACGACTGCGCCTTATATTAACAAAAACAATATATATTGCAGCGCATGATCTTCAGCGAACGATGTAATGCTATTCGAGCGTCGCATCTATACTGAAATTGAGTTACTGCTATACAACAAAGGGAATTTTGACCCTCAATTCGAGGGTCATAATTTGTTTGAAAATAAAATAGATTATGGAAAATTAAAATATTTATATAATACTATACAATTATACATTTAATTTGAAATTATATAATTGTATACTTGATTTTAAAAATAAAATAGATTATCGGGATTGTACCCAAGCCTGTTGGCTCCTAAGCATTAATGTTGTCCTTTTCCGATTGAACCATGGTGGTATCCGTGTTTACGCAACGGAACCTGTCACATCGGCACTGGTTGAAAGAAATATCTTTTATCGGAGGAGGGAGAGGTTTATATATTCATGTACACTTTAGCTGAGACGTAGATGTCTCCATGTAGACCTTATATCCTTGATTCATTGAGAAAAATGTTTAAAAAGTTTTAAAATAAAAAAAATTGTATTTATCTCCCTGTTTATTTTAACTCTTCTTCCCCTTCCTTCCTTCTCCTTCCCAACCTCCTCGTCCTTCATGATAGCTGCGTAGAGGGAAGGTGGTATAGGAGGGGGCATTGTCAAGATGTACGTAGTTGTAGACAAAGGGGAGGCTGCTCCAATTGTGGTAGGTGGACTCATGGCTGAACTTGGGATGGGTGCAAAGGATGTCGAAGTTTGGGGGAAGGGAGTGGAGGAGGAGGGTGCGGGGGGGAACTTTTTGATAGAGAGGATGTCGATGGAGAGAGTGTTGTGGAGGAGGTTGAGAGGACATTTGAGTGCTACTCGTAGGTCTTTGAGGAAGGAGGCATTGAGGGTGTTAGTCATTGAGGAGTGGTCCCATGGGGGGACCACCGTCCCAGCATGGATAGTGTGCTTGCATGCGGCGTGAGGGGGGCCAGTGATAAGGTGAGGAGGAGGTCAGTGATAGGGTGAGGAAGAGGAGGTTGATGACGGTGGCTGGCGAGGGAGACGGTCACCGACCATCATCATGGAAGTTTGGGAGGAGAGAAAGGTGGAGTAGAGATGGTAACTTGAACCCGACTGGGATTGGGTATTTATTTTATCCAAAAAATCCAATCAGGTTTGGGTATGGGTATGGGTATAAATCTATACTTGATTACCCAATTCGAGTACACAAATAAAATTCTCATTTACTCAAAATATATAAGTCATACCCTAAGTTTCTCATTTCCTCAACTTTAATCTCCCTCGTAATTCCCTCCATGATTTTGAAAGTTGGAAGTATTTTGAAAGTTTGTATTGAACATTTATTTCTCTTTTTGTTTGAAATATTCTTATATTTTATCTTTCTTTGTACATTTTTGCTTTTACTTTTGATATATGTCCCATGAAAAGCTCTTTTTTAAATAACTTTAGTAGGGATCAATAAAATTATAGTAATCCGAGTCTTTATGTTTTGAGCTTGTTAAAAATAAATAATCAATGAATCATGTTATAAATTTTTCTTTTCTTTTTTAACTCTAATTTGGCTATGATTTGATTATAATATTAATTCATAAAAGGATACCGAAAAGATAGATGGGTATATCTTCAGATTTTTGTATTCGATGAGTAAATAGGTATAATACAGGTGTGCTTTTTGCAAATAGATATGTGTAGGAATTTAGCCAAATCCAACCCATTTGCATCCCAATGAAGAAGGAAGGAAGGAAGATGAGTTGAAATACATAAGATAAGTACAAATTTGGTTTTTTTAAATTTTTTTAAAAAATATTTTTCATTAAATTTAACAATGGGATATACCATCGTAACAAGTAACTTTATAAAGATATATAAATAAATATTAAATACATGAATAGATATGCATCATATTGATAGTTTACCAAAATATACATGTAAAACTCTCCTTTCCTTTTTTGTACTCATTTAGACTAGCACGATGGTGATCGCTACCACTCGAAGATTGAGCCTCGATTTTCAAATGTAACGATTGAGAATCTTAGGGAGGTCATAACGAAAGCTGTTCATTGAAGGGGAAAATACGATCGATGACATTTCCATTAATTTTCATTCGTATAATTATGTTGCATAAATGCATATCAAGTCTTTTGTAATTAGTTTGTAATTATAGCATTTGCAAGGCTACATTTCGGATCAACTCATAGGTATGATTGGTATATGGGATAGATGGAGAAATCCTATGCTTGGCTTAAAGAAGTCCGACAATTGTTTTACTCCAGGTTGGATGGGAAATTTGAGGATTTCCTAATTTTGACTTTGAGGTGGGAGGGAGTCATCCCATTAACTTATACCATGATTTTGCATTTCTTTATATATTTATTTTGATGTGAGTTAAAGTATGTTTACCATTAGTTATATGAAATTAGGGAAGAAATGCTCTATTTGGTATTAGAATTATGTGATAAAAGAATTCTGATGGAAGGCAACAAATCCTACGATAGAAGTGATTCCATGGGAAAAGGGAAGGCAAGCTTGTGAGACATCGTCTCCACTTATCCCCCTTTATCCCTTGATCATAAAATACTACCAAATATTAAGACACTTACATTCTGAGTTAGGATTTTTGTTTCTATGTTTTTTTTAAGTATTAGAATCCATGTTTAAAGATCCGACAAACTTTACGCTAGATGTCGGCTACTTAATGCAACCCTCCTCCTTTACACGGGCTTGTGATTGGCAATGAAAAGACACATGAACCTTAACATAGGTAAAGATATATATATCAACCTCATAAAGGATATATACTATGGAGCAGCAGCTTGTGTAAAGACTAAGGATGATTTGATGAACTACTTTGATATCACCATTGGTTTGCATCAATGTTCGACTTTAAGCCCTTATCTTTTTGCCTTGGTCATGGATGAGTTGACGAAGCATATCCAAGTTAAGGTGCCTTGGTGTATGCTTTTTGCTGATGACATTGTGTTAGTTGATGAGATAAGAAATTGAGTGAATAGAAAACTTGAACTTTGGAGAGAAGCCCTGGAAGATAAAGGATTACGAATAAGTAGGAGGAAAATTGAGTATATGGAATGCAAGTTTAGTAGCAGAGGGAACAATGAAGGGATTGATGTAAAAATTGGAGAAGAGTGCATTCCAAAGAAAGATGTTTTTAAGTACTTGGGATCCATTTTCCAACATGATGGTGGAATTGATGGAGATGTTACACATAGAATTAATGCAAGGTGGTTGAAATGGAGGGGTGCATCTGGTGTTCTCTGTGATAAGAGGGTTCCTTTAAAAGTCAAAGGAAAATACTATCGAGCTGCGGTAAGACCAACCATGTTGTATGGTTCTGAATGCTGGACTATAAACTATAGGCATGTACAGAAGATGTCTGTGGCAGAAATGAAGATGTTAAGATGGATGTGTGGTCATACAAGAAAGGACCGTATTTCAAATGAGATTATTAGAAAAAAGTTTAGGATGGCACCGATAAAGGATAAAATGAGAAAGACACGTCTAAGGTGGTTTGGACATTTACAAAGAAGGCCACTAGATGCTCTAGTTAGGAGATGCGAGAAGTTGGAAGCTGAACTCGCTAAGAGGGGGCGAGGAAGACCAAACAAGTGTTGGAAGGAAACTATTAAGTATAACCTCGATTACTTTAATTTAAGTCCTGAAATGACTGAAAATCGATCTGTTTGGAGGCAAGGAATCCATATAGCTAACCCCACTTAGTGTGGGAAAAGGCTTGGTTGTTGTTGTTATTGTTGTTTTTCTTAAGTATTGTGAGCTTAAGTTCAGAGATTATATGTATATCTATTGGGGGTTCTTTACAACTCTTTTCTAAACTCAAGAAAAATGAAAATACAACTTAAAAACATCCATCAGACATCTGAAAGGGTTTCTAAACGTCTAATATTTGACTTTAAGTCATCTGACACTATAATTAGATGACCAATTACCATAAACTGTGACTTAGCTTGTTAACCACTTTGGCTCCAGACGAATAGATATAACTCCAGACGTTCATATATCACTTCAAACGTATGATGGATGTTTTTGAGTTAAATTTTTGTTTCTAAGTTTTTACTAAGTGTTGTAAGCCTAAATCTAGAGATTATATGTATATCTATTGGGGGTTCTTCAAAACCCAATCATGTGGAAGGAAAAAATAAGGTAGTCTGAATTCCTGTAATTGAGATGTGAATAAATCTGTGTAAAAATTTAAGAAACACTTTTTAATCTTGCCTCGATCTTTGGTTTCTTCACCTCGTGGCAGAATAATTGAATTGATTTGGTTTTTCCTTCTATTTTGAGTATATAAGGGGTGGTATTTCATATTCTTGTCCCCGCTCTGTACCCACTTGGATTTGGATCTTTAGTACCAATACATTTCTTCCTACAATAACACCTCATCGTATTGTCTCTGAAGTTGAACATGCTACAGACCATCATCATTTTCAGATTGCTTATCGTGCAACCGAGCCATTTCATTTTCAATTTTCTTTTTCTTTTGTTTCCAATTAACATCCTTCTAAGCTTGCTAGTTCTTGAAATAGCCGGCCATTGCCATTCCTTTTTCCCAAATTGGAATACTTTCATTGCTGCCCTTCCAGCCATTGGAGATGACTTCTTGATAATTTTCACTCACAGTCCGTTCTACCCCCATTCTCCAAATGCTTGTTGTATGCCTTCTTTCCCTTTGCAATTGCAAAGGAATTAAGCTGTGATCACTTCCCAACGCTGGTAAATGAAGTACCCCTACTTTTGGATATTGAAGACACCAAGCCCCCACGTTAGAGCCTTATCTAGCCTCTCCTTGATCAGAAACTGTGGTTGACGTTTATTTGATCACGTATAAACTTGCCCCGAAAAGACTAGATCCAACGAACCCAACTTGGTAATGAAATTTTTTGGATGTAAAACTTCTCTAGAGGGGGCAGCTGCACCCCCCAATTTATCAACAACTTTTAATATGACATTGAAGTCCCCAGTACATAGCAGATTTTCAGAGTATTTTATCAGCAATCTACTCATCGTCTCCCAAACTTTCGTCCTACCTTTCAGCTTAGAGGAGCTGTAAATGCAAGCCATGTGCCAAGTAAAACCATTTAGAGATATTTTGACTAACAGACAGTGTAGTTCGGTATATATAACATCTATGAACAATGACCATCTGAATAGCAGTGCAAGACCTCCAGCTCTGCCATCAACATCCACTGACAGACATTGAAAGCCATGAAGTTTCCTCCTTGCCATCTCCATTTTTCTATTCTTAACATGAGTTTCGGAAATAAAAACTAAGTCTGCCATTATAGTTTTAATAAGAGATTTTAAATGGCAAATTGCGGAGGGGGATCCCAAACCTCTGAAATTCCATGCCAAAAAGTTCATTGCTCTGGTGGTAGTTGATATGACTCAGCTACCTGAGGCCCCAACACAATATCAAGCTGTAGTCTTTTCTTCTGCCTCTCTGCTTCCAAACTATCATTATCATTCAACTTTATTCTTTTTCTCTTCAATCCAGTGGTTGCCTGGTTTTGAGCTTAATATCCCTTGCTATTTTCTTAAACCACTTTTTTTATTGAATGCATACCCCACATTAGCCACCCTTCTCCTTTATTCCTCTTCAACTATTGAAATATTTTGCATTATAAGTTCATCCACCTGAAGTGTAGGAGACGAATATATAATAGCACGGACCATAACATTGAATAAAGATGCTTCCAATGAGGCAGATTCAGAAATGAAATCTTGGGTAACAGCATTTTGGTCAGACACCATAGAACAGCTAGATTTCGCCACATCCTCCATAGGAGTTGAAAAGGAAGAGGAATTCCCAATGGAAAGCACCAACTCCTTATTCAATAGATAATCTGAAGCATCTCGGATAGAATAACTTAACTTACCATCTTCTTATAACCCAAGTATATTTTCATTCTTTTCTCCTTTTTATTTCCTTCTCTGTATTGGTTCCGCATCAATACCTTCATTTTCTATCTCCACTGAGTAACCTTGAATGGCTCTTTGATCACTTTGAATCATTTCTTGAGCATTTTCAGAATTAATTTTTTTCCCATTTGACCCGGCATTTTCTTATAAAACGATCTTCTTTCTGCTCTTAAGGACTCATCACATTGATATTGTATTTTCTCTTCCAAGATTCTCCTCGCTTCTATAGATGAGAGTTTTGCAATCAGATTCTTAGCCTCCATCAGATCATCACAATCGAGCCTTTCATGACCCATTTTGCCACAATAGGAACAAAATCGCGACAACTTATCATAACAGACAGGAATAATAACAGAACCACCGTGAACCAAATTTAACTTGACTTTTCATATCAAAGGTTTACCCACATCCAGGTCAACTTTCAGCCTAACCAATTTACCTCCTCTTTTTTCATCCAGGTCTATATCATTAACTACCACAAAAACATTCTCAGCCCTTTTTAGTACTGAACTACATCTATAATCTGGGGTAAGATTAAACAACTGGATCCAAAGGTTGACAGTGTTAAATTTATAGTCTGTTGGCTTTATCCCCAGCCACCCTATCGTACGATATATCAAGTCCCCATCAAAGTGCCATGGGCTCTTATTTACAACCATACAAACCTCTGACTCGCTTTTAAACTCTGCCATCCAGGTTGTTTTTGCCACCTCAGAAATGAATGGTACTCGCGAAAAGGTCCATGCTTTTGTTAGGACTTCTATAATGGCTCTGCTCCTGACTTTTCCACCAATTAAAATTGCAAAAACTATGCATCTTTTCCATTTAGAGGGATCCTTTAAGTCATTTGTGGCCACATAATTTATTGCGACTTCTCATTCCAGATGTAGCAACTTCTTGATACCTTCAACTATCTCTTACTCAACCTTATCCATAGCTCGACCCCAAAACCATTGAGAAGGAAGAAATAGTGCCTAAAAGGAAGTAGACAGAAAACGACGGTTAGATGCTACTTGATGAGGAGCAAAAAGTACTCTCAGAAGTAGAGTTTCGCACAAAGTCCAACGGATCCATTTCTCCGATGGCTCGGTGAATCCAACTACCCGACTATCCAAAACCTAGGCTCCAGGCGGACATGACCCGCTAGAGGATCCGGTTGACCAGAGTTGAAGAGGCGGCAATGACATCCACATCAGAGATAACGGTTTACACTGTAAAGGCTATTTACAGCGAAGTAACAAACGAGCTACGGAATCCACAAAGTCCGTTATAAAATAAAAAGTTGTTGCGATATTTTTTGTATTATAAATAGAGGAGAGAAGCCTTTAAGAAGGGGCTTTAGGCATTTTCTGAGAGAGAGAACAAGAAGTGATTGTATTGCCAACCACCATAGTAGAATCTTGGGAGCATTACCCTCCCCCTAGACGCACACCCCTTCGGGAGGAACTGGGTCACCAATTTCTTGTGCCTCTATCTTTATGATTGCTTGTGATATTCGTTGATTCAAGTCCCCTGTTGATTAGGGTCTCGATCAATTGGCGTCGTCTATGGGAAACGACTATTGTTTAATATCGTTTCCTTAATTTGAATTGAAGCAGTGGCTCCCACAACTCGAAATTCCACTCGCGCTAACCCCAAGAAGGCTACCCCGGAGGAGTCTAGCATTTCGGTGTCCAGGGAACACCATCTGCATGCTGGACCTAGCAAGGAGAAGCTCGTATAGCCCAGCTAGCAACCTGAGCCTTCTTGTCCTGAGAATCCTCAGCGAGACTCTCTCCTCGAGATGCAAGAGAGGGAAGAGGAGTATGAAGCTAGGCTGGCAACTCTGAAGGTTGAACAACAGTTGATTGCAGATCAACTCCTTGAACTCAAGCTGATTAAAGAAAATTGCAAGATTCAACTAGAGGAGCCCCAAAACTCTAGTCCTACCAACAACCAAGTGAAGTGGCGTCGTATGGTAGAAGAGGAGAACGCTCACCTGCTCGAATAGCTCGAGAAGCTAAAACGCGAGCTTAATAGCCAAAAAGGGGAAGTTCCTCCTAGCCGCCTAAAGATCCCCATTTGCCTTGATTAGAGGAGTAGTCTGGGGCTCACCCATAGTGACCAAAAGAGGGGGCTCGCTAATCGAGATGAGAGGCATATGTCACCACCTACCCCTTTACAGAGGAGGTAATGACGACACCTTTGCCGGAGAAATTCAAGCAGCCCGTTATGGCTCAATATGACAGAACGATAGACCCCAATAGCTTTGTGGGGAGCTACTGCAAGTTGATGCTAGTTCACAGCTATTTTGACCGAGTGCTCTGTCGAGTATTCCTGTCATATCTCTCCAGCATGGCTCACAAATGGTTCAACGAGTTGCCCACAGGACATATTCCTGCTTCCAAGAATTGGCAGATAAATTCTACTGGTACTTCACAGGACAACAGCATGTTAAGGATAACCCAGAAAGGCTGTCAAAGATCCGACAATGTAAAAATGAGTCTTTCTGGTCATATCTAGATCAGTTTAAGGCTTAGTACTTCAAGTACAAAAGGCCCCACGATGCCATTGCCATCTAGTACTTCAAGTTAGGCCTCTTGACTAAGAGGTTCTAGTACAATATTGACAACTTTCCGCCTAAAGATATGGTGGAATTATGGGACCAAGCTGAGGTTTATAGAGCAGGATGACTCGTTCTGCTCCCGTAGTTGGCTGGCGAATGGATACAAAGATGACTTTAGCTCCACGGAGGAAAAGAGTCATGGGAGAACCAACTCGTATATCCGTCTGTGGAGGCAGTCGCTTCAATAAACGGAAGGCAAACTTCCAAGATCAGAGGAGTGAAAGGCCCAGCAAGGGTCGAAACAACAAGCCCCACTAGCCCAGGTGGGAGTTCTTTGAAGAATACACTCCCCTTGTCATGAATCAGGTGGATGTGTTGGTGGAGGTATGGTCCACCGACAAAGATCTTCTACCTCTACCAAAGTCTCTCAAGAAGAAGGTTGACACTGGGCCCTACTACAAGTATCATCAGACCCGAGGATATGCTATGGAGGAAGACTGTTGGGATCTATGTGACCAAATTAAGTCCCAGATCCGGCACGGAAACTTGGCCCATTTCGTCAAGGGGAATGAAGGCCAAGATAAGGGTAAGAGACCTATGGAGGGTCCAGAGAAGTACCATAAGGAGAATCTTCAACAGCTTTGGGGGGTCAATATGTTCATTGTAAAGCCCATCAAATTGAGTCTAAAGACCATCAAATTGAGCAAGTGGTGTCTCCATGGCTCCCCCTGCGAAATATCACCGTCACGTCCTCGTGGTGAAGGTAGACTACCCCATAATACTCACCTCCCACTGCCTGAATCAATGGGTGTGGAGGTCGAGGTCATTTTCGAGGTCAACGCTGCCTTAAGCCAGCAAATTGCTCCTCCCAAGTGGATTCCTCGCAGCGTGTTCCCCACCCTTCAATGGGGAGAGAGAGGCTCTATCAAGAAGGCAGCCTTAAAGTTGTTCTTTGCATTGCCAAACTCGGTAGAGCACATGGACCCACTCCTGGTGACTCTTGTTGGGAAGGCAACTCCATCCTAGGCTCATGGTGGATGAAGGCAGTGTAGTGGACATTTTATTCTGGAAATCATTGCTAAGGTTGGGATTCAAAGAACACCTTTCCCTATCAACTTACCCGATTATGGGGTTTGGAAATCACAAGGTGACACTAAAAGGAGAGATAGATTTACCCCTATCTATCTGTGATGGGGATAAGCACCTGAACAGAATGGCCACATTCATCATGGCTAGGTTGAAGGCGGCATTTGATGGCATCATCAACCACCCAACAACCCATGCCTTCCGAGTGATCCCCTCCTTTTATTTCCAATTCATGCTCTTCCAAACTCCATGAGGAGTGGGGATAGTGCATGGGGATCAATCGGCTGGGTGCGAACTACTTTGGATCGAATTGGAGTGATCTATGGAACCAAGGTCGCCAAAGACACAAAAATGGGGAAAGAAAAGAAGCCAGGTGTAACGAACGCGTGCCCCAAACGTCTTTTAAGACGTCTGGGAGGTGGCCCAGACGTCGTACCAGACGTCTGGGATAACATCCAGACGTCTGACAAGACGTCTGGGATCGTTTCCAGACGTCTGGAAATTCGTTAATTTCGACACGCGTGGGTCAGCGCGCAGACCGGATATTCGCTTATTCCCTCTTTCCCTGCGGCTGCAGACGCCTGCCGCGTCCTCTCTCTCCTCCTCGCGCTGCCTTAAAAGGCCACGCGCTCCCTCCCGTCGTCTCCACCATCTCCTCCCTCTTCTCCTTCAGCCAGTGAGCGTGAGCGCAAGCGCGAGGGCGACAGCGGCGGCCGTAGTAAGCGCGGAGGAGGTGCGGCGTGCGAGAGCGGAGCTCTGCCGTAAGGGCGAGCTTGCCGGGGCTGCTAGGGCCGGCCGGCGGAGGGCGCGGGGGGGCACGGAGTGACGCGGAGGGGGGACTGCTGCGGTCTGAGCAGCAAGCGCGCGAGGTGTGACGCGGGCGGCGTCGCGAGCGGAGGCCGAGTGGCGCCCTGATTCTGGAAGAATGTCCAGAATCAGACGTCTGGGTTGATAACCAGACGGCGAGGGCGACGTTTGGAATACCTTCCAGACGTCTGAAAGGTGAGTTTTCCCTCTTCTTCTTCCTTCCTGTCGACTGACCGTACTGAGGGAGGGAGATGGGTGTGCGCAGGCTCGGTGATTCGCCATCCAACGCGAATCAGGCGTCTAGCTGTTGTACCAGACGGCGGGAGCGACCTCCAGACGTCCGGGGTGACCATCGGACGTCTGGGAGCTAGGCCAGACGTCCCCACAAACTTCTGGACGTCTAGGAAACCACGCTGAGCAGGTAATTCTCTGATCCACTTTTTAAGATGTCTGGAAGAAGTTCCAGACGTCTGATTTTACACAGTGTCGTCGTTTTCGGCCCGTTTAGGGCCCGTTCGGGTTCCGTTTTCCGCGATTCGAGTTGCGTTCTTTTCAGAATTAATTCCTCTACCCGTCTACAGTAGCTATACACTGTTTTGAGACACTCCTTGTGTTTGATCCTTGTGATAGGACCTCCTTCAGTTGCAGTCTTGGGAGTCGCGGAGGCACGCGGGATTCCCGATCACGCCCCATTACTCCCATTGTACCTGGTAGAGTGGCTTTAAATTATTAATAAAATATGTTAAATTATGAAACCATAAATAGAACTTAGGACGTTGCATGAATCCTAGGAATGAGAAATAGATGGAATGATAGCTCCTAGGTGTTGCATGAATCCTAGGGCTGGAAAACTAGATTGTATGATAGATCTTAAGATATGGCATGAATCCTAGGATGGGAAAACTAGTGGAATGTATAATACTGCAGTCTTGGAAAATGGAAAGAGATATAAAGCTGCCTGTAATTTGAATTAACAGCTGCCTGTTGTGAATAAATAACGTGGTTGAGAACATGGGTTGTAAGAATGTGAAACTGGAAAGTGAAACCTGGATGTTTGAGTAAAAAGGATGGAACCCTACGGGGAAGTAGGAGAAGAACTCCTGGAAAGTGAATGGAATAGTATTGGGAAAGTGAGCTGGCCCTTGAGTACGGAGTACCAAGGAGAGCGACTGTCCCCCTGTTTAGTGCAGAGCGGAGCCAGCCGCCCCAGGGACCCGGGGTTAGGACTGGCCACTCTGTACCGACTTGTTGGCCCTCGCGTACGTAGTACCGAGGAGAGCTACTAGTGTAGGGAGGTACTAGCTACCCCACGGGCCCCGGGGTTCTGCTAGCCTCCCACACAGACTTGTTAGGCCCGCTGGGGCAAACCAGGGTAGTCAGGCGAGGGTGCGCGGACTGTGGAGGGGCAAGGCCCCGGTTTGGTTACTGTGGAGGGGTTGGACCCCTGTTACTGAGAGGGCTCTGCCCTGGACTGGTTCCGTGCTGTGCTTTGGGCGCACCCGTTAACGGAAACGACTGACCGCGTGCCAGTACGGGTTAGCTACCTGTGCGTTTATCGCACGTGCTGTAGTCACCAGTACGTCTGTCAGTGACCTTGGGGTGGTTGACTGAGGGTAGGATCACCACGGGGGACTCTCCCGGCCAGGAGAGCACCACGTGCTACTTCTACTTTTTGGAAAAGACTGCAATCAAGATCGTTCCCACGAGGAACATTCGAGATCAAGAAAAAGATCTGGGGAATAAATGAAATAATGAGACAATTGAAAGATGTGAATAAAGAAAGTAATAGAACATAACAGCTACTGTACACTCTACTGTTGTCTTTAGTTTTAGTTGCCACTCTACTCAGCGCTTTGCTGACGTGTTACACTCTTTACTTTTTTCAGGACCAGGTGTTGAGCAGCCAGGGCCAGCGGCTGCAGAGGACGCTGGGCCGAGTAGGGTCCAGTAGAGTTACCACTGTCTTTTGTACCTCTTTGTTTCTGTTATAGTGAGTAGTTCTTGTTTCCGCTGTACTTTTCTTTACCTGCAGTTCATGTTATATGATAAATGTTGTTCTACTGTTGTGGTGGTATATACTGTAGTAGTTTCTTTCCTTACTGCTGTACTTTCTTACTGTTAGTTATATTCATGCTGAATGTGATTTATTTTTACTGCTCTTTTGGTTACTTCCTCGTTGGACGACTAGGTCTTGGGATTAGTCGAGTCGGTCCGGTTCTCGTGTCTCGTAGGGACTCGGAACCGGGTCATTACACCAGGTCCAGACGATTCAGCTGGAAATGAACCTGACTGATCCTCCGGCAACGTCAAAGCTTCAGTCCGGATCTTTAGCCATGGCTATTTAGTTATATCCTGACGACGCAACTAAGCTCGTCAAAATCAGGGCAGACCTTGATCCCTTCGAAGTCTAAGAGCTACTACTTTTGTTAAGGGCCAATACGGATGTGTTTGCTTGGTCAACCAATGACTTGCTGAGAGTGGACCCATCCTTGATATGGCATCACCTCAATGTCCAGACAAATGCTCAAGTAATGAAACAAGCCCGCAGGCATAAGTTAGTTGAATAATAACAAGTAGTTGAAGCAAAATCTAAAAAGCTCCTGGAGGCTGGATTCATTGAGAAATCCCTGTACTCGACATGGCTATCCAATGTAGTCATGGTGAAGAAGGCAAACAGCAAGTGGTGGATGTGCGTCGACTTCACCAACTTGAATGAAGCTTGCCCTAAAGATGACTTCCCCTTGCATAGGATTGACGTGTTGGTGGACTCATGTAGTGGCCAGTCCCACATGTCCTTCTTGGATGCCTACAGCAGATACCACCAGATAAGCCTTTCACTAACAGATTGACCTCATACCTCCTTTATAACAGATTGGGGTCTATTTCAATATAGATTCATGCCTTTTGGCTTGAAGAATGCTACAACAACTTACCAATGCCTTGTAAACATGATTTTTTCCCATTTAATAGGAAAATTATTTGAGGTGTATATTGATAATATGTTGGTGAAGGGATCAAATTCTCGCAACATCTAGAGTCCTTGGCGGAGGTGTTCCATGTCTTAAGGGACACCCGCCTCCGTTTGAGCCACACAAATGAATCTTTGGCGTTTCAGTGGGAAAATTCCTAGGCTTTCTGGTTTCTAACAGGGGAACAGAAGCCAACCTTGGCAAAATTCGGGTAATCATGGCTCTAGAATTGTCGAACACTCTTTAAGGGATACAGTGGCTAGTCGACAAGATCACTTCTTTAAGTCAATTCTTATCTCGATCTTCCGACAAAAATCTCCCCTTCTTTGAGTGTATAAAAAAGGGTAAAGGCTATACCATTGCCCGTTGGACTCATCATTGCTAGAAGGCTCTAGAGGAGGTAAAGGAAGCTCTTAAAAGTCTTCCCATTTTGATGGCTCCTATGGCCAGGGAGTCTTTATTCATTTACCTAGTGACGTCCATGTCTGTCATCAGCGTTGTTCTAGTGGGTGAACGAGGAGGGCAACAACCAGTATACTTCATTAGTAAGATCTATCAAAGTGCAGAAGCTAAGTATACGGTGATCGAGAAACTTGGGTTGGCCTTGGTGACTGCTGCCAAAAAGCTATGCCCGTACTCCCAAGCTCATTCAATAGTAGTTTTATGTAACTACCCTTTGTGCCAAATGTTGGATAAACCCACAGGTCAACCCAACAGATAAAATGGGCATGGAATTGACAGAATCTGACATTCAGTACTAGACAAGGAGATCAATCAAAGGTCAAGTTTTGGCAGATTTCGTAGCGGAATTCATAGACCCAGATGCTTCCCTCTATCTGCTTTAGAGGTTGTATATAGATGGCTATTCTATAGCAACTGGGTCTGGGACAGGCATAGCCTTAATCGCCCCAAATGACACTACTCATAGGTACGCCGTCAAGCTTATCTTTCCCGCCTCCAACAATGTGGCAGAGTACAAGGCCATGTTAGCCGACATCCAGGTGGCCAAGTCAAGAGGCGTCTCATCACTGGAGATTTGTATGAACTTCCAGTTGGTTGCCAACCAAGTTAACGGCAAATACCAAGCTAGGGATCCGAATATGATTTTATATGCTGACAAGGTCAAGGAGAAGTTGTCATATTTCAAGACTGCCTCGGTCAGTTGAATACCCCGATCCGACAACCCCTTGGTGGATGCTCTTGCCCACCTAGCATCAGTAATCTCGCTTGAACAGGAAGAGGACATATGCCTCCAAACGTTAAAAGAGCCATCGATACTCGCTCCCAGAATGTTTAGGATAGAATAATCCACGTCTTGGATGATGCCTATCATTAAATACTTGAACACTAGCGAGTTACCTCAAAAGGAACCGTAGCCTAAGGCATTCTACCTAAAGGCCTCTAGGTATACCTCGATAGAGGGGAAACTATACAAGTTTGGATATTCCATCCCCTTGTTGCATTGCCTTGCACAGGAGGAGGCATCATAAGCCCATGAAGGCATATGCGGGAATCATGAAGGGTACAAGGCACTCCTGGCCTGGTTATTTCAGGAGGGGTACTTCTGGCCCTAAATGAAACAACATTGTAAGGAGTTTGTGCGCAAGTGTAATAAGTGCTAGTAGTTTGCTTTGCTGCACCACTTACTACCTGGAAAATTAGTGCCCATCATGTCACTCATCCCTTTTGCAAAATGGGGAATGGATTTCATTGGTCCTCTCTCACTAGCATCGGCTAAAAATTGCTTCATCCTGGTTGCAGTGGATTACTTCTCCAAGTGGGTAGAAGCCGAGGCCATGGCTAGCCTAATAGTCGACAGGGTCATGTCATTTGTCAGGAAGAATATCGTAGCCTGGTACGGAATACTACAAACCATTGTACGGACAATGGTACCCAGTTTGCTTGTAAGAAGTTTGAAGAATTTTGTGTAAGCTGGGACATCCGCTTATGCTTCATGTCTGTGGGATAGCCCCAAGCAAACGGACAGGCGTAAGTAACCAACCGTACCATCATCTCAACGCTAAAGCGATGGCTAGACTCTTTAAAGGGAAGATGAGCCGAAGAATTGGCAGACATATTGTGGAGCTACAGGACTTACCAGAGGACTTCCACAGGTCACAGACCTTTTAGCCTAGTGTATGACATGTAAGCCCGGCTACCTATAGAAATAGTCCTTCCCACATATCGTACACAACTGTACTGATGGGAACACCATCATGAGCCCTAACTAGCTCATTTTGACCTAATGAAGAGAATAAATGCTCCTACATAACCAATTGAAGGTCCTAATTTACTACATAACCTTTCAGAGAGAAAAATAAGAAACTAAGGGTAAAACTGTAATTTTACCAATGCAGTACAACAACGGGTTTTCTAAAGGGCTAAACAAAGGTCAAATGATCTTAATAAGATAATAAGTGGGTTGGATGAGACAGAAAAGGGTTTGTGTATACCCTGTGAATTAAATGACTTCTTGAAACCCTAAAACAGACCCACTTGACTAACCAAGGTTCTGGTTAGGATGAAATTCACCTAAATCCTCTAAAAATCATAGAAAAATATTCTCTAGGGTTTAAAACTTTCAATTTGCCGTTGGAATCCATCTTGACCTAGAATGGGGTCTCAAATAGATATTTGCCCTAAATTAGGTTTTTGCATAAATTTCCCAGTCAAATGTGGTCAAACCCAGAATCCAACTTTACCATTGGATTTTTTAGGTCTAAATTAGGTTTGTACCAAAATTTGGACCCAAGATGAATTTGCGTTAACCTAGTTTGCAAAAAGGTCCAGCCCCATTACATTTGTACCCCTATCTTTCAAAAGCCCTTACACACTGCCCCCTAGCTTCTTCATAATTTTCGCAATTAGGTCCCTCCACCATTATAGCAGAGGAATCCTACTCCGGCGAGCTTTGGAAGGTGGTTTCTCCCTGATTGCTCAAAGAATCCCCTTCAAAATTGGAAGGAAGATTCTCTGAGAAAATCCCTTCAATGTGAATCCAGTTTGATGCAATAATTTCTTCCCAATCTCTCATGCGAATGCATGAGAGATTTAGGTCTCTTTTGAGTTTCCTTCTCCGGCGAGCATGCCTTGCTTGGAAGCTTGGCTTCCAAGCATAAATCCCCCTCTAGAGATCTATTTAAGAAGCCCCAGATCCAACCGCATTCCCCAAGCTTGAATTCGACTAGAGACCCTCTCAAATTCTTCTTTCCTCCTCCAACCTATTCGCTATTCAAGCTCCGACGACCTTCCCTACTCTCCCTCGTCGTCTAACCACAATACCAGTGGCAGACACTTCCTCCTTGCTTTCGTCCGCGTCGCGCAGCACCCTCCGACGCTCCTGCCCCCCTTCATCCTCGCCGACCGTCTCTCTCTGAGTGCCTTCGTCTCCGGCGTCGGCTACACCTCGACCAACGTCACCTCTGCCTCCCTTCATCCACTATTACCTTAGATAAGCTCCCTTCCCCCTCTACTTTCTTCTCCACTCTGTACTTCCCTAAATCGACCATTGCCGACCTCCATCACCCTTATCTCCTTCATCTCCGGCCACCACCTCTGGCTAGGCTGCTCCACCTCCACTGGCCATCCCACCCCTCGCTGATGAGAGCCTCATCATGAGCCATAACTAGCTCATTTTGACCTAAGAAAGAGAATAAAAGCTCCTACATAACCTAGAGAAAAGCTTAATTGAAGGAATAAGTGTTCTGAGAAGAAAACATGAAATAAAGGTTAAAATTGTAATTTTACCATTGCAGTACATAAACAGGATTTCTAAGAGGCAGAACATAGGTCAAATGGTCTGAATAAGGTAAAAAGTGGGTTGGTTTAATCAGAAATGGGTTTATGTGCAAACCAGGAATTAAATAACATCTTGTAACCCTAAAACAGACCCGCTTAATTCAACAAAGTTCTGATCAGGATAAAAATCAAGTAAACCCTCTAAAATTCATGGAAAAATATCCTCTAGGGTTTAGAACATTCAATTTGGCCCTTAGAACCTAGTTTGACCTAGATTGGGGTCCTAGCTCATTAATTGACCTAATTTGGGTTTTTATGCAAAATATCTAGTCAAACATGGTCAAACATAAAATCCAACTTCACCATTGGATTCCTTAGGTTCAAATTAGGTTTGTACCAAAATTTGAACCTAAGGGGAGGTCATCTTGACCTACTTTGCAAATTAGTACACCCAATTACATTTTGGTCCATATCTTTTGAAAACCATTGCACAGACCCCCCTAACTTCCTCGCCACTCTTAAAAGCAGGTCCCTCCACCATTAATGGGGAGAAATCCTACTTCGGCGAGGAATGGAGGGGGAATACTCCCTGATTCCTCAGAGATCTCCTAGATTTGGAAGGGAGATTCTTTGAGGAATTCCCTTCCATCTGAGCGTGGTCCTGATCTATGATTTGCACCCAATCTCTCGTGCGAATGCACGAGAGATTTGGGTACCTAACAGACTTCCATCTCTGGCGAGGATTCCCATGCTTGGAAGGTTGTCTTCCAAGCACAGGAACCCCTACCAGTGCCTATAAATTGACCCCCAACTCCAGCCGCACCTCCTTAGCTTGACTTGGCCGGAATTCCACCTCGATTTCCTCTTCTTCCCCTCCGGCCAAGGGGTCCAGCGAGCCCCCCTCCTCTTTCTCGTCGCTCTACCACAATACCAGTGGCAGAGCTGTCCTCCCCATCCTCCTCCGCGTCGTGCAACACCTGCGCGAGCAGCCCTAGCCCCGTCGTCGCCGCCGTCTTCCTCACTGGATGCCTTCTTCTCTGACGACAGCAGGTACTGCTAGCATCCCTTTTCTCCCCCTTCGTCTACTTAATTAGGTTAGAACTGTTCGTCTTTATCCCCTCTCCAATTCCCCTCAACCTATTTCACAAAACGCCCCTCGACCGCCATTGTCCACCGCCATCTTCCTCATCTCCAGCCAACCTTCGGCGAGACTCATCTGTCACTTCGCACCTCCACACGTCTCGCCACCCACCTCACAACCTCTGCCACACTCCACTAAACATCCTCCACTCATCCACAGACTGCCGACACCACCACAAATGCCCCCCGACCTAACCCATCAATCTGGCCACAGAGCGACCTAGGCACGCACACTTAGGCCACCCTGTAGCCTGCCACCTACCGCCTCACCTTTTCCGTGACACGGCGAAGGCCCTCCTGTGGTTTGATAGAGCTGCAAGGCCCTTTTTGTGCTGTGTAGGGTTTGAGCTCCAGCCGCCATTAGTGACGGCTCGAGGAGGTTGAAAGCTCGCTCCAGGCTGAAGCACTTCAGGGTCCCAGGTCCAGCAGGTTCGGGGAAGTCTCGCGCATCTAGTTGTCCAAGCAATTGGCGCTGCGAGGCCTGCAGCTACTGCAATTGGACGGAAGATCTCCTGCGGGCGCGCGAGCAAAAGCGGTGGAACATTAGTCCCACCTCGGTAAGTCGTGAGGTGTTGGAGTACTTTAAATTGATTTTGTGATATTGTCTCTTTGCCTTCAAATCACTGGGGTAAGGTCCCTCCTCACCTATCCACTCCTCGTCTGCGATTTCATCCCGCGGACCTGGTAACCCGACCTGACTATCCTCTTGAGCACTCCTCGCGCACCACACCCACATCGATGTGCCTAGACTCGGGTGCGCGACCCAACCCGATTACCTGGCTCTAGGAGAGCATACCGAAGAGAGATTCAGAGAGAGAGAGAGATGCACGGGAAGGGTAGGGGAATAGGTTTTGTTGCGTGGTGCTTGTGCAGGAAGAGGACGCTAAGGAAGAAGTAGCAAGAGAAGGAACCAGGGACTTAGCTGCTGCAAGAGAAGAAGAAGAAGAAGAAGGAAGGCTAAAGAAGGAAGCTTCATAGAGGAAAAAGAGAAGGAAAGGCAAGGTCGAGGGAAGAGGAGAAGCCAAAGAGAAGAGGGAACTGAAGAAGGAAGAAGAAATAAAGAAAGGGAAAGACAAGCAGAAGAAGAAGAAAAGCTGAAGCCAAGGGAAGCAGAGTCAAGGAAGGAAGAAGAAGAAGACCCGCAGAGAAAAGGAGAAAGAAACTGCAGAAGAGAGGCAAGGTAGAAGATAGAGGAAAGAAGAAGGGCAAGAGCAGAGAAAGGAGCTGCAGAGAAGAAACAAGGAAGAAGCACATGGCCAAAGAAGAAAAGAAGAACAGAGGAAAATCAGAAGTCAGAAGAAGAACAAGAAGCAGACAGGAGAAAACATCTTTTTAAGACGTCTGATCCCATGATCAGATGTCCAATTTCTCTATTTTTGCCACAATTAACTTTTAAACTCATGCATATATATATTTTGAATTAAGTTTTGAGTAATTAAATGTTCAATTACATTCTTGAGATTAATAATAAATTCCATTTGCTCCCTGTGTTCGACCTCGGATACTTTTGTTTTCGAGTAATAAATTCTTATTTGTTGACAACGCTTGGTCACCTATACTACGACGCAAATAACTGTTAAAAACACGATCAAGCTGCGACAACACTCGCCGATAAGCCCATAAGCTTCCCCTCACGCCACTGAACATTTCCCCCCACTTCACACACCACTCCACTCACTCACGCTCCTCACCGAACATACCCACACCTTCTCACATAGTGTGCCCTAGGCACGCTCGCACAGGCGTCCCCATGCCATGCTAACCACCGTAGCACATTCGTCGTGCCTCGATGAAGCTTCTTGAGCGATTTGACGTGGCCGTGAGGCCATCTTTGTGATTTCAGGTACAGGCGTCCTCCGCCACTGGTGACCAAGCTTGAAGCTTGCTCGCCATTGCTCTTGGCCTTGCCAGTTCCAGGCCCCTATCCCAGGCTATGCAGAAGACTCTCGCGCACGACTCTAGGCACTCAATTCCAGTCGAAGGCCGTAGCAGCTGCTGCAATTGGAAGACCACCTCTGCTATGAGCACGCGCAAAGAAGGGTGCGCGGATAGTCCCACCTCGGAAAGTCCTGAGGCTGTGCACCTACATAAGTTGAATTTGCGCCATAGCCTTATCACCTCTAAACCATGGGGTGAGGTCCCTCTCACCTGACTGACCTGGTCTCGTCCACGGCACTACCCACGCAGACCTGGCTGACCCGACCCAACCTACACTCCTCGCCCACCGCCGCACGCCGGTGGGCTTGGTCCTGGGTACGTACCCGACCCGATTACCCGAATACGTGTGACTTTGGGAGAGCAGAACCTAAGAGAGAAAAGAGAGGAGAGTGAGCGTGGGTAGGGGTAGGTTTTGCTGCAGGAGAAAGCTGAAGTGAAAGAGACGCTAAAGCTAAGGTAGAGAAGGAAGAAGAAGAAGAAGCTAAGGAAGAAGGAAGACAGAGGCCAAAGAAAAAGAGAAAGAAAGAGAAGAGGCAGCTGGCAGAGAAAGGCAAAGGAAGAGAGAAGGCAAAAGGTAGGGAAAGATTGTAAAGGAAGAAGACAGAAGCCAAAGGCAAAGAAAAAGAAGAAAAGGAGTAGAAGTAGAAGAAGGAAGAAATAAGAAGAGAAGCAGAGAAAGAAGAAATCAGAAGGAGCACTGTAGCATCAGTTTAAGTCATCTAATTTACAAATCAGATGTCCAAATTGAGTTTAATTCATATTCATATACATTGAGTTCTTTAGGATTTTGTGATCTACACCACCATTTACTTCCATATTTTTGCACTTTGATACTGATATTATTGTATATTCTTTTAAATTCTAAATTGTGATCTTGATTTCTAAATACCAATTTGCTTCCTGTGTTTGACCTCGAACTTCAAATTCGAGTAATAAAATTATATCTGTTTTGAATGCTTTTTTGACTATACTACAACGCAATTACCTTTAAAACCCAATTTAGCGTCCCAAACATGTACGACCTTGATACTAGCGACAATCAAGTTCGCTTGAACTTGGACTTGGTGGATGAGCTAAGGGAGAAGGCATCTGAGTCGATGCTAGGATAAAAAGAAGCGACCGTGACCGCCTACAACAGGTGGGTCTGCAAGTGGAAGTTCTTTGAAGAAGATCTGGTCCTACTGAAGAGTGAAGTCTCCATGCTAAGCAACTTGAGCGAAAAGCTGGATGCCTCGTAGGAAGGGCCTTAAAAAATTTGCAAGGATAGTCCAGGCGACTTCTACGAGTTACAAACTCTAGGCGGCAAGCCAATTCCTCGAACATGGCATGCGAGCAACTTAAGATTGTAACGTGTATAAAAAAATAAATAAGAGAGAAAAAACGTTTTCTTTCATTTCTTGTCATTAAGTGTCTTACATTCTCCAATGAAGGCCATTCCCATCAAATGACCCACAAAAAAAGTAAAAAAGTAAAAAAGGGTGTGTTGGATGCGATTTCTACGCTAAAAGTTTTAAGTTTGAAAACCCTATCATTGTAGTCGCGTAAAAATCCGTCAAACAAATAATTTAACCGCAACTCTAGTGAGTCTCGGGTTGAATACAGGGAGGCGAACGTTTGATTAAGAATCGCATTGGAATTATTCTCACAAAAGCAGATTAGCTGGTTGGAATTAATCTACTAGCTATTATATTTGAAGAATAATTAATATAAGAAAGAGAGAGAATAATGCAAATAAAAAGAAAATAGGGAGAATAAACAAATGCTTCATATCCATCATGTCATTACATCTATGTGCTACACTAGAAAGCAGGAAAGCTATACTAGAAAGAGAAGGAGATGAGAAATTATCCTTGATGAGTGCTTGGAGGACAAGTCGCATTGACAGGATGCCCAGACGAGGGTGGTGAGATGCTGGACGAAAGAGGACGGAGAAGGGCGATGTCGCAACGGGATCCGCTTCCCAAATGGTGGTGAGAAGGCAACCGTGGGTGCTCCACGAACGGAGGTGAGAAGATGGAAAAATTATTTTTATAACTTTAATGGAGCATCCCAGGTTTGGGATGACCTCATAGAGCTTTGGAGGAGGTGAGAGAAGAAAGGAAGGGGTAAAGAAAATGTGAAGGGCGTAGAGCCTTTATGCATACATAGGGGCAAAAGAGGCATTTTAATTGTCAACATTAAACTTTGCTGCCTTTAGTGACGGATACGTGTCATTGTAGATGCACGTTGCTGTAACCGCGTGCCTCATCACCGCCGCTCACTCTTGATCCAAGCATCCACAACATGCCACATCGACCGGCTTTTCTCCTTTAAGCGTTAAGCACTCGATCGCTCCTCATCACGTTCAAGAGATCTCAGCCGTTCGATCAAGAGATTGGACGGCTTAGATGCGCTCAAGCCTCTTCGTCTTTAGCTCAACATGCGCTTGCGTCATATTGGGTGTGCATTGGCGTGTCATCGCATGCATGTGGCGCTACACTTCCATCCAGCTGCCACGTAGCCACTGCTGATGACGTCTATTCATGATCCAACGAGCAAATTTCTCCTGTGCTCGCTCACTACTTCAATTTGAGGCACGTCGTGCTTCGAACCGGCACCCTCTTCTCCACATGAAGGTGTGCAACCAACGTGCTACATGACCTTTTGAGGCACATTTTGGATTTAGTGTTCGTGCTCTCTCAACCATTGGATCTCGATCCAATGGCTGAGATCGCATCTTGATCACGCCTTCAAAGGTGGAGCGGGAGGTTTGGCCGATGTTAGGCGGCTGCCCGTCCATCTTCTCTAACTTGCAGATGGTGCCAAAGATGTTGGATTGGACTGATTTTTACGCCATTGAGTTGCGATCGTCGATCCAAACCTATCCGTGCAGTTGATTTGTTGTCTGAGTTACAGATTTACACCATCTTGGCCCTTGACTTCTGATTTTTCTCGGACTGCATCTGATGCTACGTTGGTCCGATTGGGGTGATCTCGGAGTCGTTGAACTCCGATAGTTGCCCTAATTAGATCTGTATGGTTGGATCTTCAATCCGAGGCTCCGATAAATATTGCCGTCTCCTGACCATAAAAAGGAAAAATTAACCTATAATTTATACAATCTAACCTAAATGCATGATGATGCATGTTATGCAGTATTTATAATGCTGAATGCTTCTATGACACTAGAAACATGCATAAATAGGAATTTTAGTCTAAATAGATATGTGCACATCAAGGGGAAACACAACAGCACTAAGGATGACAAAGCGCTTCACTCAGAGTCTTCGAGGAGATCAACCCGAGGAGTTGGAGGAGGCGAAGAGGCTTCATAGGATGGGCTCACTGGATGGGAAGGTTGCTCCAAGGCTCTTGACGGACCCAGCTTGTCCGCCTCTTTAGGAGTCGGGCTTCCTAGCTGGTCTTTAGGTAACAGAATTGGAGTGTTGTCCGTGATCAAACCTTCAGCTTTCTGTTGATCAAACTCAGACATAAGTTGGTCCAGTGACCAACCACACAACTCCTCCATGGTGGTGTGCTTTCACTCCCAAAGAGCCTACATTGTCGCCAGTGTATAGTTGCCAGCCTCCTTTGGGACAAGGTCTTGGCTTTCTTCCATAGACGAGTCAGAGGCAAAGAACTCCATCACCTTCTCGAGGTCCATCTCCAGTTGAGCAGCATTCTTTAGCTCCAACACCCTTTTTGCCCTATCCTTCGCGATCTGGTGGGCCTTAGCAAGGTCACCCCTTAGGTTTTCCATGACCGCCTCCGCCTTTTCATGACTTGCCTTAAGACTGGCAAGCTCATCTATAGTCGTGCCTAGGTGGAGGCGCTCCTCTTTCAGAGCCACCTCATATCCTTCCATTGCCGAGGACAGGGTGACCCTCAATACTTGCACCTCTTCCTTTAGCCAGAGTACATTGGTACAGGAAGTGTGTAGCCAGTCAGTCAAGTCTCGCAACTTCACAAGATCTCTCTTGTGAATGTTGATAAGACGTTCCTCAAGCTTCTCGGCCAGGGACCCACTCTTATCAACTCCAGAAGAGCCTCCTTCAACTCTTGTTGTAGGCAGGACACCTGGGCGATCGCTTGGTGCTGCAACCGGAGTTTCTTGGTAGCCTCCTTATCACCTTCTCTACCTTCTCTCGAGTGGTAGTAGCTTCTTCGAGCAAGCAGGCGAAGGTTTGTTGCTTCGCCCTGGTGGTCACCGCCCATTTCGTAGCCATGTCAACCGCCTCACAAGAGACATTAGGGTCGATGATATTAGATGATACATCATCGACAGGAATGGAGAAAGACCCAAGGTCTCAACCTATCAAGAAGGAATGATGGGAATTTAATAATCTAGTATCCTGCTGAAGTGGGGATAAAAAACACAGCAAGGAAAAGGACTCACCACACTAAGGTAGTAAAAGAAAACGTGTTTGAAGTTCATCACTCCTTGATGAGGGGTAGCCCAAATAAGGGCATCCTGCAAATGTCGTAGCACCTACCTTTCCAACTGAGAGGCACCATTGGAGGAGCCCACCTAGGTTGGGGTCCCCCGACTAGGCACGGGGCCCTCATGGGTCCCCTCCAGCATGGATCCTCTCACAGACCCGACCGTCTGGCCTATGATTCCAAAATCGCCCCAGCCACTAGGTTCCACCATCACTCGCACCCCTATTGTGCTCCGCCTAAAGTATGGCTAGTTAAAAGTGCTATCACCTAAAATGCCTCCCGATGCTGCTGCCTCCTGTGCCACCTTTGCAAAGGCACCCATAGGACCAGTTGGTGGGGTGGGCAGACCAGAGCTTCCCCTCTCAACCACCTCGCTAAAAGTCTGACGCGGGGAGTTGCCAAGAACAATAGGCTTAGGTAGGGCAGACAGGTAAGGAAAATTTGCTAGGGCATCTGTTGCTTTAACCCCACCAAGGCTTAAGGAGACAGGCGTTGCTGACTCTTCTATAGAAGAAGTCGTTGCACTTTGCCTCTTCACACACTTAAAGGGGACCTCCTCATCTTCGCCACTCGCCACTTCCTTCCTTTTTCCCTCCTTAGGATTGGAAGATCCACTCCCCTTGCCCTACTCTGAGGGCCTACCCCCTACCTCCCCCCACCTAAACCGATCGTGTGAAGAACTACTGGGTCGCTGCCTCAGAGTGTCTGGATGGACAAACCGTCCAAAAGCTAGGAAAAGGAAAAAAAAAACTTATTTAGATGGTGAAGATAAGCTATCTAAAGCTGCTACCTCCCAACTTACATGGAGTGGGATAGGAATAGACAACCCACGTCAACGTCGCCCAAACATCTCTCCACCTCAGCTTTGATCGGGCAAGTGGTCCAAAGCTCATTATCTTATATGCGTCCACCTAAGCAGACGGATCAGTTTTCTTGCAGTTAGGCAGCAAGTCTCTTTCAGGCTGCCATTGCCACTTATAGGGGACTACTAAAGTCTCAACATTGTAGAGGAAGAAAAAGTGGTTATCTTGCCCCTTTGTCTATCAAGAAGATCAACCATTATGTATTTGGTGTGCTAGCTGTACAAGATGTACGTACCAGAGGGGGGCCTACCCCTTTTTACCTTAAGGGGCATGAGCCCAAAAAATAGGCGGAATACATCCAACCGGAGAGCAATTCCCAAGTGAAAATAGATGACAGTGAAGGCATTAAGAATGGGCCAACAATTCAGGATAAGTCGAGAGAGAGCAAGATTGTAATGACAAATAAACGAAACCAAAAAAGGGTTTAAGGGCACTAGCAGGCCATTCTCTATGGCATATTTGCAAATTATAAACATATCCACCCCCCCCCATCAGAACACAGGCCGGTCATGGACTTACAAGGGTAGAACTGGACTCCATCGAGTCTATGCGCCACCAGGAATTCCTTAATGGTAGACTGACTACAAAAGTTAGAAGGAAAACTATACAACTCCATCTCAGGCGTAATGCTTGAGGAGGAAGATCTGGACTTACCCTTACTTGCGAGTCCGGACATCTTCAAGCTTCTGCTACTCCTCCTGACGCAGTGTCTTTGGATGAACAAAACCTCCCACAGTTTGCCGGAGGAGTAGAAGCATGCTCGCAAGGTGGGTCCATGGCAATAAAGGTGAGTAGGTGGGGCATTAACTCTGCCCCACCCCTTATTTATAAACCCCGAGGGGAGTTCTTCCTCTGCGGGGCGTAAATTTCGTAAATGAAATCTTGCGATACGTAATGTGGATTTCAAAAGATCTCGACAGATCTGAAACAACCGTAATCATCATTACGGGCAGTAAATGCCCCTGAGCGCATATCATTTCATCGCAATCATAGTGATTACGTTGTTGTCCATTGCGATATTTGAGGTAAATACGCCTCATGATTATGACAATTAATGCCAGTCCTATCACACAAAAGGACAAAATCAACTCCCGCAGTGATTGGCCACCACTTGCAGAATGTGATGCTTACGTCACATTTATGCCTGGGATGTTGGCCTCTTAAGGCTGACAGGAACTCAGGTAGCAACACGCCTACGTTCCCTTCAATGAAGGTTGGCCTCTTAAGGCCGACTGGAACTCAGGGGATAACATGCCCACGTTCCCTTCAAATTTCAGTATTCTCATACCATATCAGTAATGGCGCCTTGCTCACCTGAAGTTAAAACATACGCCTCATGACAAATGTTTGCCCTGCTTAAAAGGTAGCTGGTACATCATTTGGCTGCATCATCCATATGCAAACTTTTAATACTTGTACTACTCTCTCAACAACATATGCTAGCTAGAGAGTGGGGGCCTATGATGAGGGGAAAAAATTACCCTTAGAATTAAAACTTCGCACAAAGCCCAACGAATCCACTTCTCCAAAGGCTCGGTGAATCCAGCTACCCGACTGTCCAAAACCTAGACGAATCTAGGCAGACCCGACCCGGCAAAGGATCCGGTTGATCGAAGTTGAAGAGGTAGCAACAACATCCACGTCAGAGCTAACGGTTTGCGCTGTAAAGGCTATTTATAGCCAAGTAACGACAAGCCGAGGTTTGTGATATTTTTTGTATTATAAATAAAGAAAAGAAGCCTTTAGGAAGGGGCTTTAGGCACTTTCTGAGAGAGAGAATAAGAAGTGATTGTATTACCAACCACCATAGTAGAAACTACTCTAAGAACAAAATAACAAAGCAAAAAGAAATAAATGAAAAAAGAGTGGTGCTCGCAGGTGAAGCCTCGCGCGTAAATGCGATCACTTGGGATGGCTTCCTCCTCGATGAAGGTTGGAGGAGGAGATGGAGTTGTGTGGAATGGGGAGGAGAGGAGATGGGAAAGGGAGATGGTGGTCGGCTGGGATGTTGGATTATGTTGGATTCAAATCCAACTTATGGACTTGTATATGTATTTATATGTGAATATAATCAAGTAATATATGCATTATTGACTGTCATCTTTTATGTCCATTTATGGAAAGTGATCAACTAGGGCTATTATTTTGGTATGGACATAAAATGCATAAAGGAGGTGTGGTGTTTAAAAGATATGTGCAAAGATTATCTTCTGATTTGCAACTTCTTAATGGGCAGAGGCGCAAATCACCTACAACAATTATTTTCTCTAATTGTTAATTATTGGCAATTATGGTCCCCAAGAGACCTTTTGAATTTCACACCAAGTCACCCCCATTGTGACTGAGATTGAGAGAGTGAGAGAACACAAAAGGGGAAAGGAGGGGTGACCAAAAGAAGGTGATCACCCTGTGTGTTATTGAACTGGTTGGCAAAAGGTTCTTGGTCGTGAAATCACGATAATGATAAATCCGTCGTTGTAGGTGCGAAAATATGTCATTTTAAATTTATGAAACTGTCTCCAAAAAATATGAGAATAATGTTGGGAGTACGAGTTGTCTCACAAAGAGGTAGGGATATTTAGATGATTTCTAACCTGATCAAGTAAATAAATTTTTTTATTATTATTATTATTTTATTTTATTTTTTTATAAAAGGACATAAATGAAACAAATACGGAGATAAATATGAAGTGAACAAGTAAATGTAAATAAGAACTTTATTACTACTAGAAAGTTAGAATAACATAGAATAAGAAGAAGAAGAGAAAAATAATCTTAGAAATCTGGCGATGTCGTGAATGGGGTGGAGAGTGCCGTTGACGGTCGTCGGTGGAGAATGTGTGCAGAGGCGAGAGGTCGATGATGATGCGAACACAATGCACGAGAAGTTGTAGGAAGGTGCGAAGATGCAGAGAAATGCGAGAACAGTCAAGAATTGCCAAGCAACATGGTTGGTGGCATGGAGAGAGAACAGAGGAGAAGTTGAAGGGAGGAGTTGGAGAGGAGGGAGGATGCCGGTCGGACGTCGTAGTCGTGCAATGAAGCCAAGTTCGCAGGGTAGAGCCGAGGTCGCAGTGGTCGCGCGGTAAGGAGAGCGAAGCATGCAATCGAGGTTGAAGGTGGTGTAACGCCCGTCAAGAGTGTGCGGTAGCGAGAGGTCGCGGCATCACCTTCAGGATGTGCTATAGGTGTACGTGAGTGCGGATGAGGGTCGACATGGAAGTTGTGGTTGCCATAGGAGCACAGGGAGCTTCGACGAAGAGGATCTGAGAGGTAGAGGTACGGATGGGAGAGAGAGAATTGAGATGGGGAGAATTCGTCCGGGGGAGAATGAGGAGAGGCCTCGTAGGATTAAATAAGGGGGGAGTTGTTGGATGTGGGATTGGGTTGGGAGATCGGATGGGAAAGTAGGGATTTTAAAAATAAGTTTTTCGGTTCGAGAGATGAGGGGGATTTTTGGAAATAAGGACATCTGTTGGAGGTGAATGGGATTTAGGTAGGGGGTTGTTTATTTGGTGGAAGAGGTTGCGTGTGATTTTTGTTGGAAAGAAAAGTTGGAAAGGGAATTGGTTAAGGATGGGAAATTACGAGGGGGTGGAAAATATGGTAGGATGGAATTTTTTTTTTATAGGAGGGAGTATAGGGTGGTATGCCTAGGAAAGGTTATGGGATTGCATTGTTTAATAGGTTAAGGTTAAGGTTTAATTGGGTTTGGATTTTGGTATAGGAAATAGGTTTAACCTCATCAAAATAATTTCTCCTCTCTATAAAGCTCCAATCAATTTCAAACTTGGCGCCTACACACATAAAAAAACATCAAGGAACTAGATATAAGTAGCAGCAAAAATTATAATTATACCTCTAAAAATACAATATTTACAAAAGACTATAATGTGACTGATATAATCTAATCCAAGGCAATGTAAACTATTTTACTTTTAAACTAACAATAGTTAGGCATAAATTATGTATATAAATATGGAGTTATCACACCCCCATGCCTATCTTTTGCTAGTCCTCGAGCAAATGCAAGAATGAAAAATATATGATCCATGATATGTGACTTTTTTTTTATCAAGGATTTAATAAAAGTTTTCTTCTTTTCTTCTTTCGAAAGTTTGGAGATCCAGACAACATGAAAATGTAGTAATAGTAGCATAAGTAACAGATTTAAGTGAAACGCCAACACACACTTAAAGTTTGTACTAGACCCTCGGTAAAAATTTTATCAGGATAGGCAAACTTCTTCCCTCGGGGATAACATAACTAGTACACTGTGATTTGACCCTGACTTTTTGGCTTAGGTAGAAGATATATGAGTCAAATGATTTTATATTTGGTGGCTCATACTCATCTGGTGCTATATATAGACTAGTATTACAGACTCTCGATCTCTAGACTATCAAATAAGTCAACCAAAGAGACACTCAAAACTGTGCTCCCTTTTTGGTTCTTTTGCACTCACTCTCTCTCTCTCTTTTTTTCGAGCTCACAATTCACCATATTGTGTAAATACACTCAACATTTGGTGGCCTCACGTGGCATTAATACTTTAATAAAGTTCTAATAACCTTAAAACTAAGTCAGAATTCCTTAGCTAGTATTTAGGTGGTCAGAAATACAGAAAAGTAGGTATGGGTCTTATTTGGTGGATCGCAAATGGTAGTGGGTATTGTTGCCCACTACAGGATGGTACCATCCTACTGTCCTAGATATATTTGGTGGATCGCAAATGGTACCATCCTAGTGTCCTCCACAACAGAGCTCACAAGTCTGCTTCGGGGTCCCCATGATCGTCCTCCTGATAAAGCTAGTTACCAGTTCCCCCTCCGTGCAAGCTGAAGAAATAGTCACACTTTGAGGCGCACCTTGATGCTCCAAATTCGGCGGCAAACCCTGTCGAATTGATCTAACTGACCCTCATTAGTAAGAACATCGTACGCTTTGGCAACTGTGAAATGACCATACCTCCAAAGATAGTAGTCTAGCCTGTCACCCAAATTGAATTGCCCCAAGTAAATGTGTAGATCCTCCTGTTGGCTCTAGGAGTGGTTTCCTTCCCTCCCACTGAACATAGGAATCCTTCAGGAGCCTTGTGTACTCCAATAATCCACAACATGTGTCTCTTGTGTCCTGGATTGGGAAAAAACACTGGGGAACCTCTCCTGCAAGGTACCCTATCCTGACCAATCGTGCCTCTGAAAAGAAGTGTCTGCCATCCCCAAGGTGGGGAATAAAGTGCTCCTAGTGCTCCAGGAGGGTGTTGACAACAGAGCACCAAAAAAGGGACTCCTCCTTCTGGTGTTGAGGATGACCAAGTGGAGGGATTGAATCCCCATAGGCATCCTACACCAGATCTTGCCAAAGGCCCTGGTCTCCCTGCAAAAGTCAAATAACCCACTTCAACAATAGTGAATCAGCTACCTCCTTCATCCTACGAACCCCAGGGCACCCCTCCTAAGCCTACAAATCGTCACCAACCGTACTAGTTGTAGAAAACAGCCATCCTATACGCAACCTCTCCAAAAGAATCTCCTCCTGACAATCTTGAGACACCTAGAACCCTTTCCCTGGTCTAAATAGGAAGTAGAAGGTGGGAATGGTAGATAAGACAGAGTTGAGGGGGACTAGTCACCCGCCTCTGGACAACAATCTACCACTCCAATTGGTCAACCTGGAGGTGAGCTTCTCAAATAGGAAAGCTTAATCCACACCTTTCATCCTCTTGGATTGCAAAGGAAGACCAAGATAACACACCAGGAGAGCCACCAGAGGTGTCTGGAGAGTAGAGCTAATGGACATCCTGCAACTATCTTCGAGGTGGAAGCTAACCAGGGAGGACTTATCCCCATTTACACGGAGTTCTATGATGTCACCAAAGATGTGGATGATCCTCCCGATCACCTGAGCCTGCGCTACATCTCCCTCCACAAAGACAACGGTGTCATTGACATACTATAATATGGGAGTGAGGTTCCTCCGCTCCGATCCCATAGTAAAGCCCTTAAGGAGACTAGCATTCACTGCCCTGAAGGTCAGTCTGGCAAGACTGTCAACTGCCAGGATGAAAAGAAGAGGTGCAAGAGGGCACCCCTACCGCACCCTCTTTTGGGGCTAGATCCACGTAGCCATAGGCCTCTCGTTGAGGAGAGGTAAAAAAAGGAAGTAGTTGTCACACACCACCTAACCCAGCGAACCCAGGACTTTGGAAAGCCCCTTCGTCGAAGAATCTCCCAAAGGTAGGCCCATCACATGGTGTCATAGGCCTTGGAGAAGTCAACCTTCCATAAGAAGGCCCTCGTCTTCTGACGCGTTGATGCTGTGACCACCTCCTGTGCAACCACAATGGACTCTTGTAATGAACGGTCCCTCGAGAAAGTGGACTACACCAAACTAATCAAACTAGGAAGGACCTCCTGGAAATGGTTGGCAAGTACCTTGCCAATAATCAAGTAGATGGAGTTTGAGAGAGCTATAAGTTTATAGTCTCCTAAACTCTCAGCACCTGATAACTTTGGCAGGAGAAAGAGAAGAGAGCGGTTCAATCACTTGAAGCTCGAGTTCCCTTCTTGGAACTTTACCACACCAAGGGCATTTGTCCTGATGACAGACCAAAACTCTCTGTAGAAGAGGATTTGAAATTCGTCCTGTCTAGGGGACCCTTCGACTTTCAATCCCCTCATAGTAGTTAGAACCTCCTCCTCATCGATCTTCCTAGTTAGCCCCAGGCCCTCAACCTCTGTTAGAGACGGCATATTCGTGGCAGAGAGACACCATTCACCAGGAGGGGTAGCTTTAGTAATCTCCTGAAAGTAAGAATCCACCTTCAGCCTAATTTCCTTAGGCATGTCCAACTGACTATCCCTGTCTCTCAGCTGAGAGATGTGATTTGCACACCTTCTGTTGCTTGCCACGGCATGAAAGAAACAGGTATTGGCATCCCCTTCTTTCAGCTAGAGTTGACAAGACCATTCACGCCAATCCATCTCTCTGAGATGGTCCTCCTACTGTATAACCATCCTCTATCGTTGTCTCTCCACATGCTCCTCATTAGTAAGGGGGCCACTCTCCCTAGTCCTGTCCAAAGTAGCGATGGCCTCCAGAGCCAGACTATGTCGACGCTCCCTGTTCTCCTTAATCTACCTCCTGTGCTGCTGTAACCATTGTCTAAGGTGGCGAAGTCGAGAGTCAAGCATCCTCGTGGCTGAGGGCTCACTAGGGCAAGCCTCCTACTCATGGGCAACAAGATCTCTGAATCTGTCCTCTTGCAACCAGAACCTCTGGAATCTAAAGTAGGAGGCCTTTTTCGCTATCCTAGAAGATGGGCATATGATCAAAGAAGGGTCTGAGCATAGTCGAGACCCCAGCAAGCTGATAGGACTCCGCTAAGTGGACATTGTACAAGAATCTATCCAACTTGGAAATTGCCCCATTCCCAGTTCACCACGTGTACATGATCCTCAAAGTGGGAATCTCCTCCAACTTTCGAACAACCACCGCCTCCTGGAAGCCAAGTGTGGAAGAATCACCTCGCCCCTTGAGCCTATCCTCGTGTATGAGTGGTCACCGCTAATCAGCCAAGGACTGCCATCAGCAAAAGTAGACACCTGCTGATAAGGTGTGGCTCATCATAGCTAAAATGCCTAAGTTAAGCTAAAAACTAGGTTAAACATTACTGAATTAACTCATGAAATGGGTTAAGTATAGCAAATAAATGAAATGACCTAAAACATCAAAATTGTGTTAAAAATATGAAATTAGGTCATAAAATGAGATTTCTATTCATTAATGTAAATTGATGATCCATTTGCAAATTGAACACATGTTTGGATTCAAAACTTCAAATCAAAAGTAAAATCAACTTCTTAAATGTTCAATTGGGCTCTAATAAAACCTTGGTAGCATTTAAACTTCACTAGGACCTTGCATCTAGAGTTTCACATATAGGTCCTTATGTCATAACATTCTATTTGCATTTAACTTCTCAAGGACATGTTTAAAAGCTGCTGGGGACCTCTTTGCAAGATCTAGGGTCTGCGTAGCTAGACTTTTTACCACTTATGGGTTTTCTAGAAATTGTTCTACCCCTTCGACCTAGAGGACTTTAGCGTAAATTCACCACTAGACCTGCGAGAAGTGTTTCCACTATTCATGTAAGAACTTGCTCGATCTTGGTTGTTCATCCTATGTTCTCTGGATCTAATGGTCGATCTCCAATCAAAGTTTCACACGACTTCACGCGTGGAATCACCCATTTCCCCAGATCTCATCCAATGGCTGCTCTTTGGATTGAAACTTCTTGTGCTCCTTGCAACCACATCCTACCGTCAGTGACCTAATCACCTAAACCCACCTTGCGGTGTGCTGATTCACTGCCTAAGCCTACTTAAGTACCTCCCCTGCCACTCACGCGCGCTATCAGGTCCCTCTCTTGAGTTGAGCACTTTCATCCTCTCCAGTTTCCTCTCCCCGTACACCTCTGTTCCTCCGCCTATGCGATGGAATTCCACCTCCTGTGACTACTCCTCGCCGCTAAGGACCACGTAGCACCTAATGGTGACATTGAGTCCCACTAGTGGACTTTCAAACCATTGGAGATTCCCCCCATTCGTCACTGCAGCCACCAGCTGCAGATCTCCTTCAAAGGTCCCATTCTTATGTTAGATTAGGTTTTTTATGCTTTCTGGGTTAGTGTAGTTTAGATTAGTTTAGGAGTAGATAGCTTATATCCGATCTCACCCTCTCTAATCAATTGAGATCAGAGAGGTGTTTATCCATGTTCATTTCAATCCACTGATCTCTCTTTAAATCTCATTAACCACATTCACTATTTTCCCTCGCAATTCAATTCATCATTCACCCATCCATCAGGCAACCAACAGATCTCAAGCTTAAGGGCTTACTAATCTGTTAGTGAGCCAAATACCACTTGAGGGTGATCCCATTCACTCCATTGGGTCATAATCACCCTCCTTTGAGCTGAATTGGACTCGATTTGATCATTTGAATTTAGTTTGACCTGATGAGTTGATTGATGAATTTATTGAGAAATTTGGTTTCTAACTGTCTTAATCGGTCGAATTGAGTTTATATCAATGTAATTGGGTTGATTTCAATGGGTATGAGCTATTTCAATTGGAATTTGAATGAGCAATGTGTTTATACCCAATTTTCATATGTGACACTATTTTTGGGTAGTTTAGATCAATGAAAATCAGTTGCATTGATTTAAGGTTTAAACCATGACCTAATTAGATTTTTAGCATCGCATTGGACACCTGAACACCAATCAATGGTGTGCAGGTATCCAGGATGATTAAATCATCTTAGCGAGCTTAAATTAAAATTTCCAGTTGGATGGCATTTGATTTAATTTGAATGTGTTTCACCTGCTGACCAGTGTTTTGATCAGGTTGGGTTTGCCTTAACAAAAACCTGGAAATGATTTGATCTGATTTTAAAGTCTAGTATGGTTCTTGACTTCCGCACTATCTATAGTGTGAGGAAGAACCATATTAGAGATCTTAGGCTTGAAAATCGATTGATGGGATTTTTAGGGGGTGTGAAAGCTTTTGGGAAGGATTTTATAACACTTGGGATTTGATTTTCAAGATTGAAAGCTGCTCTGGGTTAGTGTTTGAATTAGATTTGATAGGATTTGCAAGGGCAGCTGATCTACTCTCTCTTTTGATTCTAAATTGATTTTCAATGAGATTGGATTTTAGATTTAATCTGTGTTGAGATGTCATCTAGATCTTTTGGGGTTTCATGGAACCTCATATCAGACCTGCTTGGTCGGATCAGAGTAGTGTAGCAAGTACAACAGCAGTTGCTACTAGCATTTGAGTTGCTGCCGTAATCTTGCAGTAGCCTCTGATTGGTTGGTTTTGAGCTGGATTCTATGTATTAAGAAATGCTTACTTATGTATAACTATAGAATAGCATGCACAAGCTTTCATGAATTGAGATTGAACCTTAACTCAATTATAATTGCTTGTAATTTGTTATTTAAATCTATTGTCAGCTTGTTGAATTGAACCATCTGTCTAAATATAAAAGTTAATGAAATTTGAAGTGAAAATCATGCTTTACTGCTCATATACCTTTCATGTGATGTATTGGATGATTGAGAATGTTTCTATTCCATTTCCAACACTTAGATCTCATATTTAGGCCTTAGGTTTCACTTCAAAACACTCATTTAGGCAAAAAATTGGTTAAAAAATTGGTTAACTTTGTATATAAATAAAAATTATAAAAAAATCACAAAAAAATAAAATAAAGGTGTCTTGAGTAGGATTAGGTATTTTTCTAGGTGTGTGTCAAGTTTCATGGTATTCTGAACCCCTGACTTGGTAGAATATATCAGCCGACGGTTCAGTATACCTTGAAACTTAATAAAAGAACCAAAAACCAAAAACACCAAAAAGATCTCTATCTCTCTCATCTCATTCTTTCTCTCTCGCCCCCTACCTCTACTAAATCTATAAAAACCCTAAAAAATCAGAAAAATCCCAAAAACACCCAAAAATACCCTGTATACTGTGTATATACTTATATATATACTTTAAACGTAAGCTATATGTAAATATTGTATAAAATGTATATAATTAACTTATATATGTATTCTACATATTAAATTAAGTATTTAGAATAATTTAATGTATATATAACTTAACTATATTATTAGATATTAATTTATATAAGTTAAATGTATATTAAACTAAGTAATTATATAAACCTATCTATATATACATAATCAAGCCTAATACTGTACATATGTATATATATATGTATTATATACTATATAATACCTGTAATTTAATTTAAGTATATATTTACAGTAAATAATTAAGTTATTAATTAGGTAATTTATTAACTTAAAATAAGATAAATTAGTAATTTAAGTTAATACTGAAGTAAACTATATTGTATATTTGTATTATATTATATTAAGTATTTTTAACTTATTTATACTATATTTATAATGTATTATAGTATTTATAGTTTATTTATATATAAAACTATCTAAAACGTATATTTAATTGTACATAAATCAAAATAAAGTTTATAAAATATAATAAAAATTTGTAATAAATAGTTTATTATGTATATTAACTCTTGAAAAAGTCAATTTTATAATTAAGTCACTAATTGATACATTAATTAACAAATTAAACTCTAATTTAATGTATTTAATCAGCCAACTTCAACTAATTTTGTTATATATGTAAATAACTTATTTATGTAAACTAATTACATAATTATGTATTCCTATATAAGGACTTTACAATGGTATAGTTTAATTTTAAATTAGGTTAAATTATGGCCCTCAAATCAAGGGCCAAAGATTTGAAATTATAACACTGTCTATGTGCAGCTGCGCCCAATTGGGCGCCTAAGAAGGTGCCACATCGATGGCTGTTGTGTGAGCGCGGCAAGTAAAATTGATTTTGTAATGTTAGCCATTTGGTCGTCAGGTGCTCGACACTAAAGAAACTCTTGCTATTGGTTCTGGGGATGCGTGTCGCGTGTGCCTGCGAGCGTATGTGTGAGCGCACAAGTGTGTGGGCCTGTGTGGGCCCAATCATGAGCCATAAGCCAGATTAAATGCACCTAAATATAAACTAGGGTGGCCCTATTAGAGATCTAGTCTCACCTGTTAAGGTGCTGTGTATCCCTCGAAAAGACTACCCGCCCATTAAAAATCGAATTTTTGGGCTAAGTAAAGTGAACCAGCTAAGTGTTAAGACCCTAAATCTACTAAGTGTTGAGAACACTTGTGTGCATATGTGTGTGTTCTGTACATGTATATATGTATAAGTGTATAAATACATATGTATATAAATAATGTAATTAAATAATATATGTATATAAATAAATAACGAATATATATGTATATAGGATATATGTGTAAAATAAGTAGTATATTATTGTTTAAGCTCTTATATATAAATAACACTAAGAGCTTTAGTGATGAATAGATCTGTCATTGTATATATATATGTCAATATAGATGAGTAGGTTTTGCCTTAAGTTATGTATATAGTTAACTACGATTTTACTGACGTATATAGATGTTACTGTATATGTTATATATGTTACTAAAGGTATTAGTATGTTAATATAATTTAATATAGTATATATTATTAGCTATTTTTGTACCTATACTAAAGTATTACTTATAGTAGTTGTATATAACTAACATAGAGTGATTATATATAATTTGTTATGCTTGTTTGTGTACATTATTTTCAGGTATTGTAATTGTTTCTTTTGTAAATAATTAACCCAATTCATTCATTATTCGATTCATTCATTCATTTTGTCAATAAAATCAACATTTTTTGGAATAAAAGAATATTTTTGGACTTAGAGAGTATTGTATATCAATAACTGCCTCCTAGTGAATGACCTAGAAACAAACCAGTAAAATTGTAAATAAATAAAATTGATGCGACATTGGTTTACATTCGGGACAATTATACTACAACAACATTTAATTAAACATTTTTAATGCAACCTAACCATCGACGATCACTTGCAGCAGCTCTTCCTAAAGGCTGGTTCTATCATCTGGTGCGCAGGGGCCATACACACAAGAGATAAAAGGTAGCCCCATCCTCTACTCTCGTGAACTGTCCAAAGATGACGAATTCCCCCACTAGAGATTCCTCTAGGCTAAGATGCGAACTCCACAAATAGCCATACCTCCCGAGTGGCCAATCAACTCCTTGAGGAGCAGACCCTCCTCAGGTGGATGCCCCAAGGGCCCCCAACATCCGAGCTCTGCACTATCGACGTGGGTCTCTTGGATGAAGGCAACATCTAACCTCCATTCTTGGATATAGCGTATTAGCATGGATCTCCGCTCTTTGTCATGAAGGCCATGGACGTTCCAAGAAAGCACACGTGTCATGGGGAAACAACATTTTTCCCCTTGCTCGGTTCGGTACATCTTCGAACCTTAAGAAGATGAGCAAACATCTCTTCATCCATCGTCATGACCTGATCACTTCCTCTTGCTTTGCAAGTTTGCACTTCGTACCTACATGGAGTCACAACAAACAAATCATCATGTTTGTCCTTACGCCATGGAGGACGTCCCCTCCTAAGAGTGGGCATCATCGGCATCGTCTCCTTCACACATGGTAGAGTCTTACCCCATCATCCAGTTCACATGGGCCAGGCATGACACCATCCAGTTCAATCACCACAAACTGAGCCGAACCAGAAGCACCTGGCCAAGTACAAACAGATCCTCCAGTCAGGTTAGCTCCATCATGAAACAACCTAAATCCACCTTCATCTTCTTAGAACACGCAGATGAAAGAGCCTTGCCCCCCTCACCACTGTCAGCCACCATGGGGTGAGGTGCAACACCACGCTTTCGCTGATGACATTGCCTTCGCCCATTTGGATTGGGTTTCACCACATGAGAAGCTTCGTTCTCACTGAGTCTCCTTCTCACCCTGATCATCCATGCCTCGCCACGAGAGTGTAGCATAGCTGCCTCCAGAACAACCTCCCCCTCAAGAACCTCTAAAGATACCTTCACCTCACTAATGTTAATATCAAGGTTCCCCAAATCACTGCACTTGACAATATGAGCGCGTCGTCCAAAGAGAGCATCCAACATGCCTTTCGATCGGAAGTGGACAGGTAGGCACAGGATCCCGATGTCGACGACCACTCGCGAGGGAGGCCACTCTTCCAAAGCCCCATCAAAGGGCGACACACACCGATCCATTTGGAATTGCTTAACGTCGGTCGACACACATGCTCCGATCGTGGAGAGGAGAGATCGGAGGGATGGAAGGGGGAGGGGGTGAGCGTAGAAGGGAGACTCGACAGAGATTTTGATTTCTAGTGAAAAAGTAAAGAAACATACATCGTAACGTATTTTTTTTTGGGATATGCCTATCTTTTCTGCCTAGCTATTAGCAATGCCTAGGCTTCGCATAAACTAGGATTATATTAGATGTTTCACTTTCTCTGAAAACCCAAAACTCTTTTTGTAACTACTATAGGTACTGATACTTGTCATGAGTACTGGTACATGTGCATTATAGATTTGGCTCCAGAACTCTGGAACAGAGACTGTAGCTAACAAGTATCGATAGTCAATAAGAGTACTGGCACCTACTAGTTATAGTTTTAGGTTTAAGGCTCCAAAAGTCCAAATATGTGATTTGTTTATTGAAGCGTACTGGTACTCATAAAGCACAGAGTTGGTTCCAGACTTGGTTTTACTAAAATGGGAAGCTAGGTGTATCGGTACCTATCTTTAGTACCGATACTTATAGAGTCTAATAAGGTTAGAGTTCTGACCCTCAGGACTGTAGCTTACATATACTGGTACTTAGCACAAGTATTGGTACATGCTAAGTATAAGAAAGAGCTTCAGTTCTCATGATCAAGACAATACTCAACATGTACTGGTACTCAACATAAGTACTAGTACTAGTTGAGATCAATATTATTCTGGAGGGTTTCCAGTATGTGTTAAGTATCGATACTAGTGTTTAGTACTGGTACATATTGGGTACTGGATGTATACATAACTGAACTCAAGTCTCAAACAATAAGGCATAGGTACCGGTATTTGGTATCAGTAGCAATACTTCTTAGATATGGGATCTAAATCTGTATATTAGTGTACCGGTACTGGTTCACCAGTATTGGTACTCAAAATATGAAATACGGGTACTGGTACACCAGTATCGGTACTCATTTAGTATAAGGTTTAGTTGTGTTAAGTTATAGTTCAGCTCCATCCTAAGTCAAAGGTGAGTCATTTATAGTTTAACCGCAACATGGGATTGGCAATGGGGAGGTGAGTGTTGTGGCTTGGGAGAAATGGAATGGGCAGAAAGTGATTGTAAATGTGGGAAAATGAGAAAGGAGAGGAGGGAGAACCGACAATGCCATTTTTTTTTTATGTGTCGAGTGCAACTGTTGGGAGAGAGAGAGAGAAAGTTGGTTGAGGATATTTTATGGTGGGAAATTATAGGGAAGTCCTCTTGACATGGGGATTTTCTTTGGAGTAAGAAGGGGAAAGGGGTTATTATGACGGTGATTAAATAATAGGTGAGGGACTTAGGCATAGGTGGGAATATTGCAGAATCGATCCCTTCTTTTCTTGAGTTGTCTTCCCCTTTTGTGTTGTGCTCCTTATACAATGTGTTAATCTCTCGATCTACTAGTTGATCGAGGGATTTTTCTCTTGAACAAGATAAAATCGAGGAAATATGTCATCACAGTAATTTATATGGTAGAAAATCCTCAATCAAAGATTAATAGAAATATATTATAACACAACTTCAGATCGCATCACAGGGAGGTATAGAACTAATAAGTTCACAAATAATTTCTATTTATGCTCATCAAATCATGAAGGAAGTTCATTGTCCATGGCAAGAACAAGAAAAGACACTAAGCGGGAGTGAATAAGAAAGAGCACGAGTGATAGAGAAAAGGAGAGGGAGTAGTGTTGTCAACGTTTTGTGCGGGTTTAAAGGATGTCACATTGTAGTATAACCGACGAAATGTTTAAACAAATATAAAGAATTTTATTACTCGAACAACTAGAGTATCCGAGGTCGAACACGGGGAGCAATCTCAGTACTTTGTAAAACCAAAGAATACAACTGTTTAAATGCAAATATAATTCATTCAAAGAGAGAATTTTAAAAAAGGATTTGGGAAAAAAAAGTAGAATTGGACGTCTGATTTGTGTATCAGACGTCTTAAATGTGATCTCTCTTTCTCTCTTCTTCTTCGTGGCTCTTCTCCTTTCTTTGCTTCTGGTATCTTTCCTTCTTCTCCTGCCTTGCCTTTCTTCTTTCTTCTTCTTCTTCTTTTTCTTCTGATCTCTTTGCAGTCTTCCCTTGTCTTCTTCTTCGTTCTTCTCTCTCTTCTGCCTTGTCTTCCTTCTTCTTCTTCTCTGCGAAGACTTCTCCTTTCACTGCTACACAGCCTCTTCTTTCTTCTCTTCCTATTCTGCAGCCGCTAAGTGTTCGCTGCCTAGGTCAGTTCTTCCTTCCTGCACACACCACACAGTAGCAAAAACCTACCCCCATCCCTCTACCCAAGCGTCTCTCTCTCTCAAGCAATACACTCACGGACGCTCTCCCAGAGCCACACGGGTAGTCGGGTCGGGTTCGCACCCAGGACCAGGCGCACGGCAAGTGGTGATGCGCGAGGAGTGCTTAGGTCTAGGTCGGGTCGGATCCGCCAGATCCGCGAGGTCAAGCCGCGGACGAGGCGTGAGGGCAGTGAGGGACCTCACCCCTGTGCTTACGGAGGCACTAAGACAAAAACACAAAAACAACTTATATGGTACTTGAATGTTGCAATCCCACGATGTGGGACTATCTGGTCTCGCCTTCATGTGCACCCGCAGAGTTTTGTCGCTCGATTGCCCAAGCTGTTGACTCCTCTACGCTACTGGCTGGCCTCGGTTGCTTCGCGACACTTGCGAGAGTCTGCTGCACCTGCCGCCTGGGAAGCCTGATGCCTGCTGCTGCTCCAAGCTCCCTGCTGCTTCGGCTGTTAATGGCGGCTGGGGCGTACACCTGACATCCAACAGAACGGCCTATTGGCCCAATCAGAATAGCTGGAAACCTTCGCCGTAGCATGGCGAAGGCGGTGGGTGATGCTGCAGGTTGCCGGTCAGCTTAGGCGTGCGTGCCTAGGTCAACCTGTGGCCGGAGATGGTGGGTTGGTCGGGGGGTGATTATGGAGGTCTGGAGTGGCAGTTGTGGGGTGGAGCGAGTTCCTGGTGGTGAGGCGGAGCTCTCGAGGTGGTTGGCGAGCCGTGTGGAGTGGCGGAGTGGTGTGGGCGGCTCGCCGGAGTGCGGTCGGAGGCGAGGAAGATGGAGGCGGTTAGGTACTGTCGAGGGGTAATCAAGTAAAATAGTTGGGGAAAAAGAGAGAGGAGAGGATGGAGAACGTATCTGGGGTTGTCTGGAAGGAAGGGAGGCGGCGGAGAGGACGACTCGTAACTGCCGTCGTCGGGGAAGAAAGACCCTGAGGGAGGAAGCGGCGATGAAGATGAGGTCAAAAGCGCGCGCGCGGGGTACAGCGCGACGCGGGAGGAAGCGACGGAGAGGACTCTGCTGCTGGTATGGCAGCAGAGCGACGAGAAGGAGGGGAGGAGGTCGCCAGAGCTTGTGGGTCGTTTGGCCGGAGATGGGAGAGGGAGGAATTTGGAAGGGATCTCCGTCAAAATCAAGCTTTCCTTCTGCGGCAGGGTCTGGGGTGTCTTTTATAGGTGCTGGCCGCACCTACCAGCGCGTGGAGACCACGCAATCAACGCTGCCGGCTCGCTGGAGATGGAAGGAAGGTGGATACCCAAATCTCTCGTGTGTTCGCACGAGAGATTGGGTTCACACCAGCGATTGTAATTGGCTTTAGAAGGAAGGGAATTCCTCAGAGAATCCCCCTTCCATTTCTGGGAAAGAATCTCTGAGGAATTAGAGACAATCTCTCTCGAAACTTTGCCGGAGCTCGGTTCTGCCCTAGCAATGGCGGCAGGACCGGTTTGCAAAGGAGGCGAAGAACCTAGGGGGCTCTCTGCAAAGGTATTCAAAAGATAGGGACCAATTTGTGATTTGGGTGTACTAAATTGCAAAGTAAGTCAAGATGACCTCTCAGGTCCAAATTTTGGTAAAAACCTAATTTGGACCTAAGGAATCCAATGGTGAAGTTGGATTTTAGGTTTGACCTCGTTGGACTGGACATTTTGCGTAAAAATCCAAATTAGGTTAATTGAAGAGCTAGGACCCTAATCTAGGTCAAACTAGGTTCCAAGGGCCAAATTAAGTGTTCTAAACCCTAGAGGATGTTTTTCTATGATTTTTAGAGGGTTTACTTGATTTTTGTTCTGACCAGAACCTTGTTAATTTAAGCGGGTATGTTTTAGGGTTACCAAGTGTCATTTAGTTCTTAGATTGCATATAAACCCATTTCTGATTAACTCAACCCACTTTTTATCTTATTTGAACCATTTGACCTATGTCTTGCTTCTGAGAAATCCCGTTTATGCACTGCAATGGTAAAATTGCAGTTTTAACCTTTATTTCATGTTTTCTTCTCAAAGCACTTGTTCCTTCAGTTAAGCCTTCTTCTAGGTTATGTAGGAGCTTTTATCTTCTTTATTGGGTCAAAATGAGCTAGTTATGGCTCATGATGAGGCTCTCATCAAGTAGCCTTCAAAATCACCCAATATATTTAACCATTAAATCCAACTAAAATCACTTCCAATGGCATTGAATGTAAATAGAAATAGCTACTTTAATGTACCAAAACAAAGCATTTGTGCTCTTGCTTGCTCATGCATGAAGAGGAGCACCGGCAGCTGGCTTGCATGCGATGGAGGTCGGCCGGATCACGGTCGTCGCGTTGATGGTGGTGGTGTGGTCGATGACGACCAGAGGTGGTTGGACGGTGAAGACCCCACCGGCATCGATGGGTGGTCGGGAGGACGACGGATGCATTAGGTTGGAGGCGTAGCTGGCAAGGCAGTGTCAGTGAGCTCCAGGTGAGTCCACTGGTGGTGTTGGCGAAAAGGTTGGTGGTCGAATGTGGTTGCTGCAGCGAGGAGGGGTGAGGTTGTTGATGGGTTGTTTGTGGGATTGCAAGGATTGAAAACCAAAGAAGAAGATAAAGATGGAGTTGGTGATGGTGGAGGCGACTAGTGCATGGATGAAGGAACCGCTGTCGTGGAGGCTGAGTGCGATTCCGGTGGTTGCCACTGACGAGTGTCGAGGGTGGAGCTCTAGCTGAGAGGAGGAAGCTAAGGGGGCAGAGGAAGTGCTATGTTCTCTGTGGGAGGAAGAACAAAGATGGTGGTCCTCCTATCTGCGTGCGTCGTCGTCGACGCAGTTGACGAGGAGAGAATGCAAGTGGATGTTGCTGTCGTCGAGGGCTCATGGTCGTGGGCGAGGAGGCACGGTGGGTGCAGCAGAGGTTGAAGATGAAGGCACGCGGTAATTTATAACTCAGAATCTAAAGAAGAGTTCAAGGTCGAACACAGGGAGCAAATATGGAATTCACGCACTAATCTCGAATAAGAAATAATGAGCACCATAAACAGAGCATAATATAGAGATATTTCAATGAACAATCTACTCATTGGTATTCAATAATAAACATGAGTATTTCAGGAGCTCACTATGATAAAAAGGAGGATAAAAAACAATGGTGATTTGAATCACCACTTAACTCCCTTATTTAAGCATGCATCAAGTATTCTAATTAAACCAAATAAATGAACAATAGCTTGAATGCTTCAGTGATCAAATGACAGCTCTTATTTTCAGAAGGCTTAAATGATCATCAGTAAGCATAGGCACAAGGCATTTTAAGCCTTTTCTTCATCTTCGAACCTTCTTCTCCTTCTCTTCTTCTTTTTTCCTTCAGCACAGGGGAACCAATTCCCTCAGCAACTAAGTGTCGCACAGGCACAAGTACAGAGAGCAAAACCCTCCCCCACTCTCTCACAATTCCTTCTCTTTCTCCTCTCTCAAGACCCAGACCCAGCATAACCAGATCCAGATACTCGAGTATTCAGATCTCAAATAGTGTCCAGGTCTGCGTGCATGGGTCATAGGCGAGGAGTGAAGTAGGTCGAGTAAGCGGGTGAGATGGGTAGTGAGAGACCCGACCCCTCGTGTTACTAAGTGAAGAGCTCTAAGCACAAATTCACTTTATGCCCTGTTGTCGCTTTGGAATCCCACGATGTGGGACTAAGGCGCCCGACTTCTTCGTGCAAAGCTACAGTGGAGGTCTCGTTCAATTAGCACATGCCCGCAACTAGAGCCTTTGATTGAGGACCTAGGCGTGGACCTGGAGGAGTTTCGCAAGGCTCGGAGGTGGAATCGAGGGCTATTGCGATTGAAGGCAGGCGGTCGTGCTTGGAGATGATGATGGTGGCGGACAACAGCGAACACCTGAAACACAAAGGATGGCCTCACGGCCACATTAAAACACTTCAAGAGCTTCGCTTGGGCATGGCGAATGTGGTGGTGGGAGTTTCGTGGCGTGAAAGTGGTCTTGGAGGTCGAACGAGGTTGAGAAGGTGGTGTGGATGTGGGTGTGTTCGGTGGGTCGCGTGAGTGAAAGGAGTAATAAGGATGGGGGTTTGGTTCAGGTGGACGAGGCGATGCTTGTGGAGGCGAGCCAAATAGTGGTTTGTGGTGGTGTGGAGGACTCACCGAAGGTGCGGCCAGACGTGGAGACGACGGTGGTGTGGAGGGTGTATCGACGGTCGAATTGAGTGATAAAGGAGAGGGAAAGGATGTAGAGGGAGAGGGGAACCTAACTAACCTAACCTAATCGGACGAAAAGGGAGGAAGGTGTTGGTTGTGGTATGGCCGGTGCCAGAGAAGGTGAAGCCTCCAGTGGGGAAGAATGGCGAGGAAGACAGACGAAGGAGACGCCTGTTGGTATTGCATGACGCGGAAGAGCTTGAGGAGGAACCGGTCGACTATGGTCTGTGGCATTAGATGAGCTTCTAAGCTTGGAAACAAGCTTGAAAGCTCGAGAAATCAAGGATTGGGATTTGGAACTTCCAAGAGTTCGCATGAGCTTTAGAGCGCGAATTGGAAGGTGAGATCAGGTTCAGATTGACGGGGACTTCTTTAGGAGTTCCCCTTCCAATTTTGGAAGGATTTGGGCATGAAATCATGGAGAAATCCCTGATGGAAACTCGACTGCAAGGTGTGTTCACACGGCAATGGCTGCAGGGGCCTCTTGATGAAGGTGATGATAAACATAGGGGGCTAAATGTAATAGATTTTGAAAGATGAGGGTCTATTTGAGAGAAAAAGAGTCAAACTGAACCAAAATGCAAACTAGGTCAAGATGGACTCTGATTGGGCCCAAATTTTGGTAAAAGCCTAATTTGGACCCAAAGAATCTGATGGTGAAGTTGGATTTCAATTTTTGACCAAGTTTAATTGGATAATTTGCATAGAAACCTAAATTAGGGTAACTTTCCGTTTAAGACTCTGTTCAAAGTCAAAATGGGTTCCAATGGTCAAATCAAGGGTGCCAAACCTTATAGAATATTTTTCTATGAATTTTAGAAGGTTTAGATGGAATTTATTCTGACTAGAACCTCTGTTAATTAAACGGATCTGAAATTAGGGTTTCGAGTGTTATATTGACTCTTGAAGTGTGCGAAAACCCCCTTCTGTCTACATGAACCCTCTTATTAGCCATTAATACTCATTAGACCTTAGATTAACTCCTGGGAAAACCTGTGGTTACTCTGCATTTATGATCTTCTGTTAAAACTGTAGAATTAACCCTATTTTAATGCACTCTTCTCAGAAAGGATATTAAGTGAATTACGACTCTTCGATGATTATGTTGGAGTAGTTGTCAATTGATTTTCATTAATTGAAGCTAGTTATGACTAATGATGATGTTATTATCAAAAGCAAACATTAATAAATCAGTATATGTATGTATGTTAAATACATATGCAAATGAAGCACATTAATTGAGAAATACAAGAATGGTAATTTTCGAGCTTAACTAATATTCTTATGTAATGCATGCTCGAAATCTATTTCCAACTCCAAATTAAATGCTCTTAGGCATAATTAATGTCCATTAAAGTGAACTTATCACTAGTCTTATCAATCATAAATATCAAGTTCCCATGCCCACTTGCAATGTTATCTTGGTTCCTACAAGCAATGATACGCATGAATTAATATGGTGTTCATTATTAAATAAAAAAATGCATGCATGCTCTAAAATGCTTGAATGTGTGAAATACAGTTTATATGCATGAATGATGCAATGTATACTAAGTAACTAGGCATAAAATAGACATGCTATCAATAATATTTATGGTCGCATTGGAAGGGGATCTAATTCTTAGTTTTTCACTAAGTTAAAGAAAGAAGACTACAGTATCTACTCTCATACCTCTTCAAGACCTCTCAGGTCCCTTTTATAATGGGTTACGCAAACATGCTCCGAGATTTACCATATGTATATCTCGCACTTTCTGCTAACTTTGTTATGCTTCGAGATGACTACAGCACTATCATCGATCAGACCACTTTTTAACGTCTGATCATTTCACAATCATTTGTCCTTTTAGCCACCACTTTGGTGGGGTTTGTTAACTAGGATCCTTAGGTAGGAATTGTCCGACAAAAGTCCTTTAACTTGGCTATTTTTCCAAAAATTGCTTGATTAGGTAGATCAAGGGGTAGTCTGCCTAACTACAAGTTGATGGGTGATCTGCTTGATTAGGCAAGGCATATAATTGACTTGTTCAGGAGAATAAACAAATGCCACTACAAGGAGCAGTCAAGCAGTTTTTGAAAACTTTTGTCTCTAACCAAGTTTGATGGGTAGTTTATTTCCCTTGTCATTGTCTCCATTTATCACAATTTAAACACTTTATTCAATGATTGCATAAAAGTTCAAGAATTAAGCATATCCCTTAATATAAGAATTAATATTGATTTAGACTTTGAAACCATCCAAAGTCAACTACAAAAATTAGCTTTATTGCAATCTTAAATTGTTGAACGTATGGGTTGCTACGCTAACGTGTTTGGTTTTAAAAACCTTGTCATTGTAGTTTGAAAGCGAAGAACTCGTGTTCAACAAATAAAATTTATACCGGAATAGAAATCCCGGGTTGAACTCAGGGAGGCTTCGTTGATCTATATTCACAATTATATTTTTTTTAGAATTTTTCTTGAAAAATGAGGCGATGTAATTACAATGAAGACATAATAACAATCAGACTAAACAAAAGGGATAGAGAGAGAGAGAGAAAACATGCATTCAATAATTCAAAATGTTTATAAAAAAAAACCAAATAAGAATTACACTAGAAAGCGGGAAATCAGCTACACTAGAAAGCAGGAAAATTCTACACTAGAAAGCTGTAAAGAAGAATGGGAGAGAGAAGTTATCCTTCTCGACAATCACTTGGAGGACGAGCCGGACGGGACGGCACCTGGATGGAGGACGGAGCAGGACGAAGGAGGACGAAGCAGAAGAACGGGAATGGGGCAGCACGTCGTCGTTGTCGCGGGATCCACTTCCGAACAGGGGATGAAAAATTGACTTTATCTCGCGAGAAGCATCCCGGGTGTGGGACAAGCTTCTCTTGAGCTTTGGAGAGGGAGAGAAGAGAAGGAAGGGATGAGAATTTCGTGTGGAGTCTCCTTTTATAGTTGCAAGGAGTGGGGGCATTTTGGTCATTCCAATTTTAAAAACATTAATTCAGGACCTTTAGTGATGGATAAAACCGTCGCTAAAGGTCCGAACGTGGGCATAGTGGGCGGCGCTCGCGCGCCTCTTCGCCTGTCGCGCGCTCATCGCACGCGCACGTCCAACCAATCTTAGCGATCGGACGGCTTAGATTGCGCCTCCGGCCACCTCCTCTACGCACCCCATCACGTGCGATGCCACGTCTTCGCTGTGCGTCTAATAGCGCGTGAGCGCTATCGGGCATGCACAGCCGTTCGATGACGATCCGACGCTCGCCCGCGCCCTATGAATCGAACGTGCGTCTGAAGGCGGCCTAGCACCTTATCCACTACGATACGTGCGTGGATGGCCAGGCAGTCGAAGTTTTGAACACACGTTCAGGACCGTTGGATCAAGATCCAACGGCCCAGATCGCGTGTTGGATTTCCTTTGGAGAGGCAGCGGTGGTCTTGAGGGCTGGTTGGATGGCTGAGATGGCACCACGTGGTGCCATCTTGGCCGTCCATCTTCTGATGATGTACATAGTGCCACGAATGTCAAATTGAGTCGATTTTCACGCCGTTAGGCTGCGATCGTTGATCTGAATCCATCCGTGCAGTCGAATTTGTCGTTTGAAGTGTGGATTCACACCATCTTGGCCCTTGATCCTCTAGGGTTCCCCGGTCACTATCTGCTGCTACAGATGTCTGATTAGGGCGATCTTAGAGTCGTTGAACTCTAATCGTCGCCCTGATCACATCTGTATGGTTGGATCCTTGATCCGAGGCCCCGATAAAAAGTTTGCCCTATCCCTGAACATAAAAGGAGACAATTAACCTCTATTTTATTCAAACTACTCTAAATGCAAGATGATGCATGTTATGCAATATTTATAGCATGCAATGCAATCCTATGCTTAAGAATATGCATAAATAGACATCTTAAGTAGTGTAAACATGTTTACATCATACCCCCATGCCTATCTTTTGCTAGTCCCTAGTAAAAAATATATGCTATTTATAAAAGAATCAGGTTGGATTATTTCGGCATGAGTTATTTTCAATCATTAAGAAAATATCTACTTAGGATCTGAACTTTCAAAGACACAATAGTGCCCGAGTATCTGCCAAAATGCAGACCGCCTTAAGCCCTCGCCTTATTCAAAGAAAATTTTCTTTTTCTCTTTTTTCCACTTTTCTAATTTTTTTGGATTTTCAAATTTTAGGGTTTAAGAGTGGCTTTCTATGGCCATTCAACTCACCCAAGATTTGATGAGAACCCTAAGTTCTAAGCATCTTATTGTGAATGTGATAGACTCGTTGACCGATAGTTAAAACGGACTTTAGATTTCTACGCCTCTAGGTGACCTAAAAAAGAAAAAATCTACCTAAAGGTGTATCTTTACAACTAGTAGCTTTCACCCTACTTTTATTTTTTTTACGGGGTCAACACAAGGGTGAATCCAGTGTATATCTCCCCGGTTTATTCTACTTCTCCGCTTCTTCCTAAGTGTTTTGGGAATTTTCAGTGCATTTATTGAGCTGGGTTCTGGACAATCGGTCGATGAGCTATTACCACCGACAACTTGCCAGCCATACTTGTGCGGCAAAGTGTGGCTTATTTCTTTTTTTTCTTTTCTCCTTTTCTTTTTGATTTTTTTTTTTAAGTAGGTAGCTTCCCTGGTCTAAGATTTACCTAAAGGAAGCAAAAAGAGAAAGATCCAGTGACTGGGCTCTGGACAACCTACCTATAGGCTGTTACTCACGATAACTTGCCAGCCATATCACCCTAGAAGGTTCATTAGCTACCCAATTTCTGTTAAAATCGCCGAACAACAAGTCAGTGACAAGATAGTGTGTAGATGCTTAAAACTCAAAATTCCCTCAAATTAGAGGGTAGGTTGATAAGTCGTGTACTTATCACCCAAACTTATTTACTCAAATTACAATAGAATTAAGGTTGGCGATGACTCAAAAAATAAATCCACATTTTAGTGAATATACGGGCTGATTAAGTCCAAAGATTTGAAGGGTCTTTGTGTTCAGATCCTAATGTAAAATTTCCTAAGATTGAAAAGTCCCAATGTCCAACCATTCCTTCCTTTTTTTTATGTATAAATAAGAAGATAAAAACAATTTACATGAATTTCACAAAGCTGACCAAATAATTCAAAAATGAATCCACCCCCCCATGCCTAGCTGATGCAATGTCCACATTGAAAAAGTGACATGAAAGAAAGGGTAGAATATGAAAGATGTCACCGGAATATGAAGCTCGTATCAGCTTTGTGTCATATGTACAACTGTTGAGTTTAATGCCGTCAGCTAGGCGAAGTCCAGCCAAAGAAGTCACTGAATGGCTAGGGCAACCGTGTCTGAGATGGGTTCTGGAAGAATACGGTCAATAACAGGCTTTAGACGTTGACCGTTGACTTTAAATGTGTTACCCATCTTTGGGTCAGAAATCTGAATGGCTCCATTTGGAAAAATCTGGTCAATTATGAATGGGCCATTCCATTTAGATCTAAGTTTACCAGGAAAGAACTTAAGTTTAGAATCGAATAACCAGACCTTCTGGTTCGGCTCAAAGCTCTTGCGGGAAATCAGTTGATCATGTAGAGCTTTGGTCCGAGCCTTGTAGATCTTGGCATTCTCATATGCATCATTTCTAAGCTCCTCCAACTCAGATAGTTGGAGTTTCCTGGTCTTCCCAGCTAAATTCAGATCTAAATTGCATTGTTTGATCGCCCAGAATGCCCTGTGTTCAATCTCTACGGATAGATGGCATGCCTTTCCATACACCAAATGGAATGGAGACATGCTGATGGGCGTTTTATACGCCGTACGGTAGGCCCAAAGAGCGTCCTCAAGCTTTTGAGTCCAGTCCTTGCGATTAGGCCTAACCGTTTTTTGCAAAATGTTCTTGATCTCTCGATTGGAGATCTCGGCTTGTCCATTCGTCTGGGGGTGGTAAGGTGTGGAAATTCGGTGATTAACCCCATATTTGGCCAACAAATTCTAGAATTGAGCATTAGTAAAATGAGTGCCACCATCACTGATGATGGCCCTCGGAATCCCAAACCTACTGAAGATATTTTTCTTGACAAAATCGATGACCACCTTGTGGTCATTGGTTCGGGTGGGAATCGCCTCAATCCATTTGGACACACAATTAACATCAACAAGAATGTACTGATGTCCAAATGAAGGGAGAAAGGGTCCCATGAAATCAATGCCCCAAACATCAAAAATTTCGATAGGAAGAATTGGATTTAGGGGCATCATATCTCTCTTAGTTATGCTCCCAAGTGCTCGACATCGAGAACATGACCTTGAGAAATCCTGGGCATCCTTGAATAAAGACGGCCAATAGAAGCCAAATTGCAAGGTTTTTGCAGCCGTCTTTTTCTTGGAGAAATGTCCACCACACCCAGATGCATGGCAGAACTCGAGTATACTGTTGAATTCATTCTTTGGTATACATCGACGAATAATCTGATCAGAGACGATGTGGTACAGCTCAGGGTCCTCCGAAAAGTAGTATTTGGCCTCAGATTTGAGTCTATCTCGTTGTTGCTTGGTCCAATCTTGAGGGATTTGACCAACGGCCAAATAGTTAACAATGTCAGCAAACCATGGGGTGTGGACACCTAAAACTGTAAGAATAGTTTCGTCTGGAAAAGTGTCAGCAATCGGAATGTCCGGACGAGAGGAATCACCTAGGATTCTCGACAAATGATCCGCTACCACATTTTGTACCCCGGTTTTATCCTTGATTTCAAGATCAAATTCTTGAAGCAGAAGAATCCAACGAATAAGCTGGGGTTTAGCATCCTTTTTGGCCAAGAGATGTCTCAAGGCCGAGTGGTCGGTATAGATGATAACATGAGACCCTAAGAGATAAGCCCTGAATTTTTCCAAAGCGAACACTACAGCTAGTAATTCCTTTTCAGTAACAGTGTAATTCCTCTAGGCTTCATCCAGAGTTTTACTAGTGTAGTAGATGACAGAGGGCTTTCTATCAATTTTCTGACCCAAGACAACCCCGACCGCATAATCAGAAGCGTCGGTCATGATCTCAAAAGGGGCTGTCCAAATTGGTGGTTGCAAAACTGGAGCACAGGTGACTACCATTTCAGGAAATCAAATGCCTTTTAGCTTGATTCGTCAAAAACAAACGATGTTTCTTTGGCAAGAAGATTGCTCAAGGGACGAGCAACATTCAAGAAATCCTTGATGAATCTTTGATAGAATCCCACATGGCCAAGAAATAATCGGATTTGTTTAACAGATGTGGGAGGAGGAAGTTTAGCGATAGCATCAACCTTAGCTTTATCCACTTCAATTCCCTGTTCAGAGATTACATGACCCAAAACGATGCCTTCTTGGGTCATGAAATGACTTTTCCCAGCTAAGGACCAATCGTGTTTTGATACATCGCTTAATAATCATTTCCAGATTAGCCAAACAAGAGTCAAATGATTCTCCAAAAATAGAGAAATCATCCATGAAGACTTCCATAAACTCTTCCACCATGTCAGAAAATATGGCTAGCATACACCTTTGAAAAGTCGCAAGTGCATTGCATAACCTGAAAGGCATCCTATGAAAAGCAAAGGTTCCGTAGGGACAGGTGAAAGTATTTTTTTCCTGATCCTCGGGATGGATAGGAACTTGGTTGTATCCTGAGTAGCCATCAAGAAAATAGAAGTACTTCTACCTGGTTAATCTTTCCAAGATTTGATCAATGACGGGCAGGGGAAAATGATCCTTTTTAGTGGTAGTGTTCAGCTTCCTATAATCAATACAAACCCTCCAAGAGGAAGCTGAAAGAGTTGTGACAGATTCTCCTCTCTCGTTAGTCACAACGGTAATCTCGACTTTCTTCGAAATAATCTGCATGAGACTTACCCAGGGACTATCAAAGATTGGATAAATAATTCTTGCATCACTTGATGATTTCCTTTTTGACCACTTCTCTCATATTTGTATTTAATCTCCTTTGCATCTGGCAAGAAGGGCGGGATCCATCTTCCAAGAATATTCTATGATTACAGTAACATGGCTCGATCCCCTTGAGGTCATAAATGGTCCAACCATTTGCCTCCTTATGTTCCTTCAAGACCTTGATCAATTTAATTTCTTGCTCCTTTGTCAATTTAGCACTGATAATCACAGGGAGCGTCTTCTGAGGTCCTAAAAATTGATATTTCAAATTCTCAGGCAATGGTTTCAGTTCAAGCTGGGGTGGGTTGATGATTGATGGTAGGGTAGATGTTGAAGATTCAACAAGAGGAAGAGGTTGTGAGTGAACAAAATCAATAACCTCTTCAGAAGATGGCAGGTCAGCCATAGAGGGTTGTGGGTCGAATTTGTCATCAAAGGAGGAACTTTCGATTGAAGAAACCATCGAACAAGTTTTAATGTTTCCATTATCCTCCTCAAGTTCCTCAATAAATCCACAATCCTCAAATTTATTAATCACCTTAAAAATATCCAATTTCATTCGTTGATCCCCAAAGGCGATTTCCATGCTATCGCTTTCACAATTAATGTTGGCCTTAGCAGTAGCCAGGAATGGATGCCCCAGAATGATGGGCATGTTCCTAAGATTATCAAGTACATCCATGTTAAGGATAAGGAAATCTACAGGAAAATAGAAATCCTTGACCTTAACTATAACATCTTCAATAACGCCTCGCGGATTTGTGATCGAGCGGCCTGCTAACTATAGCGTTACTGAAGTTGACCGAAGTTCACCTAATCCAAACTTCTCGTAAAGAGAAGTCAGAATTAGGTTAATGGATGCACCCAGATCCAAAAGTGCTCTATCAAATGTGTAATCTCCGATGACGCAAGAAATCAACAGAGCACCTGGATCTCTCTTTTTCTAAGGGAGGTGGTGTAGGATAACAGAACTAGCCTGCTCGGAGAGTACCACCTTCCTCGGAACATATTCTCTCGACTTACGCTTTTGTGTACATAATTCCTTTAAAAATCTTGCGTGAGCCGATATGTGCTCGATACCATCAAGGAGCAGGATATTGATCTCAACATTCTTAAATAGATTCAGAAGCTCCTCATTGCTATCAACAGACTTCTTCTTTGATTTGATTAAGCTTCAGGAAAAGGAACATGAGTCAGATCTTTGGAATCAGGTTCCTGAGCCTTGATTTCTCCTCCAGAATTCTCCTCTCTCTCCTCAGGTTCTTCCGGATTCAGAAGATCAGAATAGTGTGGTTGTGGATCCTAAGTCTGCTTACCACTCCTCAAGGTGACAGAATTTACAGATGCAAAAGAATTTGGGTTTTGGGGAGGGTTAGAAAAGATTGGAGGGGCTTGATTAGCCATGAATTGTTGATTTGCAGGAGAAGAAGAAAAAGAGGATGAGGAACCCTGCTCAACCACCTGAGCATGTGCGTGTGGGTCCCTCTGATTTTCGTACCCATGGGCTTAGTTGCCCGAATTCATAATATTTCGCGGGTTGGGTACGGGTTGGGATGGTAGAGATCTGGGTTGACAAGAGTTAGCAATGAGCCCGGACTGCAAGTTGTCCAATGAGGTTTTCATTTGCTGCATGAGCTGGAGCATGGATCCTTGCATCTCTACCATTTGTCGGTTCAAATCAGCCTGCCCTGCGGGTTGACGGGCATTCCAAGCTGGCTGATTGACCTGATTTGGAGGCAACTAAGTATATACATGACCCTGATCCATTGGTCGTTGTGGAGCATAGTTGCCGGGTTGGAATTGGGTCTGTTGCCCCGTGTTTTTCCAAGAGAAGTTAGGGTGGTTTCTCCAACCCGGATTATAAGCATTAGAGTAGGGGTTGGATCTAACATTCTCTTGTACAACATAGACATCCTCATAAGGTGAGGATGGAGAGAAAGAAAGGGAAGGATCAGAAAAACTAGGATCAAAGGCCCTAGTTTGGAACCCGTGGGGTTTCGAAAAATGCTGACTCACAGGTTGAGCCGCATCGAGTTGATTAACGAACTCCCATCCAGAAGGAGCTCATGAAGAATGGAATCCCAAATTTTGGGATTGAGTGGATCGAGAGTTGTTCATAGAATTGCCAGCCATCCACTCTTCCATTCTCTTAGCAACCAAGTCCACTTTATCAAGTTTGTTACAAATCAATTCCATATCAAATGAATGCGTCATGGACTTCATTGACATTTGATCTGGGCTGTTGGGACCGGTTAAATGTATCCATGGAGGCATGATTAATTGAATTCTCACTCATTTCCTCAAATAAATCATGTGCACTATCTGCATCTTTATTGAGGAAATTGCCTTCGCAAGAAGCATCCACATGATTTCTGAGTTGCTCAGTCAACCCATGATAGAAGATCTGCACGAGTTGCCATTTCGGCACCTCGTGGTGTGGACACCTCTGCAATAGGTCCTGGAATCTCTCCCAGGCCACATGAAACTGCTCCCTTGGTCGCTGGGTAAAGGTAGTGATTGCCCGTCTCAAAGCATTGGTACGTCCGACTGGGAAGAATTTCTTCAGAAAGGCCAATTTCAACTCATTCCAAGTTGTAATTGGTCTTCCTATTGTCCTATACCAATGCGAGGCCTTATCCCTAAGAGAGTGGGGGAAGAGCCTCATGATCATTTGCTCATCGTTTATGTTTCGTGCCTTGGTGGTCTGGACCAAAGTGGTCAAGTCCACCAAGTGCTGAAATGGATCTTCAGAGCCATGCCCATGATAATGTTTGATCAGGCTTAACACCTGGGGCTTAATTTCTACGTCACCGGCTGGAATCTGGACACCAGGACGTTCCCCGTAATTTGAAGGATCATAAAAATCCTTCAAGGGCTGAGCGCCCTGCATTCTCTAGAACCATTCCTGCATTCTCTGCATTTGTTCCAGCTGCCTTGGAAATTCTTCCTGTGGATTTCCAAGTAGAGGAGGCTGTTGGTCGGCCATGGGATCAATTTGACCAAAATCCAATTTGTGCCTCCTAGAATACTCTAATGGTCCTTCCAATCAGGGATTCAATGACCGTCTTCCCAGCATAAACTAGGAGAAGGTCAGAAGGACTGGGGATAGGGACCCTTCAGCACAACAAAACAAGGCTGTCCTTAAGTGGGGTAGCCTAAGAATCTACTGACTCCCAAAACCTGCCTTAAGATTGTAAATGATTTACTCTAGTTGCATCTGCTCAATCCAACCAGTTAGAAGGAGGGACTAGGGAGAAAGTTCTTCCTTCGGCTTTCACCTCCGGTTCCTAGTGTACCCCCCAGCCGCGGTCGTTTGATGCTGCTCCCATAGCTAGACATTAGATTAATCAGTACAAGTAGGTTAATCAAAGACAATCTCACACTAGGCCCTGAAGAGCGAATCAGACCTTAAGGCCAACGTCTACTCAATTTTATTAAGGCCTGGGATTGTGGTGCTTATGGAATGTGATGGGCCCTTAAAATGGGTTGTGCCCTTAATGATTGATTGAGATTTGTGTAAGTGCATGCACAACCAAGGTTTTCAAGCAAGATTATTTGTGATGCATGGATTTTAATATTCAAATCTTGCTTAAGTAGCTTTTAGGGTTTCAAATTAGGTGGACTGCAATCAAGTTTCTAGGCAAACCAAGTTGTCAAACATGGGTGAAGATTGTTTTCCTTTAAAACCAGAAAGAAAGTGGAGTGCCTGGAATAGACCTAGATTGAAAACCCTAAGGAGGAGCTACTTGATGAGTTGATTTTAAGTAGAGTGGTGTAGCTCAAACAACTCAAACAACTGGCCACAAATGCACCACTAAGTTAGGCACACAAAGATGGTTAACCTAAAATGATTTCTACTCTTTTATGTGTTACTTTATGTGTACCAGTTCCACAGATCAAAACTCGGTTGAGTAGAAACAAATCAATTCGGTTAAGTGCCTTGAATGTGGGTGTATGTTGTGTTTGTTGAAAATTGCCCCACAAGATTATCTTTTTGTTATTTTTTTTTTTATAAATGAGGGTGAAATGAATGTGAGTGAAAATCCAAACAACCAAACTATTCCTAGGATTTATGCAAACACCTAGGTTAATTAGAATTTGGATTTAATGTGGCGAATGAAATCTATGGAGGGGGGAAGAATGGGGAGCACTTACAGTTGTCTTCAACTGCACTTTACTCCAGTCTACCGCTTGATGATTCCCTGATGGAGGTCTCTGCAAAATAATAGACACAAGAGAAGCAAGTTAGAAAATAATAAAGTGCAAAAAATGGGAAAAGTAGATTGGAAATCGTTGTCTCCTCGGCAACGGCGCCAAAATGTTGAACGTATGGGTTGCTATGCTAACATGTTTGATTTTGAAAACCTTGTCGTTGTAGTTGAAAGCGAAGAACTCATGTTTAACAAATAAAATTTATACCGGAATAGAAATCCCGGGTCGAACTCAAGGAGGCTACATTAATCTATATTAGCAATTATATTTTTTTTAGAATTTTTCTTGAAAAATGAGGCGATGTAATTACAATGAAGACATAATAACAATCAGACTAAACAAAAGGGATAGAGAGAGAGAGAAAACATGCATTCAATAATTCAAAATGTTTATACAATAAAATCAAATAAGAATTACACTAGAAAGCGAAAAATCAGCTACACTTGAAAGTAGGAAAATTCTACACTAGAAAGCTGTAAAAAAGAATGGGAGAGAAGTTATCCTCCTCGACGATCGCTTGGAGGATGAGCCGGACAGGATGACGCCTGGACGAAGGAGGATGGAGCAGGACAAAGGAGGACGAAGCAGAAGAACAGGAACGGGGTAGCATGTCGTCGTCGTCGTAGGATCCGCTTCCGAATGGGGGACGAAAAATTGACTTTATCTCGCGAGAAGCATCACGGGTGTGGGACAAGCTTCTCTTGAGCTTTGGAGAGGGAGAGAAGAGAAGGAAGGGATGAGAATTTCGTGTAGAGGGAGTCTCTTTTTATAGTTGCAAGGAGTGGGGGCATTTTGGTCATTCCAATTTTAAAAACATTAATTCAGGACCTTTAGTGAAGGATAAAACCGTCGCTAAAGGTCCGAACGTGGGCGTAGTAGGCGGTGCGCGCGGGCCTCTTCGCCTGTCGCGCGCTCAATGCACGTGCACGTCCAGCTGATCTCAGCCGTTCGATCGCAAGATCTGAAGACTTAGATCGCACCTCCGCCCGCCTCCTCTGCGTGCCCCATCGCGTGCGATGCTGCGTCTTCGCCACGCGTCTAATAGCGCGTGAGCGCTATCGGGCGCTCACAGCCGTTCGATGACTATTCGACGGTCGCCCGCGCCCACTTGCCCATGCCCTGCAAATCGAACGTGCGTCTGAAGGCAGCCGAGCACCATATCCACTGCGCTGCCTGCGTGGATGGGCAGGCAGCCAAAGTTTTGAACATGCGTTCAGGACCGTTGGATCAAGATCCAACGGTCCAGATCGTGCGTTGGATTCTCTTTGGAGAGGCAGTGGCAGACCTGAGGGTCGGTTGGATGGCTGAGATGGTGCCATGTGGCACCATCTTGGCCATCCATCTTCTGGATGATGTAGATGGTGCCATGGGTGTCGGATTGAGTCAATTTTTACGTCGTTAGGCTGCGATCGTTGATCTGAATCCATCCGTGCGATCAGATTTGTCGTTTAAAGTGTGAATTCACACCATCTTGGCCCTTGATCTTCTACGGTTCCCCGATCACTATCTGATGCTACAGATGTCTGATTAGGGAGATCTTGGAGTCGTTGAACTCCAATCGTCGCCATGATCACATCTGTACGGTTGTATCTTCGATCCGAGGACCCGATAAAAAATTTTCCCTGTCCATGAACATAAAAGGAGACAATTAACCTCCATTTTATTCAAACTACTCTAAATGCAAGATGATGCATGTTATGAAATATTTATAGCATGCAGTGCAATCCTATGCTTAAGAACATGCATAAATAGACATCTTAAGTAGTGTAAACATGTTTACATCATAAATTATTGAACATGTTGAGTCGATCAACAAGAGCACAAAAAATATCAATTAACATAGAACTCATACACATCCAAAAATGCAAGTCCCAAATCTAGGTTCCTTCTCAACGAGGTTAATTATTGCTTCAACTAAAATTTTCCCTTTGAAGCCAATGGATTCACTAGAATTGAAACTAAACCAAACTATAAACATCAAGTAGGGCATGGTCGAGTGATGATAGGCCTATATCATTGATTTCGATAGTGGGGGGCACCTGGAGGTTGTGTGATGCGGGAGATACGGCTTCCCTAGTGTTGATAAGCTTTTTGTCAATGTTAGGGAAATGAGTTGTAGTATAACTGACAAATAGCTCTCAAACAAATAAATTTATAACTTAAATATCTAAAAGTGAAGTTTAAGGTCGAACATAGGGAGTAAATATAGAATTTACGCACTAATGTTTAATTGTATATAAATGAGCACAGAAAATTAAGCACAATAATGATATTCAATGAATATTAATCTGTCACATTAGATATTCAATGATACTCAATGTATTTCAAGACAAAAAGAATAAAAAAGTAAAAAATAATAGTGATTTAGATCACCAATTGTTAGCCTTTGTTAAGCACATATCAATTACTAAAATGTTTCAAATAAATGAACAGTGATCAGACGTCTAATTTGGTAATCAGACGACTTAACTATTGCCTGCTACAGTGCCTTTCCTCTGATCTTCGGACTTCTTCTCTTTGCTCTTTCTTCTTCTTCTTCTCTTCTATTGCCTTTCCTCTTCCTTCAGGTCCTCTCCTTCAGCCTCTTCCTCTTTACAATTCTTCTCCTTTAGCTCCTTCTCACGCACAAGGGAACTCACCTTCTCAGTGACTAAGTGTCACTCAAAACCTTCAGGAGCAAAACCCTCCCCTCCCCCACTCTCTCTCTCTTTCCTTTCTCTCTTCTCTCAGAAATCCAAACCTTAGTCGAGTATTCGGGTATGTGTAACCAGGTCTAGGGCTACATGCATGGGGTCGCAACCGAGGAGTGAATAGGCAGGTCTGGTTAGTGTAAGGGTGAAGGAACCTTACCCCATGTGTCTTGAGGCGAACAGCCAATATCACAAAATCAATTTATGCCGCAGCGGTTGCTCTTCAACGAATGATGTGGGACTATTCCCACACCTTCTTGTTCGCATGCATCTGCAGAAGGCTTCCTTGTTCAATAGACGTAGCTGCAGAAAGCGTAGCTCTCAATTGAAGACCTGGGTGCACTCTTGGACTAATTCTGCACCCTCTGGAGCAAAGGCCTGGAGCTAACGTGGCCTTGAACATGAAGAACAACGTTGGCGATAATGGTGGCGACGGCGGAGATCGGCGAACTGTTGAAAACAAGAACACGGCCTTGCAGCCAAGTTAAACCAGCTCAGAAGCTTCGCAAGGGAGCAGCGATGGCGTTGGTGGCGGTGGCATACTGCGAGGGTGGTCGGAGATGGCTGGCGAAGGCGGAGGAGGTCAAGTGAAGTGGGTTTGTTCGATGGGTGGTTTGAGTCGTCGAGATGATGAAATAGGAGAGGGCTTTTGATGGTGGATGGGCGGCGGATCTTTTGGGAGGTTTGGCAAGGTGTGTGGAGGTGTGAGGTGACGAGTAGACCTCGCTGAAGAGGTGGCCAGAGCAGAGGAAGAAGGTGGTTGGCGACAACGTCGAGGGGTTCTTTTTGGTTTTTGGATAAAGGAATTTAAACTAATAACCTAAGGAAACATAACTAACTAATCTAATTGGTCGAAGGGGGTAGGATGGCGCCGGTTATGGTATGGCCGGTGCCAGAGAAGGGAATGCCTCTGATGAGGGAGAACAACGAGGAAGGGAGGGGAAGAGGACCCTCGCTGGTATTGCGAGCGGCGGAGGAGCTTGAGGAAGAGCAACCAGTCAGCTATAGTCTGTGATAGCTGGCGAAGAATGTAGATGGGGAAGCTCGCCATAGCTCGCAGAGCTTTCGACCAGAGAGAGGAGAAGAAGGTGGAGAAATCGGCCAAAACGAGCTAAGGAGATTGGTCGTGAAATCTGGGTCCTTTTATAGGCCATTGGGTTGAGCTTCAAGTTTGGAAACAAGCTTGAGAGCTTCGAAAATCAGGGAATAGGTTTAGGATTTCCAAGAGTTCTCATGAACTCTTGGATGAATTAGAAAGGTCGTGGAAGAGTTCGGATGGAAGGGGATCTCCTCAGGAGTCTCCCAATTTTGGATGGGTTTCTCTGCGAAATCAGGGAGATCTTCCTAATTGAAGATCATCTCTTGATGGGTTCACACAACCATGAAGATAGGGACCTACATGTGAAGAAGAAAAATAAGTTAGGGGGGTCCTTGCAAGGATTTCAAAAGCTAGGGGCATATGTGTAAGGAAAAGAGTCAAAATAGGGCTGGAATGCAAACTAGGTCAAGATGATTTCTGATTGGGTCTAAGCTTTGGTACAAACCTAATTTTGACCCAAGAAATCTGATGGTGAAGTCGGATTTTGGTTTTGACCAAGTTTGACTGGGTAATTTGCATAGAAACCCAAATTAGGGCAACTATCTGTCTGAGACTCTATTTTAGGTTAAATTGGGTTCTAATGGTCAAATCAAAGGTACCAAACCTTAGAGAATATGTTTCTATGATTTTTAGAAGATTTAGGTGAATTTTATCCTGACCAAAACCTCAATTAATTAAGCAAATCTATTTTTAGGTTTCAGATGTCCATTAATTCTCGAAACGTGCGAAAGCTCATTTTGTTCTACATAAATCCACTTATCAGACATTTATGACCATTTGACCTTTAATTAACCCCTGAGAAACCTCGTGATTTCTCTACATTTAGGATATTCTATTAAAACTGTAGTTTTACCCCTGTTTTAATGCACTTCTCTCAGAATGACTATGTAGTGAGTTATGGTTTTCTAGTAGTTATGTAGGAGCATTTATCAATGGATTATGACTAATTAAAGCTAGATATGGCTGATGATGACGTTATCATCACCTAGTTTACCTAAGGAGCAACTCAAGGGGTTCTGGGTTATCAGAAAAAAGAAACTAAAATAAATGTTCATTCCTCAACGAGTAGAGACAGAGATGGAGAAAGGGGGTGCAAACTAACGTGCATGCACTTCCAGGTAGACAATGACACTTCAAAGGGGTTTTGGATTATCAAAAAAAAACTCAATAGATTCTCTAGGATTGAAAACAAATGTCCATTCTGTAAGGAAGAAAAGAGATGGACATGGTGAAAGGGGGGTGTTAGAACTAACATACATGCATGCCCATGGAGACAATGATATATGGGTCATTCGTCCCTCGGATTCGATCGCAGATGGCTAACTTGATGCCTTTTTGAACCCTCAACTTCAGCAAGCCTAGCATGTTGGTTTCTTTATTCTCTACCAGTGATCTAATGATGGGGCTATGACCAAAGGCCAATACCCTCTTCATGTTTGAATCGACCAAGTTGATTTGGAATCACCTCCACATTTTCTCCTCTCCTTAAGTGTGCTTTCCTGTCTCCTCTAAAAATAGTGGTGATGACTTTGATATATCTGTAATCTATGGTACATATATGGACACATACGTAAGAAAATGAGGGCTTGGAATAGGTTCTAATTAAGTACTATGAGTAATGGAGTAATCGTGGCCTCTTAATGAGGTAAGGTTTAATATGACTTAGTTGGCTCTTTCATGTGATTGGTTGATTGACCATGGACCTTCTATTCTAGTTAACTACATCTGTATGGTTTCTTTTTTGGGCATTTGGCCTCATGGGTATGGTACAGTGGTAAGAAGTGTTTTAAAAATTGGACTAAATCAACTGGTTGGATCATTCGAATCAAAAATTGATAAGAAATGGGGTGAACTAACTGATTTTTTTGAATAGAGGTTGAATCTAGTGTGAAGTGGAAAAAAACATAATTCAACTAGTGGAATCGGTCAAACCGGCCCATCGGTTGAACCACCTTTAAAAGAAAAAAAATAAAGGAAAAGTTATCCATAACCCAACTTAAACCTCCCTCATGGTCCGTCATGCTTGACTCCTCCCTCTCCTACCTCCCAGCATCTCTTTGCCTAACCATCATCTCTACCATCTCTACCCCATCGTCACTAGTCTACATCGTTGATGTCTCTCTTGCATCTCGCTTTCACTACAAAAAACTTGGCGTACACCAATGATGCACCTACATTAACATCAAATATATGTTGTTGTAGGTTTTATTATATGTTATTAATGATACATGCTACACCGACAGGCACCTTTAGGGGAAACAAAAAACAATAGAAGGCAAATGTGTCTTTAGGTTAGTTAAAGCTACTCAAGCACACATCTTTCCTCCCTGACCTCTTTCCTTGCCATTCCTCCCTGACTTTAGATAAGTCGAATTTGATGCCACTCGAGCATACATCGACGCCCTACCCTTCGTCAAGTCAACTCAATTTGATCGAAGTCCTAACAATCTTACCCTCAGAGTTGCCGTCTTTGATCGAGTGCCACATTCTTGTCGACTTAGGTTAGTTAAAGTTCTCTCTCTCTATTCTTGCACTCATTGACGATGATAGAAGGTGGAGAGATTGCTTTCAGGCTTTTAGATCTGATCTCTTACTTGGATCTCGTTGATGTTTCTGTGTTGGATCGATCTCTTGCTTAGATTGTCCATTTGAAGTTTTTTGAAATCGGCATTCAAATTGATCCCTCTCTTTCTCGATCCCTCCAACTTAATTGATCTCCCAAATCGATTTCTCACTGTTCATTGATCTGATCTCCAACTTCATCAAATCAATCTTAAGGTTTCTGATCTCTCACATTCAATGTTCCTCTTATCAATTCTACACTCAATTAGATCTCTCCCACTCAATCTCTCTCATTAAATCTCTCTCTTACTCTATACATATTGATTTCGGTCCCATGAAGTGATCTGGTTCTAGTGCAAAGTAATAAATCGATGGAGAAGGGAGAGAGGGTCTAATTTGTTGGTTAGGTGCTTGATGAAATGCCTTCTAATTGTTTGAAGAAATGCATCAGATCTACATGTATTTGGGCTTAAACTACTATTTTTATTTTCAACCAACAATCTCCAGTTGGCTGGTTACGTTAGATAAGTATATGAAAACTGCATTTATCTATGATACAATTGATGATCAAAATTGTTTGCTTGAATGGAACCATTTGTCCGTTTAAGGAAGGTTCATGTTTACAACAGTTCTCTATCTAAATCTCAACTGTTGGACCAAGGTTCTTAGTTCCTTTCTTTCTTTATTTTCTTTTTATTTTGCCTTGTTGGTAGATTTTAGTTGTTTCTGATGTTTGACTCTTGGAAGCAACAAATGTGGAAGGATGCCTGCAATTCATGTTTGTTGATATTTTTTAGGCCTTACATGAGTATTTAGGTTCATGCACATGGTTCGATTTATGATTTTGGTTTTATGAATTTTTAGAAGTAATAAGATGGGGCCATTTTGAAAGCGAATTTTAGGAGCATGCTAACTATGCCTCCTTTGTGAGTTTTAAATGGTTGTAGTTATTGTACACCGTGAGATAGGACATGAGGGCCATCTTTCATCACGTTGCGATTTGGTTTTGATTCTACTACTACTGGGGAGGCACGGTCTCCTGTGTGATTCTTATTGCATTTGTGCATCAATGTTACATGGAACCATATCAGATCTGCTTATTTCCTATTTTGTGTTCACATAGAAAGAGTGTGGATTTGTTTTTTTTCCCTCACTCCCGACAAGAAAAATGTTCCTATTGTTTCTTGCAAGAGCTTCTATTGTCTAGTAGTTTTGGCATGAGGCATTTTTTTCAAGCAGGAATGATTGTTGTATCAGGTCTCTTCTGAACACTAGATATAGGCTAATGTCACCACATATCAGCAGGCTGTTTGCTCTTATGATTCTGTAGTGGTTTGGGTCTTTGAAGAATATCTTGCAATCTTTGGTTCTTTGCATGAGACATGGCATCTAGTTGACTATCTGGCATGCTTTTGCATTATTTGTATGCAGCAAACACATCTCATAGTGGATTAACTATTTGCTTTGGCCTTCTTCTTTTCCATTCATTTTTCCAAGGGCTATAGTTGTGTCTCATACGCATTTGGTGTAGATATTTTATTTAGGTCCTAGAAGTTGATGGCACATTGAAGTGAACTAGGAGTTCTTAATCATTATGTTACAAAGATCTATTATTTGCTTCCTAATAGCACATCACATGCAACAACATGTAAAGAGGGCTTTTTCAATTCTACCTCTATTATTGCCTTGCTTCCTACTAGAGGGCTTCATCTATTATTTCCTAGCATAATAGGTTACTTATCTTTTTTTTTATCTTAATGAATAAGTTACCATTACTTTTATATGTGTATAGGCAAACCATAATATCATCTTTTTTTTTCAAGAGCTATAACACCATGTCTAATGATTTGTAGTTGTGCATCACCTCAAGTTTGAGAACCTTTTTTAGCTATTTAAGATCTTACAGTTGAAGTGCCTGGCAAGCAATGAACCATTAGGATAATTGGAGAAAGACCTAAGAGGGCTTATATTTTGGTGAATAGCTTTTAATATAGGAGCTACTTGTACCATCTAGTTTTAGGTTGGAATGTTGTTTACCGATTTAAGAGTGTATAAAGTGAGATCGATAAATACTTGTGGCTTATGCCAATTATAATGCATGTAGATACACAATTTCCTCTTAGAATCAAATGGAAAAATCGTTTCATTAGATGTGAATCTATGGTGTTATGAATAATTCAATTTGTTATTTCAAGAGTCATGTCTTGTATATTTTGCTTTAATCTTACTTGAATGAAGGTAAACATTGTTGTTGATGATAAGGTTAAATCTTAAATCTATTAAGATATTGTAAGATCATAAAATTGAATAAGATTTAATAATGAAGATCTCCATATCTACACTGACAGCTCTAATGACAGGTAGTCCTATCGGCATTATGTAAAAATGAAAATTGGAGTTATTATTTATAGTGACGATTTTACCAACATCTTTTATGCTACACCAATTGATAAAATCGTGGTCATTGTTGCCATCACATAAAATGGGTAACTTTAAAAACATGACTGTCATGGTTGCTCAAGGTAAACTGTTGGTGTTGCTTACAATGACACCTCTTAGGCGAATGGCTAGAAATTTCACCAGAATGGCTACTTAGATCTACAACAACGATCATTTTGGCCTATACTAACGGTTATAGATCATCGGTGTAGGTGCATACTGTTATTTATCATCGCTTCTCTGACACATATTTTCTTCAATGAGTTGACATGCCATTCCAAGCTAAACCATTGATTTATAGTGTAATTAAACTTCTAAAAATACATTCTCTAATATATATATAATTTTTTATCAACCAAATTTCAATTCAACCCAATTTGACTCGGTTGGACTCGTTCAAACCACTGATTGGATCATTAAAAATCAAATATGGAGCCCTATTGATTTGATGGCCAGCTCGATTTTTAAAAAATCAGTCAAAAGAGTCAAAAATTGGTTTCCAAATAGATTTTGACTTGAAAATCGTAAGATAGGATACTTGTAGTGAGGATTTTACCATTCACAACCTTCAAATATGGTTGTTACGACATCCCTACAATCACAAACATGTATGAAATGGCACCTATATTTTTGTGTAGAATGGCTTGGGTATGACCTTAAAACAATATGTGTGTGATCAATCATGAATCATATAAATTTCGGATTCAGATTGTAAGATAAAGCCAGAACATTAACAAAATCTTGTTAATTTATTCATTCCTTGTTTTTAATCTGTTATAAGTTATATCAAAGGTCAAAACCCAATCTATCACATCCATAAGTATCATCGAAGCATCTAAAGTTAACCATGATTTTGATTTAATGTTCATTAGTAAACAAATTTCTTCTAAAGTGAAAAGAACGCCATGTTTGAACACATTTTCAATGTTATCCAGTTAGGAAGTTCTTGCAAGATACATGCATATTTATTTTAAGATCAGTTGAAATAAACACATATATGAAATAAATAAATAAAAATATATGCATTTTGTGTATGTTAGAAGTATTAGATAAAGCAGGTTTGATATTATATGGCAAGATCTAGAATAAAATAAAGAACAAATAAACATAATTTAAATGGATTAAATGTTACTTCGATTGAAGCACCCATGAAAGTCTTCCTTTAGAGAAGATATTGCTCTCCACAATACTGGTGCGTCGGGGTTTAGTGAGTTCCTTTCATGATACGACAATCTATCTTCAAGATTTGACTCACTTCGAGCTTGGATGTCCTCTAAAATCACCTCAAGAGAATCAAGACAAAGCAATTTGATCAATCAATTTGATTGATCGACCAAATTCCATATTGATCGACCAATCAATTGGTTAATCAATCAATCACTTCTTGAATGATTGATCTTAACTCCCTATGTGAGATGATCGATAAATTTGATTAGAGATTGATTTATCAATTAACCTTTTGATCGATCAATCAATAATAAATTAATGAGATTGAAAATCTGTAACAAAAGGTCCAAGTTTCAAATTGATTCTCACCTGAACCTGAGTCCAAGCCCGAGTTAGGTGGCAGGGTGGGGCGGGGTGTATGTGCATCCAACCCCACCTCCTGCCTTTTGTTACATAAGATATGAGAGACAGAAGCCTTTTACGCTCACTAAGAGGTTTTTGAAAACCTCTATCAAATCTCATTAATTTCAACATATGAATTACCTACCTCATACATATCAATTGTATCCCAATTAATGTAATTAGGCTTCCAAAATAAATAAGACCATAGTCATTTTAGCTTATAATTCACTCACTTTTTTACACGCTCTTTAAAAAAAAATTATTGGTGTTGTTTTAGAGGGATTTTTACTTAAATGCCATCAAAAACTTTCAAGTTACTTTAATGCTATAAGAAAATCCATATTTATATAAATGATATAAAAATGTTTATTGTGTTTACATAAATGTAATTCTCATGTTAATCAAGATGAAATCTGTATCATTCATTCACACTTTCAAATTCACATTGATACATAGATTGACATGGCCCATATTGCATCATGATTGAGACAAGAATTGGCATTTATGTGAATAGAGTGGACCTTTTCATGGGATTTATGTAAATATGCATTTAAGTAATTATGAAAGTTTTTTATAACATCTACGTAAAACCCCTATTTTTAATATAAATCACCTGTCATATGCATTTGTACATTAAAATTTCACATGTGACATTTAGTTTTGGGAAGAGATGCTTGAAAAAGTCTATGAATAAAGGTGTTAATCTACATTTTCACTTTACTCAATGGGACCATGTATTAGACTTTAGGAAGACATTAATGTAAATTTAGGGTTTAGAAAGACATTATTGTTGAGGCATGGTTGGATGGTGGCAAGCCCAAATCTCCGAATTTCGACAAGAGGGGGTGCCTATTCGAACCCAGCCTTGCAATTATCTAAGAGGCATACAATGCAGGGGGAATGTCTTTCCCAGTTTACTCACAAGGGTTTCTGAGTTACAAAAAATATATATAAATTTAAGGAAAGATATGTGATTATGGAGGTTTCAACTATCATAAATATTACCAAGTGCATTCATGTAACTTGTAATTGTCATGGCCTATAATGGCCTAACAAGGTCCAACTTTTTTATTCATTAGAGAGAAAACTAGATTTTTGTGACAAAATGACATGTTTGGATGATTACATGAAAGAAATAACACAAACTAATTTCAGACAAGGTGATAACATTTAGGGATTTCAAATGGCTCCAAATCCACACCCATTCACTATCCACAATCATTCACTTATCCACTAGGTATCTAATTCTCTTCTGATCTAAAGCCACTTACCAATTGAGTATTAATCTATCAATTGGGTGCCCACTTAACTAATGAGGGGTTGCTACAGCCCATTTTAATACATGATCCATTATGTAGCATGGAATATGTGGTTTGGAGATAAAATCATTTTGGGCTCCGGTGTGTCCTTTTGTTTCATCTTCGTCTCATAGGCCATGAGATTGCCTAAGAGATCCTTCATGTCAAGCTCCTCTACTTCATTTGCCTCTTCAATGGCGATGACCTTTTGTTCCCATTCCGGTCCAAAAAAATGAAGTTTTCCTTGAAGCTCCCCCTTTATAAAGGTCTTACCTAAGACTTTAAGGTTGTTCACTATAAGAGTGAACCTAGTGTGCATCTCACTCAAAGATTCATTAGTCTTCATAGAGAAAGATTCAAAATCTTGAGAAAGAATGTTAACTTTAAAAGATTTTTCCTTGGAGGTACCTTCATGGGTTACCTCTAGAATGTGACATAACTTGTATGCGGTGGCGCATTGAGATATCCGATTGAACTCCTTTGGGCTTAACGCGCAGTATAGTGCGTTCATTGACTTTGCATTGAGGGAAAGTTCATAGGTTTGCTGCTGCGAGCAGCCTCCTTCGGGTCTAGCCGGGACTTCGTATGGGATTTCACATCGTCCCCATAATGCGAAGTTGGTGGTTTGAAGCCACATCTTCATACACAATTTCCAATATACGTAATTGCTCCCATCAAAGTAGGGCGGTCGGATGGTAGACTACCCTTCCGAATGTCTTATGGCGAAGATGCTCCCTCCATGATTGCTCACCGGTGTGTGATGTCGATGATGAGAAACCTGCTTTGATACCAACTGTAAATTTCCTACGGAGGGGAGTGAGATCGAGCGTAATAAACGAAATAATGTGGAACAAAATGACAATCACACAAATATGCCATCTCACAAGCACACAAAAGATTTTTAGGTGGAAACCCAAACCCGGGTAAAAACCACCACCTAAACCTCTCGGTTTAGGATTTCTTGATCAATCTAGTCGATCAAATCCACTATCCAAATCCATTAAACAAGGGTGACTTAACCCCTTACAACCACACTACTATGTATGAGGGTAATGATGTGCATACATCTGACTAGCCAAAAATGTCTATTAATACATGTTCTTGGTATCATATTAGCATCAAGCATTGTAAATATTGCATAATATGCATCATCATGCATTTAGGTCAAATTATACAAATCGTATAGTAATTTCTTCTTTTTGGTGGCCAGGGACCGGCGACTTTTAATCAGGGACCTCAGATCAAAGATCCAAATGTACGGATCTGATCAGGGTGACGATTGGAGTTCAATGACTCCAAGATCACCCCGATCAGACTTCTGTAGCGTCAGATATAATTCGAGGAAGGTCAGAGATCAAGGGTCAAGATGGTGTCAATCTACACTTCAGATGACTAATCTGACCGCATAAATGGGTTCAGATCGACGATCGTAGCCCAACAACGTGAAAATCGGTCCAATCCGACATCCGTGGCACCATATACAACTTAATGAAGATGGATGGCCATGATGGCGCCATCACAACCGCCCAGCACCGGTCGCAGCCTTTCTTCTTCATCTTTTCGACGAATCTCAGCTGTTGGATGCCCATCCAACGGTTGAGAACACACCATGTCGCCCTTTTCTCTCTCCAACTGGTGTTCCCAGCTTAAGGCGTAGGCGAGACAAGCTCTAAGCCATTGGATCTTGATCCAACGGCTGAGAGGGCACAACGATTAAAACATCCCCGCATCAATCCATGAAGATAGCGTAGTGGTTGAATGCGCATCACACGTCGATGGACACATGTTCGACTCGCAATCAGAGGCGTGCGTGTGTTTTATCTCAAACGTGCGATTAGCTACGAACGGCCACGATCTTCCAATCAGATAGACGTGCAATCGAATGCGGTTATAAACGCGCGATTACACGCGCTTTATGCGCGAAGCTGAAGCGGGCAGGAGCGTTTTAAGCCGTTCGATCTTAAGATCGGACGGCTGAGAATCAAAGAACGTGGTTGAGTGTTGGGCGTAAGGAGGCGAGGGGGCGTGCGCACTTCAGCCATGATCGAGCTTTAGTGACAAATAAATCCGTCACTAAAGACCCCTATTTTATTGTTTTGAACTTAAAATGACCTTTTTGCTCCCAACCTCTACACCTATGAAAGGCCTACGCCCCCGACATTTCATTCAACCCTTCACCTCTCTCCCTCTCCAAAGCTCTAAAGAAGCTTGTCCCAAACCCGGGATGCTCCTCTAGAGCTAAAATCAAAGTTTTCTCCCCCATTCCGGAAGTGGATCCTATGATGACGACGATAACCTACTTCGCCCCCGATTCTTTCTTCTCTGTTCTTCGTCTTCCATAATCGTCCTTCGTCTTCCCGGCGTCACCTCGTCCGACTCATCCTCCAAGCAATCATTGAGGAGGATAACATCTCTCTCCCTTCTTCACTGCTTTCTAGAATAGAATTTTCTGCTTTCTAGCTGTAATCATTTCCTACTTTCTAGTTGTAAAAATAATATTCAGTTACAAAGTGATTGTTCTCTCTCTCTCTCTCTCTTAGTGTTAATATCAAATCCATTGTGATTATTCTGCTTCTAAAATAAAAATACTAAAAAAAATATAATCGTGGATTTTAGATCGACGTAGCTTCCCTGTGTTCGACTCGAAATTTCTTTACAAATTTCAGTAAATTTATCTATTGACGGATTTCTTCGCAAACCATACTACGATGTTGAGTTTTCAAAACTCAATCCCGTTTACATACGTCTTCCGCTTCAACATTTTGGCGCCGTTGCCAGGGAGGCAACGATTCTCGATTTTCTTTCCGCATTTCGCGCACTTTATTATTTTCTAACTTGCTTTTATTTCTCTTCTATTGTTTTGCAGGTACCTTAACAGAGAATCTTCAAGAGATAGAAAGGAGTAAAGTGTAGTTGAAGACAACTATAAGTGCTCCCCATTCTTCCCTCCATAGATTTCATTCCACAAATCTTAAATCAAACCCCAATTAACCTAGGTGTTCGCATAAACCCTACGATTAGTTTGGATGCTTTGATTTCCAATTCCACTCATCTCACCTTCGTAAAAAAAAAGAAAAAGAAAACAGAAGATACTTCTTGTGGGATAAATCAACATACACACTACATACACCCACATTCAAGGCACATAACCTAACTTGATTTTTATCTACTCAACCGGGATTCTGACCTATGGAACCGATACACGCAAATCAACACATAAGAGAATAGAAATCAGTCTAGGTTAATCATCTTGTGTGCCTAACTCAGTGGTGCATTTCAGCCAATTGTTTGAGTTGTTTGGGCCGCACCACTTCATTTTAAAATCAACTCATCAAGTAACTTCCCCTTAGGGTTTACAGTTTAGGTCAATACCAGGCACTCCACTTTACTTTTTGATTTCAAAAAGAAAAGATCTTCACCTTTGTTTGATCATTTGGTTTGCTTCTTAAGCTTGATTGAACTCACCTAATTCTAAACCCTAAAAGCTACTTAAGCAAGATTTGAACCTTAAAATCCATCCATCCAAATAATCTTACTTGAAAACCCTAGTTGTGCATGCACTCAGACATATTCAATCGATCATTAAGGGCACAACCCATTTTAAGGGCCCACCACATTCCATAAGCACTACAATCCTAAGCCTAAGTAAAATCAAGTAGATGTTGGCCTTAAGGATTGATTCGCTCTTCAGGGCCCAGATTAAGATTGTTTATGATTAATCTGCTTGTACTAGTCAATCTGATATCTAGCTAGGGGAGTAGAATCAAACGATCGCAATTGGGGGGTACACTAGGAACTGGAGGCGCAAGCCGAAGGAAGAACCTTCTCTCTAGTCCCTCCTTCTAACTGGTTGGATTGACTGGATACAAGCAGAGTAAATCGTCTATAATCTTATGACGGATTCTGAGAGTTTGTAGATTCTTAGGCTACCCAACTTAAGGACAGGCTTATTTTGTTGTGCTGCAGGGTCCTTATCCCAAGTCCTTCTGACCTCTTTCTATTTTATACTTGGAAGGAGGTCATTGAATCCCCGATTGGAAGGACCATTAGATCATTCTACGAGGTGTAGATTGAATTTTGGCCAAATTGATCCCATGGCCGATCAACAACCTCCTCTGCCTCATAATCCATAGGAGATGTTTCAAAGGTAGCTAGAACAAATGCAGAGAGTGCAAGAATGGTTCCAGAGAATGTAGGGCGCTCAGCCCTTGAAGGATTTTTATGATCCTTCAAATTACGGGGAACGTCTCGGCATCTAGATTCCTGCTGGAGACGTTGAAATCAAGCCTCAGGTGTTAAGCCTAATCAAACATTTCCATGGGCTTGTCTCTGAAGACCCATTTTAGCATTTTGAGGACCTGACCACTTTGGTCCAGACCACCAAAGCACGAAACGTGAATGAAGAGCAGATGATCATGAGGCTCTTTCCCCACTCTCTTAGGGATAAAGCCGCTCATTGGTATAGGACCATAGGAAGGCCGATCGCGACATGGAATGATCTGCAATCGACTTTCTTGAAGAAATTCTACCCTATCGGATGTACAAATGCTCTGAGACAGGCAATTACTACCTTCACCCAACGGCCAAGGGAGCAGTTTTATGTTGCCTGGGAGCGATTCCAAGACTTATTACGGGAGTGTCCACACCACGAGGTGTCGAAATGGCAGGTCATGCAGATCTTTTACCATGAGTTGACTGAGCAACTCAGAAATCATGTGGATGCTTCTTGCGGAGGCTATTTCCTCAACAAAGACGCAGATAGCGCGCATGATTTGTTTGAGGAAATGAGTGAAAATTCAATCAATCATGCCTCCATGGATACTTTTAACCGGTCCCAACAACCAAGATCGAATGTTAATGAGGTCCATGACTCTCATTCATTCGATATGGAACTGATTTGTAATAAACTAGATAAGGTGGACTTGGTCACCAAAAGGATGGAGGAGTGGATGGCGGAAAACTCTGCAAACAATTCTCGATCCACTCAATCCCAGAATTTAGGTTCCATTCTTCGCGAGCTCCTTCTGGGCGGGAGTTCGTGAATCAATTGGATGCAGCTCAACCTGTGAGCCAGCATTGTTCAGAACCCCACGGGTTCCAAACTGGGGCCTTTAATCCCAGTTTCTCTGATCCCTCCCTTTCTTTCTCTCCATCCTCACCCAATGTGGATGTCGATGTTAGGATCTAAGTGCATCCATTAACCTAATTCTGACTTCTCTTTACGAGAAGTTCGGATTAGGTGAACTTCGGCTAACCTCAGTAACACTGTAGTTAGCGGACCGTTTGGTTACAAATCCGAGAGGTGTTATTGATGATGTTATTGTCAAGGTTAAGAACTTCTATTTTTCTGTAGATTTCCTTATCTTTGACATGGATGTACCTGAAAATTTAAGGAACATGTCCATCATTTTGGGGCATCCGTTCCTAGCTACCATTAAGGTCAATATCAATTGTGAGAGTGGTAGCATGGAAATCGCCTTTGGGGATCAGAAATTAAAATTGGATATTTTTATGGCGATTAACAAATTTGAGGATTGTGGATTTATAGAGGAACTTAAGGAAGATAACTTGAATATTAAAACATGTACGGTGGTTTCTACAATTGAAAGTTCCTCCTGTTGTGATGGATCTGACCCGTAACCCTCTGTGGCAAACCCACCACATTTTGAAGAAGTTATTGATTTTGTTCACTTTCAACCTCTTCCTCTTGATGAATCTTCATTAGCATCATCCTTACCTTCCATTCTAAACCCACCCCAGCTCTAACTGAAACCATTGCCTGAGAGTTTGAAATATCAATTTTTGGGACCTCAAAAGATGCTCCCTGTGATTATCAGTGCTAGATTAGCCAAGGAGCAGGAGATGAAACTGATCAAGGTCCTAAAAGAACATGAGGCAATTGGTTGGACCATTCATGACCTTAGGGGGATCGAGCCATCTTACTGCAATCACAGAATATTCATGAAAGATGGATCCCGCCCTTCTCGCCAAATGCAAAGGAGATTTAACCTTAATATGCGAGAAGTGGTCAACAAGAAAATAATTAAGTGGCTCGACGTAGGAATCATTTATCCAATCTTAGATAGTCCTTGGGTAGGTCCTGTGCAAATTGTTCCCAAGAAAGTCGGGATTACCGTTGTGACTAATGAGAAAGGAGAATCTATCATAACTCATTCAGCTTTCTCTTAGAGGGTCAGTATCGATTATAGGAAGCTGAACACAACCACGAAAAAAGATCATTTCCCGTGCCCTTCATCGATCAAATCCTTGAAAGACTAGCTGGGTAAAAGTACTTCTGTTTCCTAAACGGTTACTTGGGATATAATCAAGTCCCTGTCCATCCCGAGGATCAGGAAAAAATGACTTTCACCTATCCCTACGAAACCTTGGCTCTCTGTAGAATGCCATTTGGCTTATGCAATGCACCTGCGACTTTTCAAAGGTGTATGCTAGCTATATTCTCTAACATGGTGGGAGAGTTTATGGATGTCTTCATGGACAATTTCTTTGTTTTTGGAGAATCATTTGATTCTTGCCTGGCTAATCTTGAAATGATCCTTAAAAGATGTATCAAAACAAAATTGGTCCTTAGCTGGGAAAAGAGTCATTTCATGACACAAGAAGGCATAGTCTTGGGTCATGTAATCTTTGAACGGGGTATTGAAGTTGATAAAGCTTAGGTTGATGCTATCTCTAAACTTCCTCCTCCCACATCTGTCAAACAAATTCGATCATTTCTTGGTCATGTGGGATTCTATAGGAGGTTCATCAAGGACTTCTCTAAGGTTGCTCGCCCTCTAAACAACCTTCTTGCCAAAGATATGTCATTTGATTTCAACGAATCATGCCGTAAGGCATTTGATTTTCTTAAAACGGTAGTCGCTTGTGCTCCGGTGTTGCAACCACTGATCTGGAAAGCCCCATTTGATATCATGATCGACGCTTTTGATTACGTAGTCAGGGTTGTTTTAGGTCAAAAGATTGACAAGATGCCCTCTGTCATTTACTACACTAGTAAAACTCTGGATAAGGCCCAAAGGAATTACACTATTACTGAGAAGGAATTGCTATCTGTAGTATTTGCTTTGGAGAAATTCAAGGCTTATCTCTGAGGGTCTCACATCATAATTTACACTGACCACTCGGCCTTGAGACATCTCTTGGCCAAAAAGGATGCCAAACCCTGGCTTATCTGATGGATTCTTCTGCTTCAAGAATTCGATCTTGAAATCAAAGATAAATCCAGGGCACAGAATGTGGTGGTGGATCATCTTTTGAGACTTCTAAGTGATTCTTCTCGTTTAGATATTCCGATTGCTGATACTTTTCTAGGCGAAACCATTCTTACAGTATCAGGTGTCCAAACTCCATGGTTTGCAGACATTATAAATTATTTGGCCGTTGGTCAAATCCCCCAAGATTGGACCAAGCAACAATGAGATATACTCAAATCTGAGGCCAAATATTACTTATGGGAGGACCCTAAACTGTACTGCATCGGCTCTGATCAGATTATTCGCTGATGTGTTCCGGAGAATGAATTTCAAAGTATACTTGAGTTCTGCCATGCATCTGCGTGTGGTGGACATTTCTCCAGGAAAAAGATGGTTGCAAAACTTTTGCAATCTGGATTCTATTGGCCATCTTTATTCAAGGATGCCCAGGAATTCTCGAGGTCGTGTTCTCGATGCTAGGCACTTGGAAGCATAACTAAGAGAGATATGATGCCTCTAAACTCAATTCTTCCCATCAAAATCTTTGACGTTTGGGGCATCAACTTCATGGGACTCTTCTTCCCTTCATTTGGACACTAGTACATTCTCGTCGTTGTTGATTACGTGTCCAAGTGAATTGAGGCCATTCCCACCTAAACCAATGACCACAAGGTGGTCATCGATTTCATTAAGAAGAACATCTTCAGTCGGTTCGAGATTCCGAGAGCCATCATCAGAGATGGTGGTACTCATTTCACTAATGCCTAGTTTCGTAGTTTACTGGCGAAATATGGGGTAAATCACAAATTCTCCATAGCTTACCACCCCCAGACGAATGGACAGGCCGAGACCTCTAATCGGGAGATCAAGAATATTCTGCAGAAAATGGTTAGACCTAATCGTAAAGATTGGACTCACAAGCTTGAGGACGCTCTTTGGGCCTATCGTACGATGTACAAAATGCCTATCGACATGTCACCATTTCGTCTGGTGTATGGAAAGGCGTGCCATTTACCTGTAGAGATTGAACATAGGGCATTTTGGGCAATCAAGCAATGTAATTTGAATTTGTGTTTAGCTGGAAAGACCAGGAAACTCCAACTATCTGAGTTGGAGGAGCTTAGAAACGATGCATACGAGAATGCTAAGATCTATAAGAATTGGACCAAAGCTCTTCATGACCAATTGATATCCTACAAGAGCTTTGAGCTGAACCAGAAGGTCTGGCTCTTTGATTCTCGACTTAAGCTCTTTCTCAGTAAACTTAGGTCAAAATGGAACATCCTGTTCATTATTGATCAGATATTTCCAAATGGGGTTGTTCAGATCTCTGACCCAAAGATGGGTAATTCTTTTAAAGTTAACAATCAACATCTGAAGCCTTTTGTTGATCGTATTGTTCTAGAACCCATCCCAGACACGGGTGCTCTAATAACATCGTGATTTCTTTGGATGGACTTCGCCTAGCTGATTGTATTAAACTTAGCACATGTATAGTCTGACTCAGAGTTGACCCGAGCATCATATTCAGGCGATATCTTCTACATTCTACCTTTCCTTTCATGCCTTTTATTTTCAATGAGGACATTGCATCAGGTAGGCATGGGAGGGTGGATTCATTTCTGAATCATTTTGTCAGTTCTGTGGAATTCTTGTAAATTCTACTTATTTTTGTTCTCTTTAAAAAAAAAGAAAAAAAATGAATTAGGAAAGAATAATTGGGCATTAGTATTTTTCAACCTTAGGGAATAATACAGTAGGATCTAAACACTTAGACCCTTCAGGTCTTCGGGCTTAATTAGCCTGGGTGTCCACTAAAATGTGGATTTTCTTATCAAGTCCTCACCATTATAAATTTACTTCAATTTGGTTAAATAAGTTAGGGTGATAAGTACACGACTTATCAACCCGCCCTCTGATTTGAGGGAATTTTAAGTCTAAGCTTCTACACACTATTTGCACAGACTTCCTTTTCGATGGTTTTTATGGAAATTGGGTAGCTAATGAACCTTCTAAGATGGTATAGCTGGCAAGTTATCGTGGGTAGCAGCCCATAGGTAGGTTGTCCAGAGCCCAGTCACACAACCATTCTTTTCCTGCTGCCTTTAGGTAAATCTTAGATTAGAAAAGACACCTACTTAAAAAAAAGTCCAAAAAGAAAAGAAAAAAATAGAAAGGAGAAAAGAAAAGAAAAGGAAACAAGCCACACTTCATCGCACGAGTATGGCTGGCAAGTTATCGTGGGTAACAGTCCATTGGTAGGTTGTCCAGAACCCAGCTCAAGAAATGCACGTAAAATTCCAAAACACTTAGGAAGAAGCGGAGAAGTAGAATAAGCCACGGAGATATACATTGGGTTCGCCCTTGTGTTGACCCCATAAAATAAAAGTAGGGAGAAATCTATTGGTTGAATAGATACACCTTTAGGCAAAATTTCTTTTCAAGGTCACCTAGGGGCATAGAAACCCGATGTCCGTTCTAATCACCGATCAGTGAGTCTATCACATTTCACACAATGATGCTTAGAACTTAGGGTTCTCTTCGAGTCTTGGGTGGGTTGAGTGGCTGTAGAAAGTTGCTCCGAAACCCTAAACTTAAAAATCAAAAAAAAAAAAAGAAAAGAAGAAAAAGATCCTCCTTTGAATAAGGCGAGGGCTTAAGGCAGTCTGCATTTTGGCAGACACCTGGGCGCTATTGTGTCTTTGTAGTTCAGGTTCTTAGTAAAAATTTCCTAGTGTTGAGGAATAACTTTTGCCTAATAAATCTGACCTAATTCTTTTATAAGTAGCATATAGTTTCTGCTAGGGACTAGCAAAAGATAGGCATGGGGGTGTGATGTGCATACATTTGAATAGCCAAAAATGTCTATTAATGCATGTTCTTAGTGTCATATTAGCACCATGCATTATAAATATTGCATAACATGTATCATCATGCATTTAGGTTAAATTGTACAAATTGTGTAGTAATTTCTTCTTTTTGGTGGCTAGGGGCAAGCGACTTTTAATCAGAGACCTCAGATAAAAAATCCAACTGTACGGATCTGATCAGGGTGACGATTGGAGTTCAATGACTCCAAGATCGCCCCGATCGGACTTTCGTAGCATCAGATATAATTCGAGGAAGGTCAGAGATCAAGGGTCAAGATGGTGTCAATCTGCACTTCAGATGACTAATTCGACTGCACGGATGGGTTTGGATCGACGATCGCAACCCAACAGCATGAAAATCGGTCCAATCCGACATCCATAGCACCATCTACAACTCAATGAAGATGGACGGTCATGATGGCACCACGTGGTGCCATCGCAACCGCCCAGCACCGGCTGTAGCCTTTCTTCTTTGCCCTCTTGATGAATCTCATCCATTGGATGCCCATCCAATGGCTGAGAACATGCCACGTTGCCCTTTTCTCTCTCCAACCGACGTTCCCAGCTTCTTAAGGCACAGGCAAGACAAGCTCTCAGCCGTTGGATCTTGATCCAACGGCTAAGAGGGCGTAGCGATCAAAACATCCTTGCGTCAATCCATGAAGATAGTGTAGCGATTGAAATCTGCATCATACATTGATGGACGCGCGGTCGACTCGCAATTAAAGGTGTGTGCACGTTGTATCTCGACTGTGCGATCAGCTACGAATGGCCACGATCTTCCAATCAGACAGACGCACAATCGAATGCGGTTATGCATGCGCGATCACACATACTTAATGCACGAAGCTGAAGCAGGTGAGGAGCGTTGAAGCCATCCGATCTTGAGATCGGATGGCTGAGAATCAAACATGGTTGAGCGTTGGGCACAAGGAGGCGAGGGGGCATGTGCACTTCAGCCATGATCGGGCTTTAGTGACGAATAAATCCGTCACTACAGACCCCTAATTTATTGTTTTGAACTTAAAATGACCTTTTTGCCCCCAACCTCTACACCTATAAAAAGGGCTATGCCCCCCACATTTCATTCATCCCTTCCTTCACCTCTCTTCCTCTCCAAAGCTCTAAAGAAGCTTGTCCCAAACCTAGGATGCTCTTCTAGAGCTAAAATCAAACTTTTCTCCCCCATTCCAGAAGTGGATCCCGCGACGACAACAACGCCCTACCTCGCCTCCGGTTCTTCTTGCTTCATTCTTCATCTTCTGTCTTCATCCTCCGTCTTCTTAGCATCACCTCATCCGGCTCTTCCTCCAAGAAACTGTCGAGGAGGATAACATCGCTCTCCCTTCTTTACTGCTTTCTAGAATAGAATTTCTCGCTTTCTAGCTGTAATCATTTCCTGCTTTCTAGTTGTAAAAATAATATTTAGTTGCAAAGTGATTGTTCTCTCTCTCTCTTAGTGTTAATATCAAATTCATTGTGATTATCCTGCTTCTAAAACAAAAATACCAAAAAAAATATATAATCACGGATTTTAGATCGACGTAGCATCCCTATGTTCGACCTAGAATTTCTTTACGAATTTCGGTAAATTTATCTGTTGATGGATTTCTTCGCAAACCATACTATGACGATGAGTTTTCAAAACTCAATCCCGTTTGCGTATGTCTTTCGCTTCAACAGGTAGCATACCTCAAACCCTCCACTTCACGAGGAGTGTTTTGTCTCGTAAGGGAGAGGGGAATTTGCAAAGTGAATACCCAAAAAATGACAATATACAAAGTATCCTATAAAGCCACAAAGTATGTAATACACCTAACTCCTATAGGCAAAAGAAACTTCCCTTTGATTGAAGTGCGTTAGCTAGCAACGCAGAGTGTGTAAACCACGCAATGGCATGACGGCGCTCTCGTATTCATAGGCAGGAGAGAGGGTACACAGCTAGGATGATACTTTCAATATGTAGACAAAGGTTCGGAGAGAAAGATCTCTTCTCAAGATTATTTGGACATGAAATGATGTGGAGATAGTATTACAAGGTGTGTTTTGCTTAGGAAGTGTGATCCTCTATTTATAGAGGTCTTAAGAAGGCTTTGAAAGTCCTTGGAAGCCTCTTGTAGCTGTTGGGAACAAGGCTCAAGAGTGTGGTCCAAAAATCCCACCGAAATCAGGCTCATTTATGATTCTGACAGGGTTATCAGACGTCTAGTTTTATGGTCAGACGTTTGGGTCATCGTCTGATATAAGGTTCGGTCATCTGATCTCAAAGGGTTGATGATCTAAACTGAGTTGGATCAAGATGGACGTCTAAGAGTTACTTTTAAGACGTCTAGGACAATAATCAACCATCTAATTCTAGATAGGTTCCTTCCTATTTTCACCAGATCTAAATAGAGTTCTAGGATTTAGTTACTTAGATGATAAGTCGGACATTTGGCAACTTGTCTGGATGTTTGGAAAGGCAATCCTTTGTTGGAATTGATTTCCCAAGGCTTAAATAGCTATTAAGTCTAACAAAAGGTGATTTGGGTCAGATGTTAGCTTAACGTCTATTTATCAGGCATTTGGGATGTTCTACGGACATCTGAAAGTAGATGTAAATCTGATTAACACTTAATCCTCTTAGATAAAGGTTTGACAATCCAACGGTCCTATTGTTGGATGTCTGGTAAGGTCCTTAGACATTCTGTAAGACGTCTGGACTATGGGTTGGATGTCTGAAGGTGGCAGAAAGAGAGTAGGTTACCAACCTAAGTGTTTTGGATGTCTGGACAAAAGGTCAGATGTCTTAAAAGTCAAGATCAGGCATCTGATGTCCAGATTGGACGTCTGATTAGGCTGACAGATTTCTATATTGATTTTTTGAGTTTTTTTAAGATTGTCTAAGTATCCTTGGGTTGTGTAAGTGATCCTAGGACTACAGTATGTTACTTTGGGGCTCTTTAACAATCATCTAAGAAATCAAAAAGCAAAGAACATAAACAAATACAAAGTAGAAGATAAAAAGACATCTATTCTTCTTGCCAAGCTCCATCTACTCTTCTCTTCTCTTCTCCACACGAAGCTTCATCTTCTCTTCTCCATCAAGCTCCTCCAATCCGCCATCAATGCGAGCTTGAACTCCTTCACACCTGATTCCACTTGCATTTATCCTAAAACTACAACTCAAATGCAAATATTAAATAACAAGTGTTTTGTTATCATCAAAATCAACGATTGAGGTGCTCTTGCACCAATAGTCCTCTTGGCTAAGGGGGTGAGTCACATGCAATCTACTATCTAGGATATTGCAGCAAGATCTCCTCACACCTTCCGAGGAAGCTGATTTGGGCTGATAATGAATGAAATTATGGAAAGGCACAAATAATGGCTTAATAAAAGGTAAATTGAATTGATTGAAAACAATAGCTTGCTCTCTTTTCTGCTATTTTGCTACTCTACTCAACATTCACTTGTGGACTATGTACTCAAGTTCTAGAGGGATACAACCAAACATTACAGCTACAGGAGCTGACAGTGCCGGCTAGATCACAGGATTGTAGTTAGTAGATATAGTTGTAGTTTACGGTTGATGTTCTTTCTTGTTTGATTCTATAGTACTATGCCAATTTATTCCAATACTTTATTTTTTTTAGAGTTGTATCCGTACATTTGATAGCTATGAATATTCGAATAAGATAATTTCAGTCCTATTTTCTTTATGCTATTCCATGATTACATGTGTTGTGATCCATTGTAAATGTTCTTATTATTCTATGTATATGTGGTAGATGACTAGAGCTTGGGTATTTGGCAATTCGACTTGCATGTTGAATGGTAGTCATCGTTGTTTAGAAATACGCATCGTAGTATAGTGACAAAAAATTGAATCGACATTTAAATTTGTAAAGCTCGAAAAATATGAGTTCCGAGGTCATTTGCAGGGAGTAATTAATTGCAAATCAATCACTAATCAAATGATATGACAATGAGCGTAATAATCAATCAAAACTCAGTATATATATTCAAATGACTTGCAAATTGTATCTCAAGAGTTAGGAAAAATATTATAGAGAGAGAAAAAAGAATGGTGGTTGAAACCACCAATTTATCTCTCAAGTTAACTCTTCTCAACTTAAGTCGATGTTTCAGCCAAAGCCTCAATTAAATGGTCAATTCAAGCCAAACAGATGGCTTAATCAGTTAATTCCAAAGCCTCTCAAATTTACTTATGTTCTTAGGCACATATCCCAAGATAAAAACCCCCCTTCTCTCTCAGAATAAACCCAGACCTTTCTCTCTCTTCCAGACCAGACCGAACTGATCCAGACAAAACCTGGTTCAACCCAGACCCTTGTGGCGTGAGCCCGAGCGAGGGCACGTGCATGGCCCATGAGGGGTAGGGACTTGACCCCAGTGTTTCGAAGGCAAATAGCCTTAACACATGAAATGTTAAGTACTGAATTTTTTTTCAAACGTTCCTGATGTGGGACTAAACTCCCAGGCGTTCTTGGTGCTGTAGATGTAGATGGATGAAGCTCCAAATGATGCTGCTGCTCCTGTTGTATGCTTCAATTGAGGCTCAAGAAGGCTTCATGGATGTGGTCTACCATTGTTGAAGGTGGAATCAAGGGTGGAGATTGACGTACAGCAGTAGGCGATGGCGGCGATCAAGGTGTCTCCAATGAAGACCTAGAAATCAAAACACGGGCTTAATGCCCCAATTAAAAGGCTTAGGATGGTCACCATGAAGAGTGGAGTGAAGTGGCGGTGTTTATTTGATGCTTGGAGATTTGTGGTGGCCGGTCGAGGTTGGAGGGGATGACGACGATGTGGGTTGGTCGATAGGGGATGGAGATGATCAAAATTCCAAATAGCTAGAGGGTTTTACTCTAAGGAGTGCAAGGAAGGTAATGGTGGTGGAAGTGTGGTGTTTAGTGGACCAGGGCACCGATGCAAGCTCGCCGGAGCTCGTGTCGGAGACTAAGAAGATGACGATGGATCGACATGTGTGAAGGTCCATCCTAAAACCTAAGGCTGTAGAAAGAACTTGGGGAGTGAGAGGAGGAAAGACAGGAACTTATCTAGATGATAGGGTGAGGGAATCACTCCGGCGTGACTTGCCGGAGTCTAAGAAGATGTAGACCTCTGGTGATGAGAAGTGACGATGACGAGGGAGGAAAGAGCTCCTGTTGTGGCTGGTGAGGAGCGGAAGAGAGAGAGGAAGATGGCAGACCATCCAAGTTGGCTGTTGGATGGCTGGAGGAGGGAGGTCGAGTGGATTCACCGGATCCGAGGTCGGAGGCGGTCAAAGATGGAGGAGAAGAGTTGATTTTGGCCTAAACATGGCTAAGGAAGGCGTAAGAAGATCCAAGTGCTTATATAGAGCTCAAATTTGAGCTCAATTTGGAATAATTGGTGCATAGGATTAGGATTTGGAAACAAGAAAATCCCACATTTTCTTTGATTTTTCCTGGGCTTTGTGCATCATAAGGAAGGTCGTGATTGTGTTCAGAAGGTAGAGGATCTCTTGGTGATTAATCCTTCCAATTTTTGGAGGATTTGATTGCTTGTAGAAGGAGGAATCTTTGATTGAATCTGGCACATGTTGGCTTAGGTTTCTATTTAGGAATCAGGTAGCAAGGGTCTTCTTGTGAAGAAGACGAGAAAGTGAGGGGCCTGTTGGTAAGGAAATGTGGAACCTAGGGGCTTAGATGTGATGAACAAAGATTTTAAGGGCTAAAATGCAAATTAGGTCAAGATGGACTTTAATTGAGCCTAAATTTTGATTTTGACATAATTTGGACCCAAGAAATCTAATGGTGAACTTAGATTTGAGTTTTGACCACATTTGAATGGGTAAATTGCACAGAAGCTTAAATCAGGGTAAATTCCCATCTGAATCTCTATTTTTTGTCAAAATGGGTTTAGATGGTACAAGTAAAGGTACCAAACCTCTTAAAATATTTTTCAATAAATTTTAGGAGATTTAGATTAAATTTATCTCTACTAGAACACTTTTAATTTGAGTGTGGCTGATAATTAGGGTTTTTAATACTATTTTAATCCTCGAAATGCGTGAAACTTGATTCAGTCAATGTAAGCCCACTAGTTAGATATTTAGGTTCATTTGACCTTGAATTAACCCCTTGGTTAATCTTCATTAATGATGAGATGATAAAACAACATAATTAACCCCATTTTCTTGTATTCTCAAATCATTTCAATGCGGATTTACGATCCTCATACAATCATTTTAGAGCATTTAACACTTTATTCTGACTAATTTCAGTTAGTTATGATGAATGATGGTGTTACTATCATACCCTCAACCCTAGCTTTTGCTAGTCCCTAGCAAAATCTTACGAACCAAACCAGATCTTTAAGCCATATTTTAACCGTAAGGATGCTTTACCGAGCCGTATCTCTAAAAATTAGATCAAAATACCAATAATAGGCCTAAAGGTACTCAAGTACCAGCCAAGATCCAGACCTAACCAGCCTCATCCTTGGGTCTGCTGCGAAGGTTTCTAAGGCCCGTAAAAATTTCCTAGAGGTTCACTGACCCCAACCGTTAAAGCACCCGTACATATTCATAGCAAGTCCAGGTTCAATTTGCCAATGCACTTTTTATAAGAGAGATAGAGAAGGATATTTATTTGGAGAGTTTTCTCTCTTTTCTTTGTACATTCTTTTAAATCCAACCTTAGCTTGGCTTTAGACACGGTCTGTGTCGAATTCTTTGTCCCTACCATCAATCCTCGTAGGGTCCCTAGCTTTCAATGCTTCGGGATAGCACCGCCCATGGCAACTCCTAGAACTCTGGCTTTCGACACTTCGTGATAGTGTTGCCCATGGCATTCTGTAACTAAATTCAGGCCCTTGCAATCGACATTTCGGGATAATCCCACCCATGGCACTTGAACCAACACAAGGTGCTTACATGCCCCTGGTAGGATATTTGGATATCCTAGGAGACAAGCACCGAAGAGACGATATGTTATAACGCATCTTCGAGAGGAGTATTTTCCATTCCTCCTCTCCGCACTGGGAACTCACCCAATCAACTTGTGTCTTTGAGCTACTCCTAAGTCGAATCTCTGGGAAAACATTTTTAGAACATACCACTTTTGGCATTATTCTTCATTAAGCGCACTAAACTAGGCTGATGTGTGATTTTTGGGTGCCTACGTTACCAAGTCCCGCAAACAAAAGGGCAGGCAACGAGGTCGAATAATCTCTAAGCCTTAGACTTAATACATCAGCCTCACAACTTAACCTCTTAAGGAATAGTCCATATTTTAACAGATATGTGAGTGTTTAAGTCCTAGGATAAGCCCAAGAGGCCTAAGATCAGTATCCTTCACTTATCTCCTAAGATTTAGCCCTTCATGTCTTAATTCATCATCTGATCCAACCTAGAACTTAGGTAAGTTCCATAATCAATTACAGAGACTAACACAAATTTTCTTATGTTTGCTCCTTTTTCTCTATTTTTCTTTTTTCCTCTTTTTCTTCCTCAACTCTAATCTTTCAATTCAGCTCTCCTCCTTTCATCTCTTTTTTGATTTTTTTTTTCGAATGAAACTCTTCCAAGAATCGAATTTCACAACATTTTGTACTTTAATAGCCCCCATGCCTAAGATTTGTAATGTCCTCATTGTAAATTAGGTGTGTTCAAGTTTATCTTAGATTGTACATTAGAATAGGTTTGGATGGGTGGTGAACGGGTTGGGATAACTGTTGCGAACAATTTTAAGCTCTGATACGAATATCAAAGGTGGAGTCAGTTGTTCTAACAGACGAACCCTAAAGTGCAATATGAATTCAGCTCAAAGATAGGTTAGAAGGGTCTCGGGTTTATCAAATGATGGGTTGCCTCCCATTAAGCATTAAGTTTAACGCCATCAGCCGGACGCAATGCAACTTAGGGAGAATGGAGATCAAAAGATACAACAGCCAAATTCAAACCGATGAGTTCGACAAACGGTTTTAGTCTCTGTCCGTTCACAACAAATGGTTCTGAGTTATGACTGAGTCCACTGATTTCTATAGCTCCATTTCCGAAGATTCTTCTACTGAGAAAGGGTCAAATCCATTTCTATCTTAGCTTTCCTGGGAAGAGCTTGAGCTTGGCATCTAAGAGGAGCACTTTCGGACTAGGATGGAATGATTTTCGTGATATGTGCTTGTCATGGAAGGCTTTGACCCATTCTTTGTAGATACGTGAGTTCTTATATGCATCATTGCGTAACTCCTAGATCTTGCTCATTTACAATCGGTAGTGGATTCTAGCCTTCATGAGTTCTAGATTACACTTTCGTACTGCTCAGTAGACCTTCTACTCCATCTCTATAGGGAGGTGACATGCCTTCTCATACATGAGCCTAAATGGAGACATCCCTAGCTAGGTCTTATGGGTGGTCCTATAGGCCCACAAGGCTTTCGAAAGTCGGGTGGACCAATCCTTCCTATCAGGCCAAACAGTGACCTGAAGGATTTTCTTGATCTCCTGATTGGAGAGCTCAGCCAATCCATTGGTATGGGGGTGATAAGGAGTCGAAATACGATATGACACCCCCGTGCTTTTTCACCAGGGACTGGAAGTGCACAATTGAGAAATGAGACCCACCATCGTTGATGATGGCTTTTGGAACCCCAAATATGGAAAGATGTTCTCCTGAATGAATCAGAGAATAATGTTACGATCATTCATTCTTGTGGGTACACCTTCGATCCATTTTGAGACGTAATTGACGAGTCAATTTTCGCTTTCGAAGATGATAATTAAGATGATTTGTCGTTGTATTTCTAAGTGGTGGAAAATCGACTAATCAAAATATTGAATTAAAATTAAACCACTCACAGAAGAGTGAGCTGTATCCACAAGGAGGCAATGGCTATTACAAACTCGTACGGGTTAAAAATAGATGTTCACGATAAATTTCGTCAAGAAACCGAGTAAAAATCACTTTCAGAGTAAGTAAATAACAAGAGCTAACGCTGAAATAACAATTATGCACATCTAAAGGATATATTTTGCAATGTGGCATGAGATAATACTAATAAAATCTCACAATGGCAAAAGATGTAAATATCAATGCAAGGAGAAACAAGGGATTTCCTCTCTTTCTTCATCGCCCATGGGGGACACCACGGCTGGAGGCATGGTGTGTGCGGGGAGCTGGCAGAGGACGCACGGGGGGAGCTGGGTCTGCACGCAAGCGCTGGTGGCATTGCAGTTGTGCGTGCATGGTGTTGTGGTGGCAACTCTTAGCGCGCATAGATGGCGGCGCACTGCTGCTGCTGAAGTGGAAGGAGAGGCACACGTGGAGAGGAGCAGAGGGTGCATTGGGGGCGTAGCGAGGAGGCGAGCGAGGAGTCACGTGCAAGACGTGCATGTTGCTGCAGTTGTAGTTGCTGCATCAGCACGGAGATAGGGGAAGCGACACTGAGAGTGGTGCTACACGCTGGGAGTGCCAACACTAGAAGTGGTGGTGGCGTGCGCGAAGATGGTGAGGATGGCAGCAAGGAGGGACGTGTGGTGCGTGTGGAGGCTGTGCACACAGTCTGGTGAAGGTGATGCAGTGACGAGGTGATGGGTTCTTTTTGGTGGAGGAAAAACAGAGGGAAAAGAAGAAGAAGAAGCGAAGGGGAAGTGAAGATGGAAGTGGTGCTGTAAACTAGGTCTACCCTAGGGTTACAAACAAAGGAGGAGTTGCAGGCACAAGTTTCCTTGATTTCTAGCTCTACCTTAGGGTTTATTGGTCTCAGAGATTAAAGCATCCGTGCATGTGCATTGGTTTGAGTTATTTGATGTTGGTATGATTGCCAACCTAGATAGAGAGTAAGAAAGTTACTTTTTTTTGTAATAAATATATATATTTTGCTTGATTCCTCTAAGTCTGACCTTGGATCAGCTATCAACACGGTCTGTGTCGAATTCATTGTCCCCATCACCAAACCTCGAAGGGTGTCTGGCTTTCGATGCTTTGAGATAGCACCGCCCATAGCGACCCTAAGAACTCCTGGCAATCGACACTTTGAGATAGTATCGCCCATGGATTTCTTAAGTGACTTTAGGCCTGTGGCAATCGACACTTTGAGATAAAGCCGTCCATGGTACCTGAATCGCACAATGCGCTTACATGACCCTAGTAGGATGGTCATCCTAAGAGACAAGCGTCGAGGAGGTGACATGTTATCATCGCATCCTCAAGGTGAGTATATACTTCACCTCTCCTGTGACAGGAACTCTTCCAATCAAATTGTGTTTTCAAGCTTCTCCTAAGTCAGAACTAAGGGAACCAAATTTTCTTCAAGAAAGGAATTAAGATGATCATTATTTACATAAGACCAAGTGTGTGTGAAATGTAGATACTTAGGTTACGAGGATCCATAAACCAAAAGGTAGAAAAAGATACTAGGTACTACCCAGCCTCTAACTCAATCCCTAGCTTTCCTTCCTCAACCTCTTGAGGAATGGTCTACAACTTAACTCATACTTAAGTTTTTAAGTCCATAAAGGACCCTAAGGGTCTAAAGCTAGTAGCTCAACTTAGCTTGTAAAGTCAGACACCTAGAGTCAACTTAGTCTAACCTAAAGTTCTAGTCTTATGCTTAAGAATGCAAGGTCCAGTCAGTTAAGCACAATACTACAATTATTTCTCTTTATCTCTCTTTTTTTAAATGAATGCAAATGTATGTAATGCAGAATGCTTTAACTAAATACATGAATGCACTATGTATAAATGCTATGTATATCCCCAAGTACACCCCCCATGCCTAAAATCTGCAATGTCCCCATTGCATAGAAGGATATTACCTGGGTTAGAGATGGGCTGCTGTTATTTTGTTAGTAGCTGAGTAGCCAAAGAACCTACAAGTCAAGTTCCAAAACCAAAGAAACAGGCCCTACAAATGAGCAAAGAAATGCTGGCCTAGAGAACAGGTAACCTAGGATGTTGGCGAGCTGATGATGAATCTCGATAGCAAATGCTCGCCCAACCAAGATGGGAATGAAATCGTCTTAGGTCACTAGAGGAGGTTCTAAAGGATAAACTAGCATAACAACCTCCAAAGGGGAAGGGGAAGGATGACAAGGTTCCTCCAAAAGGAATGGGGAAGAAATGGTGCAGAAATAAACCCCCAGGGTGATGGACTGACCATAGAAAGCATCAATCCATACCCGGTACCCCATTACAAGAGATATTGGTTTGTTAAGCCCCTCAGTCAGAACAAAAGTGAGCAATTTCTTAATCCAGGGATTGTTTAGGGTGTCCAAGTTTCGAGGCTGCAGGGTGGCTATAAGATCTAAGGTGGGCCCATTCAGCGCAGTGCCCATGTTTAACAACCTTTCTAGTTCTTCAATCGTGCCCCTAGCATCTCTGGTAATATCACAAGTATCTACCCGCTCTTCATCAATGATCATTTTTGCACATGGAGTCAAATTTTCACCTTTAGACATAGGTAAATCAGAGGGTAACTCCCAATTATATGAAGGTAGGTTAGAAGCAACAGATCTAGGGATTGTCCTATTAATGTCATCCCTGGGTTCTTGTTCTTTTCTCAAATCCTCCCCGGAGTCTATATGTGAATCCACATTAATCTTAGAAGTTGCTTCCAAATTTTCCATTATTTCATCATGAGGAGAAATATTATCAATGGGTGTGTTAAGGAAACCTAATTTGGTCAAATTTGTGACATCCTCAGGGGCTAATTCTTCAAATAAGGCATAATCACCCTTAGTGTCGCTCCAAATCTTGAATGTAGGTTCCTCATATAATTCATCCTTCTCCTCATTATACGATTCATCATATACTCAAGGTTTAAAATCATCTAAAATCTCAGCAGATCCCCTAGGGCACTCTATCTGGGGTACATGGTTTACATTGGTAACATCAGACCCCTTAGATAGATGAATTTCTTTAGGGTTAGGTTCCCTAAGGGTGGGCTTGAGTTCCATCTCGTGATCAGAAGGGAGGGTGGGATTAACAACATGATTTCGACCCACTTCATTAAATGTCATGAAAATACTATCATCTGGATCAAGGTCTTCCAATGGTACCATCATTCCCTTCCTTTGACTCCAATGTAATTCAGGTGGATACTCAACATGATCATCATCTTCCTCGGGTTGCCACCTTTCTTCATCCAATGCATAGCTACTTTCATACATATTCTCCTCCCACTTAAGGCATGGACCTCTCAAGGAAGTGACATCTAGCAGGGAGGTTTCAAAATCAATCCTCGAAAAGTAGCTATTCTCCCTTAAATAATCCCCAAAATTCCCCTCCAACTTAGGGTATGGCTCTCCCACAGGAGATGCATCTAGCGTAGAGGGGTGCACTTCATCCTCAATGGGGTAGGTTGGGTGACTAATGGCTTCTTTTTCTTGTTGGCCTGCCCTCGAAGATTCTCCTAATAATTCAATCATTTCATCTTGCATTTTCGATATTTTCATCTTCAAGGAGGAGAGCTCATCATTACTATCAGGAGAGAAGTCAGGCTCAGGCTTATAGTTCCTAGGAGTTTCTATCCAATAATCATTCACGGAGGGTGGGTTGGGCATTTCTATGTTGTATGGGACATTGGGCAAGGAAAATCCCGCTCCTAGGTTTTGCTCATTGATTTGGAGCTTAACTAGGCCAATACTCTTATAGTAGAAGTGAAAAGGATCCCAATTGCTGTCATTATGTCCATCAAAGAATTGACCATCTCGGCATATGGGATTGAAGATTGCAAAGTGGGGGTAAGGGTGTGGGCAAGAGGTGAAAGAAAGGTGATCAAATTGGTCCATTCTAACTCACACCCAAGTCAGATTCTTCCCAAGCAAACACAATTCAAAAGAACTTTTTAGATCTTTAATCAGTTAAGGCCTTTGAGATGTTAGTCCAGTTGTAGGTGACAATACAATTGCCCAATCAATTACGTTCCTATTGTCTACCTACGAAATGCCTTAATAAAGACCTAATTGGAACTTAGGTGCTCTACCCTAAAGTTCAAATGGTAAAGTACTCCAAGGACAGAAGATCAAGGGATGCAAGTAGGCCTAAGCCTTCCTTTGAAGCTATGCTTTCGCAGTGCTTCTTAACTACCCTAAAAAATCTATGATAGGGTATCCCCCTCCTTGGAGTTACAAAACTTTTGAACTTAAGTTTCAAGCACTTTGATATCCAATGGTAGGAGAGTTCTTTCCTAACAGCACAAAAACCTAGGAGTGTCTAAATGCGTGCTTTAGTGCAAAGTCATGCATGTGTGCATTTACCGTAAAATTTTGAGTTTGAATTTTTGAATCACAGCACAATGTCTCAAATCAACTCCTTGGTTTTTACTGTATTCCTCCTTTACTTAGTCCTTTTCAAAAATTTGATATGACCACTTGTTAGATCATTTCAAGACAAATTATGTGGTCTAGGAATTTAGTCCAAATGCAAATGCGTGATCACGATATGGATGCAAAGTAAGAAAACATACCGTGCCTCCAGCAATTAGCAATGAAATGCCCGCAAATGCAAAATAAATCTAGAGGCTGCTCATACACACCTAAATGGTCATCCTAGGGCATTCAGCTTCTAGCAAGCAGTTCGTGATGTTTTTTTTTATGTTTTATATCTAACCTAGTTATGCACAAACAAGAAAAATAAAATCAATCCACGAAAGAAAATAAAAACCCTAGTCTAAATAAATGGGAACAAACTCCCACTAAAATGCCCTCCATAATGGGCCTAAAAGAAAGACGGGGAACAAACCCCTCAAAAATCGTAACCCCAGAACAAAGGTCTTCCAAATGAATGTACTGAAATAAGGAGAAGAAAGAAAAATAAACATCTATCTACAGTTGAAAGAATGAAATGAGAATGTGGTCCTCCAGATATCTCCTCTAATGGTGGAAACAAGGTCCACCAAGGTGTTGCAGAGGCGGGTGTGATGCTCCTCCCAATGTTGCGACCCTACTGGCAATGTCAAGGATTGCCTGATCTCTGAGGCTGGTGCAGCAAGATGTAGAAGATATGTGTTACCTCACACCAAAAAAATCGAAGTTAAATATGCCTAAAAAGTAATGTGTGAACAAATAAATAGATAAATGCGAGTTTAACAAGCCTATTTCCTCCCTAGCAACGGCACCATTTGACGAGTCAATTTTTGCTTTCGAAGATGATAATTAAGGTGATTTGTTGTTGTATTTCTAAGTGATGGAAAATCGACTAATCAAAACATTGAATTAAAATTAAACTACTCGCAGAAGAGCGAGTCATATCCACAAGGAGGCAATGGCTATTACAAACTCGTACAAGTTAAAAATAGATGTTCATGATAAATTTCATCAAGAAACCAAGTCAAAATCGCTTTCAGATTAAGTAAACAAGTGCTAATGCTGAAATAGCAATTATGTACATCTGAAGGATATATTTTGCAATGTGGCACAACATAATACTAATAAAATCTCACAATGACAAAAGATGTAAATATTAATGCAAGAAGAAATAGGGGATTGCTTCTCTTTCTTTGTCATGCATGGGGGAGACCATGGCTGGAGGCATGAAGCTCACCGTAGGTCGAGTGGGCCAAGGGCTACTCGGCGGCAATGGTAGTGCGACCAACAATGGTTGGAGGCGGTGGTACGGAGGAGAGAAGTGGCGGTGGTGGCTGTCGCTGCTGCTTCTGTGCCCGGAGCTACTAAAGGGCTGCACACGGGCGTGGAGGCATGGCATGTGCTGGGAGCTGGAGCTGCATGTGGGTGCTGGTGGCATTGCAGCTGCACGTGCACGATGCTGTGGTGGTAGCTCTCAGCGCGTGTAGATGGTGGCATGCTGCTGCTGTTGAAGTCGAACAAGAGGCGCATGCGTAGAGGAGCAGAGGGTCCGCTGGGGGTGCAGCGAGGAGGAGCATGCACTGGAGGCGAGGGGGGGTGGCGTGGAGGTGCGCGTAGGCCGCATGTGTTGTGCAGCTGCAGCTGCTGTGTAAGCACGAAGATGGGGGGTGCGATGCTGAGAGTGGTGCTGCGTGCTGGGGGTGACAACACTGGAAGTGGCGGTGGCATACATGAAGATGGCGAGGATGGCAGTGAGGAGGCACTCATGGTGTGTGCGGAGACTGTGCGTGCAGTCTAGTGAAGGTGATGCAGCGAGGAGGTGATGGGTTCTTTTTGGTGGAGGAAAAATAGAGGGAAAAGAAGAATAAGAAGCGAAGGGGAAGTGAAGATGGAGGTGGTGCTGTAGGGGCTTCAGACATCTGGGAACATTCCCAAATGTCTTAAACACTCGTGGATGGCTGCTAGTGCATGGCTGCGGTGGTGTTGACAATGGACAGGGAAGGGTGCACAGTGGTGAAGCACGGCGATGATTGTGTGCCCGTCGGAGACACACGTGCACGGTGTTGGTACGAGTCCACTGGCTTGGCGCGGCGAGCTATCACCTCACCAGCCTACGGTGTGGTGGAGCTCGGCCTTGGAGATGCATGGTGGTGAGGATGGAGGTGAGCTCGAAGCTCTTCACAGTGGTGGAGTCAGGGTAGAGTCTTCTCGAGCACGATAACAGCTCCCCCTCTCTTGTAGCTGTCTGCATGGATTTGAAATGGAGAGGCGGGAGCAGATTCGCTTCTCACTCTCCTCCTTGATTGCCATCTTCAATGGCATGCAGCTGGCAACAAGAAGGCAGCGTATTCCCTGCAGAGAAGAGAGAATAAAAATGAATAATAAAAAGATTGGTTTATTTATGTACAAACCCTCACATAAAATATTAATTCTAATACATGCATATAATGCAACCTAAATACTAATGCATGTTATTCTAATGCATGCTAAATAATTTATATATGAATGTAATGCATACAAGAAAATATATATAAACTAAATTATTTATTTCTTAATGCATGGTATGTATACGCTAATATTAATCTAATGCCTAGGCACTTAAGTAACTAATTAGCCCACAAATATGAGCTCATCAATAATCAACAGCAAGTAAGATGTACTCGAAGCTGTTAGATCTAGGAAAGGGTCCCATAAAATCAATTCCCTATATGTCAAAGATCTCGCACACGATAATTGGATTAAAGGGCATCATATTGTGTGGGCCCATGTTGCCAAGGATTTGTCAATAGGAACATACCCTATAGTAGGATTGTGCGTCTCTGAACATAGTGGGCCAAAACAACCCATACTAGAGAATCTTTGCTACGGTTTTACGCCCAGAGAAATGGCCATCGTAGGCCTAGTCATGACAGAAAGAGATGACATCATTGACCTCATCGTTGTTAATGCATCTTCCGATTACTTGGTCATTACTGATATAAAATAGAAAAGGATCTTCCCAGATATAGTACTTGGCATAAAAAATTAGCTTGTCTCACGGGGAGGTTGCCCAATTAGGCGAAACTTTCCTTGTAACCAAGTAATTCATGATATCAGCGAACAAGGGAAGTTAATTAATGACCAAGAGATGTTCAACTGGAAAATAATCAATAATAGGTCTGGACAGGTCAATGATCAAAGAAGGCGAGACAAATGGTCAGCTACCACATTCTGCTTTCCCGCCTTATCGCAAATTTTGAGATTGAATTCTTGAAACAGTAAGATCCATCAGATTTATCTTAGTTTTGCATCCTTCTTCGTAAGCAAGTGCCTTGCTGCAGTGTGATCCGAGTAAATGATGACATGGGATCCTAGGAGGTATGATCTGAATATCTCCAGACCGAATACTACAGCTGATGTAAACACATTTATATCACATAAACCATCTATTTTTGCACGTTCTTAGACATAGAGTTGCATCATATATTATAAATATTGCATAACATGCATCATCATGCATTTAAGTTAGATTGTATAAAGTTTAGGTTAATTTTCTCTTTTTGTGGTTAGGTAACAGGGCAACATTCAATCGGGGCCTCGGATTTAAGATCCAACTGTACGGATCTGATCAAGGTGACGATTTGAGTTTAACGACTCCAAGATTGCCCCGATCGGACGTCTGTATCATCAGATATAGTCCGAGGAAGATCAGACGTCAAGGGCCAAGACGGTGTCAATCTACACTTCAGATGACAAATCCAGCCACTCGGATGGGTTCAGATTGACGATCATAGCCCAACAGCGTAAATATCGGTTCAATGCGACATCCGTGGCACCATCTACAACTCATAGAAGATGGACTGTCCAAATGATGCCACATGGTGCCATCAAGATCCTCCAAATCTCTTGCTGCCCTATCTTCTCATCCAATGGCTGAGAGTTGATCAGGTTGCCTCCCTCAAGCCACATCTCATGTGAGAAAATTTCCACATCTAATCTCAACCATCGAATCAAGATCCAACAGTCAGTATTAAATGGTACAGGAATTCTCTTCTTGTCTATCCATGCACGTAGCACGGTGGATAACATCCTTCAGTGCGTGAGGTGGCAGGATCAAATCCCCACAGCTCACCTCCTGAGTGTAGATCCAATTTGAATCAAGATCACCCGATCTCATGTGGACGACCCTGATTCGTTCGCGTCATGCGCTCAACGGCTGAAGTAGGCACGCGATGAGCATCTTAAGCCATCCAATCTCGCGATTGGATGATTGAGATTGCGAGATCGTGCGCTTCAAGCATTGAGGAAGAGAAAATGAAGGCACAGGTGCAATGCGATCTAAGTCATCGAATGCGAGATGGACGATGGAGATCACGCAATCATGGACAAGTGTTGCATGCATTGAAATCAAAGGAAGAAGAAAAGGTGCGGTCGGGGCATGCGTGTTGCCCACATTCAGGCCTTTAGTGACGGATAAATCCGTCACTAAAGACCCTAAAATTAATTTTAAAAGTGTAATGACCCATTTGCCCCCTCAAATCTACACCTATATACAGCCCTACGACCCCCACACTTCATCCCTTCCCCTCTTCTCTCACCCCCTCCAAAGCTCTACGAGCTTGTCCCAAACCTGGGATGCTCCATTAGAGTTAAAATTATAATTTTTCCACCTTCTCATCCCCTTCATGGAGCATTCCATGGTGGTTCTCTCACTGCCATTTGAGAAGCGGATCCTGCTATGACATCGTCCTGTCCCGTTCTCCATTGTCCTTCATCGTTCTCCTTCATCCCGCATCTCACCACCTTCGTCCGGGCGCTCCGTCGTTGTGGCTTGTCCTCCAAGCAGCCGTCGAGGAGGGTAACTTCTCTCCATCATCTTTTACCGCTTTCTGGTGTAGATTTCCTATTTTCTAGTGTAGCGAGTAGTTGTAGCAAGTAGTTGTAATGAGCATTGCTCTAGGTAATGAAATCCATGTTTATTCTATCTCTGTTTTCTCTTTATTTGTAATATTCTCTCTCTTTCTTCTACTATTTATTCTTTAAGTAGATAGCTAGTTTAGATTCAATTCAACTGGCTAATCTGCTTTGTGACAAATAAAACAAACTTGATTTTTAATCAAACGTCCGCCTCCCTATGTTCGACCTAGAATTCTTTTCGAGTTTTGATTAAATTTATCTATTGATGGTTTTTCTCGCAAATCACACTATAATGATGGGTTTCGAAAACTCAACTTCGTTTGCATAGATCATCCGCTACAACATTTTGGCACCGTTGCCGAGGAGGCGACGCTCTTTGATTTTCCGCATCTTCCCACCTTACTTATCTTTTACCTCACTTCTCTCCTTTCTTATCATGATTGTAGGTACTCTCACGAGGCAAGTAAAAGCGGTAGATTGAAGTAAAGTGCTGTTGAAGGGTCTGTAAGTTTACCCCCACCTCCCACCCACTAGATTTCATTCCATCACCTAATAACACAAACCCTAATTAACCTAAGAGCTTGCATAAGCTCTAAGGGTAGCTTTGATTGTTTGTTTGTCACCCCCACTCACCTCACCCTCCACATATAAAAGAAAAAAATTTAAAAAAACTCACAGAGGTATATAACCTCTTCTGATTCTTCATACTCAACTGGTAACCTGATATTTGGGAGCGGTACACACACCCAAACACATAATCGAGTAGATATCAGATTAGGTAATCACTTGTGTGCCTAATTAAGTGGTGTATCAGGCCAATTGTTTGATTTGTTTGGGCCTCACCACTTCAACTAAAATTAACTCATCAAGTAGCTGTCAAATAGGCTCAATCTCTAGGGATTTACTAGGCACTCCACATTTTTTTAAGCTTTAAAGGAAAACATCTTCACTTGTGCTTTCAAAACATAGTGTGCCAACTGAACTTGATTAAATACACCTAAAGTTGAATCCTAAAAGCTACTAAGCAAGATTTAAACCCTAAAATTCACCACATCCAAAAATAATCTTGCTTGAAAATCATTGGTTGTGCATGCACATATATCAATCAATCATTAAGGGCACAACCCAGATAAAAGGCCCATCACATTGTAAAGAACATTCAAACCTAACCCTAATTAAAACAGAGTAGACGTTGGCCTTAAGGATTGGACTCGCTCTTCAAAGCCCAGACCGAGATTATTTTCGATTAGTCTGTTTCTACCATTCAATCTGATGTCTAGCTAGGGAAGCAGACTCAAACAATCATGGCTGGGGGGTACACTAGGAACCGAAGGCGCAAGCCAAAGGAAGAACCTTCTCCCCAGTCCCTCCCTCTAATTGGCTGGATTGACCGAAAAGAAGTACATCAAATTGTTTCTTTATCTCAAAACGGGTTCAGGGAGTCTATAGGTTTTTAGGTTAGCCCACTTAAGGACAAGTTTGTTTGTTTATATTGAAGGGCACCTTTCTTCCTCCCGTTCTGTCATGGATCCTTGCACATCCTATTCACACTTCAACTCCTACCCTCCTACCATTACTTATTCCCAAAATGATTATTATTCCAACCAGACTTATTCTCATCCATCTTCTAGTTGGGATAATTCGGATTGGGGATATAGTTCCAAACCTCTGTGTTCAGGGTCTAACCCTGGACATCATAATCTTGATTCTTATCCTTCTCCGAGCTACATCGATTATAGATCACTGCGCTCATTTGGACAACCTAATATGATCTACAATCAAGAAGGATATACTGATCCTTACCCTTCCCCAGATTACAATGCATATAGGTCACCTTCCCTCTTTGAACAACCTGAATTGACCTATTATCAGCGAGGGTATCAAGAACCTCAATCCGTTAACTACCTTGCACTGAACCCAAACCCTCTCAACCCTGAACCAAACCATTTGGTTCAGGTGAACCAAGTCTAAGATAAGGTGTTGGCTAACTTAAGGAATACCATACAATCTTTAGAAGCTCAGCCAACACCTTGCCTTGAAGAATTGGAGCCCCTGATTGAAATGATTGACGATCTTAACAAGTATCTGTTGCATTGGCTCCAGGATGTTAAGGATAAGGGCTCGGGTGAGTTTTTACTTGGGAAGTTATCTAAATTAAGGATGAGATTTATGACTGCTTTAGTCCAATCTTGGGAGGATTCCTAGGATGAACCCCTAACGAAAGAGCCGATGTTAGAATCTGCTTAAGCACCTGTAGGGGGGAACATGTTTTACGAGACCAGGGTCGACTAGGTTATTCTAGAGCAATCAAATAAGGATGATTTGATTTCTTCACCTGAGATCCCTGAGTCGGGGAATGAGGAAACATATGCCTCCATGAATCAGAAAGTGATTGATTTTGAGACATACATCAATGTGGATTCAGATTTCTTTGATTCTAAAGTTGAAGAATCATTATGCGAAGTCTCACCTAAGTTTACAGCACACGATTTCTATGAGACGACTGGGCCTGAGAAATTCGATGAATCATATGATGGCCCAATAATTGAGGAAATTGATCCTGTTGAGGCTCGCATGGCGGATTCAAATCCTTACTTTCTAAAGGATTCAATTCATAGCCCCAATCCTCAATCACACCCCATAGAGTTTATTGACGAATTTGATTTTGAGATCACTAGACCCAAATCAATTCTAACTTAGTCACATCTTTTAGACTTGAAAATTTCAGATGGGGTGATTAACATGCATGAGGTCCCGGAATTTGAAATACTGATTGCGGAGGATAGGAAGTGGGAAATGAAGCTTTGGGGAGTTAATTCTGGAGGAAGCAGAAGGTTGAGTCTAAGGGTTCCTATTTGTCTGAAACCACCAACTCTCTGCCAGGACTCTTATGACATCTTTGATTTAAAGGATGTCCAACCCAAGCGCACATTCATTGATTATCCTTTTGAGCTTGATTTCTCTATAACCTGACTTTTTGGACTTAGGTTGCATCCTCAAAAATTGCAGGCCCGACCCCACTTGCATATTGATCTCAGGTTTTGGATAATTTTTATCTAGAACCTTCGATATACTCAACCATGGGGTATGGGTCTGCATCACAATATGGTCCACATCTGTGAATATCAGCTGGCAGGTCCTGAGGTGAATCTTTTTATTCTGATTCTGACCTACACCTGTGAATTCTTTATTTTTCTTCTCTGTATAGTGTGCCTAGCTGAAGGTACTAAATTTAGCACGTATACAGTTTCTTTTCATCTTAGAACAGACTTGTTATTCATGCAATTCATGTGCTTTCTACTCTACTCCACTCCGTTTCATGTCTTTTTAATACAATGAGGACATTATATTAGATAGGCATGGGGGGTGGATATTCATCTCTAAATTATTTTGTTAGCTCCGTAGACCTTTTTTTGTTTTCTTTTTATTTATTAAAAAAAAGTTGAATTAGGAAAGAGAACCTGGGCTTTAGAAAATTTCCAATCTTAGAGAATAAAACTGTATGACTTTAAGATTAAGAACCTTCAGGCATTCAAGCTTAATCAGCCTGGGTGTCCACTAAAATGTAGACTTGTTTCTCGAGTCCTCACCATTCTAAATTCAAATTTTAATTAGTTAAATAAGTTTGGGTGATAAGTACACGATTTATCAACCCACCCTCTGATTTGAGGGGATTTTAAGTCTAAGAATCTACACACTTTTCGCACTGATTCGCTTTTCGACGATTTTAATGAAAATTGTGTAGCTAATGAACCTTCTAGGGTGGTATGGCTGACAAGTTATCGTGGGTAACAGCTCATTGGTAGGTTGTCCAGAGCCCAGTCACATGACCATTCTTTTCCTGCTGCCTTTGGGTAATCTTATATCAGGGAAGCCACCTACTTAAAGAAAGAAAAGAGAAAACAAAAATATCCAAAAAGAAAAGAAAAAAAAATAGAAAAGGAGAAAAGAAAAAAAAAGAAGAAATAAGCCACACTTCACCGCACGAGTATGGCTGGCAAGTTATCGTGGGTAATAACCCATTAGTAGGTTGTCCAGAACCCAGCTCAAGAAATGCACGTATAATTCCAAAAAGATCTTTCTTTGAATAAGGCGAGGGCTTGAGGCGGTCTGCATTTTGGCAGACACCCGGGTGCTGTTGTGTCTCTGTAGTTCAGGTCGAAGTTGAAATTCATAAGCATTAAAAAATAACTATTGCCCAAGAAATCTGACCTAATTCTTTTATAAATAGCATGTAGTTTTGCTAGGGACTAGCAAAAGATAGGCATGGGGGTGTGATGTAAACACATTTATATAACATAAATCATCTATTTTTGCACGTTCTTAGACATAGAGTTTCTTCATATATTATAAATATTGCATAACATGCATCATCTTGCATTTAGGTTAGATTGTATAAAATTTAGGTTAATTTTTTCTTTTTGTGGTCAGGTAATAGGGCGATATTCAATCGAGGCCTCGGATTGAAGATCCAACCATACAGATCTGATCAGGGGGACGATTGGAGTTCAATGACTCTAAGATCACCTCGATCAGACTTTCGTAGCATCAGATATAGTTTGAGGAAGATCAGAGGTTAAGGGCCAAGATGGTGTCAATCCGCACTTGATATGACAAATTTGACCGCACGGATGGATTCGGATCGACAATCGTAACCCAACGGTGCAAAAATCAGTTCAATCCGACATCCGTGGAACCATCTACAACTCATAGAAGATGGACAATCTAGATGATGCCACGTGGCACCATCCAGACCCTCCAAATCGCTCGCTGCCCTGTCTTCTCATCCAAGGGCTGAGAGTTGATCAGGTTGCCTCCCTCAAGCCACATCTCATGTGAGAAGAATTCCACATCTAATCACAACTATCGAATCAAGATCCAATGGTCAGTATTAAATGGTATAGAAATTCTCTTCTTGTCTATCCACGAGCGTAGCGCGATGGATAACATCCTTCAGCGCGTGAGGTCGTGGGATTGAATCCCCGCAGCACACCTCCTGAGCGTAGACCCAATTTGAATCAGGACCACCCGATCTCATGTGGACGGCCCTGATTCGTTCATGTCATGCACTCAACAGCTGAAGTAGGCACGGATGAGCATCTTAAGCCATCTAATCGCGAGATCGTGGCCTTAAGCGTTAAGGAAGAGAAAATGAAGGCGCAAGCACGATGTGATCTGAGTCGTCGAATGTGAGATGGACGGCTGAGATCACACAATCATGGATGAGTGTTGCTTGCGTTGAAATCAAAGGAAGAAGAAGAGGCGCGGCTGGGGCACCCATGTTGCCCACGTTCAGGCCTTTAATGATGGATAAATCCGTCACTAAAGACCCTAAAATTAATTTTTAAAGTGTAATGACCCATTTGCCCCCTCAAATCTACACCTATATATAGCCCTACGACCCCCACACTTTCTTCATCCCTTCCTCTCTTCTCCCACCCCCTCCAAAGCTCTAAGAGTTTGTCCTAAACCCGAGATGCTCCATTAGAGTTAAAATTATAATTTTTCCACCTTCTCATCCCATTCGTGGAGCATTCTGCGGTGGTCCGCTCACCGCCATTCAGGAAGCGGATCCCGCTTTGACATCGTCCCGCCCCGTTCTCCGTTGTCCTTCAACGTTCTCCTTCATCCTGCATCTTACCACCTTCGTCCGGGCGCTCCATCGTTGCTACTCGTCCTCCAAGCAGCCGTTGAGGAGGATAACTTCTCTCCACCTTCTTTTACCGCTTTCTAGTATAGATTTCCTATTTTCTAGTATAGCGAGTAGTTGTAATGAACATTGCTCTACGGTAATGAAATCCATGTTTATTCTATCTCTTTTTTCTTTTTATTTGTAATATTCGCTCTTTTTCTTCTATTATTTATTCTTTAAGTAGATAGCTAGTTTAGATTCAATTCGACCAGCTAATCTGCTTCGTGAGATGCATCGCGGAGAGAGAACCCAGCTCAACCAGCTAAGCTAACTTAGCTACCTCAACTAGCTAGGTCCTCTCCAGGAGCATCAAACCTAGCTCACCTCAACTCCTTTCAGCAGAAGCCAGCTTACTTTAGCTTAGCTTAGCAGGTAGCAAAGAACTAGCAAGCTAAGCCAGCTAAAGTAGCTCCATGCCACCCTCTTCAGCAGCTGCCAGCTCCAATTCAGCTCCAAACTTCTTCTGTCCAGCTCCTCCCCTCAAACCCTAGCTCCAATTGCCTCTTCCTCTACTATACTACTAGCTAAGCTCTAGCTCCCTTGGCCATCCACCACCCTAATACCCTACTTAACTAGCTCCACCAACTAAACCCTACCTAAGCCCACCTAAGCTAGCTCCACCCTACTCCTTTTGGCACCACCACCTAGCCACCTTTTCACCCCATCACCACCACAAAAAGGCACCAATTTTGGCACCAAAAACTACCCTAACCATCCCTCCCTTTTGGCGCCAAAATACCCTCACATCATGGCCCTACACCTACCCCCTCCAAGCCACATCCACCATCCACATACCCCCCTTCTAGAACCCTACCTTGGTGCCACCTAACCACCCTTCTAGAAGGCCATTTTGGTGCCAACTTCAAGGGACACAACCACCCATAACTACCGTCTATGTGACCCTTGGGTTGGCACCAATCATCCTTAGCCATAGGATCCTTAACTACCTCCCAAATCCTATCCTAGCCATCCATTCCAAAAGCCACCTATACCCCCCATCTTACTCCATAAGAAGACCCTTAACCACCACCATTTTTCCCATCCTCTCTTTAGTTTAATTCCACCCTATTTCCATCCATACTCACGACCAAGGAGAAGGAAGAGAGAAGAAGATTAAGTGGGCACACCACCCACCCCATTGGTGCCTTCTTCTTCTCATTCCTTCACCTTTTGCCACACCAAAAAGGAGTAGCATTCCACTAGGAGGACGACCAGGCAATTAGAGGAGGAAGGGTGGTGCACACCCCCCTTGTGGGCTTGCCAGGAGACCACACCTTGGAGGAGCCTTTCAAGGAAGGAGAAGGAGTTTCTTTTCAAGTTAAGAAGCTACTAGGCTTGGAGCAAGAAGCATAACTTCTTCACCAACATCATCAGGATCAGTGTTTTATTTATTTATATTTTTGTTGCTAGTAGTAGAAGCATTCCTCTATTAGGGCTTTGTGTAAAACACTTTTACATTAATCAAGTTGCCTTCTTTTGAATTTTTGTTGCAATTGTTTTCTTTTTCTCTATTACTCTTCACTTCCTCTCCCTAATTACTCTAGGCCTCCACATGCCCAGGGTTTAGCTTAGTGATTATTTATCACTTAGGTTTTAGCTTAGTGATTGTAGGTGTTAGTTATTTTCTGTCAACAATTTGCATTTCGCCTTCGTTATTTCAAAACATAAAAAATATAAATTTGAAAAGACCAAAAAGAAAGTTGATTTCCATTTTCAAGCAACAGATTCGATTTTGCAAACATTTGGCCTCTTTGGACTACCCTAGATACTCTCCATATCTAGATTTTATAAATTTAAGAGTTTATTGATTTTATGTGTTACAACAACGTATTTTACAAACCACGTAAAAATCCCTATCAGTAATCATGGTGAGCTCTGCCTTTTTACGCACAATTTGGATGAGGCTCACCCAGCGGCTATCAGAGATAGGGTAGATGATTCTTGTGTTGAGCCACTTGATAATCTCCTTTTTTAAGACCTCCTATAGGTTCAGATTTAGCCTTCTCTACATTTCTCGAGATGGTCGTGAGCCCTCTTTGGTGTAGATACGATGCATGCAATACGTGGGACTTATTCCAATCGGGTCATCTAGAGTCCATCCAATGGCTCTTTGATGCTGCTGGAGGACAAAAATCAGCTTTGTTTCCTGATCAGAATTGAGTGGAGAGTTGATAATCACAAGAAACGTTTGATTCAAACCCAAAAACATGTATTTTAGATGATCCAAGAGGGGCTTTAATTCAAGCACTAGGGTATCAACAGTGGGTGGGGGTTCAGGATTAGCCTCGGAAGATAAGGTGGAAGCTAGAGATAGATCTAGATCAGCTTCAAGCTCTAAGATCTGTGGGTCAGGATCTTCTTGTGGTTGAGGTTCTAGGAGAATCGGGTTTTCCTCTGTAATCGGGTCCTCAACCAGGGAACTTATGTCATAGACTTCTGCGATTGCCCCACAGTTCATTTCTTTCTAGGCCTTAAAGATATCGATCCTCAATGTCTTATTCCCAAATTTCAACTCGATCTAGCCCTCTTCGCAATTAATATTCGCCCTAGCTGTGGCTAGGAACGGTCTCCCTAAGATGATCAGTGCATCTTTCAGATTTTCAGGAGTATCTATGTCTAACGCAATGAAGTCCACTGGGAAGTAGAAATCTCATATCCTAACTAGAACATCCTCGAGAACTCTTGGTGACTTTACTGATCTGTTACCCAGTTGTAGAGTCACCTCAGTTGATTTAAGCTCGGTTTCCTCCAAATGATCTAGTAGGGATGTGGGGATCAGGTTTATGGAGGCTCCTAAATCCAATAAAGCTCAATCAAACTCTAGGTCACCTATCTTATAGGAGATTAGCGGGATGCCGGGATCTTTCATTTTCTGCAGGAGTTTGCTCAAGATTATAAAACTACATTGTTTAGACAACATAATTAGGCTCCCATCTTTGTTTCACGGCTTACGCTTTGGTGTACATAAGTCCTTTAGAAATCACGCATAAGCTGGTACGTGGCAGATCGCATCCATCAAGGGAATGCTTATTTGGACTTGTTCAAAGAGCTTGACCAAGTCTTCCTTAAGTGCCATAGGTTTGGATTTCTTGTTTCCTTTGGCCAAGGTCTTGTGAAATGGATCCTCTGTTGGTCCCTCTAGGATTGGTTCAATCACTGGACCTGGGATAGGTGTCATGGATGACCATCCTAGGGGTAGGCTCTAAATTACTAGGACTGGAGTGGCTAGGATAAGGTGGATCCTGAGTCATTTTGCCACTACACGTAGTAGCAGTGTTTAGGCCTACCTGGTTTGGATTTGGAGTTGGCAAGAGTGGTGGTTGCTGCTGATATCCTGAATATGATGAGGAAGCCTCCATCCTATCAGTTGAAGGTGCAAAAGGGGCTTGATAGACAGTGAGCTTGGCCCTGATTTGGGTTCATAATGTGCTTCTAGTTCATTACGTTATTCGGATTTGGCAGAGGTTGGGAGGGAAGTGCACCAGGTTGGCAAGTCCCAACCATTTGTGAGTTGATTTCAAATCTATGTGATTTCTTCCTTATGTTGTTTCTGTATGGCTGCATTGGTTTTCTGCATATCAGCTGAGGTCTGCAAAATCAAGCTCATTTGGTTTTCCTTGGTAGGCTCAATTTGGAAATTCAGGTTGGGCCTGGGCTGAGCGGGCTGATACGGTCCCAGAGCTTATGGTCGGGGTTGGAATTGAGTTCTCGAGTTGTGATTATTTCCCAACCACATGAAATTCGGATGATTGTGCCATCCAGGGTTATATGAATTGGAGAATGGGTCATTCCAGATGGCCTGGAGATTCTCGCGAGTCAGAGGAACTCTAAGGTAATCAAAGTACGAGGTTCAGAGTTCCCCCAACTAGAGTAGGATGGCCCGGAGTTTCCTCCGAAACCAAGATCAAACAGGTTTGGATACGTGTCCATCCCCTGATATGCGTGGTGGTGAATGTTATGCATGGCCTCCTTACCTGAGGGCGGATGTGCATACGTGTTTTGCTATGAAGAGGTGGCTCTCCACAGATGCCGAGTCAATTCATCCACCTTTTTTTCAATATTGGAGACTTTATCCAGGAGACAGGCCACTAATTCCAGGTCGACGGATGCAGATAGGTCTCATGTTTCATGTACCCCTCGTGTGTTTGTCAATGCACAGGTGGTCGTCCGGTCAAACATAACCATAGACTAATTATTTATGGAGTTCTCGCACATGTTCTCGAAAATTTCCCAAATAGTGTCTTCATGCTAACCTATGATGTTGCCACCACAGGTTGCATTGACAAATAATCTAATGTCCTCACAGAGTCCTTGGTAAAAAGACTGAACTTGTTCCTATTTAGGAACTCCATGATTAGGAGATTTCTGCATGAGATCCAGAAAGCGATCCCATGCCTTATGAAGTGGTTCTCCCGTATTCTGTGTGAAATGTGTGATATGGTGCCTCAAGGCATTAGTGTGACCAACCGGGAAGAATTTCTTTGAGAATTCAGCTTGTAGTTCCTCCCATGTGTTGATTAGTCGAGTCAGGGTTTGATACCAATGGGCAGCCTTGTCCATAAGAGAGGAGAACATCTTCATGAGCAGGATGTCCCAATTCTGAATAGGTGGTCTAATGGTCTGGACCAGATGTTTCAGTTGTTCGATGTGCTAAAAAGGATCTTCAGAGTTTAAGCTATGAAATTTACGAATTGCGTTGATCCGATTCGGCTTCAATTCAGTATCAGGTCCTATAGTTGGGATTTGCACCCTGGGTTCGATAGCTACCGCCGTGGGATTGTGGTGATCTCGCATTTGCAGACGCGGTTGGGGGTTTATGAATGCATGAAGTAGATCTTGGAGATTCTACAATTGATTCCAAAAGTTTGGCACTTGGCCTTCTCCTTCAGGATTTTGATTCTCCATGAAAGCGGAGGATGAAGAACTGGGCTCGGATGTGGAATGATCGAAAGAGATTTTGATTTGATTGAATGGGAACCCAAACAATTGAGTTGGGTCTTGACCCTGATGAAAGTGAATTGCTAATGGAGGTCTTAAGGACCTCCTCCTGTACATGCACTATGGAATCAGATGAGGGACATAATATGGATTGGATCCAATCAAGGCACTCAACAAGGCTGGGTGACTATGGCAGTTCAAGGCAAATGGACCTTTAGATCAAAAACGCACTCACTCAAGAATTACTTGGGCAGCTAAGAAGGGAGAGTCCCGCAAAGACCCCTACATGGTAGAGCGTCCCCATGGGTTACAAGGTTTCCCCCACCCGACCCTCCTTGTCACCACGATTCCAAGTAGGCCAGAATGTGTGCTTGAATCCTAAGTCTACCAGTTTTAATTCTACTTGTGCCTTGAATTTCACTTGAATTTGAAATTAATTTGATTTGTGATCTAATTTGGAGGTTGGTTGATTCACAAAGTAAACTAACTTCACCTGACCTATGCTAAAATTGAGGATGAGGTTTCGGTCAAGAACCTAAATCACCCTGAGTTGGTTCTCCAACAAGTTATTAGGCCCTAAATTTTAATGATCCAAGTGATTATAGAGCCTTGATTTTAGGGTCCACTTGATTAGATCTATTCAGACAAGGGCATGGGTAGTACACAATGCAGGAATATTTTTCCCTTTTAAGTAGGCAAGTGTGTACTAGTCCTGGAAACCCAAATGTGGAAATTGTAAATTGGCTCTATTTCCAAGTCTAATTCTTCCAAAGATGGTACCTTGGGCTTAATCAAGAAGGTGAATAGTCCAGGGAACCTTATGTCCCTAATAGGTGCAAGTACCAAGATGGGGATCTGTAGCCAAATCAATCGAATCAAATCAAGAAACTTGAATGATGATTACTAAATGAATAAGGCAAGTTGATCCTAATTGATTTCTCTTTCAATCTTTCCAAGAAAGGAGGGGCTTAAAGAAGAATAAAATGTGGTTACCTGCCCCTGGTGTAGTTGCTCAAGTGGTTGATCATCAGATTCACTGCAGCAACACAACAAAGCAAATATAGCAAGTTAGAATCAAACCAAAAAGTGTGATTAGTGACTGAAATGTGTGTTGTTCCCCAACAACGGCACCAAAATGTTGAACGGTAGTCGTCGTTGTTTAGAAATACGCATCGTAGTATAGTGATGAAAAATCGAATTGACATTTAAATTTGTAAAGCTCAAAAAACGTAAGTTCGGAGGTCATTCGCAGGGAGCAATTAATTACACATCAATGACTAATCAAATGATATGACAATGAGAGCAATAATCAATCAAAACTTAGCATGTATATTCAAATGACTTGCAAATTGTATATCAAGAGTGAGGGAAAAATAATGTAGAGAGAGAGAAAAAAGAATGGTGGTTGAAACCACCAATTTATCACTCAAGTTCAACTCTTCTCAACTCAAATCAAATGTATCAGCCAAAGCCTCAATTGAATGATTAATTCAAGCCAAATAGAAGGTTTAATCGATTAATTCCAAAGCCTTTTAATCTTGCGTAAGTTCTTAGGCACATATCCTAAGAGCAAAATCCCCTTCTCTCTCAGAATAAACCCAGAACTTTCTCCCTCTTCCAAACCAAACTGAACCAATCCAGACCAAACCCGGTTCAACCCAGACCCGTGTGGCGTGAGCACGGTCGAGGGCACGTGCGTGGCTCGTGAGGGGTAGGGACCTGACCCCAGTGCTTCGAAGGCAAATAGCCTTAACACATGAACGTTAAGTACTGAATTTTTTTTCAGATGTTCCTAATGTGGGACTAAACTCCCAGGCCTTCTTCGCACTGCAGATGCAGATGGATGAAGCTCCAATTGATGTTGTTGCTCATGCTGTATGCTTCAATTGAGGCTCAGGAAGGCTTGGTGGATGTGGTTCGCTGCTGTTGGAGGTGGAGTTGGGGGTGGAGATCAATGTACAGCAACAGGCGGTGGTGGTGATGAGGGTGTCTTCAGCAAAAACCTAGAAATCAAAACACGGGTTTAATGCCCTAATTAAAAAGCTCAGGATGGTTGTCATGAAGAGTGGAATGAGGTGGTGGTGTTTATTTGATGCGTGGAGGTGCATGGTGGCCGATCGATGTTGAAGGGGATGACGGCAATGTGGGTTGGTCGGCCAGGGTTAGAGATGATCAAACTCCAAATAGATAGAGGGCTTTTACTCTACGGAGTGCGGGGAAGGTAATGGAGGTGGCGTTTTGTGGACCAGGGTGCCGACGCAAGCTCGCCGAAGCTCATGTCAAAGATAGAAAAGATGACAGTGGAACGACGTGTATGAAGGTCGATCCTAGAAACTAAGGGTGTAGAAAGAAATTGGGGAGCAAGAGGATGAGAGAGGAACTTATCTAGATGATAGGGCGAGGGAATCACTTCAATGTGACTTGTCAGAGTCAAAGGAGATGAAGACCTCTGGTGATGAGAAGCGGCGACAATGAGGGAGGAAAGAGCTCCTGCTGTGGGTGGCAAGGAGCGGAAGAGAGAGAGGAAGATGGCGGACTATCCAAGTTGATTGTTGGACGGTCGGAGGAGGGAGGTTGAGTGGAGTCACCAGAGCCGAGGTTGGAGGTGGCCAAAGTTGGAGAAGAGTTGATTTTGGCCTAAACCTGGCTAAGGAAGTTGTGGGAAGATCAAGAGCTTATATATAGCTCAAATTTGAGCTCAATTTGGAAGAATTGGTGTGTAGGATTAGGATTTGGAAACAAGAAAATCCCACATTTTCTTTGAGTTCGCCTAGGCTTTGTGCATCATAAGGAAGGTCGTGATTGTGTTCAATGTAGAGGATCTCTTGGTGATTAATCCTTCCAATTTTGGGAGGAATTGATTGCCTATAGAAGGAGGAATCTTCGATTGAATCTGGCGCATGTTGGGTTTAGGTTTCTATTTAGGAATCAAGCGGCAAGGGTCTTCTTGTGCAAAAGATGAGAAAGCGAGGGGCCTGTTGGTAAGGAAATGTGGAACCTAGGGGCTTAGATGTGATGAACAAAGATTTTAAGGGCTAAAATGTAAACTAGGTCAAGATGGACTCTGATTGGACCCAAATTTTGGCGTTGACCTAATTTAGACCCAAGGAATCTAATGGTGAACTTAGATTTGAGTTTTAACCATGCTTGACTAGGTAAGTTGCACAAAAGACCAAATCACGATAAATTCCTGTCTGAATCTCTATTTTTGGTAAAAATGGGTTCAGATGGTCAAAGTGAAGGTACCAAACCTCTTAAAATATTTTTCAATAAATTTTAGGTTTTTTAGATTGAATTTATCTCTACCAGAACCCTTTTAATTTGAGTGTGGCTGATATTAAGGTTTTTAGTACTATTTTAATCCTCGAAATGCATAAAACCCTGATTCAGTCAATGTGAGTCCACTTAAATATTTAAGTTTATTTGATCTTGAATTAACCTCTTATTAACCCATTGGTTAATCTACATTAATGATGAGATGATAAAACAACAGAATTAACCTCATTTTCCTATCTTAAATCATTTCAATACGGGTTTATGATCTTTTATTTAGGAGCATTTGACACTTGATTCTGACTAATTTCAGTTAGTTATGACAAATGACGATGTTACCATCATTGGGTCCTTAGTAGGGTAAGGGTTGGGGTTGTAACAAATGATATCAAAGGAAGATCATCCCGTATCATCCCATCCATTTGCTATAGTTATTTATTTGATAAATTTTAAATGAGTCGAGAACTCGAGTTGAAAAGCTAGGTCAAGATCAACTTGACAACAAAATGAGTCAGTAGAAGTATTAACTTACATTTATATTTTTCTTTTATGTAAGTGAACAATAAGGATGCCAATGTAAAATGACAACCATTGTTAGCACTTTGTTGCATTGTCACCATCCATCAGCCCTTGTTGTTAGAGATGCATAGAGCTCATCCATAGTTGGCTGTAGATAAGGTATATGTTTTTCCTATGAAATTTGAACTCCTTAATTATTAGGCTTGATAATAAGCTCAATAAAAGGCTCGAGTCTGAATGAGCCAAGCTCGAGCTAAACTTGCTAAGCATTGTCAAGGTCAATAATTGGGCTTATTGAGCTTGAGCTTGAGTGGAGCCAAGCTTGGTTAACCCTATACTATCAAAGGAGATCAAATAAGATCTGAATGCATGGAGTTCGTTCCTCTAATTTCTCATCCATGGAAAAGACATTTCCTTTCACTCCATTTAAGCAGTTTAGCAATTACTTTAGTTGAAGATGAGATCGAAGTACTTTTGAAATCACATAATTGTTATTATAAACTTAATATTTAATTATATGCCATTATTAACATGCTTTTTCTTTTTGTACAATGCCATTCAATTAATGTTAAATGTTAGCCAAATTCAAGTGGCCAATTAATTAAAAAAAGATGGTAAAGGATTTCATTGAATATGTTGGATGGGCTTAGCAAGGTCTTTTAGTCTCATGACATTGAGTAGAAAGGAGCAACAATGGAGGGTGAGTGGTGGAGAGGTAAAGATAGGAGAAATGATGGAAAGGATCGAGACAATATTTAATTTTTTGGGGTTTATGCCATAATTTACAAGAATATATGACAATTTCCTGACATTGAGTAGATCATTGTTATAGAACTTAATTCAAGTGGCATAATTTTTATGATAATCAACATTATAGTAGTATATATGTGATAAGCATATTTTTCGCAATGACAATTAGGGTTTTGGAGAATCCGTCGTCATAGTCGCAAAATATTGCTACCAAATAAAATTTACCAAAACTCAAAGGGAGTCCAGGTTGAACACGGGGTGGCGACGTTTATTTCTTTGAAATCCACATTTCACTTTGTTTCTTTTTGGTATTTTTAGGGTCTTGTTATTTTTTTGGTATTTTATAAGGCAAGTGATCAGGTTGATAATATCTAGCTAATCTACTTGCAAAATAAGAGAAAAAGAAAAAGAGAGAGAGAGAAAGAGAAAGAGAGTGAGAAAATATAATATTTAGCTAACCAAAGTTTACTACAGATAATCAAGGAAGAAATTACAACTACACTACAAAGTGGTAAAAGATAGAATGGGTTAAGAAGAATCCCCCTCGATAGATGCTTGGAGGACAACTCATTTTGACGGCACCTGGACGAAGGTGGTGAGAGGCTGGAGGAAGGACGATGGGGCAAGACGGCATCGCAGCAAGGATCTACTTCCCAAATGTGGTGAGAGGACGGTCACGGAGTACTCCACGAAGGGGTCTGAGAAGTGAGAAAAATATTTCTTTTCTACTCTATAGGAGCATCCCAGGCTTGGGACAAACTCACTCTAGAACCTTGGAGGTGGTGAGGGAGAGAAAGGAAGAGATGAAGAAGAATGAGAAGGGTAGTGGTCCTTTTATAGTGGAGGAGAGGAGGCATTTTTTGCATGGGGCAATTAGAGACATTCAAGTCGTCACTGAAGATCCACCATAAGCGTTGCTAAAGGTCCCAGCTCACACTCGCTCACACACTTGCACATACTCGCAGCTGTTGCGTGCGCCCCACCATTGGATGCTCAATCAACGGCCACAATCGTGTGAGGATCACACCCTTTAGATCGCGTCAGATGGTGCGTCGGATGGGGCAATGGACCGCGCATTATCACGATCGCCTCCGTCGATTGCACCACGTCATCGCCTCCTTCACTATCTGATTGAGATCATGTGGACGAATTTTTTCTACACCCTTTGCAGTGGATTGGACATGAGCGTGAGGTCTCGATCGTGCGTCCCCACATTATGAGTGGTGAGTGCAACCATTGCGGCACGTGGATTGATTGTCAAGCAAAGGATTAAGGTGCGTGAGATCTCAACCGAAGGATGGAGATCCAACGGTCAAGAATCAGAGTTGATGAGCTGCTCAGATGAAGTGGGCGACGTGGGGGGATTAGGGCGTTGGATTGAGATCCAACAGCTGGGGTTTCTCGACGTAAGTCCCCTTTGAGGCTGAGGCAGGGTTGCGGTCAATATTGGGTGGTTGTGATGGTGCCACATGGCACCATCAGGGCCGTCCATCTTCTTTGCTTTGTAGGTGGCACCACGGACATCGGATTGGGTCGATTTTCACGTCGTTGGATTGCAATCATCGATCCGAATCCATCCGTGCTGTTGGATTTTTCGTTTGAAGCTCTAAATTAAGTCACCTAGCCCCTTGGACTTTGATTTTCCTTGGACTGCATAATGTGCTACGGGACTCCAATCAAGACGATTTCGGAGGTGCTAGACTCCGATTGTCGTCCTGATTAGATCCGTATGGTCGAATCATCAATCTGAGGCATCGAAATAAATCTCCTTCTCTCTTGATCACAAAAGGACATGAATTAACCTATAATTTATACAAATTATTCTAAATGTAGAATGATGCATGCTATGCAATATTTATAATATGTAATGCATCTATAAGGTTAGGAACATGCATAAGTAGTCATTTTATCCTAAATGGATGTGTATACATTGTAGCCCCATGCCTATCTTTTGCTAGTCCCTAACAAAACTAAACTATATGCTATGTATAAAAGTAGAATTAGGACTTGATCGCTAAGGCATTAGTTATTTATTAACAAAAGGAAATTTCAACTAAGATCTTAAACTACGAAGACTCAACGGTGCCCGAGTGCCTGCCAAAATGCAGACTACCCAAGTCCTCACCTTATTTTGAAAAGGGAAGATACATTTTTTTTGTTTTCTTGTTTTCTAATTTATTTTTTGGATTTTTGAGTTTAGAGTTTTGGGACAGCTTTCTACGGCTACCTAACCTACCCAAGACTTGAAAAGAACTTCAAGTTCTAAGCATCTAAACGTAAAAAAGTGATAGACTCACTAGGTGGACATTAAATCGGACTTCAGCTTTCTACAACCATAGGTGACCCTAAGAAGAATTTCTGCCTAAAGGTGTATCCATTCAACCAGTAGCTTTCTCCCTACTTTTTTTTATTTATTATATGGGGTCAACACAAGGGCGAACCCAATATATATCTCCCCGATTTATTCTACTTCTCTGCTTCTTCCCTAAGTGTTTTGGGAATTATTTGTTCTTTTAATTGTGAGTTGGGCTTTGGACAATTGGCCAATGGGCTGTTACCCATGGCAACTTGCCAGTCATACTTGTGTGGTAAAGTGTGGCTTACTTTATTATTATTATTTTCTTCTTCTTTTCCTTTTTTTTGTTTTGAGTATATATATTTTTCTCTTTTTCTAAGTAGGTGGCTTCCCTGATCTAATATATACCTAAAGGCAGTAGAAAGAGTACAGTCATGTAGTTGGGCTCTGGACAACCGACCAATGGGTTGTTACCCATGACAACTTGTCAGCCATACTACCCTAAAAAGTTCATTACCTACCTAATTTCCATAAAAATCGCTGAAAAGTGAGTCAATGCAAATAATGTGTGGATGCTTTGACTCAAAGTCCCCTCAAATTAGAGGGCGGGTTGATAAGTTGTGTATTTATTACCCCAATTTATTAACCAAATTAAAATAAAATTAATATGGTGAGGGTTCAAGAAACAAGTCCACATTTTAGTGAACACCCAGGCTAATTAAGCCCGTAGACTTGAAGAGTCTAAGTGTTCAGGTCCTAAAGTATCGTTTCCTTAAGTTAATAACTCCTAATGCCTAAGTTCTCTTCTCCTAATTCTAAATTTTTTGTCTTTTTGAATTTTTAATTTTTTTTAAGAAAATAAAAGAAATTCCACGGAGCTAACAAAATAATTTCAGAATTAAGTATCCACCCACCATGCCTAAATGATGTAATGTCCTCATTGTAAAAATAAAGACATGAAAAGGGCAGAATAAACAGAATATCACTTAAATGTCGTGATAAATCTGGTTAGCTCTGCAGAGAACATACACAAGTGCTAATTTTAATGCCTTGAGCTAGGCACAGTCACAAGCAAAGAAGACATTAAAAAGTCAGAAGTGCGGGTCAAAATTAGAATAAGAAGATTGATCTCATGAACCGCCAGTAGGTGTCCACAAATGTAGATCAGACTATGATGCAGGCCCATGCCCCAGGGTCGAGTGGTTTTAAGGCTCTAGATGAAAATCATCCCGAATCGAAAATTGTTGTGCTTGCAGGGTGGGGCCTGTGGTTTGCTAGTGTGCAACCCAAGTCTAAAATGGCGAACAATAGGTAGATCTGGTTCAATAGGTTTAGTTGTCTACTTAGGGTTCAGCTCAAAAAAATAATCAATTAATCTAAGCTTGGGTTGCACATCTACAAAAATATCATAAGGGTCCTGGTAAAAAGTCAGTGGTTTCATCATGAGTACCGGTACATGTAGGTCACAGGATCCAAATATGTGTCACAAGTACCGGTACTCATCATGAGTACCAGTACCTAGTGATTCAGTTGGTACTCAACTGTAAGCACTAAGTACCGATACCCATGATGAGTACTAGTACCCAGGCTTTGTTGGGCTGATTGCTAGTTATCCGTGAGTAGTCAGTACCGTTACCACAACTTTAGTACCAGTACCAACTAACTGTTGTCACCAATCTAAATGGCTATTTTGCAATTAGTCCTATCTCTAATCTTCTTAAATTGCCCCTAACGGCTGGTAATTATAGGGAAGGTGTTTAGTGGCTTATAAAAACACCTTGTGTGTATCATTTGCACACAACAACAAGCAAATATTGTCTCCTTGCTTCTAATTCCAAGATTTCACATTTTTAGCTACAAGGATTGTTGTTTTGTTGCATTCTTCAAGGCGATACTCTTTACAACAAACCTCTTTTAAGCGATCTCATTCTTCATCATATAATCTTTCGCTTTAGTGTGCTTTCATTAGATTAGTATATAATCATTTTTTTTAAGCAAATTCTTGTTGGAGACTTAGGATCTTAGTTGTAAGCTTTATTATTGCTTGCTTACACCTGTATCATTTTGTTCTTATTCAATCTTGTAATTTGGTTGAGCTTGTTGGATCTGTATGGCACAAGTACACTAGAAGAGGGGATGAATACTGTGGTATATAAAAAATTACAAGAATAATCAAACCACAAATAACACACGAGATGTATAGTGGTTCCCTTCACTTGGGTACTCCACTACCTAAATCTCCCGACTTAGGATTTTTAACCCGATTCCCTCAACCCGAAGGGAATCAATTTACTAATAACCTGAGGTAATTAAAAGGTACCTCAACCTAATTACAAGATGACAAAAGAAATAAAGATTACAAGTGTAAGCAAGATACAAACAAAAGCTTACAACTAATTCTTAAGTCTCTAACAAGTATATTTCTTAATAGATGATATATAAATTCTAACTAGAATGGGAAAGCAAAACTAGACAATTTACTAAGAACGCAATTGCCTTGGAAACTTGTTGCAACCGAAGAATAGCCATGTGAAGAGAGCAACAAGACAAGCTCCTTTGCAGCTAGAAAATTGGAAAGTGAAGGTGTAGGCAAAGAGAATATTTTTAGCTTGTTGGTTATGTGCAAATGATACTCAAGGAGTGTATATATAGGCCACTAAACACCTCCCTTACGAATACTAGCCATTAGGGGCAAAAAGGGAAGTGTAGGATTAAGATTAATTGTAAAATAGCCGTTCAGATTAGGCACAATGGTTAGTTGGTACCGGTACTAAACTTTTTGTACCAGTATTGACTACCTACAGTCAATTCAACAATGCTTGGGGTACCGGTACTGATCACTGGTACCGATACTCAGTGAATTCTGTTAAGTACCAACAAAGCCACTTGATACCGATACTGATCATAAGTACCGGTACTTGTGACTCACAGGCTATGGAGCTGTGACCTACATGTACTAGTACTAGTGATTAATACTGATACTTGTAAGGTCCCGGCAAAACCAAGTGCACAAACTATGACCACTTGGTATTGGTACTCACAATGAGTACCGGTACTTGTTGTTCACAGTTTGGGACTTAGGCCCAAACCTATGCCTAGCATGTACCGGTACTTATGACCAGTACCGATACTTGCTACAAGTACCTAATATTATAAGTGTAAGTCAATTTTTAGAGAAAACCTATCTAATATCTACGACTTTATTTTGAAAGAATTGATTTTGAGTGAAAAGATAAACGATTGAGTGTTAATATGAATCCTAATTATCTCTACTTTGATTTTAACTCCTATATTATTTTTAACTTGTTAGGAGACATACAAAGATTCTAAAAAATAATAAATGAAACAAAATTTATAATCTTCTACCTTCATATCTTCAATGCTATCTTGTTGCTTGCCAGCATCCACAAATTCTATTTCCTGTATAATCCTGTAACACTTCATAACCGCATTAGACTTTAAAACAGCTTTTTTAACACCAAAACACAAAAGAGAAGTGGAACTAGGTTCCAATAATCTCCTCATTTTTTGTGTTGACAAAACAAACAAGATACCCATATTTAAAAGTAGACAGAAACTTAATAAGAGAAGAGAAAAAAACTCCACAAGAAGTGAACAACCTCCCCCTCAAACTAAGCCTATCTTCTAGTTTAAATATGAAGTATCCATACCATTTTATCTCCCCCTTTTTGTCAAGCAAGCAAAAAAGATGGATAAATAATACATTTTTAAGAAGCATGACCAAACCACTTTGTTTAAAAGATAAAAGTCATACAAATAAGATCAAAACATGCATCTTCAGGAAAACACAAAAGTAAACAAACTAGCAATATGTCATACAAGTTTAGAAAAGTGTAGATGTTATACAAATTGAACTAGCAACATTATTAGAAATTAAACTAGTTCCTAGGACATTTTCTAATGAGCTTTTGAGCATGTCCACCATCATCACTATCATCATCATCATCATCTTCATCATCATCATCTTCATCGTCTTCATCATCATCATCTTCATATGAAACTTCTTCATCTTTAGTGTCTTCTTCATCATCATCATGAAGTATCGGTTCTTCTTCCACAATTGGAGAAGGGACAGAAGATGGGTCTTGGAAGTTCTTTTGCCTTCTTTCATTGTATTCTCGAGACACTTTAGGTTGAGTTCTCTTCCTTTGTTTAGGTTGTTAAGTGGAAGATGCAACATGGGAAGACTCAATGGAAAGAGAAATGTCATGAAACTTACGTTCCATGTGACGGAAGGCAAAATTGAGATTGGTTAAATTTTGACCAATATAATTGAAAGTATTAATCATATTGGGATCAGTTCCAGACACATTTGAGAAATTTACCCACAATGTTTCAGCTTCTAGATATGGATAGGTTATCAGCTGAGGAGCCATTTGAGATAAAGAAAATCAGACTTGGACCAAAATGCAAACTAGGCTGACATAATCTCAGATTGGGCCCAAGTTTTGATAGAAACTTAATTTGGACCTAAGGAATTCAATGGTAAAGTTAGATTTTAGTTTGACCTAATTTAACTGGGTAATTTATGCAAAAAACCAAATTAGGGTAATAGTTTGTTTGTGACTCTATTTTAGGTCACAACAGGTTCTGATGGTCAAATTGAAGGTACCAAACCTTATAAAATATTTTTCTATGAATTTTAGAGGATTTGAGTGAAGTTTATCCTGACCAAAACCTCAGTAGAATAAGCGAGTATGTTTCTAGGGTTTTAGATGTCATTTAATTCTCAAAACGCGTGAAAACCTGTTTCTATCTACACGGACCTTCTTTTTAGACAATTATGACCATTTGACCTTTGATTAACCCCTGAGAAATCCCATGATTGCTCTGCAATTGAGATGTGCTATAAAAACTACATTTTTACCCCTATTTTACTGTATTTCTCTCAGAATGATTATGCAATGAATTATGATCTTCTGGCAGTTATGTAGGAGCATTTATTCCTTGATTATGACCAATTAAAGCTAAATATGACTGATGATGATATTATCATCATACCCTCATGCCTAACTTTTGCTAGTCCCTTAGCAAAATTTCATGGAATTAACTCAAATTCTAGACCACACCTTTATATGCTCAAAACTCTGTTACGTGCTTTCTTCTATATATTAGGTTAGAATGCTAATAATAGGCCTAGAGGTACTGTAACAACCCGGTTCCCGAGTCCCTACGAGACACGAGAACCGGACCGACTCGACTAATCCCAAGACCTAGTCATCCAACGAGGAAGTAACCAAATGAGCAGTAAAATAAACCACATTCAGCATGAATATAACTAACAATAAGGAAGTACAGCAGTAAGGAAAGAACTACTACAGTAGATACCACCACAACAGTAGAACAACATTTATCACATAACAAGAACTGCAGGTAAAGAAAGTACAGCGGAAACAAAAACTACTCACTAGAACAGAAACAAAAGAGGTACAAAGGACTGTGGTAAACTCTACTGGACCCTACTCGGCCCAGCGTCCTCTGCAGCCGCCGACCCTGGCTGCTCAACACCTGGTCCTGAAAAAGGTAACGAGTGTAACACGTCAGCAAAACGCTGAGTAGAGTGGCAAACTAACTAAAGGCAACAGTAGAGTGTACAGTAGCTGTTATGTTCTATTACTTCCTTTATTCACATCTTTCAATTTTCTCACTATTTCATTTATTTCTCAGATCCTTTACTTGATCTCGAATGTCCTCGTGGGAACGATCTTGATTGCAGTCTTTTCCAAAAGTAGAAGTAGCACGTGGTGCTCTCCTGGCCGGGAGAGTCCCCCGTGGTGATCCTACCCTCAGTCAACCACCCCAAGGTCACTGACAGACGTAACGGTGACTACGGCACGCGCGATAAACGCACAGGTAGTTAGCCCGCACTGGCACGCGGTCAGTCGTTTCCGTTAACGGGTGCGCCCAAAGCACAGCACGGAACCAGGGCAGAGCCCTCTCAGTAACAGGGGTCCAACCCCTCCACAGTAACCAAACCGGGGCCTTGCCCCTCCACAGTCCGCGCACCCTCGCCTGACTACCCTGGTTTGCCCTAGTGGGCCTAACAAGTCGGTGAAGGAGGCTCGCAGAACCTCGGGGCCCGTGGGGTAGCTAGTACTCTCCTAACACTAGTAGCTCTCCTCGGTACTACGTACACGAGGGCCAACAAGTCGGTACAGAGCGGCCAATCCTAACCCCGGGTCCCTGGGGTGGCTGGCCCCACTCTGCACTAAATAGGTACAGGTACTTCCCTTGGTACTGCGTACCCAAGAGACAGTACAAACTACATCTCAGTTCCATTCCTTTTTCTTTCCAGGAGTTCCACTCCTAATTCCCCGTAGGGTTCCAGCTCCTTATCTCAGAACATCATATGTTTCACTTTCCAGTTTCACGTTCTCACAATCCATGATCTCAATCATGTTTCTTTATTCATAACAGGCAGCTGTTAATTCAATTTACAGGCAGCTTTATATTCCTTTTCATTTTTCCAAGACTGCAGTATTATACATTCCACTAGTTTTTCCATCCTAGGGTTCATGCCACATCCTAGGATCTAGCATACAACTAGTTTTCCAACCCTAGGATTCATGCATCACCTAGGAGCTATCATTCCATACATTTCTCATTCCTAGGATTCATGCAATGTCCTAGATTCTAGTTATGGTTCCATACTTTAACAGATTTTAATAATAAACTTAAGCCACTCTATCAGGTACAACGGGAGTAATGGGGGCGTGATCGGGAATCCCGCGTGCCTCCGCGACTCTCAAGACTGCAACTGAACGAGGTCCTATCACAAGGATCAAACACAAGGAGTGTCTCAAAACAGTGTATAGCTACTGTAGACGGGTAGAGGAATTAATTCTGAAAAGAACGCAACTCGAATCGCGGAAAACGAAGCCCGAACGGGCCCTAAATGGGTCGAAAAAGACGATACTGTGCAAAATCAGACGTCTGGAACTTCCTCCAGACGTCTTAAATAGTGGATCAGAGAATTACCTGTTCAGTGTGGTTTCCCAGATGTCCAGAAGTCTGCGGGGACGTCTGTCCTAGCTCCCAGACATCCGATGGTCACCCCGGATGTCTGGAGGTCACTCCCGCCGTCTGGTACAACTTCCAGACGTCTGATTCGCAAAGGATGGCGAATCAACGCACCTGCGCACAGCCAACTCCCTCCCTTAGTACGGTCGGTCGACAGGAAGGAAGAAGAAAGCGGAATACACACCTTTCAGACGTCTGTATGAGCTACCAGACGTCGTCCTCGCCGTCTGCCTATCAACCCAGACGTCTGATTCTGGAAATTTTTCCAGAATCAGGGCGCTACTCGGCCTCCGCTCGCGACGCCGCCCGCGTCGCACCTCGCGCGCCTGCTGCTCAGACTGCAGCAGGTCCCTCTCCGCGTCGTTCCGCGCCCCCTGCGCCCTCCGCCGGCTGGCCAAGCCGCTCCGGCGAGCTCGCCCTCGCACGCCGCACCTTTTCCACGCTCACTGCGGCCGCCTCTGCCGCCCTCGCGCTCGCACTCATGCTCACGCTCACGCTCACTGGCTGAAGGAGAAGAAGGAGGAGACGGTGGAGACGGGAGGGGAGGCGTGCCCTTTTAAGGCCGCACGAGGAGGAGGGAGAGAGAGCACGGCAGGTCTGCAGCCGCAGAGAGAGAGGGAAAAAGAGAGAGAGAGAGGGGAATCGCGGGTCTGCGCACACAGGCACGCAGACGAATCCTTCGTGCGAAAAAAACTATTTTCCAGACGTCTGGTCAGACGTCTGGATTTGATCCCAGACGTCTTAAAATACGTCTGGGGCACGCGTTCGTAACAATATAACAAACTCAAAGGAAGTTTCGTCCCCGAAACTTGCGCCAACTAGGGTGCGGGAAAAGACGTCCGAAAAACCATAACTCAAAGAGAACCGAAGCCGGTCTGAAAAGACGTACCCGCGAAAAGCTCCGGGTACCGCTCCCGCATTGCCGCCTCAGGCTCCCAGGTAGCCTCCTCGTGCTGCTGGCTCCTCCACAAAACCTTTACCAGGGGTACTTGCTTTCGTCTCAAACTGCGGACGGCTCGGTCTAGGATCTGCACTGGCCGCTTGGGGTAGGTCAGGTCATCGCTCACCTCGACGCTCTCGTGACTCAGTATGTGACTGGAATCGGCTACGTACTTCCTGAGGTTGGACACGTGGAACACGTCGTGCACACCAGAAAGCTGCGGGGGAAGGGCAAGTCTGTAAGCAACGGGTCCAACCCGCTCCAGGACCTCAAAGGGCCCCACGAACCTCGGCGCGAGCTTCCCTCTCACCCCAAACCGCTGTAAGCCCTTCATGGGCGAAACACGAAGGAAGACGTGGTCCCCAACCTCGAACCGCACCTCTCTGCGTCTGCGATCCGCGTAGCTCTTCTGTCTGCTCCTGACAGTGCGGAGTCGTCTGTGGATCTGCTCAACTACCTCCTGACTCTGCCGGATCAACCTGGGGCCAACCTCCCACTTGGTCCCCACCTCAACCCAACTCAAGGGTGCCATACACTTCCGTCCGTACAGAGCCTCGTAGGGAGCCATGCCGATGCTCAAGTGATAACTGTTGTTGTATGCAAACCCCGCCAGGGGCAGGTGCTCCTCCCAAGAGCCCCTCCAGTCCAGTACACAGGCACGCAAAAGGTCCTCAAGTGTCTGTATCGTGCGCTCAGACTGTCCGTCCGTCTGGGGGTGGTAAGCCGTGCTAAACCTCAACCTCGTCCCCAAGGCCTGCTGAAACTCAGCCCAAAACTAGGACGTAAAGCGGGTATCCCGGTCGGATACGATCTCCCTCGGAACTCCGTGTAGTCGCACCACATCACGGATATACCTCTCTGCCAACTGTGCTGGTCCCAAAGTGACTCGGATCGGCAAGAATCGCGCCGTCTTCGTCAATCTATCCACTATTACCCAGACTGCGTCGTGTCCCCGCTGGGTAACAGGTAAGCCCACCACCAAGTCCATGGTGATGCTCTCCCACTTCCACTCTGGCACTGGAAGCGGCTGAAGCGGCCCTGCAGGCCTCTAATGCTCGGCTTTCACCTGCTGGCACACTAAGCACTGCTGCACGAACTCACCCACATCCCGCTTCATCCTCTCCACCAAAACTCGCGTCTCAAGTCATGGTACATTTTCGTGTTTCCGGGATGTATGGTGAATCTGGAACCGTGTGCCTCAGTCAGGAGCTCTCTCAACAGCTCCTCGTCTCTGGGAACACACAACCGTCCCCTCAAGCGTAACACCTGGTCTGTGAAAGAGAAGTCCCCTGGGTCCCCTGATAGTACTCTGTCGCGCAAAGACTGCAAGTACGGATCAGCCATCTGTCCTGTGATGATACGGTCTATCAGCTCTGGCCTGGTCTGCCGTGTCACCGTCACTGCCCCACAGTATCCTCGTAACTCTAGAGGTCGCCAACTGCCCACCACCTCCAAAAGGCTCCAACTCTGTAACTGTAGACTGGCCAAGCGTGCGAGCGCCTTACGGCTCAAGGCGTCAGCCACCACATTGGACTTTCCCGGGTGGTAGGAGATGCTGCAATCGTACTCCTTCAGGAGCTCCAACCAACGTCTCTATCTCATGTTGAGCTCCTTCTGGTCAAAAAGATATCTGAGGCTCTTGTGATCTGTAAAAATCTCGAAGGTCTCACCGTACAAGTAGTGCCTCCAGGTCTTCAGCGCGAAGACAACAGCTGCCAACTCTAGGTCGTGGGTAGGGTAGGTATGCTCATGGGGCTTCAGTTGCCGCGAAGCGTAAGCGACAACATGACCCCTCTGCATGAGCACACCTCCTAACCCCTGCAAGGAAGCGTCCATGTACACAACGAACCCGCCACTACTGTCAGGGATGGTGAGCACGGGAGCCGAGGTCAACCTCTCCTTCAGCTCCAGAAAACACGCCTCACAGGCGTCTGTCCAAGCGAAAGGCACGTCCTTCCGGGTCAACTGTGTCATAGGACGTGCAATCTGCGAAAACCCTCTGATGAACCGTCTGTAGTAGCCAGCTAGTCCCAGGAAACTGCGAATCTCAGTGACTAAACGCGGTCTCTCCCACCTGAGCACTGCCTCGACCTTGGCGGGGTCCACCGCCAGGCCGTCACCAGAGATCACATGACCCAAGAAGGTCACCTCCCTCAACCAGAACTCGCACTTGCTGTATTTGGCGTACAGCCTGCGTCGTCTCAGAGTATCCAGAACCATCCGCAAGTGCTGTCCGTGCTGCGTCCGATCTCTAGAATAGATGAGCACATCATCTATGAAAACCACCACGAACTGATCCAAGTACGGTCTAAACACCCTGTTCATCAGGTCCATGAAAGCAGCGGGGGCATTGGTCAGCCCAAACGGCATGACCAAAAACTCGTAGTGTCCGTACCGGGTGCGGAAAGCTGTCTTGGAGACGTCGGTCTCCCTGATCCTCAACTGGTGGTATCCAGACCTCAAGTCTATCTTGGAAAACACCGTGGCACCCCGCAACTGGTCAAACAAATCGTCGATCCTCGGCAGCGGATATCTGTTCTTGATGGTGACCCTATTCAGCTGTCGGTAGTCCACACAAAGGCGTAGGGTCCCATCCTTCTTCTTCACAAACAGTACCGGGGCTCCCCAGGGAGACGCACTGGGCCTCACGAAACCTTTCTCCAGAAGGTCCTGCAACTGGGACTTGAGCTCTCGCAGCTCAAGCGGTGCCATCCTGTATGGCATGGTGGAGATGGGGCTGGTCCCTGGTACTAGTGAGATCTCAAACTCGATCTCACGCTCGGGCGGTAGTCCTGGTAACTCGTCTAGAAACACGTCGGGGTACTCTCTGACCAACAGGATGCTCTGGAAGTCTGCCACAGGGCTGGGCTCTGCCACCACACAGGCTAGGAAGCCCTCACACCCCTGGCTCAAAAGTCTCGCCGCCCGAAGTGCCGAAATGCACCTGAAACCTCCGTCCAATGGCTGTCCGTGAAACTCGAAAGAAGGCAACTCGGGAATGGAGAAGACAATCTGCCTCTCAAAACAGTCTACCAAGGCGTGGTAAGCGGACAGCCAATCCATCCCCAGAATCACACCAAAGTCCTCCATCTGTATCATAATCAGGTCAGCTGGCAGGCTATGTCCCCCGATGCTGACCTCGCAACCTGTGTACACCTCCTCAGCTACAAACAGCTGACCACTCGGACCTCTGATTACGAACGGATTCTCTAACAGTGTATAATCCTGGTCCAAACTAACTGCGAAACTGGCTGCAACAAACGAGTGCGTAGCGCCGGAATCGAAAAGCGTGCAAACGAGTCTGCCAGAAACTGAAACCATACCTGCTACCACAGATCCCGATGCTCTGGCATCCCTGTGTGTTAGGGCGTTGATACGCCCCTCAGCTCTAGGTGCGGACGAAGCAGCCACACTCTGCGTCGGACGGGTAGGTGCTGGCCGGTACCCTCCTCGCGACTGCTGTCCTCCTCGTGCTTGGGAACCGCGGCCTCCTGCGCGCCCTCCAGTGCTCTGCACGGGAAGTATCTGCTGACCTCCTGCCCTAGATGGGCAGTCCCTTCTGATGTGGCCTGGCTGGCCACACTGGTAGCAGAGGGGAACCCGACTCCCGCCCTCAGTGAGTCCCTGCTGTCGGCTAGGCGGGGGTCCGGTGCTGGCGAATGGCTCCTGTCGAGGGCCCCCAAAGGCCACTGATGGCCCTGCACAACGTGACGGCTCTCCTGCGGACGCCACGTGTCTCCGTTCTCGCCGGCCCTGTGAGAAGTCTGGCTGAAAGGGCCTCTTCCGCCCGCCGTCGGTCTCTCGCGCGGACGGGTTGGTCTCCTCGTAAGTCATAGCTGCCTCTACCACCCTCGAAAACGTCGGCAGCTTCAGGGGTTTGACATACCCCCAGATCGCAGGCCGGAGCCCCTCGGTGAACCTCCAAAGGCGCTCCTCCTCAGTGGCTACCGCTGTCGCTGCAAAGCAGGACAGCTCCAAGAAACGCGTGCGGTACGCGCTCACAGTCATCGTCCCTTGGCGGAGAGTGTGGAACTCCTGCCTCCTCTGGTCCTGCCACGTCTGGGGAAAGTACTGCTCGCAGAAGAGGGGGACGAACTGGTCCCACGTCGGCTCATCCCTCTCCTGTCTCCGGACCGCCCTCCACCACCGGTGTGCCGCACTCTCCAGCTGGTACGAGGCAAAGGCCACGCGGCACTCCACCGGGGGGCGAAGGGTGTCGAAGATCTTCTCCAGCTGCTCAAGCCAGTCCTCTGCCTCAGTCGGGTCCTCATCCCCCTTGAAGGAGGGGGGCTTCAGCTTCCGGAACTGTCCGAAAAGCTCGAAGTGGCGCTGTAGGGGAGGTGCTGGTGCACCTCCAGGCGAAGGTGCCTCGTGGACAGAAGTGTCGGAGGAAGGTGGGGGCGGCAGGGGCCCATCCCCTCCCTCGTGTCCAGCGCCGTGTCCGTCGCGTGGTCCCACAGAGGACTCCCCCTCTGCAACCCCAGGAGGAGGTACTCGGGGCGGTGGGTGGAGCTCCTCTCGTACAATATCCCGTATCAGTCTGGCGAGGTCCTGGGCCTGGATGCCAGGGAGTGGTGGCTGGTCCACCGAGACGTCAACCACAGCACGTCCATCTCACCGACCTCGCCCTCGGCCGCGCCTGCAGCCAGCCTCGCCAGTCCCGCGACGAGGCATCTCCTGCAAGGAGACGCGAAACAAAACGGAAACGTCAAAACAGACGGTACCTAACAAAACTTCTAAGAGCTCATGTCAAGAGATATGTTGTGGTGGCTACTCTAGCTATAAACATGTGAATTAGTTATTTTCCAGTCAGTTGATTCACTTCTCGGGACGACCTTGCTCTGATACCATCTTGTAACGACCCGGTTCCCGAGTCCCTACGAGACACGAGAACCGGACCGACTCGACTAATCCCAAGACCTAGTCGTCCAACGAGGAAGTAACCAAATGAGCAGTAAAATAAACCACATTCAGCATGAATATAACTAACAGTAAGGAAGTACAACAGTAAGGAAAGAACTACTACAGTAGATACAACCACAACAGTAGAACAACATTTATCACATAACAAGAACGGCAGGTAAAGAAAGTACAGCGGAAACAAAAACTACTCACTAGAACAGAAACAAAAGAGGTACAAAAGACTGTGGTAAACTCTACTGGACCCTACTCGGCCCGGCGTCCTCTGCAGCCGCCGACCCTGGCTGCTCAACACCTGGTCCTGAAAAAGGTAACGAGTGTAACACGTCAGCAAAACGCTGAGTAGAGTGGCAAACTAACTAAAGGCAACAGTAGAGTGTACAATAGCTGTTATGTTCTATTACTTCCTTTATTCACATCTTTCAATTTTCTCACTATTTCATTTATTTCTCAGATCCTTTACTTGATCTCGAATGTCCTCGTGGGAACGATCTTGATTGCAGTCTTTTCCAAAAGTAGAAGTAGCACGTGGTGCTCTCCTGGCCGGGAGAGTCCCCCGTGGTGATCCTACCCTCAGTCAACCACCCCAAGGTCACTGACAGACGTAACAGTGACTATGGCACGCGCGATAAACGCACAGGTAGCTAGCCCGCACTGGCACGCGGTCAGTCGTTTCCGTTAACGGGTGCGCCCAAAGCACAGCACGGAACCAGGGCAGAGCCCTCTCAGTAACAGGGGTCCAACCCCTCCACAGTAACCAAACCGGGGCCTTGCCCCTCCACAGTCCGCGCACCCTCGCCTGACTACCCTGGTTTGCCCTAGTGGGCCTAACAAGTCGGTGAAGGAGGCTAGCAGAACCCCGGGGCCCGTGGGGTAGCTAGTACTCTCCTAACACTAGTAGCTCTCCTCGGTACTACGTACACGAGGGCCAACAAGTCAGTACAGAGTGGCCAATCCTAACCCCGGGTCCCTGGGGTGGCTGGCCCCACTCTGCACTAAACAGGTACAGGTACTTCCCTTGGTACTGCGTACCCAAGAGACAGTACAAACTACATCTCAGTTCCATTCCTTTTTCTTTCCAGGAGTTCCACTCCTAATTCCCCGTAGGGTTCCAGCTCTTTATCTCAGAACATCATATGTTTCACTTTCCAGTTTCACGTTCTCACAATCCATGATCTCAATCATGTTTCTTTATTCATAACAGGCAGCTGTTAATTCAATTTACAGGCAGCTTTATATTCCTTTCCATTTTTCCAAGACTGCAGTATTATACATTCCACTAGTTTTTCCATCCTAGGGTTCATGCCACATCCAAGGATCTAGCATACAACTAGTTTTCCAGCCCTAGGATTCATGCATCACCTAGGAGCTATCATTCCATACATTTCTCATTCCTAGGATTCATGCAATGTCCTAGATTCTAGTTATGGTTCCATACTTTAACAGATTTTAATAATAAACTTAAGCCACTCTACCAGGTACAACGGGAGTAATGGGGCCGTGATCGGGAATCCCGCGTGCCTCCGCGACTCTCAAGACTGCAACTGAACGAGGTCCTATCACAAGGATCAAACACAAGGAGTGTCTCAAAACAGTATATAGCTACTGTAGACGGGTAGAGGAATTAATTCTGAAAAGAACGCAACTCGAATCGCGGAAAACGAAGCCTGAACGGGCCCTAAACGGGTCGAAAAAGATGATACTGTGCAAAATCAGACGTCTGGAACTTCCTCCAGACGTCTTAAACAGTGGATCAGAGAATTACCTGTTCAGTGTGGTTTCCCAGACGTCCAGAAGTCTGCGGGGACGTCTGTCCTAGCTCCCAGACGTCCGATGGTCACCGCGGACGTCTGGAGGTCACTCCCGCCGTCTGGTACAACTTCCAGACGTCTGATTCGCAAAGGATGGCAAATCAGTGCACCTACACACAGCCAACTCCCTCCCTTAGTACGGTCGGTCGACAGGAAGGAAGAAGAAAGCGGAATACACACCTTTCAGACGTCTGTATGAGCTACCAGACGTCGTCCTCGCCGTCTGCCTATCAACCCAGACATCTGATTCTGGAAATTTTTCCAGAATCAGGGTGCTACTCGGCCTCCGCTCGCGACGCCGCCCGCGTCGCACCTCATGCGCCTGCTGCTCAGACTGCAACAGGTCCCTCTCCGCGTAGTTCCGCGCCGACTGCGCCCTCCGCCGGCCGGCCAAGCCGCTCCGGCGAGCTCGCCCTCGCACGCCGCACCTCCTCCGCGCTCACTGCGGCCGCCGCTGCCGCCCTCGCGCTCGCACTCACGCTCATGCTCACTGGCTGAAGGAGAAGAAGGAGGAGACGGTGGAGACGGGAGGGGAGGCGTGCCCTTTTGAGGCCGCGCGAGGAGGAGGGAGAGAGAGCGCAGCAGGTCTGCAGCTGCAGAGAGAGAGGGAAAAAGAGAGAGAGAGGGGAATCGCGAGTCTGCGCGCACAGGCACGCAGACGAATCCTTCTTGCGAAAAAAAACTATTTTCCAGACGTCTGGAAACGATCCCAGACGTCTGGTCAGACATCTGGATTTGATCCCAGACGTCTGGTCCGACGTCTGGGTCACCTCCCAGACGTCTTAAAATACGTCTGGGGCACACGTTCGTAACAGGTACTAAAGTGCCAACCAAGATCCGGACCTAACTAGCTTTAGCCTCAGTCTGCCGCGAAGGTTTCTAAGGCCCACAGAAACAAACCTAAGGTTCGTTGAACTCCGCGGTTAAAGCACCCGTGCTTAAAACATGGTTAGTCCCGGTTCAGTTTGCAGTGCTTTTTTGTAAGAGAGAGACAGAAGAATTTTTGCATTTTTGGAGAGTTCTCTCTCTCGTCTTCTTTATTTCTAACTTCGGATTGGCTTTACAAACACATTCTGTATCGAATTCCTAGCTCCCACCATCAATCTTTGCAGGGTCCCTGGCTTTCGATGCTTTGAGATAGCACTGCCCATGGCAACCCCTAGAACTCTGGCTTTAGACACTTCAAGATAGTGCCACCCATGGCATTCTGTAGCTAAATTCAAGCCCTGGCAATCGACATTTCGGGATAATCCCACCCATGGCACCTGAATCAACACAAGGTACTTACATGCCTCCAGTAGGATATTTAGATATCCTAGGAGACAAGCACCGAGGAGACGAAATGTTATTACGCATCTTCAAGGAAAATTTCCCACCTCTCCACGTTAGGAACTCATCCAAATCAACTTGTGTTGATAAACCGCTCCTAATCTAGGTAGCTTTTTCAGAACAGAATTAACGCATTTGCGTGATTTTGATATTAAGCGCACTGAACCAGACTGTGTGTGGATTAGAGTGCTTAGGTTACCGAGTCTCGCAAACCAGAGGTCAGTTAACGAAGCTAAATAATCCCTAAGCCTTAGACCTAATACTTAAGCTTCGCATTTTCCTCAACCTCTTAAGGACTATCCAGATCTTAATGGATACGTGAATTTTTTAAGCCCAAAACAAGCCCAAGAGGCCTAAGATCAGCACTCATACTAATCTCTGTATCGCTTAGCACATTTTGACTTTTATTTCTTTCTTTTGATTTGGTCTAGAACTAAGTAGATTCTATAATCTTTTACTAATGACTATCTCTTTTTATTTCAAAATTGTTGCTCCATTTTTACATTTAAATCACCTCCTCTTTTCCTCTCAAGAATGATTTGCATTTAATTTTTTCAAAATTTCCTCCCCTTTCTCCAATTTTTTATTCTTTTCAAAATTTTCTTTTTCTTTTTTTTTTATTTTTTGGAATATGTATTTTTTTGTGAGAACCCTTCAAAACTTTGAATTTTTATGTGTTTGCACTTTAACACCCCCCATGCCTAAATTTTGCAATGTCATTGTAAACCGGAGGGTATGAATTCAGTTTGGGTTTAGGGATTAGAACAGGGTAATCGGGTGGGCGAACAGGTCGGGATGACTGTTGCGGACGATTTTAAGCTCTGGTACGAGTACCAAAGGTGGAGTCAACTATTCTAAAACTGAACTCGAAGTGCAATAGATGTGAAGTACAAAAAGATAATCAGAGGGATCTCAGGTTTTTGGAATGACGAGTTGCCTCCCGTTAAGTACTAAATTCAATGCCTTCAGTCGAGTAGAAAATGATATGGAGGAGTGGTCAAATCAGATGAATTTCGTAGAACAAGTACCTTAATCAATAGCCTGGTTGGTCCAACCAGGTGCTTGTTCAGATCCATAGGTTGCTGATGCAGCCAAAACCCAATCAATCTGGTGGGTTGATAGATGTGAATCGGTAGATGCGAAACCCACCATATGATGTGGAGCTCAAGTAGATGTGGGAGTGTGAAACTAGGGTTTGGCTAAGTCCAATCAGCCTAGTCAGAGTAGGGATCCTCGAAAGAGAATGGATCTGTGGAGGATGTAAGGTCCCTATGAGGGTGATCAGAGAAGGATGGAGCGTGATTATCAATCTGATAGAAGTCTAAAACCCGATTGAAATGTGGTGGAGAATCATGTGCAACCGGCACATCGAAAGGAGAATCAGAGTAGAAATTGAGTTCGATTGCGGGTTGGGGTTGGAAATGGGTTTTGGAAGGCTCTGTATATGCTGTGGAAGAGGTGGTTTCCTTCAAATCATTGACCTCAATGTCAGAATCAAAGAATGGGTTGTAGTCGCTGAGGTTGTAAATTGGCTTAGAGTTGTTAGGAAACAATAGTTCTTCGAAATCAGGGTAAGATTCGAAATCGTCGGAGAACTTGTGAGAATCATGTCCTGAATATGATTCAAGATCAGGGGTTCCACCATAGAATAAATCAAGAGATGTACAATCAGCAACCTGCTTGGATCTAGCCTATTCTCATAATCCGAACTAAAAAAGATGTTCTTATTAGGCATGGGTTCGGGTTCTTGGCTCTTAGGATAGACCCAATTGAGTCCCAACTCTTTAAACTCCTCAGTTTCTATATCATAAATCGGCATGACTTCTGAAAAATTGATATGTGTCTCTGAGGAGCATGAAGAGGTGCAATCATTAAATATAAGCCCGAATTCGTAATCCAAATTCAAAATCTGATTTCCATCAAATAGGGCCTTGTAGTCATCTCGATAAGGCTTAGATCTAGATTCTAGGTTAAGGGTGTCACTTGGATCACTAGAATCTAGGTTAGGATCTACAGGGATGTCAAAATTGCTCTCAAGAGTCACCTTATTAGAATAAGGGACGAAATTTATACCCTCGAGAGGTTCTGATTCAATCTTAGTATCACAGGTGTCTGGGAAATTCAAGCTTAGTGAACTAAGCTCTTGATTTTCTAGGGCTGGCTCAAAATTGTGAACACATGTAATCAGATCCTCCTAACTCATCTCAAGATCAAGAATGACAATTTGTTCGTAATCAAATTCCATTTGGGTTGAGTGTCCATAACAAGCTTGATCATCAAACCCAAGATTTGGGAAATTGCATGGATTAATGGAATTACTCCAAGATGTCATCTTAACTTCTGACAGGTATTGTATCGATGGATCTACACAAATTATTCAACAATTCTCCCCATTTTCCCAAAAAATTCTAGAGTTCTTCCGGAACTGAAGGATTTGACCAATATTGCTGACAATCATTGTTGTGTAATTTCACCAATTCCATGTGTTCTGCTAAGAGATCATCCCAGGTTGAACTGTGGTTTAGTTGTATCCATATCATCTCCATACAGTTCAAAATGTGGTCCATTGTTTTCTTGAATTTATCCTGAATGTCCCTTTTACAATATTTGTTATGGTGTCTCAGGTTTCTTAAATAGTCTTCCCATATAGCTAGGTTGCATTTTTTAATCATTCAAGTGGTGGAATCAGGATGTAGAACCAAACTCAAGATTAGATTGTAGTTGATTTGATCAGATAGAAATCCCTAAGATGATCTGTGTATGTGTACTAGAGAAAAGATGAGGGACTGGATGTTGTTGGACTCAATCAAGGCACCCAAAGATTTTCAGATGACTAAGGTAGTTTCGAGGCAGATGATATCTCTGAATCAAAAATTTGCACAATCGAGAACTACTTGCGCAGCTAGGAAGGGAGAGCCCCACAAAGACCCCTACGCGGTAGAGCGTCCCCACGAGTTACAGGGTTTCCCCCACCCGACCTTCCTTGTCACTGCGGTTCTAGGTAGACCGAAATGTATGAACTTAAGACCTTAGGTCTACCAATTTTAAGTCTTAATTTATGTCTTGAGTTTCACTTGATTGTAAGTTAATTTGGAGGTTGGTTGGCCCACAATGTAGGTCAACTTCACCTAACTTGCCGTAAGGATGGCAGAATGAAATTTAGGTCATGACCTAGAAATCACCCTGAATTGACTCTCAAGTTATTAGGTCCAACGGTTTTAGGGTTCAAGTGAAATTAGAGCCTGATTTTAGGATTTTTCTTGATTAGATCTTTTCAACTAAGGGCTTGGGTAGCACACAAATGCGGGAGGGTTATTTCCTTTTATGCAGGCAAATGTGAACTATCACTCCAGAACCCTAATGTAGAAAACCTAATTGGCTCTATTCTATATCCAATTTGATTTTAAAATGTTCTCCTTGGACTTCAAACAAGAAGTGCATAGTCCAAGAAGATTGGAAATTACACATAGTCCCTAATAGGTACAAGAAATTTGGGTAGGGAATTTTAAACAGAATCATCTCAAGCTTTAATCAAATATGAAATTTGTTTGCAAATCAAGAAACTTGCCTTTTTAAATGATGATTACTATAAAAATAAGGTAAGTGATTCCTAATTAATTGTTTTCTTTTTTTGTCTTCCCAAGATTAAGAGGTTGATTAAGGAAGAATAGAATAGTTACCTGCCATAGAGTGGCTGTTTTGCGCAGAAGATCACCTCGTGATATACCTCGCAAAATCATGAGAAATCAAACAGGGCAAGTTAGTGCTCAAATGTCAAAATATAGTAAGGGAATAGAAGTGAATTGCATGTTGCTCCCCGGCAACGGTGCCAAAATGTTGTCACGACAAATCCGTGTTTGAAAAGTCGTTGCGCTGTAGTATAGCCAATAAATCGCAAAAACATATACAATTTATACTCGAAAGAAATCCATGATCGAACGCAGGGAGCAAGTTTTGCAATTAATCTCAAGATCACAATTTGAATCAAATATATGAGTAATTTCAACCAAAACTTAATTCAGAATTATTCAAGAATGACATATCAAGAATTCAAGTACCAATGTGCAAAAATAATAGGATAAAATGGTGTTTTGAATCATCAATTACCCTTATACAATAATAGCAAATATTTGAATAGTATCAATTAAGCAAACCAAGTGCACAGTGCACTATCAGAACTCCTTATCAAATAAGGCATTGTACTTCTTTTTGGCTACTTCCTCTTCTTCTTCTCTTCTTTCTTTGCCTTTTCCTCTTCTTCTTCACTTTATGCACAGGGGGAGAACACTCAAAATTTAGCTAAGTGTTAGCCAATGCAGAAAAGAACAAAACCCCCCTTATCCTCTGTGCTCTGTCTCTTTCCTTCCCCTTTTCTCTTTCTCAATGTCCGATCAAATGCTCCGGTAATCGAGTATTCAGGGATCCGCGTATTCGGGACCAGGGCTACGGGCGAGGGTCGCAGCCGAGGTGTGAGAGCATAGGTAGGTCAGTGAGTGAGAGTGTAGGACCTCACCCCGATGTTTGGAGGTGATAAGCCCCAAACACTTTTGCGTATTATACCGCAACGGAGATTTTGCCACTTCCGATGTGGCACTAAAGATAGCGCCCTTCTTTGCGCAACTGGGAACAGTAGTTCCTTCATCGAATTCGCAGTCGAGCTATGGTCAAATGCTCCAATTGGCGGTCCAAGAGCAAACCAAGGACGATTCCGCAGCAGCTAGAGTCGAGACCTGGGGCTAGCAAGACCTGAAGCAAGCTTCAAGCGAGGTTGAACTCGCTCGTTAATGGCAGAGAGGACCTGAAGACCTAAAATAAACAAAACAGCCTCTCGGCCCTGTTAAACAAGTTCAGGAGCTCCATATGAAGATGATGAATGTGTTAGTGAACGTGGCAGTGCGTGCGAGTGAGTGAAAAGGTCATATGACCTCAATCTACTGGTGAGGAAGGCATTGTGTTGGGTAGAGGGTTTAGAGGGGCAATCGACCTAACTAGGTTAGGGCTTTTGCTATTGGGATCGAGGCGGAGGTGTAGGGATAAGTGGAGGCCAATTTGGTGGAGTGTGGTGGCTATGCGAACTCGCCGGAGGTATGCTGGCAAGGTGGAAGACGGAGGGCGTGCGAGCAAGTCAGCAGTCAAAATGAAGTGTGGTTGGTGCAGTTGTGAAGTAGAGATGCTAGAGAACTTATCTGGGTGGTTAACAGATGATGGGGAGTAGAGGCAATGCCGATTCTAGTATGGCCAGCGCTGGGGACAAAGATGCCCCGGTGAGTAGGAAACAGTGAGAAAGATGTCGTCAGGGGTGTCGACGGGTACAGCACGACCCAGAAGACAGACAGAAGGATAAATCCGTCGCCGATATTGCGAACAAATGAAGAATGGAGTCAGGGGAGATTGCCAAATGTCGAGGAGCTATTCGGCAGGAGAGGAGGGAGTAATTGAGGGTGGTTCCGATTGAATTCGAGCATGGGGAAAATGGTTTGTCATGGGGATCCTTTTATAGGTCTCAGGGAGTCAGTTTAAGCTTAGGAATCAAGCTTTTGAACTTGGAAGGTTCACCAGAGTTGGAAACCCAAATTTCTCATGCATTCGCTTGAGAGATTGGGAAAGAGTTGAAGCTCAAGAATCGGTCTAATTGGAAGAGGATCTCAAGAGGGATCTCTGGTTCAAATTTTAGGAAGTTTCATCAATCAATCAAGGAGAAATCCTTGATTGATTATCGCAAAGCTTTAGGATTAGGAGTTCTGTGTGGTGGGGAACTTTTTGAAGAAGATGCTGAAGTTGGGGGGCTTTGTGTAAGAAATTCGAATGCTGAGGGGCTATTTGAGATAAAGAAAACCAAACTTGGACCACAATGCAAACTAGGTCGAAATAATCTTAGATTAGGCCCAAGTTTTGATGCAAATCTAATTTGGACCTAAGGAATCAAATGGTGAAGTTGGATTTTGGTTTTGACCTAGTTTGACTAGGTAATTTATGCAAAAACCTAAATTAGGGTAATAATCTATCTATGTCTCTGTTTTATGTCACAACGGGTTCTGATGATTAAATTGAAGGTACCAAACCCTAAAGAATATTTTTATATGAATTTTAGTGGGCTTGGGTGAATTTATCCTAACCAGAACCTCAATAGATTAAGCGGGTCTATTTTTAGAATTTCAGATGTCATTTAATTCTCGAAACGTGTGAAAACATGTTTCTGTCTGCACGGACCTTCTTTATAGACAATTATGACCATTTAACCTTTGATTAACCCCTGAGAAATCCCATGATTGTTCTGCAATTGAGATGAGCTATAAAAATAACATTTTTACCCCTATTTTACTGTATTTCTCTAAGAATGATTAAGCAATGAATTATGATCCTCTAGCGGTTATGTAGGAGCATTTATTCCTTTATTATGACTAATTAAAGCTAGATATGGCTAATGATGACGTTATCATCAATAGGTTATAGGAACAAAAGCAGAGGATGATTCAGGAAGTGCATGAGAAGAAGATTGTGCATTTGGATCAACTTCTTCATCATCACTAGAGGATTCCTCTCTAACAGGTTTTACTCCCATTTTCCAAAGAGTGGACCATTTAAAATAGACCACTTTTCTGAAAGGAGCAAAATTAGAGAGGTCAATTTTATTTTTGTGAAGAATGTGAGATACCAAGGTGTTCAATGGTAAAGTAGAAGCACAGTAATGAGGTCTAAAAAAATGAAGGAAAATCGTGTTCCAATTTACCAGAAAACTTGTGATGATAGCATAAATTAAGGGTAAAATGTCGACGAGAATTTTGTGGAATCCCGAATTTTTAGCCCTTAAGTTCCATTCTAAAATTCGAAAAAGAACACGAGCAAACAGGGTCATGTTCGGGGCAACCAATGCTTTCCCCTGACAGTTAGGGAGCAAGAGAGTTTCATGGATTTTATAAGTAGGAAATTGCTCCTTAAGAGTGTTAAAAGCATGACCTTCATTTGGACATTCAGTGATGGTTGATAAGAATTTTGGTGTAATGGTGATTTTTTGACCGAATACAATTGATGTTAGGACAAGATGACCTCGATTTTCTTATTCTTGGAGATTAGCAAAAAATAAGTAGTTGACATTAAGATATACTCTAGGAACATCGGCAAAAAATGACTTATCGAAGAAATGCATGAGATTTTGTTTAGAAAGATGGGTTGTGAAATTAAAGATTTGTAGAGAAAAATCTTTCCATTCAACTAGCCTACAATGGTGAAGTTTTAGGCCTTTATACCAATCAAACTTAGATTTGGCATCCTCATTGAAGCAAAATTTGTGAAATGCATCTTGAGGTGCCCTTCCCTTACTCTAGATTTAGGTGCCATCTGAAAAATATGCAATAAGAGTAGGAGAAAATAATGAGTACAACAGAGTATTTCCTTTGATGTGAACATTCAAAAAACACACTTAAGCCTGCATGTACCAGTACTGGTGATTAGTAACGATACTGGTTGGTTTCTGTTCCAACCAGAAATTCGAGCTAGTACAGATACTCATCTTTAGTACCGGTACCCGCTCGCTAAAGCATGCACTGCTGCACCTAACTAGTACCGGTACCGATGATGGGTACCGGTACCATCTGGTACCCGATGAGAAAATATTGCAGTAGCAAGAAAGGTTTTGAGAGAGTGAAAAACAAGATTAAAATTGACTCATGGAAGCATGATTTGATAAGAAGATAAGAGTGTACCTAGAGTTGAAGCTTAGATATGATTCTTCTCTTCTTGGCTGGGTCTTGGAGAGACACTTGAGGAGGTGAACTAGGGTTTGCAAAGAGTGGAATGAGGCAAGTGTTAGCACTTGACCTCTTTTATATAGGATGGGTCATGTGCTAGTCACATGACCACTTAAGTGGTTAGAAAATAAATTCAATCAACAACTTAGGTGTTGAAAAATAATGTGGTCAACAACCTAAGTTAAGCAACCATATTGCAAACAATACCCTGATATTTTCAGACATATGAAAATATTATAATAAATTACAGTAAGGCCCTTAGGGATTTTAATAAATATAAACAAATTACATATTAATCAATGTTACTTTTGAATCTCTTTTATTGTATAAAGTCCTAATTTTCTTCTTATAAAGTAGAATCTCTCTGCTGCAAGAGGTTTTGTAAAGATGTCTGCTAATTGGTTTTGTGTGTCTACAAATTCTAATTGAATGGAACCTTGAAGCACATTATCTCTAAGGAAATGATGTTGAAGATCTATGTGTTTGGTACATGAATGATGTACCAGATTTTTGGATAAATTTATTACACTTGTATTATCACATAATATTTTGGATTGCGCAAAAATCAATCCAAAGTCAGACAGAGTCTGTCTCATCCAAATGACCTGAGTGTAAGCAAGTGAAGCAGCAATATACTCTGCTTCAGTCGTAGAAAGTGAAACACCAGTCTATTTCTTAGAGAACCATGAGACCAGAGATTCTCCAATAAAATAACATGTGACACTAGTGCTCTTTCGATCTGTCCGACTCCCTGCATAGTCTGCATCACTATAGGATAATAGGTCTTATATTTGTGCTTTAGGATAAAAAAGACCAAGGTCACTTATGCTATTTAGGTATCTAAATATTCTTTTTACTGCAGTAAAGTGAGATTCCTTGGGTTCGGATTGGAATCTCACACATAAACATGTAACAAAAAGAATATCAAGTCTAGAAGTTGTAAAGTATAAAAGTGAACCTATCATACCCTAGTATTTCTTTTCATCTACGCTCTTGCCGGATAAATCTTCACCAAAAGAAGTAGATAGAGCAATTGGAGTCTCTTTTTCATTTACTTTTTCAAAGTCAAACTTCTTGAGAATTTCAAGAACATATTTAGTTTGACTAATGTATATACCTGTGTCAAATTATTGAATTTAGAGGCCTAAAAAGAATCTGAGTTTACCCATCATACTCATTTCGAACTCAGTCTTCATAGTATCACAAAAATGCTATCACAAGGACTCCTTGGTTGATCCAAATATAATATCATCGATATATATTTGAACCAACAGGATGTCAACTCCTTCATTTACAAAAAGAGTTGAATCAATAACCCCAATTCTATATCCATGCTGGAGAAGGAAGGACCTAAGCCACTCATACCAAGCTCTGGGAGCTTGTTTAATCCATATAACGCCTTATTGAGCTTGTATACATGCTATAGGTGTGCTGGGTCTTCGAACCCGGGAGGCTAATGAACATAAACTTCTTCCTTAATATATCTATTAAGAAAAGCACTCTTGACATCCATTTAATATAGCTTGAAATCCTTTGCACTTGCAAAGGCAAGTAGCATCCGTATGGACTCCAAGTGAGCAACAAAAGCATATGTCTCATCAAAGTCAATACCCTCCTGTTGGTTATATCCTTGAGCTACAAGTCTGGCTTTATTCCTGATTACTGAACCATGTTCATCCAATTTATTTCGGAACACCCGCTTGGTTCCAATGATGGAATTATCCTCAGGAGCGGGTACCAAGTCCCATACATGGTTCCTTGTAAATTGGAGTAGCTCCACCTGCATAGCTACAACCCATGATTCATCCTTTAATGCCTCATCAACTTTCTTGGGTTCAAGTTGAGAAACAAAGACATTAAGGACAAAATCAACACTAAAATGAGATTGGGTTTTTACACCTTGTTCAATATCACCTATAATTTGTTCTTGAGGGTGATCCTTATGGTGTACTCATTCTTTTGGAAGATCATGTACATTTCGTGTATCTTCCATTTTGATATATCGATGAAGGGGGTATCTTCATCATCAGAATCTAAATGATTTGATTTAGGTTCACCTAAGCTTGTTTCATCAAATGAAACATGCAGGGATTCTTCTATAACAAAAGTCCTTTTATTAAAAACTTGATAAGCTTTGCTTTTTGTTGAATAACCAATAAAGATGCTTTCACCACCTTTAGCATTAAACTTATCAAGCCGATCACGGTTGTTTAATAAATAACACCGACTTCCAAACACCCTAAAATATGAAATCCCAGGAGACTTCTCATAATAAAGCTCATATGGAGTTTGCTTAATAATAGTCCTTAAGAGAGTTCTAATAAGAACATAACATACCGTATTAATGGCTTCAACCCAGAAATATTTTTGAAGCTCAGACTCTAAGAGCAAAGTTTGGGTGCATTCCTGTAGAGTACGATTCTTGCGCTCTACAACACAATTTTGAGATGGTGCCTGAGGAAATGAAAATTCATGGGTTATGCCAGAATTAACACAAAAACTTGAAAATTTTTCATTTTCAAATTCACCCCCATGATCAGTCCTAAGTCTAAGAATTGAGGATGATTTTTCCTTTTAAATCTTTGAGCAAGACTTAGGAAGGAATCAAATGAGTCATCCTTATGTTTCAAGAAGATAACCCAAGTGAACCTAGAGAAGTCATCAACAATAACTAGGCAAAATTTTGATCCATTTAGGCTCTCAAATCGTGTTGGCCCAAATAGATCAAGGTGTAACAACTCCAAAGGTCATGTGGTTGAAACTAAGTCTTTAGGTTTGAAAGAAGCCCTGTGCATTTTTCCGAGTTCACAAGATTTGCACAAAGCATATTTTTTATAAGTTAGTTTGGGTAGGTCCCTTACTAACTCATTTTTGGCTAACCTATTGATGTAAGCATGTTTATATCACATAAATCGTCTATTTTTGCATGTTCTTAGATGTATAGTACATCATACATTATAAATATTGGATAACATGCATCATCTTGCATTTAGGTCAGATTGTATAAAGTTAGGTTAATTTTCTCTTTTCGTGGTCAGGTAACAGGGCGATATTCAATCGGGGCCTCGGATTGAAGATACAACCATACAGATCTGATCAGGGTGACGATTGAAGTTCAACGACTCTAAGATCGCCCTGATCAGACTTCCGTAGCATCAGATATAGTCTGAGAAAGATCAAAAGTCAGGGGCCAAGATGGTGTCAATCTGCACTTCAGATGAAAAATCCAACTACACGGATGGGTTCAGATCGACGATCGCAGCCCAACGGCGTGAAAATCAGTTCAATCCGACATTCGTGGAACCATCTACAATTCATAGAAGATGGACGGTCCAGATGATGCCACGTGGCACCATCCAGACCCTCCAAATCCCTCGCTGCCCTGTCTTCTCATCCAATGGCTGAGAGTTGATCAGGTTGCCTCCCTCAAGTCACATCTCATGTGAGAAGAATTCCACATCTAATCTCAACCGTCGAATCAAGATCCAATGGTCACCATTAAATGGTACATGAATTCTCTTCTTGTTAATCCACGCACGTAGCGCGGTGGATAACATCCTTCCACGCGTGAGGTCGCGGGATCGAATCCTCGCAGTGCACCTCCTGAGCACAAATCCAATTTGAGTCAGGACCACTCGATCTCGTGTGGACAACCCTTGATTCGTCCATGTCATGTGCTCAATGGCTAAAGTAGGCACGCGATGAGCAACTTAAGTCGTCCGATCTCATGATCGGACGGCTGAGATTGCACAGTCGCGATGCGATTTAACCCATCGGATGCGAGATGGACAGTTGAGATCGCGAGCCGTGGATGAGCGTTGCATGCGTTGAAGAAGAGGCACGGCCAGGGCACTCATGTTGCCCATGTTCAGGCCTTTAGTGATGGATAAATCCATCACTAAAGACCCTAAAATTAATTTTTAAAGTGAAATAACCTTTGTACCCCCTCCAATCTTCACCTATAAAAGACCCTACGACCCCCACACTTTCTTCATCCCTTCATTCACCTCTCTCCCTCTCCAAAGCTTTAAGAAGCTTGTCCCAAACCTAGGATGCTCTTTTAGAGCCAAAATCAAAGTTCTCTCCCCATTCCAGAAGTGGATCCCGCGACGACGACGATGCCCTGCCTCGCCCCCGGTTCTTCTTGCTCCGTTCTTCGTCTTCCGTCTTCGTCCTCCATCTTCCAAACATCACCCTGTCCGGCTCGTCCTCCAGGCAACCGTCGAGGAGGATAACATCTCTCTCCCTTCTTTACTGTTTTCTAGAATAGAATTTCCCACTTTCTAACTGTAATAATTTCCTACTTTCAAGTTGTAAAAACAAAATTCAGTTGCGAAGTTATTGTTCTCTCTCTCTCTTAGTGTTAATATCAAATCCATTATGATTGTCCTGCTTCTAAAACAAAAATACAAAAAAAATATAATTGCGGATTTTAGATCGATGTAGCCTCCCTGTGTTTGACTCAAAATTTCTTTAATAATTTCGATAAATTTATCAGTTGACGGATTTTTTCACAAATCATACTATGATGATGGGTTTTCCAAAATCCAATCCATTTTGTGACGATCTTCCGCTACAACATTTTAGCATTGTTGCCGGGGAGGCGACGATTCTCAATTTTCTTTCCACATTTTGTGCACTTTATTGTTTTCTAACCTGCTTTTATTTCTCTTCTATTATTTTGCAGGTACCTCAACAGGGAATCTTCAAGCGGTAGAAAGGAGTAAAGTTCAGTTGAAGACAACTGTAAGTGCTCCCCATTCTTCCCCCCTCCATAGTTTTCATTCCACAACCTTAATTCAAGCCCCAATTAACCTAGGTGTTAGCATAAACCCTAGGATTAGTTTGGATGCTTTGATTTCTAGCCCACTCATCTCGCCTTCATAAAAAAAAAAATAAAAAGATACTTCTTGAGAGATAAATCAACATACACACTATATACACCCACATTCAAGGCACATAACCTAACTTGATTTTTATCTACTCAACCGAGATCTCGATCTTTGGAACCGGTACACACATCAACACATAATTAAGTAGAAATTATATTAGCTAACCACTTGTGTGCTTAACTAAGTGGTGTATCTGGCCAATTGTTTGAATTGTTTGAGCTGCACCACTTCAATTAAAATCAACTCATCAAGTAGCTGCCAAATAGGTTTAACTTTTACGGATTTACCAGGCACTCCATATTCTTTTAGGCTCTAAAGGAAAATATCTTCACCTATGCTTTCAAAACTTGGTGTGTCAACTAAACTTGATTGAATACATCTAAAGCTGAATCATGAAAGCTACTAAACAAGATTTAAACCCTAAAATTCACCACATCCAAAAAAATAATCTTGCTTGAAAATCATTGGTTGTGCACACACACACATATCAATCAATCATTAAGGGCACAGCCCAGATAAAGGGCCCATCACATTCCAAAGCACATTCAAACCTAACCTTAATTAAAACAGAGTAGACGTTGACCCTAAGGATTGGACTCGCCCTTCGGAGCCTAGACCAAGATTATTTTTGACTAATCTGTTTCTACTGTTCAATCTGATGTCTAGCTAGGGGAGCAGAATCAAACGATCGCAGCTAAGGGGTACACTAGGAACCTGAAGTGCAAGCCAAAGGAAGAACTTTCTCCCCAGTCCCTCCCTCTAACTGGTTGGATTGACCGGAAAGAAGTAGATCAAATCGTTTATTAATCTCAAGATGGGTTCTGGGAGTCTGTAAGTCTTTAGGCTAGCCCACTTAAGGATAGGTTTGTTTGTTTGTATTGTAGGGCACCTTTCTTCCTCCCATTCTGTCATGGATCCTTCCACATCTTATTTGTACTTCCACTCCTACCCTCCTACCACTGCTTATTCCCAAAATGATTATTATTCCAACCAGACTTATTCCCATCCATCTTCTAGTTGGGATAATCCTGATTGGGGATACAATTCCAGACCTCCGTGTTCAGGGTCTAATCCTGGACACCATGATCTTGATTCTTATCCTTCTCCGAGCTACATCGATTATAGATCATCGCCCTCATTTAGACAACCCAATATGATCTACAATCAAGGAGGATATACCGATCCTGACCCCCCCTGAATACACTGCCTTTAGGTCATCACCACCTTATGAACAACCTGAAATGACCTATTATCAGGGAGGGTATCAAGGTCCTCAATTCGTTGATTCCCCTACACTGAACCCAAACTTGCCCAACCCTGAACCAAAGCATTTGGTTCAAGTTAACCAGGTCCAAGAAAAGGTGTTGGCTAACTTGAGGAATACCATACAATCTTTAAAAGCTCAACCAACGCCTTGCATTGAAGAATTGGAGCCCCTGATTGAAATGATTGATGATCTGAACAAGTATTTGTTGGATTGGCTTCAGGATGTTAAGGATAAGGGCCCGGGTGAGTTTTTACTTGGGAAGTTATCTAAATTGATGATGGGATTTGTGGTTGCTTTAGTTCAATCTTGGGATGATTCCCAGGATGAACCTTCTTTAGGAGAGCCAATGTTAGAACCCACTCAAGCACCTGTTGGGGGGAACACGTGTTACGAGACCAAGGTTGACCAGATTGGTCTAGAGAAACCAATTAAAGATGATCTGATTTCTTCACCTAAGATCCCTGAGCCAAGGTACAAGGAAACGTATGTCTCCATGGATCAGAAAGTGATTGATGATTTTAAGACACACATTAATGCAGATTTAGATTTATTTGATTCTGAAGGTGAAGAATCATTATTCGAAGTCTCACCTGAGTTCACAGCACATGATTTCTGTGAGACGATTGGACCTGAGGAATTTGATGAATCATATGATGGCCCGATAACTGAGGAAACTGATCTTATTGGGGCTCACATGGTAGATTTAGATCCTTGCTTTCTGAAGGATTCAATTCAAAACCCCAATCCTCAATCACACCCCATTGAGCTTACTGAAGATTTTGATTTTGAAATCACTAAACCCAAGTCTATTCTAATTCAATCACATCTTTTAGACTTTGAAAATTCAGATGGGGTGATTATTATACAAGAGGTCCCGGAATTCAAAAGTCTGAATGAGGAGGATAGGAATTGGGAAATGACGATTTGGGAAGCCAATTCCAAAGGAAGTAAAAGACCGAGTCTAAGGATGCCTATTTGTCTGAAACCACCAAACTTCTACTAGGACCCTTATGACGCAGAGGATGTCCAACCCAAGCACAAATTCATTGATTATCCTTTTGAGCTTGATTTCTCTGTAACTCGACTTTTTGATCCTAGGTTGCATCCTCACATATCACAGGCCTAACCCTGCTTGCATACTGATCTCAGGTTTTAAATAATTTTTATCCAAAACCTTAGATATACTCGACCATGGGGTATGGGTTTGCATCACAATCTGGTCCACATTTGTGAACATCTGCTGGCAGGTCATGAGGTGAATCTTTTTATTCTGATTCTGACCTACACCTATGAATTATTTATTTCTTCTTCTATGTATAGTGTGCCTAGCCGAAGACACTAAATTCAACACGTATACGGTTCTTTTCATCTTAGAGTGGGCCCATTATTCACACAATTCAGGTGCTTTTAACCTAATCCACTTTGTTTCATGTCTTTTTAATACAATGAGGTATTGCATTAGATAGGCATTGGGGGTGGATATTCATCACTGAATTATTTTGTCAACTCCGTAGATTCTTTTTTATTTCTTTTTATTTATTTGAAAAAGGAAAAAAAGAAAAAAAGTTGAAGTAGGAAAGAGAACTTGGGCTTTAGAAAATTTTCAATCTTAGAGAATAAAATTGTATAATTTGAACACTGAGACCCTTCAGGTCTTTGGGCTTAATCAGCCCGAGTGTCCACTAAAATGAGGACTTATTTCTTGAGTCCTCACCATTCTAAATTCATATTTTAATGGGTTAAATAAGTTGGGGTGATAAGTACACGACTTATCAACCCACCCTCTAATTTGAAGGGATTTTAAGTTTAAGCATCTACACACTATTTGCACTGACTTGCTTTTCGACAATTTTTATGGAAATTGGGGAGCTAATCAACCTTCTAGGGTGGTATGGCTGGCAAGTTATCGTGGGTAATAGCCCATAGGTAGGCCGTCCAGAGCCCAGTCACACAACCATTCTTTTCCTGTTGCCTTTAGGTAAATCTTCGATCAGGCAAGCCACCTACTTAAAAAAAAAGAGAAAAATATCCAAAAAAAATAATATAGAAAAGGATAAAAGAAAAAAAGAAAAGAAATAAGCCGCACTTCACTGCATGAGTATGACTGGCAAGTTACCGTCGATAATAGCCCATTAATAGGTTGTCCAGAACCCAGCTCAAGAAATGCACGTAAAATTTCAAAACACTTAGGAAGAAGCGGAGAAGTAGAATAAGTCAGGGAGATATACATTGGGTTCGCCCTTGTGTTGACCCCATAAAAATAAAAGTAGGGAGAAAGCTACTGGTCGAATAGATACACCTTTAGGCAGAATTTCTTTTCAAGGTCACCTAGGGGCGTAGAAACCCGAAGTCCGTTCTAATCGCCAATCAATGAGTCTATCACATTTCACACAAAGATGCTTAGAACTTAGGGTTCTCTTCGAGTCTTGGGTAGGTTGAGTGGCCGAAGAAAGCTGCTTTGAAACCCTAAACTCAAAAATCCAAAAAAAAAATAGAAAAGAAGAAAAGAAGAAAAAGACCTTTCTTTAAATAAGGCGAGGGCTTGGGGCAGTCTGCATTTTGGCAGTCACCCGGGCGCTATTGTGTCTCTGTAGTTCAGGTCTTAGTTGAAATCTCTAAGTGTTGAAAAAATAACTATTGCCCAAGAAATATGACCTAATTCTCTTATACATAGCATATAGTTTTGCTAGGGACTAGCAAAAGATAAGCATCGAGGTGTGATGTAAACACATTTATATCACATAAATCGTCTTTTTTTTTTGTGTTCTTAGACGTATAGTATATCATGCATTATAAATATTGCATAACATGCATCATCCTGCGTTTAGGTTAGATTGTACAAAGTTAGGTTAATTTTCTTTTTTTGTAGTCAAGTAATAGGGAGATTTCAATCGAGGCCTCGGATTGAAAATCCAACCATACGGATCTGATCAACGCAACGATTGGAGTTCAACGACTCTAAGATTGCCCCGATCAGACTTCTGTAACATCAGATATAGTCTGAGGAAGATCAAAGGTCAGGGGCCAAGATGGTGTCAATCTGCACTTCAGATGACAAATCCGACTGCACGGATCGGTACGGATCGACGATCGCAGCCCAACGGCATGAAAATCGATTCAATCCGACATCCGTGGCACCATGTACAACTCATACAAGATGAACGATCCAGATGATGCCACGTGGCACCATCCAAACCCTCCAAATCCCTTACTGCCTTGTCTTCTCATTCAACGGCTGAGAGTTGATCAGGTTGCCTCCCTCAGGCCACATCTCATGTGAGAAGAATTCCACATCTAATCTCAACCGTCGAATTAAGATCCAACGGTCAGCATTAAATGGTACAGGAATTCTCTTCTTGTCTATCCATGCGTGTAGCGCGGTGGATACCATCCTTCCGCACATGAGGTCGCGGGATCGAATCCTCGTAGCGCACCTCCTGAGCGCAAATCCAATTTGAGTCAAGACTACCTGATCTCGTGTGGACGACCCTGATTCGTCCACATCATGCGCTCAACGACTGAAGTAGGCATACGATGAGCAACTTATGTCGTCCGACCTCGCGATCGGACGGTTGAGATCGTGCAGGCGTGATGAGATCTGAGCCATCGGATGCGAGATGGATGGCTGAGGTCGTGAGATCATGGATGAGCATTGCATGCATAGAAATCAAAGGAAGAAGAAGAGGTACGACTGGGGCATGCATGTTGCTCACGTTCAGGCCTTTAGTGACAGATAAATTCGTCACTAAATCTGTCACTAAAGATCCTAAAATTAATTTTTAAAATGAACTAACCTTTGTACCCCTCTAATCTTCACCTACAAAAGGCCCTACGACCCCTACACTTTCTTCATCGCTTCACCTCTCTCCCTCTCCAAAGCTCTAAGAAGCTTGTCCCAAACCTGGGATACTCTTTTAGAGCCAAAATCAAAGTTTTCTCTCCCTATTCTGGAAGTGGATCCCGCGATGACGATGATGCCCTGCCTCACCCCTAGTTCTTCCTGCTCTGTTCTTCGTCTTTCGTCTTCATCTTCTGTCTTCCAAGCGTCGCTCCGTCTGGCTCGTCCTCCAAGCAACTGTCGAAGAGGATAACATCTCTCTCCCTTCTTTACTGCTTTCTAGAATAGAATTTTCCATTTTCTAGCTGTAATCATTTCTTGCTTTCTAGTTGTAAAACAATATTCTATTGCAAAGTTATTATTCTCTCTCTCTCTTAGTGTTAATATCAAGTCCATTGTGATTATCCCACTTCTAAAATAAAAATACAAAAAAATATAATTGCAGATTTTATATCGGCGTAGCCTCCCTATGTTCGACCTGGAATTTCTTTACAAATTTCGATAAATTTATCTGTTGACGGATTTCTTCGCAAATCATACTACGACGACGGGTTTTTCAAAATCCAATCCTTTTTGTGACGATCTTCCATTACAACACCTGTTAAGATGTTCGTGATTAATGTATCCTAGCCTACGGTGCCATAGATCTACTTCAACATGGGAAGCAAGCAGACATTTTACAAAAATCTCTTGTGAAAAATTAAGAGCATAAATATTTTCATATCCAAACCCTTCAATTAAAATCGTATTTGTTCCCTCTTTTAATATTTTAAAACCAACTTTAGTAAATAATACATCGCATCCATTATCACATATTTGATTAACACTACGCAGGTTATGTTTTAAGTTTTCTACTGAAAGAACATTACGTACCTACTTAGAAGAATTACCTATTGTACCTTCACCAATAATGCGACAACGTTTGTTGTTGCCCAACTTGACGTGCCCTCCATCTTGTATTATCATCCATTTGATAAAGAGGTCAGAGTGTCTCTTCATATGCTTAGAACACCCACTATCTAGGATCCATTTGTCCTTCTTGTCCTGCAAAATAGTTTATCAAATCCATTTTAGGTACCCATTTTCCTTTGGGTCCTTGATGATTAGTACCCTTCAAATCTTTAGGTTTATAGATCACCTTTGTGTTAGATCTATAATCCTTAGGAATTTTGACCTTTTGATAAATCCATGCATGTCTAGGTGCATGTGATTTATTTTGTGTGTTCTTTTTATTATTGAACTTGGATTTTAAATTATTACAAAATTTTGTATTCAACCTAGTTATTTTTAGATTATTCAAAGTTCCCTCAAAGTATTCATAAATATCTTTTAATTCTACTATTTTTGCATGCAATTGATTATTAGTTTCTTTTGACATTTCTAATTCTATTTTTAAACAAGATTTTTCTATTTCTAGTGTCTTATAACTATCATGCAAAACCTTATTTTCCTTTTTAATCATCCTAGCTTTATGATATAAATCTTCATAAGATTGTAACAATTCTTCAAAAGTAATTTCAGAATCTACCTCGTTTTCAGATCCGTTGTTGCTCACCATTAAGCAAAGATGTACAAATTCCATTTCTTTAGATTCTTCAGAAGATGATTCGATGCTGGAATCACTATCATCCCAAGTTGCTTTGTATGCTTTTCTTGAGATCTTCTTTCGATCGAGTTCTTTGTCCTTCTTCTTTTCTTCTTTTTTCTTCTTGATCATAGGGCAATCTTTTTGTACATGTCCCTTCTTCTTGCACTCAAAACAAACAATGTCATTTGAAAATTTATTGACTCACTTACCTTATTTTTAAATGAATCTTCAAAATTTTCTCGTTAGAAGAGCAAGCTCCTCTTCTTCGTCAGAGTCAGAATCGTTGAAGTCCGAATCCTCTTCCATGGCTTTAAAAGCAAGCTCCTTCTTCTTGCTCACAAATCTCTCCTCATTCTTCTTCATGTTTTCCAATTGGACCTCATATGCCATGAGGCTTCCAATCAAATCATCCAAGGAGAGAGTTGATAAATCCTTCGCCTCTTGGATCGTCGTGGACTTTGGAGACCAATCACTTGTAAGGGATCTCAAGATCTTCCTTACAAGTTATTCTTCCATAAACTTCACTCCCAAATTCTTCATGGGGTTGATAATGTCTCTAAATCTCGTGTACATTGCCTTGATTGTTTCACCTTTCTCCATCCTAAAACACTCATAGCTTTCTGTTAAAATAGATATGCGTGTTTCTTTAACTTTACTAGTACCTTCGTAGGTGACTTGAAGTGTATTCCATATCTTGTATGTGGACTCGCATGCAGAGATACGGTTGAACTCCTCCCTTGATATCGCACAATAGAGCTCGTTCATTGCCTTTACATTCCTAGCGAACTTCTTTTGATCTGCTGTCCAAACAACTCCTTCCTGCAACTCTGGATCCATGTACTTCTCTTGAATGAGAGTCAACGAGTCTTCATTCATGGCCTTGAGGAAGATTTGCATCCTCCTCTTCCAGTATCCATAGTCCATCCCATCAAAGTAGGGAGGACGTGTAGATGACTAACTTTCAGTGCACTTGGCTAATGATGCCATTGCGAGAGAGAATAATTACTTCTTTTCGCAACCTACTCTAATAAGGGGGCGACGAATAGTGTGGTATATAAAAAATTATAAGAATAATCAAACCACAAAAAGCATATGAGATGTATAGTGGTTCCCCTCACTTGGGTACTCCACTACCTAAGTCTCCAGACTTAGGATTTTTAACCCGATTCCCTCAACTTGGAGGGAATCAATTTACTAATAACCTGAGGTAATTAAAGGGTACCTCAACCCAATTACAAGATGACAAAAAGAAATAAAGATTACAGGTGTAAGCAAGATACAAACAAAAGCTTACAACTAATTCCTAAGTCTCCAACAAGTCTATTTCTTAATAGATGATATATAAATTCTAACTATAATGCGGAAGCAAAAATAGACAATTTACTAAGAATGTAATCGCCTTAGGAACTTGTTGCAACCAAAGAATAGCCTTGTGAAGAGAACAACAAGACAAGTTCCTTTGCAGCTAGAAAATTGAAAAGTGAAGGTGTAGGCAAAGAGAATATTTTTAGCTTGTTGGTTATGTGCAAATGATACTCAATGAGTGTATATATAGGCCACTAAACACCTCCCCTACAAATACTAGCAGTTAGGGCAGAAATGGGAAGTGTAGGATTAAAATTAATTGTAAAATAGTCATTCAGATTAGGCATAACGGTTAGTTGGTATCGGTACTAAACTTTTTGTACCGGTGCTAACTGCCTATAGTCAGTTCAATAGTGCTTGGGGTACCGGTATTGATCACTGGTACTAGTACTCAGTGCATTCTATTGAGTACCAACAAAGCTACTTGGTACCGGTACTGATAATAAGTACCGGTACTTGTGACTCATAGGCTATGGAGCTATGACCTACATGTACCGGTACTTGTAAGGTCCAGGCAAAACCAAGTGCACAAACTGTGACCACTTGGTACCAGTACTCACAATGAATACCGGTACCTATTGTTCACAGTTTGGGACTTAGGCCCAAACCTGTGCCTAGCATGTACCGGTACTTATGACCAGTATCGATACTTGCTACAAGTACCTAATATTATAAGTGTAAGTCAATTTTTAGAGAAAACCCATCTAATCTATACGACTTTATTTTAAAAGAATCGATTTTGAGTAAAAAGATAAACGATTGAGTGTTAATATGAACCCTAATTATCTCTATTTGATTTTAACTCCTAGATTATTTTTAACTTGTTAGGAGACATACAAAGATTCTAAAAGATAATAAATGAAATAAAATCTATAATCTTCTGCCTTCATATCTTCAATGTTATCTTGTTGCTTACTACCATCCACAAATTCTACTTCCTGTATAGTCCTGTAACACTTCATAACTGCATTAGACTTTAAAACGATTTTGTTAACACCAAAACATAAGAGAGAAGTGAAACTAGGTTCCAACAGAGGTAACCTGTTAATTACCTCCATTTATAGTAAATTGATTCTCTTCGGGTTGAGGGAATCAGGTTAAAAATCCTAAGTCAAGAGACTTAGGTAGTGGAGTACTCAAATGAGGGGACCACTATACATCCGATGTTATTTTTTGTGGTTTGATTTGCTTGCATATTTTATCTACCATACTATTTATCCCTCCCTTCTAGTGTGCTTATACCTTTTAGATCCTACACATTGATCATGACATATTTTAGGATACTAATAATACAGTGGAAGCAGTATTTGAAAAGTCGATGTTGATCAAATTCTACTCATCTCTGACCACCCTGGATCTAGATTTTATTAATGATTACGTGGTTCAAAACTTTTCAGATCAACTAAGGTTTGCCTTTTACTCTTTCAATCTTCCTGATTTTTCACCAAAAACATCCGCACTAACTTCACCCACCCTACATCTCACTAACTACTTTCTCCCTCCCTTTCCATTGGACCTACCACACGACTCTGGCATTTTACATGAACTTAAACCATGGCCAGACCCAGGTCATTTTTCCATTGATCATTATTTCTATACCAATCATCCTTTTAGGGATCTTGAGGAAGACACATTTCTCGAGGACGTTCAAGTGTCCAATTATTTACATGATTGTCCATTTTCTGTGCATACCTTCACATCCGGCTGAATGGCATAAAAGATAGCATTGAATGGGAGGTAGTCCATTTTTCCTGCTTTCTTTTTTCCCTTTCTTTTTCCAGGTTTTGACCATCCTAAATCCAATCGCCTTTCACTAAGGTGATCCATTCTCCCTCCTAATGCATGAAGACATTGCATATCATAAGCATGGGGGATGTTTTTAAAATTTTAACAATAGATTTAGGATTTTCAAAACCTAAAAATATGCATTTTTCTTTTGTCATTTTTTTATTTTCCTGCTTGCATACCTAAAAAAATAAAATGTTGAAAACTTTTTGAGGAAAATTTTGAAATCGAGACTAAGGTTGAAAACTCACTTTTGGTACAATGGGATTTAATCTTTAACAAACTAGAGATAAGGATACAGATCTGATCATTAGAATTTCAGGGTCTATCTTTAGACTAAATCAGATATCCTTCTCAAATATTCTACCTGAACTCATGATAGTTCAGGTGACTTAATCCTCTTTTGTAATATAGAAAGTATCTGGCTTAGTTTCTAATTCAAAAACTTGCATCTCGTGCAAAATTTCTTGTGTCAAATTTCACACACAAGCCAACACCTAAAAACAACTAAAAATTAGAAAAACCCCCTTATTTGGCTTTAGTGAAACTCTAAAGCAGATCATTGGTTTGAGTTCCCACCGTCGAGGAGGAAAATGTCTCCATTGAGGACGCAATGTCAACATGTTACCACCTCGGTGCTGCTCTATATTTATATTACATATCTTTAGACAGAGCATTAAAGCGTATTTTGGCAACTCAAATGTCTTGGATGGTACTCTACCTATAGTATCGGAACAAGAGCTTGAGTTTGCTTGGAGCGCCCATTTGCACTGCATTATGTTTTGGGGTTGTGAGCTCTTGAGTGGTGTCATGGACAGTGCTATCTCGAAGCATTGGTGCCAGAGCCCCCTCGAGGTTTGGTAACTGGAATGATGATCCCGACACATCTGTTATAAGACTAAGCTAAAAATAAGCATGGGAAAAAAAGAAGTTTTAAACCAAAAACACACCCTTATAAATGTTGGCTTTTCACAAGCATGAACACAAGATTTTAAAGGCTATTGCAAGTTACGAATCAGATTCAAGAGCCAGAAAAATCCTAAAAACAAAAATTTCAAGTCATTTAAATTAACAAGGGGTTAATTTGTTAATTTTTTGGAGAATATATTGATCCCATTTTTGTCTAACTTTTGGATCCAAAAATAAATCCCAATGTTTATCTTTAACAAATCCCGTACCTCTCGTGTTTAGACCAACCAAAGTCCTGTAATCTCCTTAAAAGTCGAAAAAAATTAGATTTTCCCATTAAAGTTTTGCTAAGAGACTAGCAAAAGATATGCATGGGGGTGTGATAAACACCAATTTATCATCACTCTTATGCATTAAAACAAACCTAGCTCTTTGGATTTTGCTCCGCCAATGGATTTTTTGGGTTACATTTAGGTATCAATTAGGTTAGGCATGCATTGCATTTTTTATTATCTTTTTGATGTATTTTTGTAAGCGATAAGGATATACAGATTGGCAGATCTCTAAAATCCTAGCACTCAAGAAGGCAACTGGTGAAGGAGAAGCCCAAACTAGTTGGAACTCAACTTTATCCAGCTCACCATAACTGGAATCCAGCTAACTTGAACTAGGGTTAGCTCATTCTAGCTCCATTCAACTCATCTCAGTTGAATGGCAGCTCAAGAGACCTCATCTTAGCTTACCTTAGCTCAAGTTAGCTCAGAACCAGTTCAACATAGTTGAATCTAGCTCATCTCAACTCCCATCAGTTCACTGAGAGCTCTAGCTATCCCAGTTGAGTTGACTGGAGTTCACCTCAGCTCAAGACTAGCTACATCCAGCTCCACTCAACTCCAACCAGCTGAAGATGACTTCATCTTAAGCACAGGAAGCTCAAGTCCAGCTCTTGAGGACTCAGCTTAGCTCAACTTAGTTGAGCTAAGCTACCTTAGCTACCTCAACTAGCTAGTTCCTCCCTGGGAGCATCAGACCCAGCTCACCTCAGCTCCTTTCAGTAGAAGCCAGCTTGCTTTAGCTTGGCTTAGCAGCTAGCAAAGAACTAGCAAGCTAAGCCAGCTAAAGTAGCTCCATGCCACCCTCTTCAGTAGCTGCCAACTCCAGTTCAGCTCCAGACTTCTTCTCTCCAGCTCCTCTACTAAAACCCTAGCTCTAATTGCCTCTTCCTCTACTCTATTACTTGCTAAGCCAGCTTAGCTTAGCTATGCTGAAGTTCCCTTGGCCATCCACCACCCTAAAACCCTACCTAACTAGCTCCACCAAGTAACCTAACCTAAGTCCACCTAAGCTCTACCTAGTTCACCCCTAAGTTGGTGCCAACATAGCCACCTCTTCACCGCTCAACCACCACCAAAAGGCACCTCCATGTTGGCACCAAAACCACCCTAACTACCCCCATTTTTGGCGACAACTTCACCTCCCATATCCTCCCCACACCTACCCACCTTCTAGAAGCCTCCCATAGTTGGCGCCAAAACCATGGCACCTCTCCATGGTGGCGCCAACCTATGGTGCCTCTCCACCACCATAACCACCACCACCACATCCCTTAAGGTGGTGCCAAACACCCTCCACCATAGGATCACCTAACCACCTCCTAGAACCCATCCTAGTCCTACATCTAACCCACGCCAACTACCCCCTCTCCACCTCTATAAAAACCCTCCTAATCACCACTAAAAACTCATCCTTCATTAGTGTAAATTCCACCCTACATTCACCCTAACTCACGGCCAAGGAAGGAGAAGAGAAGAAGATTGCCCCCTTGGTTCCTTCTTCCCCTTCTCTCTTCTTCCTTGTGCCATGCCAAGGAGGAAGAGCATTCCATTCAAGGAGGATGGCTAGGCACTGAAGGAGACTTGAAGGTGGTACCATCCACCTTGGAGGAGAATAGGGTACGCCCCCTCTTTGTGGGCTTGCCTGGGAAGACAACACCACCTTGAAGGAGCTATGGAAGGAAGGAGTTGGAGAGCCCCTTTTCAAGCCTAGGAGCCACTGAGCTTAGAGCAAGGAGCCTCCCCTCTTCACCATTTTTCAAAGGATTAGTGTTTCATTATTTTGTACTTTAAATTCTAGTAGTAGAAGCTTTCCTCTGCTAGGGTTTTGTGTAAAACACTTTTTGCTTATCTGTTAAAGTTGCCTTTTCTTATAATCTTTTTTTTATTTTCTTTCCTTGTTCTTAGCACTTTTCATTCCCTTCCCCTGATTACTCTAGGCCTCCACGTGCCTAGAGTGAGCTTAGGGAGAGGTTATTTTTGTCACTATAAGGTTAGCTTGTAGGTGTTAGCATCTTTCCCACCAACAATTCGCGTATTCGTCATAATTTCAAAATATAAAAATCATATATTGAAAAACCACAAAGAAAGATGATTTCTATTTCCAAGCAAGAGACTCGATTTTGCAAACATTTGACCTCCTTGGACGACCCTAGATACTTCCCTATCTAGGTTTATAAATTCAAAAGCGAAATGATTTTACATGATGCAATGACTCATAAAAACCTAATTTTACAAACCGCATAAAATCCATATCAAGATCGATTGGGACTCACCGTCTCAATATATTAATTTTTTTGTTTGAGTCGTAATTCGCACTATACTACGATGGTTTTCTCACTAAATTCGCATTTTACGACTGTAACAAATGGCGTCGTTGCCAGGGAGGCAACGTGATTTTGATTTTTGATTTCTTTGAGCTTAACACTGACATATCTATTTCTACTTGCTTTTTTATGTGCAAGAATAGGAAAAGCGAATTCAGCGCACACATCAGGCGTAGTTGAAGGAATCAGGTGCACATCTTAATCTTAGTCTTAGGTTTCCATTTGAACCCTATGTAGATCCAATTTCTAGGTAGATTTGCTTTCTAAAAAAAAAAAAAGAGAAAGAAAATCTGCATATTTTCATGAAAAAAAAAATTAGGTTTTACATTTAAGGTTCTTTTGAATCTTAGGGTTAGAATTTTGTTTGAAAAAAAAATAAAAAACTTGAAAATTTCTCTCCAGAAAGAAAAAAAATTTGAAGAAGTTTAAAAAATTATATTTGTAAAAAATTTTCGTAAAAAATTTTTTTGGTGAAAAAGGGTTAATTCTTGAATTTCAACCCTTTCAAAAGCCTTTTCACCACTCCTTAAAATTCGACCAGATTTTTATTGTGATTTAAAAATCTGATTGCAGAATATATATTGGGCTAAAAATTCTAAACTTTGGGCTAAAGTTATATTTTTAAATCAGCTTTCAAATGGTATCGTTCATTTGAAAAAATTTGAATCGTGGAATTTTTTAACATTCACGAAATAAAAGGGGTTAAATTGACTCAAATCTGAAAATTTTTGAATTTCAAAAAGCGATTCCGAACAGTACACGAATCAGATTTAACTAAAAATGGTGGGATTTGAAAGGTTATCAAACTATCTTTCATTTTCATATTTTTTTTGAATTTTTGAAGTTAATGTGATACTATATCAAATTGGAAAACTGTCAAGGGGTCAAAATTTCAAATCTGACCCTTTGACAGTTAAAAATTCATATTAATTTTTTTGAAATAGTAAAAATTTCACAAAAGATATTCTCTGATAAGCTAATTCAAAAAGAAATTTGCCTATCAAATTTCAAATCATTTGGATTCAAATTGTGCCGTAGAGAATAGTCTTATTTGAATTGTGGTCTACCTGAACACCTAGCCATTGCATGAACACTTAGCCACTACATGCTTAAGATGCGGCATGTCCGCATGCAAATGGAAGGGAAAAGGGATTACCTCGATGAAGGTGGTCAAAAATAGGATAGCCAAAACCTCTGAAGAAAAGAAAAAGAGTGAAAAGCAAGGAAAACGATGGGTTACCTCCCATCCAGTGCTATCTTTTACGCCATTCAACTGAGCGTGAAGTGCATCACTGATCCTTAGTGGGTAAGTCAGTTAAATCAAGTGTATCAGAAGGAAGATTCGGAGTATTATCGCGATAGGGCATTAAACGTTGGTTGTTGACTTGAAAAGTACTGTTTGTCTTAGGTTCAAGAAGATCAACAGTGCCATATGGATATGTTTTTGGGATAATAAAAGGGTCGGTCCACTTGGATTTAAATTTTTTAGGAAAAATACGAAATCGTGCATCAAAAAGCTAAACACGTTAATTAATGTCAAAATGCTTCTGAACGATATCTTTATCATGAAACTTCTTTGTTCGATCTTTATAAATCCCCGCATTTTCATAAGAAAAATTCGTAATTCTTCCAATTCAGTTAATTGCACTTTCCTGTGGGTACCAACTTCAGAAAAACCCATATTTAATTATTTTATTGCCCAAAAAGTTCTGTGTTCGAGTTCTAACGAAAGATGGCATGCCTTTCCAAAAATCAGACAAAAAGGAGACATGCCTAGTGGGGTTTTGAAAGCGATATGGTAGGCCCATAAAGCATCATCCAATTTATTAGACCAGTCTTTACAATCAGGCCTAACCATCTTTTGTAAAATATTTTTTATCTCCTAGTTAGAAACTTCCACCTAGCCATTGGTTTGCGGGTGGTAAGGAGTGAAAATTTTATGATTAACCCCATATTTAGAAAGAAGGTGACGAAATTGAGAGTGAGTGAAATGTGATTCTCCATCACTGATGATGGCCTTGGGAATGCCGAACCTAGAAAAAATGTTTTTCTTGATAAATTCGACAACCACTGTATGATCATTGGTGCATATGGGTATTGCTTCTATCCATTTTGATACATAGTCGACTGCAACTAGTATATACAAATACCTACAAGAGTTGATGAACGGTAGCATGAAATCTATGCCCCATACATCAAAAATTTCAACCTCTAGGATGGGATTAAGGGGCATCATATCCTTCTGAATCATGTTGCCAATGCTCTGGCAATGCACACAGGACCGAACAAAGGTATGAGCATCTTTGTGCATGTTGGGCCAAAAGAAAAGAGAATTGAGGATTTTGGCTGCAGTTTTCCTGCCCGAGAAATGTTCGCCACAGGCTATTGAGTGACAATGTGTCAGAATATCATATATTTCTGAATCGAGGACATATCGTCTAATGACTTGATCGGTGCAAATGTGGAAAAGGTCAGGCTCCTCCCAAAAATAATATTTAATTTCAGCAAAGAACTTGTCCCTTTTGGTTTTTGGCCAATCAGAGGGGATTTGTTCTGTTGCTAGGTAGTTTACAATAGGTGCAAACCAAGGGAGGGTATTGGTAGCTAAGATAGTTTCATCAGGGAATTTATCAGGGGAGGTCAACATGTCATTCGTCATAAGACGAGAGAGATAACAGCCACTACATTTTGCAAGCTCGCTTTATCCTTGATTTCTAGGTCAAATTCCTGGAGCAATAGAATCCATCAGATAAGATGGGGTTTCGCATCCTTCTTGTTCAGCAGATATTTAAGTGCTGAGTGGTCGGTATAAACAGTGACATGTGACCCCAATAGATAAAAACAAAATTTTTCTAAAGCAAAGATAATGGCAAGAAGTTCCTTTCAGTAACTGTGTAATTCCGTTATGCATCATCAAGTGTTTTGCTGGCATAGTAGATCACAACGGGCTTCTTGTCAATTCTTTACCCTAGAACGGCCCCCACAGCAAAATCAAAGACATCAGTCATTAGTTCAAAGAGACAATTCCAATTAGGTCCCTGTAAAATGGGTGCCTCTGTGACAGTTTTCTACAGCTGATTAAAACTCTCTAAGCATTAAGCATTGAAGTCAAAAGACTGGTCTTTGGTAAGTAAATGACTCAAGGGTTTGGATATTTGGGAAAAATTCTTAATGAAACAGCGGTAGAAGCCCACATGCCCCAAAAAAGATCTTATCCATTTTACAGAAGTAGGCGGTGGGGGCTTAGAGATAGCATCGATTTTAGCTCTATCTACCATAATTCCTTTTTTTGAAATGACATGGCCCAGGACAATTCCTTCCTGGACCATGAAGTGACTTTTTTCCTAACTGAGGACAAGGTTAACTTCTATGCATTTTTGGAGAGATCTTTCAAGATTTCTAAGACAAAAGTCAAAAGAATCTCCAAATGCAGAGAAGTCATCCATAAAGATGTCTAGACATTCACCTACTAGGTCTGAGAAAATTGTAAGCATACACCTTTGAAAAGTCACAGGTGCATTGCAAAGATCGAAAGACATCCTTCGAAAAGTAAAGGTTCCGAAGGGGCAAGTGAATGTGGTTTTGTCTTGATCCTCAAGATGGACCGCAACTTGATTATTGCCAGAATAACCATCAAGAAAATAGTAGCAATCACGTCCGGCTAACTGCTTCAAGATTTGAACAATAAAAGGGAGTGGAAAATGGTCCTTCCTGGTGGTGGTGTTCAATCTTCTATAATTAATGCACATGCGCCAAGAAGAAGCGGTCCGAGTGGCTATATTTTCCCCATGTTCATTAGTGACAACTATTAGTCCAGCCTTTTTAGGAATTACTTGTGTGAGACTAACCCAAGAGTTGTCAGAAATGGGGTAGATGATATCAACATCAAGCCACTTTATGATCTCCTTTTTTACCACCTCCTACATATTAGGGTTCAAACGCCTTTGTGGTTGGTAGGAGGGGCAAGAATCGTCCTCAAAATAAATTTGGTGGGTGCAATAGAATGATTAATACCCTTAAGATCAGAAAGGGTCTAGCCAATAGCTTTCTATTTTTGCTCAAGACCTGGAGAAGTTTTTCCTCTTGTGCCCCAGAAAGTCCAGAATTGATAATTAGGGACATGGTCTAATTTGGACCAAGGAAAAGATATTTAAGGAAGTCAAGCAAGGGTTTCAATTCTAGTTGAGGGCCCGGCTTTGAAATGATTTCTACTTGTGGAGTGAGGGATGAAGTGAGAGGGAGAGAGTTAGATGGAGAATCAGATGGAGAAGATGTAGTTAGGGTGGGAGAGTGAGGTAAATCGGATTATTCAGGAACCATGTGAATTGCAAAATAGGAATCCAGGTGTGAAATCTACATTGTTTCCTCCGCTAAATTTTCAATTCTGAATCCGAGTAATCAAAGAAATCTGATTCTTGGAAACACCTAGAAGTTTGAAAAATATCTAGGGTAATAGATTCACCGCCACATATGATCTTCATCTTTCCAGAATCACAATCAATATTGGCTTTGGCGGTGGCTAAAAATGGTCTTCCAAGAATTATAGGGCATTCTTTAAAGCTTCCGGTACCTCTATGTCCAAGATCAAAAAGTCTACGGCAAATAGACAATTTTTGACTCGGACAATTACATCCTCAACAATCCTCTTAGGTTTAATTGTAGATCGGCCAGCTAGTTGAAGTGTTACCTTGACAGGCTTTAATTCACCGATCTTGAATTCCTCAAAAACAACAATGGGGATAAGATTAATTGAGGCACTAAAATCCAAGAGGGCACGATCAAAGGAAGTGTCATTAATGACAACATGAATCAGGGGGGCACCTGGATCTTTTATTTTTAGAAAAGGTTTGCTCTGCACAACTGAGCTTATTATCTTTCCTAGGTTTCTAGGCTACCTTTTTGGGGTACACAAATCTTTCAAAAATTTGACATAGGCAGGAATGTATTTTATGACATCTAGGAGAGGGATATTGATTTCTAATTGCCCAAAAAGATCTATCAATTCCTTATCAATGGGCTCGGATTTCTTTTCTCTAATTTATGAAGAGTGAAGGGCTTATGGAAAAGGGGCTGGTGAACCTGTTGTGCATTTTTGGGTTCCTGAAAGGGGTTAGAAGAAGAGGGAGAAGAGCTGATCTACTTTTCTTTTGGGTGAGTTTCTTGAGTAGGCAAAGGAGAAGAGCTTTTCCCATTCCTTAGAGTTATTGCATTTGCAGTATGGTTGTTTCTGGGAGGAGGATGGGGGGCCTGATTTTGATTAAAACCCAATGGGTGCTGTGGTGCTGGGTAGATAGGTTGACTGGGATATCCACATTGATACTGATTCCGTTGATTGTTAGGATTGGGCATGGGTTGGGATGGTGAATTGCAGCAGGTCTATGATCAGGAGTAACCTTAGCTTGATGTTGCAAGTTGGTGATCATGCGGGTTACTTCTGTCATTTGATTCTGCATACCTTGCAGAGTCTTCATGACCTCGTTATTAATATCTTCCTGGGATGGTCCAGGTTGATAAAAGTTCTACCCATAATTCCTAAATTGATTTTGTTTGGGAAACAAAACCTGATTTGGGGCTTTCCAGGAGGGATTCGGGTTAGTCCTCCAGTTTTGATTGTAAGCATTGGAGGGATTTCTAAATTGCTCCTAGAGAGTGGAAATGTTTTAGTGGTGGAGTCCAGAAGATTTTGATTCATATAATCAAAAGTCCCTGTCAAAAAATCTTGTGAGTAATCAAAAAATTGCTACCCAGCAGAGGTAGCATTGATATTGTGCAGATTATCTCTTTTGAGAAGGTGAGGGGAGTTAGGATAAGGGGCTGGTTGTTGGGTGAGCTTTTCTTCCATTATTTTTTGGTTGATTTGCATCTGATCCAATCATTGAGCTATCATGTGTAGATCATCCTAAGTGACTGGAACAGATGTAGATTTGGAGTCAATTTCATTGACTCCGAGTCTGGGGCATTTGGTTCTACCAAAAGTGTCTATTGAAGCCATATTAAATGAGTTTTCGCTCATTTCTTCAAAAAGGAGCTAAGCACTTTCGGCATCTTTATTAAGGAAATTACCCCCCACATGAAGCATCTACGAACCATTTTAATTGATCTTCTAATCCATGAAAGAAGATTTGCACTAACTGCCATCACGGAATTTCATGGTGGGAGCAACTTCTAAGAAGTTCTTGAAATCTCTCCCAAGACTCATGGAGAGGTTTACCAAATTTTTGTTGAAAGGTCACTATTGATTGACATAAAGCATTTGTACGACCTATCAAAAAGAATTTTTTAAGAAAAGCGCTTTTTAATTGGGACCAGGTGGTGATAGGGCGCCTGACCGTCCTAAACCAATGTGATGCTTTATCCTTTAAAGAGAGAGGAAAGAGTCTCATGAGCCACACCTCTTCCTGCACATTGCGGGAATGGGTGGTTTGAGCGAGGACAGTTAGCTCCTCGAGGTGGCCAAAGGTGTCATCTCTAGAAAGACCATGAAAATGTTTAATGAAGTTTAGAATGGCAAGTTTAATTTCAAAATCCCCTTGAGGTATAACCACTCCAGGTATGTTGAATGCACGAATGGCTACGCCAACGTGTTTGATTTTGGAAAACCTGTCGTTGTAGCTTGAAAGCGAAGAATTCGTGTTCAACAAAAAAAATTTTTACCGAAATGAAAATTCCAGGTCGAACACAGGGAGGTAGACGTTTGATTTAAAAACTACGCATTTCCTTTTATTTGTCACAAAGTAATTTAATTTAAAACTATCTAATTATTTACAATAAATAGAAGAGAGAGAGGGTAAGAGAGAGAAAGAGAATATTACACATAGAAATCAAAATGAGATGTAGAATAAACAAAGAATTTATCATTAAGAAGATTGTTCATTACAACTAGAAAGCATAAAATAATTGCACTAGAAAGCGATAAATTTACTCTAGAAAGCATTAAAAGAATGGAGGGAGAAATGTCCTCCTCGACGACCGCTTGGAGGACGAGCAGAACTACACTAGAAAGCAGTAAATCTATACTAGAAAGCAGTAAAAAGAATAGGGAGAGAGAATCCTCCTCGACGGTCGCTTAGAGGACGAGTCGGACGGGACAACGCCTGGACGAAGGAGGATGAAGCAGGACGAAGCAGAAGAACGGGAACGGAGTAGCACGCCGTCGTCATCGCGGGATCCACTTCCGAAGGTGGACGAAAATTTGGACTTTATCTCGCGAGAAGCATCCCGGGTGTGAGACAAGCTTCTCTTGAGCTTTGGAGGGGTAGAGAAGAGAAGGAAGGGATCAGAATTTCGTATGGAGGGGGTCTCCTTTTATAGTTGCAAAGAGTGGAGGCAAAATGGTCATTACATCTTCAAAATAATAAATGAGGGGTCTTTAGTGACGGATAAATCCGTCACTAAAGCCCCAACGTGGGCGTAGCTCCCGCACCCAAGCGCGCCTCCACAGCTGCCCGCTTCTTCAACACATAAGCATGTCCATCAGTTCTCAGCCGTCCAATCGCGAGATCGGACGGCTTAAGACGCATCTCCGCCCGCTCGTTGTGCGCCCGCCTGGCACGTGCGATCGCGCGTCCATGCTACGCATTCAATCGCGCGTGAACGCTATCGGGCGCGGGCGGCCGTCCGATCGTGATCCAACGCCCGCCCGCACTCAATCGCCCGCGCCTTCCAGCCATTCGCTGCGGCTTGAACCCGCGCCCACCGCTCGCGTAAGCGCGCTCGACCGCTGCGCTACGGGGCGCGGATGGTCGAGCGGACGCTTTTAGGCATGGCTGACCACAGCGGTTGGATCAAGATCCAACGGCGAAGAGCGAGCGGGTGCGGGGCTTCATAGAATGTAAGCGGCCGTCCATCTTCTGGAAGTTGTAGATGGTGCCACGGATGTCGGATTGACTTGATTTTTGCGTCGTTGGGCTGCAATCGTCGATCCGAATTCATCCGTGCGGTCGGACTTGTCATTTGAAGAGTGGATTTACACCATCTTGGCCCTTGATCTTCTAGGGCTCCCTAGTCAACATCTGATGCTACGGATTCTTGATTAGGGCGATCTTGGAGTCGTTGAACTCCAATCGTCGCCCTAATCACATCCATATAGTTGGATCTTTGATCCGAGGTCCCGATAAAATGTTTGCCCTGTCCAAGCACATAAAAGGAGACAATTAACCTTCATTTTATTCAAACTACTCTAAATGCAAGATGATGTATGTTATGTAATATTTATATCATGAAATGCAATCCTATACTTAAGAACATGCATAAATAGACATCTTAAGTAGTGTAAATGTGTTTACATCAGGGTCTCTCTATATAATTAGAAGGATCATAAAAATCCTTAAGCAGCACAAGAGGTTCCCCGAGTAGCTGACCCGGTCTTTGATTGGCTAGATTCGTGACAGTCCTAGCAAATTATTGTTGGTTTTGTTGATGTCGAACCAATTGGTCGACCATAAGAGAAAAGGGGTTTGAATTTTGATTGAAAGAGCCACCTAACCTTTCAGGGTTTTGCGGCAACTCCAAATGTGGGAGGTTACGGATGGGGAAGCAAACTTGTGGGTTAGCTGATAGGTTAGTGGCAGGTTGAGAAGTGGAAGCAGAATTTGTTGAATTGTTTTCCATTTTAAAAACAGAGGAAGAAGAAGAAGAAAACAATGATCTTTTGGTGCAGGAGGCAAAATCAAATGGTCCCTCAAGATGTGGATTCTGAGACCTTCGCTCGTGCATGCACTTAATGGAAGAACGAGAGGGGAGGAGGAGAGAGAGAGATGAGAGAAAGTGTGTAATTCAAACAATGAAGCCTAAACTATCTTAATGGTGACTTCTTAATGGAACCTAAGACTTGGGAACCCAATAAGTAAGATATTAATAAGTGATCCTGCTTCCTAGTGATCACCCAGCTAGACTAAAGAGGTGAATTGGGCCCAAGCATTTCTTGAGAAAATCACCAGGGGCTTGTGTAAACCTGCGCCCATCGTTTGACTTCCCTCTAAGTCTGTTGCCGCGGTTTCAAGAGGAATTAAGAATGCTTAATAACTCTTAGAAATTGGATATCAAGCCTAAACTTTGATGAAGTCCTTAAGTGGTTAAATGACTACTTGTTTTAAATTAGACTTAGGTGTCTGAATGTGCACGGGAATGTGGAGAGCATTTATTGGGTAATGCCCTGCTATATCAAATTTTTTTTGTGTGTGCTAAGATTGGAAAGAGTGATTCCAATATAAATCAAGTTCTCACACAAAAATTTATGTTTTCTACTTTTAGGATTTGATTTAGCTTAGTATCTTTTAGGGTTTTCTTTTTATGTTTTCAAACAAGTTTAAGATCCACAAACAAAAAGAAATCAATTTGTATTGGTGAATGTGGATTTCCTTTTAAGATGTGGGTCTCTAAAAAAAAAAGAAACCCTAATTGAATTGATCCCTAGACAGAAATGTTACTACCAATGAATTGATTCAGGCTTTTTCTTTTTAAGTAGTGGTCCAAACAAAGCAACCAACACTACGACTAGAAGGCAAATCAAACTAGGATTCTAGAAAATATTTTTTTGTGATTTTAGAAATTCTTTTGATATTTTTTAGATATTTTTCTTTGTGTTAATGTCAAAGTCCAGAAATGATACCCGTGGGTATTTTGGACTTTTAAGTACCACCACCGGCCACCAAAAATTGTTTTGGTTTTATATGTTGTGTATAATTTTTCAAGGATTCTAGAAAGCTAAATTTCATAAAAATTGGATAAGTACAAAAATTCTTAAAATTTGTGGACAGTAGAAAAATAGTGAAATTAGAGGAGATGACCCCTCTGTGGCCCACGAATTTTTAAAAATTTGTTACAACTCCAATTGCTTCAAAATTTGGAACAGATGTTCCTGATTTGATTTGAAATCTTTGGGTTAAAGTTCAAGATTTTAGGAGGCCTGTGGTATTGAGAATTGATTTTAGAAGTTCGAATAGAAGTCTGGATCCAAAAATCAGACCACCAACACCTAAGGTAAAGTGGTGTTAAATGATTCAAACAATCAAGCAATTGATTTTAAAGGTCACCACTCTACCCAATTTTAATGTTTATGATCTTAAAAGCCTGATTTAATATTTTTTTGGTAGTTTTTAAGATTAATGCGACAAGGAAAGAGGAACCAACCTGAAATCCTAGGGAAGAAAATGGACTTTAAGCTCTCGCTTCCAAAATCCTGCCTTCTTCCTGCAATGGCTGCACACACAAAAGAAGAGAAAGAGAAAGAGAAGGGGATGAGATCTACTTATCAAGCAAGAGAATCAATTAAATGCAAAGCCATGCCTCCCTGGCAACGACACCAAAAAGTGATGCAGATAAAAGTGTGATTTGTAAAAAGCAGGTTTTGAGTTGTTGTAACACGCTAATTCGCAATCGCTTTTAAAATTTATAAACCTAGATAGTAGTGATATCTAGGGTCGTCCAAGGAGGTGAGAATGCACTTTTTAAGATTCTTGCTTGACAAAATAAAAATCGATTCTCACTTTTTAAGATTCTTACTTGACAAAATAAAAATCAACTTTCTTTTTAGGTTTTTAAATATAAGATTTTTTTATATTTTGAAGTAATAGGTAAATACGCAATTGAAAGCGGAAAGTGATTACACCTAATTTGCTAACCCTGACACTAAAGTGACAAGATAATCCTCTCTCTGGGCTCACCCTAGGTACGTGGAGACCTAGGGTAATTAGAGAGAGGGAGACAAATGCTAGAACAATTAGCTAAAAGAGATGGAACAAGAATTTAAGAAAGGCAACTTTAATTAAGAAGAATTGTTTTACAAAAGGAAAAGTAGAGGAATGCTTCTACTCTAAAACAAAAAAACAACAAAAGAAGTAAAACATAAATCCTCTTGATTATGGTGATGAAGAAAAGAGAGAGGCTTCTTGCTCCAAGCTTAGCTGCTTCTGGGCTTGAAAAGAAGCTCTCCTTCTTTTCCTTCCTTGAATAGCTCCTCCAAAAGGGTGTCCTCCTTGGCAAGCCCTAGGGGGGGCGTGCCTTTACTCCTCCAAAGGTGGGTGATCTCCACCCACAAATCTCCTCCTAGGGTGGCGTGTACCACCCTCAAGACCTCCTAAGATCTTCCTTGCCTGGTTGCTCCTCTGGCTAGTGGTGGCACAAGAGAGAAGGGAAGAGGGGAAGGCACCAAGGGGACAAAGTGTCCCCTTAATCTTCTTCTCCTTCTCTTGGCCAACTATAAGGTGGATTGAAGGTGAAAATTATGAACCCAAAGGATGAAGGAAATGGTGGTGGTTAATGGGGATATATATAGGAAAGGATGGGGGTTGTAGGTGGCTCTTAGAATGGATGGTTAGGATGGTTTCTTAAGGTAGTTAGATGATCCTAGGGCTACTATTATTTGGTGACAAATCAAGGGTCATGAGGGTGGTAATTGGTGGCCATCCAAGGTAGTGGTGCCACATTGTTTTGGTGCAAAGTGTGGGTGGTTCTAGAATGGGTTGAGGTGTACGGTGGAGATGGGTTTGTAATGTGGATGGAGGGTGTAGATGAGGGTTAAGGTTGGCACCAAAAATGGATTCTAGAAGAGGGCATTCTTGGCGTGGAGTTTATGGGTGGTGGTGATGAATTGTGGAGGTGGTTATGTGATCCAATGGTGGGTGTTGATTGGCACCTAAAGGAGGGGTGCTTTGGGAGGTGGATGTGGGTTGAAAGGGTACCAAAGTTGGTGCCAAGGGAGGGGTCTTCTAGAAGGGGTTGTTGGTGCCACTTTATGGAGGGTGGAGATGGTTTAGGTGGTGAGGTGTATGGCTAGGATGATGGGAGAATTGGCACCAAAAGGAGGAAGGTGGTTGAGGTCATTTGGTGCCAATTCTAAGGTGTCTTTTGGTAGAGGTTATGGGGTGAAGGGTTGTGATGATGGTGGTGCCAACTTGGAGTAGGGGTAGGTGTAGGTGGTTAGCTTATTTGGTGGACTAGTTAGGTGGTGAGGTGGAGTTAGGTTGTAGGTGGTGGATGGACATTAGGAGCTAAAGTGTAGCTAACCTAAGCTAGCTAAGCTAACTTAGCTAATAGTTGAGTAGAGGAGAAGGTAGAATGGAGCTAGGGTTTAGGGAAGAGGAGCTGAGGAAAAGATGTTTGGAGTTGAGCTAGAGCTGGTGGCTGCTGCACTAGAGTTGAATTTGCTGAGGAAGTCTTCATGACGAGCTCAACTACTTAGCTAAGCTAGCTAGTTCTTATGCTAGTAGCTAGGCTTGAGTAGTTGAGCTGGTTTCAACCTAGCTAAAGCTAGGTTGAGCTAGAATTGCCTCTGATGAGAACTCCCGAGCTAGCTTAGCTACTAAGTGGGCAAGTAGTAGCTAAGCTGGAGAGAGTTCAACTACCATGAGGTGAGTGGAGTTATCTTTAGCTGACTTGAGTTGAGTGGAGATGGAAGTAGTTGGACCTGAGCTGAGGTGGACTCTAGTCAACCTAGTTGAGCTAGTTAGAGCTCCCAGTGAATTGAATGGAGCAGAGGTGAGCTAGACTCAATTAAGTTGAGCAGGGTCTGAGCTAATTTGAGCTAGGGTGAGCTAAGATGAGCTACCCTGAGCTACCATTAAGCTAAGATGAGCTGAATAGAGCTTAATGGAGCTAACCCTAGCTCAAGTGAGCTGGTATCCATCTATGATGAGCTGGAATTAGCTGAGTCCCAACTAGAATGAGCTTCCTCTTCACCAGTTGCCTTCATGAGTACTAGGGTTTTAGGGATCTGTCAATCTGTTTGTCCCTAACACTCAAACAAACTTATCAAAAATACAATAAAAAATGCAAATGCATGCCTAACCTAATTGATGCCTAATGCAGGCCAAAAACCTTTTGCATAGTTAAAATCCTAAAAGCTAGGTTTGTTTTAGGGCATAAGAATGATGATAGACTAGCATTTATCAATCTCAGACATCATTGGCTTACAAAGGCATCAATGCTATTCAGGGATACAGGCGTAATAACCTATATTCGGAGACGTATAACCATTATTGGTGCCAGCATCCAAACTTTTCCTGGTCGGGTAACTCATAGGGACCACATTAAGATCCACACTACCAGACCAGACAATATGGGAATATGCAAAACACGTATCCAAGGCTACATCCATTCCTGTCTCAACAGCAGCAATCACGTTCCATATATCAGCCACTACATTAAGCTGTCGGTTACCCTCCAAAGCAGGTTGACCCTTTGGAGGCACTAAAGGAGGAACTGCAAGAATCCATGCGAAAATCCACACAGGATAGCTTGCAGATAATGAAGGCAATGGTTGACCAGATACAGAGTATTCAAAATATGCAGAATCAACTAATGTAGGAGCATAGGACTCAGGGAGCCTTACCCTCCCAACCTGTCCCTAACCCACGATATATGCAGAACCAAGGTGCCTCGCCTAGGTTTAAGCACCACAAGGATAGGTCCATGCTATATTACAGGCGCCTCTTGCACCACCCGGTTATGGCCAGCCACCTTTGCTGCAGAACCCTGCATATTCTGTCCCTTCCGCTCCACCACCACCTCACGGATAGCATGCTGATGTGAAAGCTATTACGTTAAGGAGCGAGAAGAAGACATGCAACTCACCATTTAAGTAGGCGGGTCCTAATTTTTCACATCCTTCACTGCAGGATAGTTCGACTCCTTCCCCATCTCAGGAACCATCTACGATAGATAAAGGCAAGAGGCCAATTGACCCTGAGATTCCCGTCCCTTTTCCTAAGGCTTTGACATGAGATATAGCATGGAAAAAAGGTACGCAGAATTTTGAAGACCTGAAATCAATGTTCAAGGAAGTTCATATTCAGGTCCCTCTCCTTGAGGTTATAGATCACATTCTCGTTGTCGTTAAATTCTTTAAAGACTATTGTACCCCGAAGCGATAGTAGAAGAACAGACGATAGGTGGTACTATCGAAAGAAGCTAGTGCCGTGATTCTAGATGACCTACTGCCTAAGAAGAAAGACCTTGGCACCCCATTCATTTACTTCTTTTTGCAGAATTTTCCATTTGATCGGGCCCTTCTTGATCTGGGTTCATCCATCAACCTAACTCCCACTGTCGTATATGATAGCTTTCGATTTGGGGAGTTAAAACCACCTCAGTTACTATTCAGCTAGCTGATCGATCAGTGAAAACACTGAGGAGGGTGGTTGAGAACGTGATCGTTAAGGTCCATGGATTTTACTTTCCTACAGACTTTTTCATTCTCGATAAGGAGGTTCCTCCTAATCTCCATGATGCACCAATCATTTTGGGTCGTTTGTTTTTGGCGATAGCCCGAGTGAACATCAATTGTGCATCCAAGTGTATGCAGATTGCCTTAGAAAATGAAACACTTAGACTGGATATATTTAGGGCATTGATGGGAACACCATCATGAGTCATAACTAGCTCATTTTGATCCAATTAAGTCAATAAATGCTCCTACATAATCGCCAAAGAGTCACAAGTCATTGCATATTCATTATGAAAGAAAAATAAAGAACTAAGGTTAAAACTGTAATTGTACCAGCACATCATGAATGCAGTGCAACCAGGGTTTTCCTAGGGGTTCATTAAGGGTCAAAAGGTCCTAAAAGGGTAATGAGTTAGATCAGTCAGAAAAGGGTTTACACATGTTTTGAGAATTAAATGACTTTTGAAATCCTAAAAAAGCAGACCCACTTAATTAACCAAGGTTCTGGTCAGGATAAAATTCATCGAAACCCTCTAAAAATCATATAAAAATATTCTCTAGGGTTTAGTACCTTTAATTTGACCATCAGAACTCATCTTGACCCAAAATGGAGTCTCAGATAGATATTTGCCCTAATTTAGGTTTTTGCATAAATTACCCAGTCAAACATAGTCAAAACCAAAATCCAACTTCACCATTGGATTTCTTAGGTCTAAATTAGGTTTGTACCAAAATTTGAACCCAATATGAACCTGTCTTGACCTAGTTTGCAAAATGGTCCTGTCTGATTACATTTATAACCCCAACTTTCAAAAATCCTTACATCAGCCCCTAACTTCCTCATCGTCTTCACAATTAGGTCCCCCCACCATTATCGTGGAGGAAACCTACTCCAGCGATCTTTGACTGAGGAGTTCTCCCTTATTGCCTGGCGAATCCCTTCCAAAATTGGAAGGGAAACTCCTTGAGAAATCCTCTCCAATCTGAACCCATTCTTGTGCACCGAATCTTTCATAATCTCTCATGTGAACGCATGAGAGATTTAGGTATCAAAAAGAACTCCCAAATTCGGTGAAAGTTTCCAAGCTTGGAAAGCTTGATTTCCAAGCTTTCCTTGCCTCTGGATCCCTATAAAAGAACCACCAGAAATTCCCAAACTCCTCACGCTCGAAATCGGTCGTGAATCCCCACAATTCCTCTCTCTCTTTCATGGCCGAAGGCCCCTTGACATCCGGTGATCCCCTTGTATTTTCTCATCATCCTTCCACAATACAAGTGGCGGATTCCTCTCCCTCGCTTCCATCCGCGTCTCATCATACCAGCAGACGCCCTGATTCCCTACGAACTCGTCGTTTCTCCCTTATCGGAACCACCTTCGTCCCCGGCGTCGGCAACACCACATCCGACGCCATCTCTGCCTCACTTCATCCAAAACCTCTTAGCTAAGTCCCTTACCTTCTTTAATTTATTTTTGCACCTGCCACACCTTTTTTCGACCTCCGACGACCCTCCGCGACTTCAACCCTTCCATCTCCGACCATCTCCTTCGGTGAGACCATTCCACCTCCACAGACCACCAAATCACTCGTCGACAAGCCCACGACCATCGCCACACCCCGCCGATCATTTCCCCTCTCTTTATTCACCACTCCACTCCCTCACACGCACCCCCAAACACACCCACTCACACGCACGCAATTCGACCTCGCCACGAACCCACAGACATCCACATGCCACACCAACACCCTCATCACACTCGTCGTTGTCCGACGACCCTCCTTGAGCATTCTGACATGGCCGAAAGGCCATTTCGCTATTCTCAGGTACTCGACCTTGCCGCCATTCACGAGCAAGCTTCGAGCTTGCTTGAAATTCGCTCCAGGTCCTGTTACGCCCAGGTCTCAGCTCCAAGTCGCACGAAAGCCTCCTGCAAACAAGTCCAGGCAATCAATTGGACACCTCTGCCTCGCGAGCTGTAGCAATTGAGTAGAAGACCCACTGCTGCAAACGCGCGAAGAAGAGGGGCGCAAATAGTCCCACATCGTCAGCTGCAAAGCACGCTAAGGCGAATAAATTGAAAAAGTCGCGTAAGCTTTTCGCCTCAGTTCACAGGGTGAGGTCCCTCTCACCCGCTCACCCGGCCTCATCCGTGACACATACACGTGGATCTGGTTCGACCTGATAACCCGACTTGCACTCCTCGCTCACCACAGCACACCAATGAGCCTAGACCCAGGTACGCGCCTGAATCCGATAACCCAATTACCCGTAGCTCTGGGAGAGTGGATCCTAAGAGAGAAAGAGAGGAGAGTTACGCGGGGGCAGGGGGTTTTTGCTACAGGGAAGTCTGGCTGACACTTAGCCGGATTTAGAAGAGGAAAACCAGAGAAGAAGAAAAGGAGTAATGCAGAGATAGAGAAGGGCCAGAGAAGAAGAAGGCTTGGAGAGGAAGAGAAGGTCGTAGCTGAGAAAGAAAAGAAAGAAGAGGAAGGTTTGAAGAGGAATAGGCTACAGAAGAAAGGAAGAGTCAGAGAAAGAAAGAACATCAGACTTTAAGCCGTCTGATTTTCAAATCAGATGACAGATTTGAGCTTTCATTTCATACATATACATTGAGTTCCTTAGTTGATATTGTAGGAGTATATGGTAATTTAAACCACCATTTTACTCCCATCTTTTTGGCACATTGATACCTAATATTACTGCAATTTATTTTAGTTTAAATTATGATCTTGATTTCTAAATTCCATATTGCTCCCTGTGTTCGACCTCGGAATCTTTTCGAGTAATAAAAATTGTATTTGTTTTCAAAGAGATTTTGACTATATTACAACGCTTCATTTTAAACTCGATTTCGCCGCGTTAACAGGCATCAAGGAACTTTGATTGTGATCACATTAAGGAGGATAGTGAAGACGAAGAATCGGCTTTCTGTGGTAACATTGGGCTCCTTTGTGATGACCCAATGTCTCATTCATCTTCATTGTCAGGGTTTCTAGACCTCGATCCACACGGGACTGAGACCACCGCAATGCACATTTTCTCCTGCAGATCCGATTGTCTGGGGTGTTCATCTGATCACAACACCCCTAAGTCTGATTATCATGATCCACAGGGGTGTTCATCTGATCACAACACCCCTAAGTCTGATTATCATGATCCACAAATTATTGAATCACCCTTGCTGACACAGGAAGGTGTCACTACAATAGATGGGCTTCCCATTAATACAGTCACAACTAACTATTTAGCAGGTGGAGAATCAATAAGAATCCCTACATATCAGGATCATTAGATTTCTACTACTGATTCTGCTCTAATACTCCTGATTTTGACCCACCCATGATCAAACTGAAGCCCTTATCCGACTCACTCAAATACGTGTTTTTAGGCAAAAGTAGGACATATCTAGTCATTATTAGTGCTCACTTGACCCAAGAACAGGAGCATCAATTGATTTCTATTTTACAAGACCATAGGATTGCTATTGGGTGGAGTATTGCTTATCTCTGCGGAATTCACCCCTTATATTGCACTCATCACATTTACACGGATGAGGGGGTGAAACCTTCAAGACAACCTCAAAGACGGCTGAACCCGAATATGGTAGGGGTTTTTAAGAAGGAGATCATTAAATGGCTGGATGCGGGCATTATTTATCCAATCTTAGACAACCAATGGGTGAGTCCTATCCAAATCGTTCCTAAGAAAGCAAGACTCACTGTTATAAGGAATGACAAAGGGTGAATCCATCCCAACCCGCATCATGGCGGGTTTGCATAGACTATTGGAAACTGAGTACAGCTACCCAGAAGATCATTTTCCTTTACCGTTCATTGATCAAATTTTAGAGTGATTAGTCGGGTGCAGTTTTTTTGCTTTTTGGACGGATACTCCGAGTATAATTAGGTAGCGATTAGCTCGGAAGATTAAGACAAGAGCACATTTACATGTCCCTTGGGAACATTCGCTTTCAAGCGAATGCCCTTCGACCTCTGCAACGCACCAGCGACATTTCAGCGTTGTATGATGGCTATTAGGGATTATGTGGAAGTGCTTATGGACGATTTCTCCATTTTCGAAGATGACTTTTCATCTTTTCCTGATAAACTCACCAAGATTATAAAATGATGCATTGAAGTAAACCTACTACTCTCATGGGAAAAAAGTCATTTAATGGTGAGGGATGGCATTGTACTAGGACACAGGATCTCATCCAATGGACTTGAGGTTGACAGAGCTAAATTAGAAATTATATCTCGATTACCTCCACCTAGCTCGGTTAAACAGATCAGATCATTCTTGGGTCACATCAAGTTTTACCGGAGATCTATACGTGATTTCTTGAAAATCGCACGCCCATTGACGAATCTTCTGGTAGCCGATGTCCTATTTGATTTTAATGCCTTGTGTCTCAGCGCCTTTGAGACCTTGAGAGGCACTATCTCTAACTCTCCAATTCTCCAACCACCCAATTGGTCTCTCAATTTTGAGATGATGTGTGACGCCTTCGATTTTGCCGTCGAAGCTGTTTTAGGCCAACGTCAGAAGCGACAGCCTTTTGTTATATACTACGCTAGCAAGACGCTGAATGAGGCTCAGCGTAATTATGTTGTGATTGAAAAGGAACTATTAGCGGTAGTATTCGAGTTGGAGAAATTCTGATCATACTTGCTGGGGTCCAAAGTGATAATTTTCACAAACCACTCCGCCCTTCAACATTTGTTGGAAAAGAAGGATGCCAAACCTTGTCTTATCAGATGGATCCTTCTCTTGAAGGAATTTAATGTCAAAATACATGACAAAGCTCGAGTACAAAATGTTGCGGCGAATCACTTATCTAGATTAAACCTAGCCGACATCCCTTATTCCCTGGCCATTTTAGACCAATTCCCGGATGAATCTCTGTTGGCAATCCATTCTATCAAGTTTCCTTGGTACACAGATATTGTGAATTATCTTGTCGCAGGCAAGATTCCCTCAAATTTATCCAAGGACCAGAACTCAAATTTATATCTGAGGCCAAATTCTATTTCTAGGACAACCCCTTGCTCTTCCACAATGGAGCTGATCAGAATATCAGGAGGTCCATCCCAGACTCTGAAATCTCATGTGTGTTATCTTTTTGCCACAGCGAAGCCTATGGTGGTCATTTTTCAGGCCAAAAAATAGCGGCAATGATTTTGCAGTTGGGATTTTTCTGGCCGACCATTTTCAGAGATACACATGATTATGCCAACTGCTTCAAATGATGCCAGTCGGTCGGTTCTATGACCAAGAGAGACATGATGCCTCTCCAACCCATCTTGGTCATAGAAGTGTTCGATGTATGGGCATCGATTTCATGGGCCCTTTTCCGAATTCGCATGGCTTCGAGTACATATTTCTCGCTGTTGACTATCTCAAAGTGGGTTGAAGCCATCCCAGCAAGACGGGCTGATCATAAGACCATCATCTCTTTTGTACGGGAATATATTTTTGTGAGATTCGATGTACCCCATGCTCTAATTAGTGACGAGGGTAGTCATTCATCCACGCCCACTTGAGGTCGTTACTAAAGAAATATGGGGTACACCATCATATAGCCACCCCGTATCATCCGCAGACCAATGGGCAGGTAAAGTGTCTAACCATCAAATCAAGTTAATCCTCCAAAAGATGGTTAGATCAGATAGGAGGGATAGGTGCTGGTGTTGGCTGGCCGGCGCCGAAGAAGATGAAGTTGGCAGCGAGGTGTCGGTGAGGAAGAATGGGCAGAAATGCTCCCTCTTTGGCCATAGAGACTTGCGATGAAGAGAGAAGACCGGAGGCCATCCAATTTGATGGTTGGATAGTTGGAGGAAAGGGTTCGAGAAGCTCACCAGAGCTCAACGTGTGAAGGCTGGAGAAGGAGAGGAGGGAGAGTTCTTGGCTCAATCTTGGCTAAAAATGACCACAGAACATTATAGCTCTTTATATAGCTCAAGATCGAGCTCCAAATGAAGAAAGAGGCTTGATTGAGCCGCGATTTGGAATCAAGAAACCTCATGGATTTCTTTGGATTCATGCGCTCTTCTTGCACAAGATTCATGTCTCAAATTTGGTTTAGATGATTCCTCAGTTTGTGAACATCAATCCCACCAAATTTGGTGAGATTTAGTGTAGGTTTGATGAGGTTTTAAGCTTAGTTAAAGGGCTATGTAGGTCAGTTGACCCATCAATGGTGGAAGGAACCTGGTGTGAAGATGAGAAAGTTAGGGACTAGAATGTAATAAATTTGAAACTTAGGGGCTTAAATGTGAGGAATAGAGATTTAAGGTGCTAAATTTCAAACTAGGTCAAGATAGACTCTGATTGGACCCAAATTTTGACACTAACCTAATTTGGACCCAAGAAATATAATGGTGAACTGGAAAATTTGCACAAAAGCCCAAATTGGGGTAAAATCCTGTCTAAAACTCTATTCTAGGTCAAAATATGTTCAGATGGTCAAATCAAAGGTATTAAACCTCTTAGAATATTTTCTTATGAATATTAGGATGTTTAGATGAATTTTATCTTGAATAGAATTTAAGTAGATTGATAATTAGGGTTTTCATGCTTGTTTCTTCTCTCAAAATGCATGAAACCTTGTTTCTGCCAGTGTTAACCAACTTTTTGGACTTTCGTGCTCGTTTGACCTTCAGTTAACCCCTGTATGACATCATGGTTAACCTGTGTTTGTGATGTATGGTAAAAATTACAGAATTAACCCTGATTCCCTATTATTTTCTTAAATCAGAATGACACGGAGTTGTAACCCTCAAATGATTAGGTATGAGCTTTTATCATTCAAATCAGACCAAAAGTGCTTAGTTAGGACCCATGATGATGTTACCATCAGTGAGGTGAAGTGAAGTGACAATCAAACAACCAAGATCTAACCTAGGGTTTATGCAGGCACCTAAGTTGATTGAGTTTGAGTTATTAGGTGGTGGAATGGAAATCTAATTGGTGGGTGGTGGGGGAAGACCTACAAAACCTACATCAGCACTTTTCTCCAATCTAACCACTCTGGCGCACCTTAGAAGAGTACCTGCAATCACAGCAAGATCGGAGAGAAAGTGAGATAAAAGTTAGGTAAGGCGAAAATGCAAGAAAAATCAGAGTATTGCCTCCTCGGCAACGGTGCCAAAATGATAAGTGTATTTTTTGCAAGGAAAATTATGATTTTAGAGAACCCATCGTCGTGGTTGCAAAATATCTCTACTAAATAAAATTTACCAAAACTCAAAGGGAGTCCCAAGTCGAACACAGGGAGGCGACGTTTGTTTCTTTGAAATCAGCATTTTGCCTTGTTTCTTTATTGGTATTTTTAGGGTTCTGTTATTTTTTTGGTATTTTATAAGGCAAGAGATTAGGTCAATTATATCTATCTAATCTACTTGCAAAATGAGAGAGAAAGAAAGAGAGAAAATATCAATATTTAGCTAACCAAAGCTTACTACGGATAATCAAGGAAGAAATTACAACTACACTAGAAAGCAGTAAAAGATAGAATGGGTTGTGAAGAATCCCCCTCGACGGATGCTTAGAGGACGACTCACTCTGACGGTGCCTGGACGAAGGTGGAGAAAGGCTGGAGGAAGAAGAATAATGTCGGAGGAAGGAGGATAGGGTAGGACAACGTTGCGGTGAGGATTTACTTCCCGAATGTGGTGAGAGAACAGCCATGGGATGCTCCACGAAGGGGGGTGAGAAGTAGGAAAAATATTTCTTTTCTACTCTAGAGGAGCATCCCAGGCTTGGGACATGCTTACTCTAGAGCCTTGGAGGTGGTGAGGGAGAGAAAGGAAGAGATGAAAAAGAATGGGAGGGGTAGGGGTCCTTTTATAGTGGAGGAGAGGAGGCATTTCGTGCATGGGGTAATTAGCGACATTCAAGTCATCACTGAAGATCCACCGTAAGCATTGCTAAAGGTCCCAACTCACACTCGCTCACGTGCTCGTGCACACTCACAGCTGCCACGTGCACCCCGTCGTTGAATGCTCAATCAACGGTCAAAAATCGCTCAAGGATCGTGCCCTTCAGATCGCGTCAGATGGTGTGTCAGATGGGGTGTCAGACTGCACGTTATCGTGATTGCCTCCATCGGTTGCGCCACATCACTGCCTTCTTCATCGTCTGATTGAGATCATGCGGACAAATTTCATCCGCACCCATCACAGTGGATTGAACGTGCGCGTGAGGTCTCGATCGTGCATCCCTGCGTTATGAGTGGTGAGCGCGGCCATTGCGGCACGTGGATGGATTGTTGAGTGGAGGATCAAGGTAGCATGAGATCTCGGCCATTGGAAGGAGATCCAATGGTCAAGAATTAGAGTTGATGAGCTACTTAGGTGAAGCAGGCGATGTAGCGTGATTAGGGCCGTTGGATTGAGAACCAGCGACTAGGATTACTCAGATTAGGTCCCCTTTGAGGCTAAGGTAGGGCTGCGGTCGATATTGGGCGGCTGTGATGGCACCACGTGGTGCCATCATGGTCTTCCATCTTCTTTGCTTTGTAGGTGGCACCACAGCATCGGATTGGGTTGATTTTCATGCCGTTGGGCTGCGATCATCGATCTAGATCCATTCGTGAGATTGGATTTGTCGTTTGAAGCTCTAAATTGTGTCACCTAGCCCCTTGGCCTTTGATCTTCCTTGGATTGCATAATGTACTACGGGACTCAGATCAAGATGATTTTAAAGGTGTTAGACTCCAATCGTCATCCTGATCAAATTTGTATGATTGAATCATCAATTCGAGGCCTCGAAGTAAATCTCCTTCTCTCTTGGCCACAAAAGGATGCAAATTAACCTATAATTTATACAAACTATTTTAAATGCAGAATGATGCATGCTATGCAATATTTATAATATGGAATGCATCTATAAGGTTCGAAACATGCATAAGTAGTCATTTTATCCTAAATGGATGTGTATACATCAATATGCAAATATGAAGATTGAATTGCCAATTATGTAATATTAAAAATTTTTAGTTGTATTTGTATAAAAGTATAAAAAAACAAACATGAAAAAAAAATGAACAGCAACATGTGGAAACCATTGATATTGTATTCAATGTAAAGGCATTGGGTATTAGTCCTCGATCATTGTTTGGATTAAGTCGGATGTAATTTCTCCTTAGGGGGTTGTATGGGTGTTCACCCGCTTTTGGCTGATCGGCTAGTTACCAAAAAAGAAACATGTGGAAGCCATTTAAAGTCAATGAATGTAGCAACATCACCAAAAATATCATATAACGTAAAGTACCATGAAAATTTCCTATACTAAGATAAACCACTAACTGATCTTCCAAGATGCCAAATCCCCTCCAATAAGCACATAAGGCCCTTATACCACTATTGGGGGAATGGGGTCGTCGGTTTGAGTCTTGCCAATGCTAAATTTACCTAGAGGTCGTGGAGTTGGAGCGCTTGCAATCTCCCAAGGACTACCTCGCAAGAAGAAATCTCATCATCAAGAAAAAAACCTTGCAGCTAGCTAGCTAGCAATCATTGTTGAGCGCAGAAAACTACGCGATCGAAGTTGGTTTCGAAAAACCCATCGTTGTAGTTCGATTTGTGAAGAAATCCGTCAACTAATAAATTTATACCGAAATTCTAAGAATTTCAGGTCGAACACAGGGAGGCTACATCGTTCTAAAATCCATGATTTATATTTTTTTATGTTTTTGTTTGAAAATGAAATAATTACACTTGAATTAATATAAACAATAAGAGAGAGAAAGAGAGAGAAAGAAAGAACAATCACTTAATATAATCAGAATGTTTTTATAACTACAAAGCGGGAAATGATTACAACTAGAAAGTAGAAAATTTTATTCTAGAAAGTGATTAAAAAGAAGGGAGAGAGATGTTATCCTCCTCGACGAATACTTGGAAGACGAGTCAGACGGAGCGAAGCCTGGAAGATGGAGGACGGAGTGGGAAGGAGGATGAAGTAAGAAGAAGCAAGAGCGAGGTAGCACGTTATCATCGTCGTGGGATCTACTTCCGGAATAAGGGCAAGAAAATTGGATTTAGCTGTAGAATAGCATCTCGGGTGTGGGACAAGCTTCTCTTGAGCTTTAGAGAGGAAGAGAAGTGAAGGAAGGGATAAAGAATAAGTGGAGGTCGGGTCTCCTTTTATAGTTGTAGAAATTGAGGGAAAATTTGTCATTTCAAGCTTAAAGCATTAAAATCAGGTCTTTAGTGATGGATTTATCTGCCACAAAGGTCAGGTCTTTAGTGATGGATTTATCTGCCACAAAGGTCTGATCGTGGCCGACGTGCACACGCCGTGCGGACCTCCCTGCCTGCTGCGCTCATAACGCATGCTCACGTTCTTTAATCTTAGCCTTCCAATTGCGAGATCAGACGGCTCAAATTTCTCCTCGCGTGCGCCTTCGTCTGCGCTTAACCGCGCACCCACGTGTGAACAGGTGTGCGCTTGTGCGTCAGATCGCGTGTGCGCGCGATTGGATGATCCGAGCCACCCGCAGCCGATCGCGCGATCGTGATTAAACTCTTGTGCGTTGTGGATGGCGAGTCGAACGTGCGTCGTGCACTCGCGCAATGCCGCTCGACCATTATGCTAGCGACGGCTCTTTGTCGTGGTTTTATTTTTAGGCACGCTTGCTCATGGCCGTTGGATCAAGATCCCATTAGAAATCCTTTAGAGATGCAGCGACAGTTCTTGGGGCCGATTGGGCGGCTAGGATGGTGCCACATGGCGCCATCTTAGCTGTCCATCTTCTGCATGTTGTAGATGGTGCCACGGAAGTTAGATTGAGCCGATTTTTGCGACGTTAGGCTGCAATCATCAATCTGAACCCATTCATGCGGTCATATTTGTCATCTGAAGTGTGGATTGGCACCATCTTGGCCCTTGATCTTTAGGCTTCCTCGATCTCTATCTGGTGCTACGGATGTCTAATCAGGATGATCTTGGAGTCGTTGAACTCCAATCGTCGCCCTAATCAAATCCGTATGATTGGATCTTCAATCCGAGGCTCCGATTAAAAATCATTTTGTCCCTGACCATAAAAGAAGACGATTACTATAAAATTTATACAACTTAACCTAAATGCATGATTATGCATGTTATGCACTATTTACAATGCATGATGCTAATATGACATTAAGAACATGCATTAATAGACATTTTTTGCTATTTAGATGTATGCACATCAATCATGGAGAGGGACATAGGTATCTTGTAATTTTCACTTAAGCCATGGAGCAATCTATTGCTTTTTTGCTTTATGATTGCCTCCATGTCCATGATATCTGTGATCATCTTTGTCTGTGGGGATACTGGAAAAGGGAAGCGAAGGGCTAGTCGAGGAGGTGGAGAATGGGCCTGTGGCGGTGGAGGCTGTGGCAGTGGTGGTTGATAGCTTTATTATTATCATGCAAATTGTTGTTGTAATCTTACTATCAATTTAATAGTGTGAGTATTTTGTAATTTGACGCACTTATATCGAAGAATAAGCACTTTGTTTGATTGTATTGTATTGTGGAAATTTTATTTTTCCTAATATAATTATGAGGCACATAGTGCTCTTGATTGGGAATGGCTTCAAAAATGGAAATTATAGATGCTCACTCCCCTTTTGCCCTTATAACCCAAACCCACATCAGCCGCCTAAAGAGGAGCCTTGGCCGACCATGTGCAAGCTGGGGCCCTCCGATCCCCATCAATTTTCTCCTTCGCCCCCTCCATCTTTCCCTTCTACTAATTCTTTTGGCACTTTTGACCTTCGACAAACGAGGTAGTTAGGTATTGACAGCACTGATGGCTATCTTATGTATGATGCTAGGTTGTCGCTTATTGGTACTTGACGTGCTACGGACGCATTTATTTAAGAGTGTCGTTGTTGCTCGCTTTTGCTGCATCGATTTTAAATATAGAAACAAATTTGAGTTCAAGTGTCGTACACAGGGAGACGTGAAATTGGATTTTTATGTCACTTAGCTGTCACGAAAATGGCAGGTTTTTGCTTGCACAAGAAAATGCGGGAGAAAAGTGAGTAGGAGAGAGAGAAAGAGAGTAGGGTTAGAGTTCTTTTAAGTCATGGCATTCACTTAGATCAAGATGAAAACAACATCAATACTATATTTAACATGTAACTCAAGTTTCACAATTACAACACTAGATAAATGCTTAAGCACAAGTAAAGTAAAGCTAAGCTAGAGAGAGAGGGAAAGAGAAAGGAGATGGCGAGGCGGCCACGGCGGTGGAGGAGGGCTCCGTCGGTGACTCGTCGACTCCGATAATTACAATAGTGTGCTAATTGTAGCTAGGAGTGGGGTAGAGCACTTGCAAGTGTATTGAATGCTTTACAAGGCTAGTTGGAAAGGGTTTATATAGGAAGAAGGGCTTTCCAAATGAAGAAGCAGCTTTAGCGATGTCCGGGACGTCGCTAAATCCATGCCAAAACTATTGGTGTAGCCCCTTTTTTGCCGGTCGCATACGCGTGCTGTTCTTCTTCTCCTTCACGATCTGTGTGCGGCCACTGAGGACTGTTCGATCGAAGATCGGACGGTTGAGATCAAGCACGGAGCGCACCTTCAGATCGCGCTTTACGAGCGCTGTGTGCGCGCGTCATCACGAGCGTCTGGCGTGAGTGTTCGCGATCGCGCCACATCGCTTGCTTCCGCGCCATTCGATCGCAAATGAGTAGCTGTAATCGCGCATGCCTCGCGATCGCTCGAATTTGAGGTGCGACGGGTGACGAGTCGATTGTTCGCTTTTCAAGTCATTTGTAATTTTATGTAGTGGAAAAATTGACTAATCAATAATTAAAATAACAACTCGCAGAAGAGCGGGTCGTGTCCACAGGGAGGCAATGACGTATTTAAATTCGCATTGGTTAGAAACGTATGTTCGTAGTTAATTTCGACGAGAACCGAGTCAAATCTGCCTTCAGATTAAGATAGTATCAAGAGAACACACTGAAATAGTAATTTTGAACTAACGGATATTTTTGCAATGCAGATTTAATAAATATCAATAAAAGTTGGCAATGGCAGAGAATGAAATATTAATAGGCCTTTTACTGTAGCAAAATAGGGGATTTCTTCCCCTTGGCCATGCGCGAAGATGAAGGAACGGCCGGAGGCATGAAGCTCAGAGGAAGTTCTTTGGACCGAGGGCTTCGCAGCGGTGGCGGCGGCGAGTCGCGAGGTGGCCGGAGCCGATCGAACGGAGCTCCGGTGAAGGTGGGTTGCGCCGGTGGCTGCACCTGCTGGAAGAAGCGCCGATGGGCACGCGTGGAAGCTGCTGCAGGTGATGCGCACGGAGGCTGCTGTTGCGCGCACTGAGCCCGCACGCACTGCTGGAGGTGCATTAGCCACAGGTGCTGGAGCTGCTGGTCGCATGTTGCAAGGAAGGTGCAGGTAGGTAGGTGGAAGGCTCTTCTACAGGAGGTGAGGCGGGTAAGCTAAGGGCTAAAGGCGGGCGCGCTAGAGTGGACGCGCTGGAGGTGGTGCATGCTGAAGTGCTGGCGGGCTTGGCACGGCAGGTGGTGCGCGCGCAGAGAAGAACACACGCTTGCTGGAGGCGATGCGTACGGGCGCAGGTGAGGAGTTGGTGGCTGGTGCTACAAGGTGCGCGCGTGGAGGCGGTTGCTGCTGCAGGTGGTACGCGGTCTGCAGGCACGTTGGAGAAGAGCTGCAAGGTGGCGCGAACGCTGGCAGGCACACCAGCTGCGTGCATGGGCTGGTGCAGGCGTAAAGGCGGTTGCTGTTGGATGCAGGCAGCCGAAGGGGCACGGGCGTGGGAGTGAGCAGCCGTTTGTTGTTGTGTGTGGGGACTAAGCTTCAGACGTCCAGGAAACTTCCCAGATGTCTTAACTGACGAGGAGTGAAGTTGCAGTTGCTGCAATGGAGGTTGTTGGTGATGACGGCGAGGGTGGTGATGTTGATTCTGGTGAGGCACAGTGATGTAAACAAGCTCCAGATGGCGGTGTGGCCTGTCACGCCACACGCCTATGGTGGTGGAGGCTCGCCGCCGCGGTTGAGGTTGGCGGTGGTGGAATGGACGAGAGATGAACTCTCTGCACAGTGTGGATTGTTGGAATGGTGGCCTCCCCCGCTCGGTAGCCTCTCTCCTCCTTTTGTAGCCACCTGCATAGATTTGAATAGAGAGGCAGGAGCAGATCCACATTCTCCGCTCGTCCTTGAATGCAGATTTCAGTGCAGCAACTGGTGGCGTTGGAGCGGCAACCGAAGGAAATGCAGCCGTTGCTGCAAGAAGAAGAAACAAAAAAATAATGTTAAAATATTATGATTATTTATGTACAAACCCTCAACTTTTAGGTTAACTTAAATTAATGTATGCAATGCACCTAATTAGTTAACTAATTAAATGAATGCAATTCTAAGTTAATTCTAAATGCATTTAAATACGAATGCAATGCATGAATTTTATAATTAAATTAGAAATATGAATTAACCTATTTACATCCTAATTTATGCTAATTACATGTTAGAATTAACTTAATGTCTAGGCACTTAAATACTTAAATAGCCAACAAATATGGGCTAATCAAATACCCCCATGCCTAGTTTTTGCTAGTCCCTAGCAAATCCAAGCAAAACCTAGCACTCCAAGTAGACTAGCCAACTCAATCGGTCTTCCTTTAGAAACGTATTAAGTTTAGACTCTAGACCTAAGGTTCCCAAGTAGTTGCTAAGGTACAGACTAGGTCGGCTAAAGACGAGTTACAGGCACAAGTTTCTCTGATTTCTGACTCTACCTTAAGGTTTATCGATCCCTGAGATTAAAGCATCCGTGCATGTGCATTGGTCTGAGTTATTTGAGTTAAAGGAAAAAGGATTTTTTTATATATATATTTTTTTTTTTGTTTGATTCCTCTAAGTCTAACCTCGGATCAGCTATCAACACGGTCTGTGTCGGATTTATTGTCCCCATTACCATACCTCGAAGGGTGCTTGACTTTCGATGCTTCGAGATAGCACCGCCCATAACGACCCCAAGAACTCCTGGCAATTGACACTTCGAGATAGTATCGCCCATTAATTTCTTAAGAGAATTCAGGCCTATGGCAATCGACACTTCGAGATAGGGCCGCCCATGGTACCTGAACCGCACAATGCGCTTACATGCCCCCAGTAGGATGGATATCCTAAGAGACAAACATCAAGGAAGTAATATGTTATCATCGCATCCTCAAGGTGAGTATATACTCCACCTCTCATGCGGCGGGAACTCTTCCAATCAAATTGTGTTTTCAAGCCTCTCCTAAGTCAAAACTAAGAGAACCAAATCTCTTTTAAGAAAAGAATTAAGTTGATTACTTATTTACACCAGACCAAGTGTGTGAAATTTGGATGCTTGGGTTACAAGGACCCGTAAACCAAAAGGTAGAATAAGACTCCAGGTACTACACCACCTTTAACTCAAACCCTAGCTTTCCTTCCTCAACCTCTTGAGAAATGGTCCACAACTTAACTCCTACTTAAGTTTTTAAGTCCACAAAGGACCCTAAAGGTCAAAAGCTAGTAGCTCATTTAGCCTATAAAGTTTGACCCTAGAATTAACTTAGTCTACCCTAGAGTTCTGATTTGCTTAAGAATGCAAGGCCTAGCCAGTTAAGCTCAAAACTTTTTCTTTTTTAATGTAAATGTATGCATGCTATAAACAAAATGCCTCAAGTCCTCTCCCCCATGCCTGGTTCAAACAATGTCCTCATTGAAAATAAAAATAGTTAAAGGAAGATATTACCTGAGGCGGAGAATGGTAGGAGCTAAGGTTCCTCAAGAGTGACTTTGTCAACCAGATGGCCAGCCAAAGTTATGTAAGGTTTTAACCGTTCACCGTTGACGATAAAGGGAGTTGCTGTAGAGGAAGGGTTTTTAATCTCCACAGCTCCATGCAGAAATACTTTTGTGATTATGTAAGGCCCATCCCAACGAGATTTTAACTTCCCAGGAAAAAGCTTAAGTCTGGAATTGAAAAGCCAGACTTGTTGGTTGGGCTGAAAGGTCTTTCGAAGTATAAACTTATCATGAAAGACATTAGTTCTTTCTTTATAAGCTTGAGAGGTGTCATAAGCATCATTCCTCAGCTCCTCAAGCTCACTTAATTCTAGAAGTCGTGCCTTACCTGCCTTCTCTAAATCGATGTTAACACTTCGAATAGCCCAAAGTGCCTTATGTTCCAACTCAACAGGGAAATGGCATGCTTTTCCATACACAATCCGAAAGGAAGAAGTACCCAAAGGGGTCTTATAGGCCGTTCGATATGCCCACAAAGCATCATCGAGCTTTTGGGACCAGTCTTTCCTATCAGGTCTAACGGTCTTTTCCAAAATATTTTTTATCCCCCTATTCGATACTTCAACCTGGCCACTTGTCTGAGGATGGTAGCGGGTAGCGACCTTGTGAGTCACTCCCAGACTCTTGATTAGCCGATTGAAGTGGTGGTTTTGAAAATGAGGTCCCCCATCACTTATAATGGTCTTGGGGCAGCCGAAACGGGATATGATATTGGCCTTCACAAATTTCAAAACCACAGAGTGGTCATTTGTGCACGAAGGAATGGACTCTAACCATTTAGAGACATAATCAACTGCCACCAAGATATATTCATAACCATGGGACGATGGGAAGGGGCCCATAAAGTTAATTCCCCACACATCAAAAATTTCAACAGATTGAATAGGATGTTGAGGCATTTCATTCCTCTTCCCAATCGTTCTAGTCCATTGACATCAAATACACGCCTTAAAAAAATTATGAGAATACTAAAATAAGGAAGGCCACCAAAAATCGAACTAGAGAACCTTAAAAGCAGTTTTCTTAGCACAAAGTGTCCACCACAATGAAGTTCACGGCAAAAACTCAGCACACTTTATTGTTCCTCTTCAGGTACACAACGTCTCAATACTTGGTCTTGTCCAATTCTAAATAATTCTGGCTCTTCCCAATGAAAATATCTTGCATGAGAAATGAATCTCTTTCTTTTCTGCTCATCCCAAGAGCCAGGAGTTTGTCCAGTGACCAAGTAATTTACAGAGTCTGCATACCAAGGCAAAGTTGGTGTTACCGCCATCAGAGTTTCATCGGGAAATGTCTCGCGAATGTCTCCAGAAAGAGAGTCATTAAGAGGAAGGCGAGACAGGTGGTCAGCCACAACATTTTCTACTCCTTTCTTTTCACGTATTTCCAAGTCAAATTCTTGAAGGAGTAGGATCCACTTAATCAGACGTGGCTTAGAATCTTTCTTAGCAATGAGATGTTTCACTGCCGCATGATCAGTAAAAATAACCACCTTAGACCCAAGCAGATAAGACCTAAACTTCTCCAGGGCAAAAACTACAGCAAGTAATTCTTTTTCAGTGACGGTGTAGTTTTGCTGAGGTTTGGTTAAAGCCTTGCTTGCATAATGCAGCACATGAGGTCCTCCCCCAACCCTTTGTCTAAGGACTGCTCCCACTACATAATCCGAAGCATCACACATAAGCTCAAATGGGAGTGTCCAATCAAGAGCTTGGAGAATAGGCATAGAGATCATGGCCTCCTTTAGAGTTTGAAAGGCCTCGACACACTTTGAATCAAAATTGAAGGAAGATTCCATCGCCAACAAGTCACAAAGTGACCTAGAAATTTTACTAAAATTTTTAATAAAGTGCCTATAAAAGCTGGCATGGCCTAGAAAGGATCTAATCTACTTGACGTTCGTAGGCAATGGGAGTTTGAAAATAAAATCAATCTTGGCTTTATCTACTTCCAAACCTTGCTCGGATACAACATGCCCAACTACAATTCCTTTCTGTACCATGAAGTGACTTTTCTCCCAGCTGAGGACTAAACCAGTCTCCTTACATCGCTTCAACACCTTCTCCAGGTGCAGGAGACACTGGTCGAAAGACGAGCCATAAATGGAGAAGTCATTTATAAATAATTCAACACACTCGTCAATCATGTCCGAAAAGATAGGCATCATACACCGCTGGAAAGTTGTAGGGGAATTACATAATCCAAATGGCATACACCTGAATGCAAAAGTACCGTAAGGACTCGTGAATGTCATCTTCTCCTGGTCATCAGGAAAGACTACCACCCGATTGTACCGAGAATATCCATCGAGAAAGCAATAGTACTTATTCCCTGCCAATTTCTCAAGAATTTGATCAATAAAAGGCAGAAGAAAGTGATCCTTCTGGGTAACGGTGTTCAGCTTGCGATAATCAATACAGACCCTCCATCCAGTTGAGGGTCTATTGACAACTTGTTCACCCTGGTCGTTGAATTCCATAGTAAAGCCTGCCTTCTTTGGCACCACATGAATAGGACTTACCCATTTACTATCTGCAATGGGATATATGATCCCAGCGTCCAACCACTTCAGGATTTCCTTTTTTACCACCTCCCTCATATTAGGATTCAAACGTCTTTGCATGTCCCTAAATGGCTTGATGGAATCATCAGTATAAATGTGGAGCATGCAGAGTGTAGAGTCTATACCCTTAATGTCAACAATGCTCCAAGCAATAGCTTCCTTGTGCCTAGACAAGCATTCAATCAAGGCTCCCTCCTGTGCCTCAGATAGCACATCGGAAATGATAACGGGGAGCGTATCATTGGCACCTAGGAAAACATACTTGAGAGTGTCAGGGAGGGATTTCAACTCAAGGTCGGGGGCTTGTATGGTTGAGGGTTTCATAATAGATGTCCCTATCTCATGTAGCAGATCTACCTTTGACGGAAATGATGGGGGATGAAACTCAGCAGAAACACCTAGCAATTCCTCAAGTTCTAGTATATCCCCTTCACATTCCTCCAAGAGATGGGAATGCTCATTTAGCATGACATGCTGAAGGGGGTCATCACATAACATTGCAGGGGTTACCTCTTCAATCAGGTCATTTATCACCTCAACTTGAGAACAATCCTCAAGTCCGGCTTATTTATAAGCATCAAACACATTAAGCTGGATTTTCCTGTTCCCAAAGCCCATTTTCAATGTCCCAATATTGCAATTGATTGAAGCATGAGAAGTTGCAAGCAAGGGGCGACCCAAAATGATGGAGGGTTTGGTTGGCTTATTAGTAGGGTCAGTGTCCAAAACTAAGAAGTCAACGGGAAAGAAGAAATCCTCTACTCTTATGAGGACATCTTCCAAAATTCTCCGTGTTGTCTTAAGTGATCGATCAGCAACTTGAAGGATTATAGGGCTAGGCTTCAGATTGCCTCCCCCAAGTTGTTCATACACGTAGCTCGAAAGGATGTCCACCCCTGCACCCAGATCAAGTAGGGTCTCATCAATTTGTAAGTCACCAATAACTACTGAGATGTATGGGGCTCCAAGGTCCTTAAGTTTCGGGGGTGTGCCATGTTGAACAATTGAGCTCACAGAATCAGGCAGGACAACTTTTGATTGGACTTGTTTTTTAGATTGCTGCTTTTTCGTGCACAGGTCCTTTAAGAAGCAGGCATAAGACAGAATCTGCCTGATAGCTTCAAGCAAAGGCAGGTTAGTCTGCACTTCCTTGAAAGTTTCCATAATCTCATCTGTCTTATCTTTGGCTCTAGATAAGCCAGCAGAAGTCTTCCCAGAGATGGATAAGCGCTCTGGAAAAAGGCACTCTCGATCTCTGGGTGGAAGGGTTGTCATGTCAAGTAAGGGATGGAACGGGGGCAACTTCTTCCGGTGAGGTGATTTCAACCAAAGAAAATTTGGGCAAGTCTTCCCCGGTGGGGGTGAAAGTCGGGGTGCATGGTTTTTTAGGGGGTGAGACTATAGGAGCATCAGGTTTGGAAATTTCTTTCCCACTCCTCAGAATAGTCACCGCCTAAGCATGCTCCCTAAAGACAATCCCTTTTCCTTTAGGATTTTCCTCAGCAGCACTGGGGAGCTTTCCAGTTTCCCTCTGTCTAACAGCCTCAACAAGGTATCTTATTTGTGATTTCATCTCATGTATAGCCTTGTCATGAGATTGGATGATGGCACTTTGACTTTCTTGCATAGTTTTTAGCATCGCCTTCAATTCATCCATCTCAGAGGACTTAGGTTGGGCAAAGGTCTGAGGTTGGTTCATTTGATGGTTTTGAAAGGATTGTGGTACATAATTCCCTAAATTTGAGACATTTCCTTGTCTCCATGAAAAGTTTGGGTGGTTCCTCCATCCCTCATTATAAGTGTTGGAGAAAGGGTCATTACGAGGTCTAGGACGAAACCCTTGAGCGGCATTCAAATCCACTTGTACAAGCTCAAGGAATTGGGAGGCCAAGTGGCAATCCACAGTGGCGTGTATATTGCCTTGGCAAATTAAGCATTCAAAAGCTTAAGATGTGGAGGTGTTAGATACAAATGAACTCGGGTTCGACATAAGCCTTTCCATGTTTTGATTCAATAATTGAATATGATAGGCTAAATTCTAGGTGTCCCTTGCCTCATTCGCCTCCAACTTTCTTTGCATGAGAGTGAGCTTTCATCCATGTAGGCAGAATTCAAGTGAATAGAATTCTCACTCAGTGTATCAACAAGGTTCCAAGCTTCATCCTCAGTCTTAGAAAGAAAGGTTCCTGCACAGGCACCATCCATAATTTGCCTATGCGAATCATTAAGTCCGATGTAGAACCTTTCAACCAGTTGCCATTTAGGCACCTGGTGATGTGGGCAAAGTCTTAGCAAGTCGTTAAAGCGCTCCCACGCATCATGGAACGCTTCCCCATCATTTTGAACAAAACTCATAATTTCCCTCCTAAAGTGATTGGTTTTGCTCATGGGGAAGTACTTCTTCAAAAACTCCTTCTTCAGGGCATCCCAAGTGTTAATATTATCAAGGGTGTGATACCAATACTTGGCTTTGTCCTTAAGGGAGAAGGGAAAGAGGGTCCACATTTGAGCGTCATCAGTAACACCCTGCAGCTTCACCGTGGAACAGACCTCGGTGAATTCCTCTATATGCCTGTAAGGGTCTTCCCTAGCAGTACCATAAAAGGAGGGCATCAAGGATATGGTACTGTTTTTTATCTCATAAGAATTGTCCCCTCCAGGTCTATGTAGTGCAGGGCCAGCTTGATTGGTTGGAATGAAATATTCCTTAAGGCTCATTTGACCGGCCATTTCTACCCTTGGAAGGTTTCTTCTTAAGATTCTTTCAGGTTCAGGATCAAACATAAGTTGTCTCCTAAGAGAACGCCTACCAAGTATGCACTACAAACACAATTCAGAAGGACTTGTTTGGTCTTTACAAATTTAGGCTTTTGACTTTAGTTCAAATCGTAGGTGACAAAGCAAGTTGCCCAATCAATTACGCGCCTATTGTCAACCTTAGAAATGCCTAAAAAGACCTAGTTGGAGCTTAGGTATTCTTCCCTAAATCTCAAATGGTCAAGCAAATCCAAAGATGGAAGATCGAGGGATGCAAGTAGGCCTAAGCCTTCCTTTGAAGCTGTGCTTTCGCGGTGCTTCTCAACTACCCCCAAAAATCCGTGACAGGGTATCCCCCTCTTTACATTTACAAAACATTTGATCTCAAGTTCTGAACACTTTAGAATCCAACTATAGAAGGGCTCTTGTCCTAGTCATTCCAAGACATAGAAGTGTCTAAATACGTGCTGTGGTGCAAAAAATATAAGTGTGCATTCACCGCAAAAAGATTTTGAATTTTGAATCACACACCACGTTTGACAATCAAGTCCTTGATTTTTAGATGTCCCTCCTTGATTAGTCCTTTTTCACGAATATATGTGACCACTTGTTAGATCGCTTCAAGACTAATTATGTGGTCTTCGAATTAAGTCCAAATGCAATTCGTGATCAAGAATAGGATGCAACGTAAGAGAATGCGTACCTTGCTTCCAGGAATCAACGATGCGAGAATGTACGCAATGCAGAGAAGTAAATCGAGAGGCTGCTCATACAGACCTAAATAGTTCGTCCTAGGGGCAGGCAGCTTCTAGCAAGCAGCTCATTTTCTTTATTTTTTTATTTTCAACTACTTATGCACAAGCAAATAAAATTAAACAATCCACAAAATAAATTAAAAAAAACCTAAATCTAAATAAAAGGGAACAGGCTCCCAAAAATTACCCAACATGGGCCTAAAATAAAATCGGGGAATAAACCCCTCAAAATATACCCTAGAACAAGGGTTTCAAACCAAATGTGCAATGAAAAATTAAGTCTAAAATCTTAATCCTATTCTAATTAAATCAGCAACTAGATGATCTCGTCTCCTCATCCTTCCCCACCTTTGCAAGGTAGCTCGACCAATTCCTCCTCTAGCGACGTCAATGGTCGCCTCTCACGATGGCTGATTCCTCGCACAAATTTCTCGCACAGAAAAAATAATAAATGGTCAGATCACTGTGCAATTGAGAAATAATCAAAAATAAAATCAGGTGAAATTATTGTATCTGTTACCTCCCCGGCAACGGCGCCATTTGACGTGTCGATTCTTTGCTTTTACAGTCGTTTGTTACATAAAATGTCGCGTCGTTTGTAGTTCTATGTGGTAGAAAAATCGACTATTCAATATTTAAAATAACCACTCGCAGAAGAGCGGGTCGTGTCCACAGGGAAACAATGACGTATTCAAACTCTCACCGGTTAAAAACGTATGTTCACAATTAGTTTCGACGAGAATTGAGTCAAATCTGCCTTCAGATTAAGAAAGCATCAAGAGAATATGCTGAAATGACAATTTTGAACTAACGGATATTTTTTGCAATGCAGCATTAATAAAATATTAATAAAAGATGACCATGGCAGAGAATGTAACATTATTTTAACATTAAAAGTTGAGGGTTTGTATATAAATAACCATAATATTTTAACATTATTTTTTATTCTTCTTCTTTCAGCAACGACTGCATTTCCTTCAACTGCCGCTCCAACGCCACCAGCTGCCGCACTAAAACCTGCATTCAAGGACGAGCGGAGAATGTGGATCTGCTCTCGCCTCTCCATTCAAATTCATGCAGGTAGCTACAAAAGGAGGAGGGAAGCAGCCGAGCTGGGGAGGCCACCATCCCAATGCCCACCACTGTGCAGAGGGTTGAGCTCTCGTCCATTCCACCACCACCGGCCTCAACCACGGCGACGAGCCTCCACCACCGTGGGCGTGTGGCGTGACAGGCCACACCGCCATCTGGAGCTCGTTTGCATCACTATGCCTCACCAGAATCAACATCACCACCCTCGCCGTCATCACCAACAACCTCCACTACAGCAACTGCAACTTCACTCCTCCGTCAGTTAAGACGTCCGGGAAGTTTCTCGGACGTCTGAAGCTTCGTCCCCACACACAACAACCGGCTGCCCACTCCCACACCCACGCCCCTCCGGCTGCCCACTTCCGCCAGCACCCCACACCTTCCTTGCACACCCCGCACCAGCCCACTCACGCATTCGGCGCGCCCGCCAGCGTTCGCGCCAACCTGCAGCACTTCTCCAACGCGCCTGCAGACCGCGCACCACCTGTAGTAGCAACCGCCTTCACGGCTGCACCACCCACGCACGCACCCTGCAGCATCGCCACCAGCTCCTCACCTCTGTGCGTACACACTGCCTCCAGCGCACCACTCGAGCACACAGCAGCAAGTGCGTGTTCTTCTCTACGCGTGCATCACCTGCAGCACCTCCAGCATCCACTTCCGCACCCTTGCGGACCTTCTCCAGCGCGCTTCTGCCTACCTGCCGTGCGCCTTCCTTGCAGCGTCCGCCAGCAGCATCCAGCAGTAGTGGCGCGTCTGCAAGCAACACCAACCTCGGCGCGTGCACAGACCAGTGCGTGCGCCTCCTCGCCACAACCTCAGCCGCGCCCGTCCACACCGCACGACCTGTGACACTTCAGTAGCTACCGGAACCCACCACCACCGTTCCTCAGTCCGGCCACCTCGGAGCATCTTGCACTTCGCCGCAACCGCCATCATGGAGCCCTCGATCTAGAGAATCTCCTCCGAGCTTCACGCCTCCGGTCATTCCTTCTTCCTCGCGCATGGCCAAGGGGAAGAAGATCCCCTGTTTTGCTACAGTACATGCCCTATTAATATTTACATTATCTGCCATTGTCATCTTTTATTAATATTTTATTAAAGCTGCATTGCAAAAATATCCGTTAGTTGTTCAAAATTGCCATTTCAGCATGTTCTCTTGATGCTTTCTTAATCTGAAAGCAGATTTGGCTTGATTCTCGTCGAAACTAACTGTGAACATACGTTTTTAACCGGTGAGAGTTCAAATATGTCATTGCCTCCCTGTGGACACGACCCGCTCTTCTGCGAGTACTTATTTTAATTATTGATTAGTCGATTTTTCCACCACATAGAACTACAAACGACGCGACATTTTATGTAACAAACAACTGTAAAAGTGAAGAATCGACATGTCAAATGGCACCGTTGCCGAGGACGAAGTTTCAGACGTCCAGGAAACTTCCCGAACGTCTTAACTGATGGAGTGAAGTTGCAATTGCTACAGTGGAGGTTGTTGGTGATGATGGCGAGGGTGGTGATGTTGATTCTGGTGAGGCACAGTGATGCAAACGAGCTCCAGATGGCGGTGTGGCCTGTCACACCACACGCCCACGGTGGTGGAGGCTCGCTGCCGTGGTTGAGGTCGGTGGTGGTGGAATGGACGAGAGCTCAACCCTCTGCACAGTGGTGGGTCGTTAGGATTGTGGCCTCCCCAGCTCAGCTGCCTCCCTCCTCCTTTTGTAGCTACCTGCATGAATTTGAATGGAGAGGCAGGAGCAGATCCACATTCTCCGCTCGTCCTTGAATGCAGGTTTCAGTGCGGCAGCTGGTGATGTTGGAGCGGCAGCTGAAGGAAATGCAGCCATTGCTGAAAGAAGAAGAATAAAAAATAATGTTAAAATATTATGATTATTTATATGCAAACCCTCAACTTTTATGTTAACTTAAATTAATGCATGCAATGCACCTAATTGGTTAACTAATTACATGAATGCAATTCTAAGTTAATTCTAAATGCATTTAAATATGAATGCAATGCATGAATTATGTAATTAAATTAGAAATATGAATTAACCTATTTACATCCTAATTTATGCTAAATAGTGTTAGAATTAACTTAATATCTAGGTACTTAAATACTTAAATAGCCCATAAATATGGGCTAATCATCTTTCTTAGCCAACAAATGCCGAATGGTCGAGTGGTCTGTATAGATGGTCACGTGGGATCTCAGAAGGTAAGATCAGAACTTTTCGAGTCCAAAACTACAGCAAGAAGTTCTTTTTCTGTGACTGTATAATTCTGTTGGGCCTCGTCCAATGTCTTGCTTGCGTAGTAGATCACCACGGGCTTCCTGTCTCGTCTCTGTCCCAGGACTGCACCGATGGCAAAGTCTGATGCATCACACATGATTTCAAAATCCTTAGACCAGTCCGAGGGCTGTAGAACAGGTGCGGTGGAGACTAGGTCCCTGAGGGTGTGGTAAGCCTGGATGTAATCAGGTGTCATGTGGAATAGGGCATCATTGGCCAAAAGGTCGGTCAAGGGTTTTGAGAGCTTGGAAGAGTCTTTGATGAACCTTCTATAGAAGCCAACAAGTCTAAGGAACGAGCAGATCTGCCAGACCAAGCTAGGTGTGGGAAGTTTGAAAATCAAATCAACTTTAGCTATATCCACCTCGATGCCCCTATGCGAACTATGTGGCCGAGGACAATTCCTTCTTGAACCATTAAATGACTCTTTTCCCAACTTAACACCAAGTTAACCACGATACATCGCTTCAGGCTTTTCTCCAAGTTGCTCAAACAATAGTCGAATGAGTTCCCAAATACTGAGAAATCATCCATAAAGACCTCCAGGTATTCACCCACCATCTTTGAAAAGATGGCTAGCATGCAACGCTGAAAGGTAGCAGGTGCATTGCATAACCCGAATGGCATACGAAGGAATGCGAACGTGCTATACAGGCAAGTAAATGTGATCTCTTGATCTTCAGGAGCAATTGAGATGGTTATATCTTGAATATCCATCCAGGAAGCAAAAACATTTCTGCCTTGCTAATCGCTCGAGAATCTAATCAATGAATTGCAAGGGGAAATGATTTTTCTTGGTCGACTCATTGAGCTTCCTGTAATCAATACACACCTGCCATGCAGTGGTGGTGTGGGTGGGGATGGATTTGCCATGCTCATTGGTGACAACGGTGAGCCCGACTTTCTTGAGGTCCACTTGAGTGGCACTCACCCAGGGGCTATCAGAGATTGGGTAAATGATGTCAGCGTCAAGCCACTTGATGATCTCCTTCTTGACGACCTCCCGCATATTCGAGTTTAATCGTCTCTGCATCTAACGGGAAGGTCAGGCCCCATCTTCCAAGTAAATCTTGTGGGTGCAATAGGTGGGGCTAATTCCTCTCAAGTTTGAAATAGTCCAGTCAATGGCAGCCCTATGTTCTGATAGGGTCACAGTCAACCTAAGTTCCTAATCCTTGGTTAGATGGGTGTTGATAATCACTGGGAAGGTCTGGTCTGGTCCAAGGAAGATGTATTTGAGATTCTCGGGTAGCGGCTTCAACTCGGGTGTGGGTGGGACAACAGTCGACGGAAAGGGGAAAGGCGGGAGTTGATCAACATCAATCTCCTGGAATGGTGGTGGCTTATGGTAATCGACTCTACGGAGGTCAGCATGCATAGATGGTGACAGTCAGAAAAGTCATCACAAGGTTGGGTCCGATGGTCCGAGACAGAACTAAGGGTAAGGCATTCCTTGATTAGAGGCTCTACGGGATCGTGTTCCTCAACCCAGTCGCAATCGAAAGACTTGGTCGCCCTAAAGATATCCAACTACATCTTCCTGTCTCCGAAGGTGATTTCCATGCATCCCGTGTCATAATCGATGTTTGCCTTAGACGTAGCTAAGAAAGGTCTGCCTAGAATGATGGGTGTGTTCTGTAGCTGTTCAGGGACCTCCATGTTGAGCACCAAGAAGTCGACCAGGAAATAGAAGTCCTTGACCCGTACAATCACGTCCTCGACAACCCCCTTCGGGGTCTTCACAAATCTATCGGCCAACTGGATGATGACTGGTGTGGGCGTCAATTCTCCAGATCCAAATTATTGATTGAAGCACCTAAGTCCAGGAGCACTCTATCAAATGTCATGTCCCCAATATTGCAGGATATCAGGGGTGCTCCTGGGTCAGTTCGTTTGAGCGGAAGGTTGCTAGAGATCACAGAACTAGCTTGCTCAGAGAGCACAACCTTCCTAGGTGCTTAGGGTCGTCGTTTACGCTACGGTGTACAGGCGTCCTCTAGGAACTTAGCATAAGCCAGGATGTACTTGACTGCCTCGAGGAGCAGGATATTAATTTGAACCTGCTTGAAGATTTCCAAAAGCTCCTCACTTTCCACAACACTTTTCTTTTTCTTGATCTTCTCCAAGGCCTCGGGATATGATGTCTGAATGTGAATAGGGTCTATTTCTGGGTCCTTGGGTTTTTCCTGCACCTCTTCAGAGTCGGGCATTTCAGGGGGTGAAGTCACGGGAAGAGTCGGCCATTTGGGATCCTCAGTCTTTGTGCCGCTTCTCAAGGTCATCGCATTTGCAGAGGCGTTGGAACCATGAGTCGATCCTTGAGAAGACAAGGAAGAAGAAGCACCAAACCCAAGGGGTGTTTGTGGGGCTGGCTAGACCATGTGGGCCTGCTCGGGATTGTCTTGGAACCCTTGCGAATTGGGGCCTCTGTTAATCACGTTTTGCGGGTTCAGTTGTGGCTGAGAAGGAAGGGATCCCTGTTGTTTACAATCCAACAGCTGGCTCAACTGTCCCTTCACTAAAGCCATTTCCTCCTGATGTTTTTGGTTCATTTCAGCCATCATTTTTATCAGGATGTCCATTTGGTTTCGTGGGGGAAGAGCTGCCCTATTTGGGTTATAAGGGGGTCTAACTGGTGGACCTTACTGTTAGGAGGGTGGGATTGGCTGATGGTTTGGCTTGGGCTGATTCTGGAATTGAGGTGATTTCTGGTTAGTCCAAGCAAAGTTTGGGTGATTATGCCATCTGCCGTTGTCGGTGTTGGAGAAGGGGTCAGGTTTGGAATAACCTTGGATAGCCTGGACATCTTCAAAGATTGAAGGTGTCGAGGGAAAGGGAAGAAAATAATCAGGGGTTGAGGGAGCAAAGTCCCTCCCTGGAACATGGTCAGGGGTTGTTCTAGGTGCATCTGGCTTAGTGGCTGGACCAAGTCAACGTTGTAAGCTTCCTTTGCTAGGGAGAGGGTCTGTAGCGGGTTTATGGTTTGGTTCAACAGTTCATCTATTTTCTTATCTACCAATTCCACTCAATCTAATTTTTTAGCAATGATATCCATGTCAACCGTTCCAAAATTTGCTTGTACCTCATAGATCCCACCACGGGGTAGACTGGATCAACTAAACTAGGTCATGGAGGAATTATTGAGCGAATTTTTGCTCATAGACTCGAAGAGCTCAAACGCACTCTCCTCGTCTTTGTTCAGGAAGTTTCCTCCACATGAGGCATCAACGAAGTTTCGAAGGTTGCTGTCCAGACCGTGGTAGAAGATCTGGGTCAATTGCCACCTCGGTACTTCGTGGTGTGGGCATTTCCTCAATAATTCATTAAATCTCCCCCACGCCTCATGGAATTGTTCCTCGCCCTGGAGTGTAAAGGTGGTAATGGCTCTTCTGAGGACATTGGTCTTTCCTATGGGAAAGAATTTCTTCAAGAATGCATGCCTCAGTTCTTCCGAGGTGGAGATGGGTCTTCCTAAAGTCCTAAGCCAGTGAGACGCTTTGTCTCTCAGTGAGAAGGGGAATATCTTGATCAAAACAATGTCTAGGCTAATGTTCTTGGACTTTACAGTCCAGGCGATCTGGTCAAGGTCCTCTAGGTGTTGGAAGGGGTCCTCATTCAAGCTTCCATGGAAGTGGCTCTGAATCAGGCTCAGGACATTTGATTTTAGCTCAAAATCATCTCCCCCCTCGGGGATCCTAAGGTGTGGTTCAATCCGAATCGCAGAAGGATTGTAAAAGTCACAGAGGGGCCTAGGTTGGTCCTGGAATTGTGGTGGTCAAGTGGTGGTTGCCCTTGCGAGTTCTGCAAAGGTGGTGGTGGTTGCCCCTGATGGTTCTGCAACCAGTGTATAGCTTGCATGATAGTGTGGATCTGTTGCTGCTAAAGCTAGTGGTTTGCTTTGATCTGGGCCTGGATGATGGCCATCGTATCTAGTGGAGGTTGGTCCTCAACCTCATCTACTCTAGGTTCGACCATGTCTTTAGTAAGATCAAGTCTCCTGGATTCCCATCCCAATACAAACAACTTGAGATGAAGTGATTGTCTCCCGTGCATACACTAGAGAAGAACAGGAGGGGATGTGGAGAGCGACAGATGCGAGAAGTGTGTGTACACAACCAAGCAGGCAAGCCTAGTTCTTACAGTGTATTCCTTAGGGGACCTAAAAATCTCCAAAGGAACGATCAAATCTATAGGCACGGGACCACCCTTCCCAAAGCTAATCTGGCCAGGTTGATTACGAGGGGATTGTGGGGAAGGTTCTTCCTTTGGCTTGCGCCGCCGGTTCCATAGACCCCACAACCATGGTCGTTTGACACTTCACCGTAGCCTAGTCACCAGATTCTACTAAGGGAATGAAGGCCAAGTGCCCAACAAACAAAACCACGCCTCTTGAGACTTAACCCAATCCTGCCTAGGGCATGTCTACTCTGTTTTAATGGGGCTAGGACAGTGCTTGTGCTCAAGTTATGTGATGAGGCGTTGATTAGGGTGGTGCCTCTTAGTTATCCAATTCAAGTGTGTGTGCTCCTAACAAGACATGGTTTTCAAGCAAGGGTTTAAGATGTGGTGTTTTTTAATGTTTGTCCTTACTTTCGTGTCTTTTAGAGTTAACGTGTCTTAATGTTTTCAGGCAAGTTTCAAGTGGACACGCCAAGTTTTGCACACAATCAGTGAGAGTGGATTTCCTTTAATGTGATGAGGCTCTAAAACCCTAATGTGTTCATCCTAATATTCATGCAATTTCTACCAGATGAGTTGATTTTAGGGGTGAGTGGTGCGACCTAAGTCAAACCACGGTGGCTTCGCAAACACCACTCACAGAAAAAGAACATTCAAAAGGATGAGGTCTTTAAGAATATTAGAGTGTATTTTTTTTGTTGGGTGATGAGCTACGGATGAGTATCAGGTAATCATTCACCACACCAATATTTTTTATTTTAATTTTTTTTAGATTTTTTTAGGCAAGCAAACAACCATGGGAAAAGAAATACTCACAACTGGTCCTTGCTGCGCTTACTTCATCTCCACCGTCACGAGTTGCGCTCCTTCCCCGTCCAAGCGCCGAGTTCTTGCAAATATCAAGTAGAGGGAGAAAATGCGATAGATGATGTGAAAATGGAAGCAAAATGGAAGTGACAAAATAAATCCATTGCCTCCCCGTCAACGGCGCCAAAAACTGACGTGCTACAGACACGTTTGTTTAAGAGTGTCGTTGTAGCTCACGTTCGCTGCGTCAGTTTTAAATATAGAAATGGATTTGAGTTCGAGTGTCGTACACAGGAAGGCGTGAAATTGGGTTTTTCTATCACTTAGTTGTCACGGAGATGGTGGGTTTTTGCTTGCGTGAGAAAATGCGGGAGAAAAGCGAGTAAGAGAGAGAAAGAGAGAGAGAGTAGGGTTAGAGTTCTTTTAAGTCATGGCATTTACTTAGATCAAAATGAAAACATCAATACTATATTTACCATGCAACTCAAGTTTCACAATTACAACACTAGATAAATGTTTAAGTGCAAGTAAAGCTAAGCTAGAGAGAGAGGAAAAGAGAAAGGAGACGGCGAGGCGGCCACGACGGTGGAGGAGGGCTCCGTCGGCGACTCATCGACTCCGGTGATTACATAAGTGTGCTAATGGTGGCTAGGAGTGGGGTAGAGCACTTGCAAGTGTATTAAATGCTTTACATGGGTGGTTGGAAGGAGTTTATATAGGAAGAAGGGCTTTCAAAATGAAGAAGGGGCTTTACCAACGTCTGGGACGTCGCTAAATCCATGCCAAAACCGTCGGTGTAGCCCCCTGCTCGCCGGTCGCACGTGCCCGCTGTTCTTCTCCTTCGCGATCCGTGTGCGACCATTGAGGACCTTTCGATAGAAGATCGGACAGTTGAGATTTTGCGCGCAAAGCGCACCTTCAGATCGCACCTTGTGGGCGCTATGTGCATGCATCAACACACGTGTCTGGCGTGAGCATCCGCGATCACGCTGCGTCGCTTGCTTCCACATCGTTCGATTGCAGATGAACAGTTGTAATCATGCGCGCCTCACGATCGCTCGAATTTGAGGAGCGGTGGGAGCCTCGAACCCGCTCCCCTTAGCGCGAGGGTGAGGCACGTACCACTGCGCTACGTCCTCCGATTGTCACAGATACGATGCGCTAGCGCAGTGCTGGGGACCGTTGGATCTGCTGTAGTTCATGGGTGCTGCGGATGTGGGGGCGAGGGGCATGCGCTCTCAGCCGTTCGATCCACCGATCGGACAGCTTAAAGTTGCTGAGCGCGATGCGGTAGTGCTGCGCTGTGGGAGAGGGCTGCGGTGATGGCGCCATGTGGCAGCTTCGTGGCCGTTGATCATCAGATCAACGGTCAGAACTTCTTGGACCAATTATAGGAGCTCCGGATGTCGGATTTGGCCAATTTTGAGTCCGTTGGACTCCGTTCGTCGTTCTGAATTCATCTATACGGTCTGATTGCTTATTTGAGATCTATTTCGACATGAACTTGTACAAATGACCATTAATACTAGTTTATAAGTAATCTTAACATGCAATGCTCCCATGCCCATTCATGATGTGCTATTCGTGCATATTATCTTTAAGATAAACCCCAATTGACAAAATTGTTACTCCAAAATGTAGTGTTAACAGTACTCCATTCATCTTGTCGCACCCTACATCTCTCGGATGGTGCTAAGGGTCGTTGCTCTCCTGTTGGCATCTCACTGGTAGGTGGCAGTGGAGTTTGTAGGACTTTTCAAGGTGGCTCCTTCCCTGAGGTTCATGTTGTCATATTTTGCTTTGTTTGATTGTTAGGTGTCCCTTGACCATGCCATTTCGTTGTCGCCCTCGCCTTTGATTTTGGTGACATTGACCATTTTTGTTTTCTTTTTGGGACCATGCCTGATACCAAGCTTCACACGACTAAGTACTTGCTAACTTCTTACCGTCTCGCTTCAACCACTAGCTTCCATGGTACTTGTTAGCACCGATCAGATCGATTGCTGGAGTTTTCATTTTCAGTGGCACTATCATCATCCTTGGAGTGGAGCAACTCTTGTTTGCTATGTTTAATTAATCTGACAATGACATATTCTTTGTTACTTTGTTTAATTTTATTTTGTTTTAAGTTTGTAGTTTCCTTGTTTTGGAGTTACTCTTTATCTCCAAGGAGTGAGTTCTCATCTCTTACGGGTTTTTGGTTGTCTTTTCTTCCTCATCCTTTGGGGTTTCATGTCCTTGTATTTATTTCATTCTGTTAATGATGATATTACTTTGCAAAAAAAGAAAAACACCTTGAGTTGAGCACTTTCCTCTGTTGTCGTGGGGGAATCAGATCCAATTGTTATATAACATTAATATGCTAAAGTGTCTTAATCTTTGCTTTGGATCAAGATCCATTAGTCTTACTTCTTGCGAATTTGTCTTGTTTTTAAAATGGGGGACGGAGGGGTGTTGCCATTTGGATCTTGGTCCAAGGATTGAAACTTAACATGGTAGTCCTATAATACAATATCGGATCCCCTTATTCGAAGTCCCGGGAAGTTGAAGGTTGAATCGGGATTGTACCCAAGCCTCTTTGGTTCCTAAGCATTAATGTTGTCTTTTTCCGATTGACTTGCTAAAGGACGACCTTGATGGTATCCGTGCTTATGTAACGGAACCTATCACATCGACACTAGTCGAAAGAAAAATCTATTCTTTGGGGAGGGGAAGGGTTGGTTTAAATATCCATGTAAATTTTAGGTAAGATGTATATGTCTTCATGTAGACCATGTATCCCTATCTCGTTAAGGAAAATGTTTTAAAAAATTTTAAAAATAAAAAAATTTATAGTGAACTCCATCTTTATTTTAACTCTTCTTCCCCCTTCCTTCCTCCTCCTCCCCAACCTTCTCGTGCTTCACAATAGTTGCGTAGAGTTGTGCGAGAAGATCCCAAGGAAGGTGTCATAGTGGGTGGCACAGGAGGGGGTATTGTCGAGACATACGTGGCCGTAGATGAAGGGGAGGCTACTTCAATTGTGGTAGGTGGACTCGTGGCTGAACTTAGGATGGGTGCAAAGGATGTCGAAGTTTGGGGGGAGGGAGTGGAGGATGAGGGTGCGGGGGGACTCCTTGATGGAGAGGAAGTTGATGGAGAGGGTGTTGCGGAGGAGGTGGAGAGGTGGAGGTTGGGAAGAGGGCATTTGAGTGCTACTTGTTGGATTAAAATCCAATATATGGACTTGTATATGTAAATTTATATATATATAATCAAATAACAATAAGTAAAGTGACGGTCATCTAAAGCCTAATTTTAAAGTGATCAATTTAGATTATATTAAAGGTATGGGCTAAATGCAAAAGGGAATGGTGTGGTTATATTTATACATGTGTAGAGATCCAATTGTGAAGTGTTACTTCTCGATGGGTAAAGTTGCAATTCACCCAGCAATTAGTCACACTAATTGCTATTTTATTTGGGGGTTATGATCCCTAAGGGAACCACTAATCAAACCTAAGGATCAATCCCATCGTGACCTAAGGGTGGAGAGAGAGAGAGGATAATAGAGAAGGACTTCTTCAAAGGATTTTCACTATGATCAAGTGGCGATGGTATCCCTTGGAAGCCCATCCTCATATTTTGTGGCCCCTTTCTTCTTGTCTTCAAGATGAACACATGTATTGTATCCCTTCTCAAATGGCAAATAGGTAAAGATAGTCATTCATGAATGTTTGTGAGATTTGTTGATAAAGTTTATTCATTAGCTAAACCTATCATGTTGTTCGTTAAAGATGTGATGGTTTTCTATTCAGATAATTGTTGTTTGCTCTATATCAGATTTCCATATACTTGTGTATTTAGATAGTCAATTCGTCTTCTCAGAAAACCTCGTAATCCCTTTTGTAACTGACATAAGTACCGGTACATGCAAGATACAATTTTGAACTGATAAGGTGTACTGTGAGCTGCTAGTACCGATACTCTTCATGAGTACTGATATAAGCTATCTATAGATCAGCTCTAGGTCAACTTAAGTGCAAAATTGGGACTTACATGTACCGGTACTCATCATGAGTACCGGTATACATGAGTCCCAGGTCAGTTTCTGGACTTGTAGTCACCAGAACCTGTAGCTTACAAGTATCAATACTCGTCATGAGTACCGGTACTAGTAGGTTACAGGTGGTGTATCCAATACTCAACAAGTATCAGTACTCGTTGAGACCAGTTACTTTCTGGAGAGATATCAGTACTCTACAAGTACCGGTACATAGTGTGTACTGGACGAGTACTCATTTGAACATAGGTTCTAAACTGTAACCCATGGGTACCAGTACTTGGCATCAATACCAGTACTCATTGGGATATAGAACTCATTATTGTAACTCAAGAATACTGGTACTGGTCTACCAATACCGGTACCCAATTATCATAAAGTCTAGTTGAGTTAACTTGTGGCAAAGGTCCATCCTAAGTTAGAGGTGGGTTATTTACATTTAAGCCCTTAAGGGTTTAAGGAATTTCCCAACAAGTAGTATCAGAGCCAAACCACTCTCTGCTTAGTGTAATTAAGCCTAGTCTAATTAATAAAGTACACTATTCTAGGATAACCTAGTTGAAGCAGCATCTCACCAATATGAGCTCTCCTGCAAATACTGGGTTTATCCATGAATGGTAAGAGGATGAATGGGTGTTAATAGGTGAGTGTGCACTGGCCCAAAGGAAAGTGCATACTTGTACTTTCATTCATTTGTGTGGGAGTAATGGTGTTTTGGTTATTAGGTTTTCTGGGTAGTCATTGAATCGGCCCAAAGGAAGGTCCATGACTGACCTAGATCTGAACAAACAATTGTTGCATACCACACTATATCTTTAATTACAAGTCAACCTCTTATCCAAAAATGAGATCCTTGATGGAGTTAACTAAGACATGTGATGAGAATATTAAATTAATTACACCTTATGTTTTAAAGGAGCTAATTTCGTGTTTATCTGCATTTATTTTTCAGAAATGTCTTATGCCAACATAACTTCCACCTTAAACTCCATTCCTATGTGGAGTGGATCCAACTTTAAGTCCTGGAAGGAAAACCTACTGATAGTCTTAGGTGTAATGGACCTTGATCCAGCGATTAGGGAAGATTCTCCTATCCTTACAGACACTAGTACTGTCGATTAAAAGAGAGAAAAGGAAAGGTAGAAGAGATTTAACCGAATCTCTATGATAATCATGAAGAGGGTTATACCTGAGACTTTTAAGGGCACTATGCCCAGTGATATAACCACTGCCAAGGAATTTTAAGCTGAAATTGAAAAGAGATTTGCCAAGAATGAAAAGGCAGAAATCGGTACACTCTTGGCTAATCTAATTTCAATAAAGTATAAGGGCAAGGGCAACATGAGAGAGTATATCATGGAGTTGTCACATGTTGCTTCAAAGTTGAAAGCACTTAAACTAGATATTTCTGAAGATCTGTTAGTGCATTTGGTCTTAATATCTCTCCCTCCTGCATTTAACTAGTTCAAGGTGAGTTATAATTGCTAGAAAGAGACTTGGTCTCTGAATGACTTCATCTCACACTACGTTCAAGAGGAGGAGAGAATGAAGCAAGATAGGATAGAAAGTGCTAATGTTGCATCTTCCTTTAAAGGAAAAGGCAAGGCTAAGAAGAGGGCTATAAAAGCTACAGATATAGCTTCACAAAAGAAGCAGAAGGGGAAGGTTGCAGAGTCTTCCAAATCAGGATGCCTCTTTTGCCGAGCCGAGGGGCACCAAAACAAGCACTATACCAACTACCATGTTTGGTGTGCTAAGAAAGGTACAGCTCTCAGTCTGGTTTGTACATAAATTAATTTGGCTTCGTTATCTAGGAACACTTGGTGGTTGGATTCAACTGCTACCACTCACATAAGCTACCGAGAAGGCCAAATGATGTTGAAAGATTCATTTATGTAAGGGACGAGAAGGCCGTAGAAGTTGAAGCTATAGGTAAATTTAGATTATTGACGAAAATTGGTTCTTATTTGAATTTAAATGAAACTTTTATGGTACCATCTTTTAGAAGAAATTTAATTTCTATTTATGCATTTGACAAATGTGGATATCATTGTTCATTTGGAGATGGAAAAGTTAGTTTATATTTAAATTCAAATGTGGTTGGTTCTAATTTTCTATCCTGCTATGATAATGTTTATTGCCTTGATACTATAGCTTCTTATAACGAGTCTTCATTTTTGGATACATGCGGTGTGAAAAGAAAATCAGAAAATGAATCTTCAACTATTTTATGGCACAAGAGATTACGTCACATCTCCAGAAGGAGAATAAAGAGAATTGTGTCAAACGGTATTTTGGACCGCTTAGATTTCTCTGATTTTGATCAGTGTATAGAATGTATTAAGGGGAAACAAACCAATAATAGGAAGTTTGAAGCCAATAGGTCAAATTATGTCTTGGATGTGATTCATATAGACATCTATGGGCCATTTCTTACACCTACGTGTGGAATGGTCAACAGTATTTTATCGCATTCACAGATGACCACTCAAGATATGACTTTATACCTAATTCATCAAAACATACAATAACTAGACATGTTCAAGAATTATAAAGTCAAAGTTGAGAATCAACTCGACAAAAGGATTAAATCTGTCAAATCTGACCAAGGTGGTGAATACTACAGCAGATATGACAGATCAGGTGAACAACATCCAAGACCGTTTGCTAGGTTCCTAGAGGAATGCGGTATCATTCCTCAGTACACCATGCCAAGCTCGCCCACTATGAATGGTATTGCTGAGAGACGAAGCAGGATGCTTAAGGACATGGTAAGAAGTATGATTGCTCATTCTTCCTTACCAGATTCACTCTAGGGAGAGGCCTTAAAGACTGTCGCATATATTTTGAATAGAGTCCCAACTAAGGCAACTAACAAAACACCATAAGAGCTACGAACTGGGCAGAAACCCAGTCTTAAGCATTTTCATGTGTGGGGATGTCCAGCTGAGGCTAGGCCTTATAGGCCAAATGAAAAGAAACTGGACACAAAGACAGCTAGTTGTTATTTTGTTGGGTATTCTGAGAGGTCTAGAGGATATAAATTTTATGATCCCACACTAAGGTTATTTTTTAGTCTGGTAATGCCAAATTCTTTGAGAGTGTTGAGTCTACTCAAGCTGACAGGGTTAAGGACTTTATCTTTGAAGAGGAAAACGTAATTATTCCTCCTAGAGTTACTCAAGTTGATATGGAGCATATCTTTGACATACCACAAGACAACTCCAATGAAGACAATGACACGGTTTTAGCTCCTGTAGAGTAGCCTCAAACACATACAAAATATGTTCCATTAAGAAGATCCACTAGTGAAAGGAGTGCCATTTTGGATGATTATGTGGTATTCCTTCAGGAACATGAAATGGACATTAGGGTGATGGAAGATGATCTTATCAGCTTCCATCAGGCAATGGAAAGTTCAAATCAGGAAAAGTTGATTGAGGCAATGGAAGAAAAAATGAAGTCAATGAAAGATAATGACGTTTTGGATGTTGTTTCACTACCAGAAGGTGTGAAACCCATTCGTTGCAAATGGATTTTTAAAACCAAACAAGATTTGAAAGGAAAGGTGGAACGATACAAAGCGCGTCTTATCACTAAGGGTTTTACCCAAAAGGAGGGCATTGACTATAAGGAGACATTCTCTCCTGTTTCTTCTAAGGACTCTCTAAGGGTTATAATGGCACTTGTGACCCACTTTGATCTTGAGTTGCATCATATGGATGTAAAAACTGCATTCCTTAATGGTGACATTGAGGAAACAATTTATATGGCTCAACCCGAACATTTTTTTAGGGGTGATCCAAAGAGCATGGTATGTAAATTAAATAAATCCATCTATGGAATCAAGCAGGCATCCAGACAATGGTATTTTAAGCTTCATCAAGTGATTCTCTCATTCTGTTTTGAGGCAAATCTCACTGATGAATGTATATACCATAAGTTCTATGGGAGTAGTATATCTTCTTGATCCTGTATGTTGATAACATTTTGCTTGCTACTAATGATATGAGTATCCTTTTAGACACTAAGAAATTTCTTGCCAAATACTTTGACATTAAAGATCTTTGAGATGATTCATTTATTTTGGGAATTGAAATATGTCAAAATCGTTCTCGCCATATTCTTGGTTTATCCGAAAGAAGCTATATAGATAAGGTACTCAAGAGATATAGCATGCAAGATTACAAGCCACTCGACACTCCTATGGCTAAGGGAGCCAAGTTTAGTCTCAATCAGTGCCCCTTAAGTGATTTGGACAAATGAGAGATGCAAATAGTTCCTTATGCATCTACTGTTGGTAGTATAATGTATGCTCAAGTCTGTACTAGACCAGACTTGGGCATGTTGGGCAGTATAATGTATGCCCAAGTCCTTATAAACATTACAGGCATGTTGGGCAAATACCTGGAAAACCTAGGAAAAGACCATTGGACAGAAGCCAAGAGAGTACTGAGATATTTGCAGAGGACACGGGATTATATGCTCACCTTCAGGAGGTCAAAAAAGCTTCATGTTTATGGTTATACTAACTCAGATTTTGCTGGGTGCCAAGATAGCAGAAAGTCTACTTCGGGATATGTATTTCTGATTGCAAATGGTGCCATCTCCTGGAAGAGTGCAAAACAGTCTCTTATTACATCTTCCACTATGGCAGCAGAATTTATAGCATGCTATAAGGCATCCAATCGTGGAGTATGGTTGCAGAACTTTGTTTCAAGGCTGCGCATAGTAGATGGCATTGATAGGCCACTACAATTATTTTGTGATAATCAGTCATAGTCCTCTACTCTAATAACAACATGAGCTCCTTCAAATTGAAGCACATTGAGATTAAGTTCCTGGTTGTTAAAGAAAGGATACAAAATGGACAACTATCTATAGAGCACATCGATACAGACTTCATGATTGTAGATCCGCTTACCAAAGGAATAATACCCAAGATGTTCCATGAACACGTGATGGAGTTTTTGCGCGATTTGTTAAATTAGGGTTTTAAGTCATTGCAATGCACAAAAATGGATTCGCTTTTAAAATTTATAAGACCTAGATAGTGGGGTATCTAGGGTTGTCCAAGGAGGTAATTTGATTGCAAAAATCGATCTCTTGCTCGGAAATGGAAATCAACTTTCTTTTTGGTCTTTTTCAATATATCATTTTTATGTTTTTGAAATTAAAGCAACATGCAAAGTTGTTGGCGGGAAAAATTACTACACCTACTATGCTAATCTAAGTGACAAAAATTATCCTCTTTCTAAGCTCAACCTAAGCGCGTGGAGGCCTAGGTTAATTAGAAAGGAGTGAAACTACACTAAAGATAAAGCAAGGTAATGCAAAAAAGAGTGCAACAAGAAATCAAGGCAACTTCTTTTTTATATTAAAGGAAATTGTCTACTAGTAGATGAATGCTTCTACAAAAAAAATAAATTGAAAACAAAATAAAGACAAATCCTTTAGATGATGATGGTGATGACGAGGATGAAGCTCTTCTTGCTCCAAGCCTAGTAGCTCCCGGGCTTGAAAAGAAGATCTTCAGCTCCTTCCTTCTATAGCTCCACCAAGATGATGTCCTCCAAAGCAAGCCCTAAGGGGGCGTGCCCTAAGCTTTTCTCCAAGGGTGGACGTCCACCCTAGGTCCTTCTCCTTTGCTTGGCCATCCTCCTTGAAATGGAAAGGTCCTCCTCCTTGGCGTGGCCCAAGTTGAAGAGAGTGGAGAGAAGAAGGCACCAAAGGGGCTGGTGATGTGCCCCTTTAATCTTCTTCTCTACTCCTTCTTCTTGGCCGTAGGTATAGGTGGATGTAGGTGGAAGTAAACACTAATGGAGGATGAAGAAAATGTGGGAAGATAGGTGGGTATATATAGTGTAGGAAGGGGGGCATAGGTGGCTCTTGGAATGGATGGCTAGGATAGGATATGTGGGGTAGTTGGGGATCCTATGGCTAAGGGTGATTGGCACCAACCCACGGGGTACCTAGGTGGTGGTTATGGCTGGTGGCACCCCTTGAAGTTGGCACCAAAATGGCTTCTAGAAGGGGGGCCTAGGTGGCGCCAAGTAGGGTTCTAGAAGGAGGGGTAGGTGGGTGGCTAGGATGGGTTGTAGGGTTAAGTGTATGGTGGATATGAGGGTGGATGTTGGCGCCAAAAATGGGGGTAGTTAGGGATAGGTTTTCGCGCCAAAATTTGTGCCTTTTGGTGGTGATGATGGGGTGAAGAGGTGGCTAGGTGGTGGCGCCAACTTGGAGTAGGATAGCTAGCTTAGGTGAGATTAGGTAGGGCTTAAGTTGGTGGAGCTAGCTAGGGTTGAATTGAAGGTGGTGGATGGCTAAGGAGCTGGTTGCTAGCTTAGCTAGCTATGGAGTAGAGGAGGAGGTATTGGAGCTAGGGTTTGAAGAGAGGAGCTAAGGAGGAGAAGCCTGGAGCTTGAACTGGAGCTGGTAGCTGCTGAAGAGGGTGGCATGGAACTACTCTAGCTGGCTTAGATTGCTAGTTCTTTGCTAGCTGCTAAGCCAAGCTAAAGTAAGCTGGCTTCTACCATAATGAGTTGAGTTGAGTTGGGTCTGATGCTCCCGGGGAGGATCAAGCTGGTTTAGGCAGCTAAGGTAGCTTAGCTCAACTAAGTTGAGCTAGGCTAAGTCCCCGGAAACGGGACTTGAGCTTCCTGAGCTGAGATGAATTCATCTTTAGCTGGCTAGAGTTGACTGGAGCTAGATGTAGTTGGACCCGAGCTGGGGTGAAGTCCAGTCAACTCAGCTAAGCTAGCTAGAGCTCCCTGTGGACTAATGGGAGCTGAGATGAGCTAGACTCAACTAAGTTGAACTGGATCTGAGCTGAACTGAGCTAGGGTGAGCTAAGATGAGCTCTCTTGAGCTGACATTCAGCTGAGATGAGCTGAATGGAGCTAGGATGAGCTGACCCTAATCCAAGTGAGTTGGATTCTAGCTATGGTGAGCTGGATCAAGCTGAGTTCCAACAAGTGAGAGCTTCTCCTTCACCAGTTGCCTTCCTGAGTACTAGGGTACTAGGGATCTGGCAATCTGTTTATCCCTAACACTCACAAAGACACATTAAAAATACAATAAGAAATGCAATGCATGCCTAACCTAATTAATGCCTAAATGCAGCCCAAAAAATCCGTTTGCGGAGTAAAATCCTAAGAGCTAGGTTTGTTTTAATGCATAAGAATGATGATAAATTGGCATTTATCAACACGCAACTTCTATGAGTCATATGTCCTTGTAGAAATTTTAGCATTAATGGGAGTTTGTAATCTTCATGGTGCTCATTTTGTAATAGACAATTTTAGTTAGTCAGTTTTTTGATTATGTATAAAGTTTTGTAAAGTTTCATTTCTGTTATGAAATAAACAAAACTCAAAGTTTTCAGTTCTGTGATTGTCCATTCTGAGAAGCAATTTGGTTTTGGTTTTGGTAGTGATCTCAATTCGAAAGACCAATTGGGAATAAGCATGCGTTGATCACATTGCCATGTAATTTCCATGCTGTACATCCACACGTTTCTGGTTACCTTTTGCATTAGTGTACGTGGTCATTGTTGGTTTAGTTACTAGGATGTAGCAAAAGCTGCCTTAGCTTTCTTACTAGTGTAACTGGTAGATCGGATTGTTTTTTAGATATGCATTAAAGATATGACAACAAAGTTGAGCTCAAATTCAGTTTCATATGTTGTTTGATTAACAAGTTACACATACAGTCCAACTGGGAGATTATTGGATTAAAATCTAATATATGGACTTCTACATGTAAATTTATATATAGATATAATCAAATAACATTAAGTAAAGTGATTGTCATCTAAAGCCTAATTTTAAAGTGATCAATTTAGATTATATTAAAGGTATGGGCTAAAATGCAAAAGGGAATGGTGTGGTTATATTTATACATGTACAAAGATCCAATTGTGAAGTATAACTTCTCGATGGGTGAAGTTGCAATTCCCCCAGTAATTGTCACACTAATTGCTATTTTATTTGGGGGTTATGGTCCCCAAGGGAACCACTAATCAAACCTAAGGATCAATCCCATCATAGCCTAAGGGTGGAGAGAGAGAGAGGATGACAGAGAAGGACTTCTTCAAAGGATTCTCACTCTAATTAAGTGGTGGTGGTATCCCCTAGAAGCCCATCCTCATATTTTGTGGCCCCTTTCTTCTTGTCTTCAAGATGAACACAGGTATTGTATCCCTTCTCAAATGGCAAACAGGTAAAGATAGTCATTCATGAATGTTTGTGAAATTTGTTGATAACGTTTATTCATTAGCTAAACCTGTCATGTTGTTCCTTATAGATGTGATGGTTTTATATTTGGATAATTGTTGTTTGCTCTATATCAAATTTGCATATACCTGTGTATTTAGATAGTCAATTCGTCTTCTCAGAAAACCTCGTAATCCCTTTTGTAACTGACGCAAGTACCGGTACTAAAAATGAGTACCAGTACATGCAAGATACAGTTTTGGACTGATAAAGTGTACTGTAGGTTGATAGTACCGATACTCTTCATGAGTACTAGTACAAGCTATCTACAAATCAGCTCCAGGTCGACTTAAGTGCAAAACTAGGACTTACATGTACCAGTACTCATCATGAGTATCGGTACACATGAGTCCCAAGTCAATTTATGGACTTGTAGTCACTGGAACTTGTAGCTTACAAGTACCGATACTCGTCATGAGTATCAGTACTGGTAGGTTACAGGTGGTGTATCCAGTACGCAACAAGTACCGATACTCTTCATGAGTACCGATACTCGTTGAGACCAGTTACTTCCTAGAGAGATATCAGTACTCTACAAGTACCTGTACTCAACATGAGTACCGGTACATAGAGAATACTGGACGAGTACTCATCTGGACATGGGTTCTAAACTGTAACTCAAAGGTACCGGTACTTGGCATTAATACCGGTACTCATCGGGATACAGAACTCATTACTGTAACTCAAGGATACCGGTACTGGTCTACCAGTATCGGTACCTAGTTAGTGTAAAGTCCAGTTGAGTTAAGTTATGGCACAGGTCCATCCTAAGTCAGAGGTAGGTTATTTACAGTTAAGCCCTTAAGGGTTTAAGGAATTTCCCAACACTACTCGCAAAGGTCGTGTAGGTCTTGGAAGAAGGTGGCGATTAGGGAGTAAGCCATTGAGGAGTCGTCCCACATGAGGACAGTGTGCCTGCATGTGGGGTAAGGGGGTCAGTGAGGAGGAGGTTAGTGGTGGGGTGACGAAGAGAAGTTGGTGATGGTGGTTGATGAGGGTGATGGAGCTTGGGGAGGAGAGAAATGTGAAGGAGGAAGAGGAAGGAAGAAAGAAGAGTTGAAAAAAATAGGAAGACAATTATAAATTTTCTTTTTTTAAAAAAATTTTAAATGTTTTCCATTGGATTTAAGGAGAGGGATATACGGTCATAACGAAGTAATTTTATAGAGGTATATAAATAGATACCAAGTACATAGGGATATGTGCATCTTATTGAAAGTTTACAGAAATATACATGTCAAACTCTCCTTTTTTTTCCTTATTTGGACTAGCAGGATAGTGATCGCTACCACTCGAAGATTAATCCTTGATTTTCAAATGTAACAACTAAGAATCTTGTGGAGGTCATAACGGAAACTATTCATAGAAGGGTGATGGAAACACCATCATGAGCCATAACTAGCTCATTTTGATCTAATTAAGTCAGTAAATGCTCCTACATAACTACCAGAGAGCCATATTTCACTACAAATTCATTCTGGGGGGAAGATAAGAAAATAGGGTTAAAACTGCAGTTTTACCATCATATCATGAATGCAATAAAATCACAGCTTTTTCCCAAGGGTAATTAAGGGTCAAATGATTCTAAAAGGCTAACAAGTGGGTTAGAACAGACAAAAAAGAGTTTGCACGTATTTTGAGAATTAAATGACTTTTGAAACCCTAAAAACAGACCAACTTAATTAACTGAGGTTCTGGTCAGGATAAAACACCTAAACCCTCTAAAATTCATATAAAAATATTTTTTAGGGTTTGGTATGCTTGATTTGACCATCAGGACTCATCTTGGCCCAAAACAGAGTCTCAAATTGACATTTGCCCTAATTTAAATTTTTGCATAAATTACCCAGTTAAACTTGGTCAAAAAATAAATCTAACTTCACCATTCGATTTCTTGGGTCTAAATTAGGTGTTTACCAAAATTTGGACCAAATCTAAGATTATCTTGACCAATTTTGCATTTTGGTCCAGTCAAACTCGTGTTATCTCATTAAGACCCCTAACTTTTGAATTCCTTACAAAAGGCCCCTACCTTTGTCGTCACTCTTTGCAAATAGGTCCCTCTTCCATTATCATGGAGGAATCCTTCTTCGATGACCTTTAATTGAAGAGAACTCCTTCTCTGTTCAATCAATCCCTTCTAAAATTGGAAGGAAGATTCTTTGAGGAGTCTTCTTCCTTCTGAATCCGTCCATGAGCTCCATAACCTTCCCAATCTCTCATGTGAATGCATGAGAGATTTAGGTTTCCTACTATGGGGACAATTCCTAGCTTGGAAGCTAGGCTTCCAAGCTCAAAACCCCCTGTTGAGCCCTACAAAGAGATCCCCAGGGCATAGTCGTGCTCTCAAGCTTGAATTCCAGCTGAAAACTCTCCTCTTCCTCTCTCCTCTTCGACCGCGAAGCTCCACAAGCTCCGGTGACCCCTCCTGACCTCCTTCATCATGTGTTCACAAAACCAGTGGCCGGATTCTCTTTCTCCCTCTCGTCCGCTCTTGGCCGTACCAGCAGGAGCCCTTCTACCTCGGTCGTCGTCATCGTTCCCATCATCGGAGAACCTTCTTCCCCAGCTCCAGCCTACCAATGCCGGTGCTGTCCTCCCCCTTTCGTCCACTTAGAATAGGTAATTAAGTTCCCTTAAGACCCCTTGATGTAAACACATTTGTTGAGGATAAAATGCCTATCCATGCATGTTCCTAAGCTTATATTTGCATTTCATGTTATAAATATTGCATAGTATGCATCATTCTACATTTAGAGTAGTTGTATATAATTTAGGTTAATTGCGTCCTTTTTATGGTTAGGAGAGAAGGATATATATTTCGAAGCCTCAGATTGACGATTCGACCGTACGGATCCGATCAAGACGACGATCGGAGTCCAACGCCTTTGAAATCGCCTCGATCGGAGTCCCTAGCACCATATGCAGTCCAAGGAAGATCAACGGCCAAGGGACTAGGAGACATAATTCGTAGCTTCAATGACAAATCCGACCACGAGGATGGATTCGGGTCGACAATCGCAGCCTAGCAGCGTGAAAATCGACTCAATCCGACCTCTGTAGCAGCCCCTACAATAAGAAGATGGACGGCCCAAACTGCGCCACGTGGCATAGCCCAGGCCACCCAGTGCATGCATGCCGCACCGCATGCGAGCGACAAGGCAAGAGCGCAGCGCCAACTATGCGTGAGCTGGACCTTCAGCGACGCATGAGCTAGATTTACAGCGACGCTTACAGCCGTCAGTAATTCATCGCATGCTAGCAAAGCCAGCTGCAGGCGCCAATGGGCATGAGCTACCCACAACGACATTTCCAGCAACGGCCTAGATGTCACTAATGGTTCCATACCTATTTTTGCCTCTTCTCCTCCACTATAAAAGGACCTACACCCCCCCTTTCAAGCCATCTCTACCTACTCTACTCCCACCTACTCCCAACTCTAGCAAGCCTACCAACGCTCCATTAGAGCTTGTTCTCAAGCTCCCAGGGTGCCTAATAGTGTAGCAAACCTCTGCCCCACCAAATACTCCTACCTCCCATCTCCCTTCATAGGTTGCCTTGGAGCTGTCCTCCCACCTCCATTCCGATAGCAGATCACCTCCGTCTTCTCACCTCCATTCCGGAGCCACACCGAATCTTTCCTCAACACGACGTCCTCCTGCATCTCACCTCTGTCGTCCCGCTCCTCACCTCCTTCATCCGAGCTTCCACCAGGCGCCGTCGTCTCACCGAACAACCGATTCGGGAGATTTCCTCTCACCGCCCTCTCTTTTTATGCTTTAATAGTTCATTGTAATTGACATTGGATTGATATATGTATCATATTTGTTCCATTTCTATCTTATGATTCATTCTACTTGTCTTTTATTTCAAAAATACAAAAAAAAATAACAAAACCCCAAAATACCAAAAGGAAACGAATCAAAGAACGGCTTTCAATAAAGTAAGCATCGCCTCCCTGTGTTCGACCCGGGACTCCCTTGGAGTTTCGGTATAAATTTTATCTGATCGACGTGTTTTGCAACTACGACGACGAGTTACTTGTAACCTCGATTTCTAACACGCGAAATACGCCCGACCATTTTAGCGTCGTTGCCTGGGAGGTAACGGAATTTACTTTATTGTTTCTACGTTTCTTTGCATTTACATAGCACTAACCCTACTTGTCTTTCATCTACTGTCTTGCAGGGACCCTAGCATGGAGATCCAAGTACAGTAGACCAGAGTAAAGCGCGAGTAGAGTGTTTTGTAAGTGTCCCCCACACCACCCCTACCTTAGTTTTCATTTCATAACCTAATAACTCAAATCCAAATCAACTTATGTGCTTTTTATAAACCCTAGGTTAGATTTGGTTGTTTGTTTGCCACCTCCACTCACTTCTCCATCCACATAAATAAAATAAAAATAAAAAAATAAGTGTTATCTGATTGTGGGATTTTCTGAAAGCTACACACTTAACACCCACAACTTCTTATCCTAAGGCGTACAATCACTTCGATTCTACCACTTAACTAGGATCTGACCTGTAGACCCGATACACTTCAACTAAATACACATAAGTGAGTAGAAATCTGAATAGGTTAAGCATTCTTGTGTGCCTTAACTAAGTGATGCAATAGGCCAATTGATTGAGATGTTTGGGCCGCACCACTCAATCTAAAACTGATCGATCAAGTAGCTTGCCACTTAGGGTTGATTCTTAGAGCTGAACTAGACACTCCACATTATTTTTGATTTTTAAAGGAACATATCATCACCCATGCTTTCAAAACTTGGAGTGTTTTACTAAACCTTGATTGAACCAACCTAAGAATTAAATCCTAAAAGCTACTAAACAAGGTTGAACCCTAAAAGACACATCATCAAATAACCTCATTTGAGAACCCTGGTTGTGCACGCACACACATTTTAACTAATCATTAAGGGCACAACCCATTTAAAGGACCCATCACATTCCTAAAGCACCATTGTCCCAAGCCTAACTAAAATTGATTAAACGTTGGCCCTAAGGACTAGTTCACTTGTCGAGATCTAGATTGAGATTGTTCACGATTAACCTGCTTATACTAGTCAATATGATGTTTAGCTAGGGGAGTAGCGTCAAACGACCGCGACTGGGGGGTACACTAGGAACCGGAGGCATAAGCCAAAGGAAGAACCTTCTCCCCAATCCCTCCTTCTAACTGGTTGGATTGCCTAGACATAAGTAGAGTAAATCGTCTATAATCTTAGGATGGATTCTAAAAGTCTGTAGACCTTTAGGCCACCCAAACTAAGGACAAGCTTGTATTTTTGTATTGCAGGGCTCCTTTCTCTTCTGATTTCCCTCCTTACTTCACCATGTACCCTTCCACATCCAACACACATTTCACATCCTATCCTCCTACCACCACTTATCCCCAAAATGATTACTATCCCGACTTGACTTGTAATTACCCATCCACTAGCCGGGATGACTTTGACTGGGGATATGAATCTGGACCTCAGTGTCCAGGGCCTAACCCTGGACAACAAGACTATGATTATTATCCTTCCTAGAGCTATAATGATTATGGATCTCCATCCTTTGATGACCAAACCAACCCGATCTACAATCAAGAAGGATATCATGATTATAACACCTACCCTCCCTAGTATTCCACTGAATATAGGTCGCCACCATCCTTTGAACAACCTAGAATGGCCTACTTTCAGGGAGGGACCCGAGAACTTCGATATCTTGACTCCCCTAGATTCAACCCAAACCCACCCAAACCTGAATCGAACTAGTCAGTTCAGGTGAACCAGATCCAACATAGAGTGTTGGCTAATTTGAGGAACATCATACAATCTTTAGAAGCCCAGCCAACACCATACACTGAAGCACTGGAGCATATAATCAAAATGATTGATGAACTTAATAGTTCTCTATTGGATTTGCTCCAAAGTGTTAAGGATAGGGACCTGGGTGGGTTTCTACTTGGGAAGTGGTCGAGGCTAAGGATGAAATTTGTGATTGTCCTAGTCAAATCTTGGGATGATTCTCAAGATGAACCCCCTTCAGGAGAGCCAATGTCTGAACCCGCTCAAGCACTTATCGGGGGGGATACATTTTCTGAGACCGGGGATGACCAGGTTGGGCTAGAGCAACCATTTGAGGATGAACCGATTGATTCACCCGAGATCCCCAAGTCAGGAAATGAAGAAAATTATGTCTCCTTAGATCATGAAATGATTTATGATTTAGAGACATATATAAATGAGGATCATCAATTCTTTGATTCTGAGGGTGAAGAATCTTTAGGCCAAGTCTCACTTGAACATAAGGAAAATGATTTTAGTGAGACAAACGGGCATGAGGAATCTGATGAACCATTTGATAGCCCGTTCATTGAAGATTTAGATTCAATTGGGGTTAACTTGGAGGATCTGAATCTTGATTCAATCAATGACTCGAGTCCTCATCTGCACCCCGAAGAGCTGACTTCCGAGATCTTTGTGCCCAAGTCAATCTTGATTCAACCACGATTTCTGAACTTGGGAGAACCATATGGGGTGAATAATATGCTAGAGGTCCCGAAGCCTAAGCCCTTGATGTTGGAGGATAGAATTATTGAAATAAAAATTTCAGAGGCTAATTCTGAGGGAAGTTTGATTTTGGATCTAAGGGTACCTATTGACCTAAAACCACCTACTTTCTACCAGGACCCTTACGATATCTTTCACGTGCAACCCAAGCTCGAAATAACTGATTATTTTTCTGAGCTAGATGTTAAATGGACAACCGCACCTATTGAACCATCTTTACCTGTTGTCCGACACTTTGGCCTTGGGTTGCACACCACTAAACCGCAGGCCCAGCCCCGCAAACACAACAACCTTCGGTTCTGGGTGATTTCATCCAGAACCTAAGAACCACTCGACCCTGGGGCATGGGTCTGCACCATTATCTAGTCCACATCTGTGGACACATTCTGCTGCCGGGTTTTAGGATCAATATTTTTATTTTGATTCTGATCCGCACTTGTGAATTCTCAATTTCTTCTTTGTATGTATGTTATTCCTAGTTGAAGGCATTAAACTTAGACGTGTGTATACACTCTTCTCTCTGCAGAGCTGATCGGATTTTCACGACACTCAGGTGATATTCTGTTTACTCCACCCTTTTCATGTCTTTATTTTTACAATGACGACGTTGCATCATTTAGGCATGGGGGGTGGATAATCGATTCCTGAAATTATTATGTTAACTCTGTAGAATTTCTTTTAGTTTCTTATAAAATTTTTTAAAAAAAATGTAAATTTGTAAGAAGATAAAAAAAAAGAAAGAAATTAGGAAAAGAGAACTTAGGCATTTGGAAGTTATTAACTTTAGGAAATGATACGAGAGGACCTAAACACTTAGACTCTTCAGGTCTTCAGGATTAATTAGCCCGAGTGTCCACCAGAATGTGGACTTAGTCTCGAGTCATCGCCAATTAAAATTCATTTTAATTTGGTAAATAATTTAGGATGATAAGTAAGCGACTTATCAACCTGCCATCTAATTTGAGGGGACTTTAAGCCTTAGCATCTACACACATTTTTTTACACTGACTCACTTTCCAATGGTTTTTACGAAAATTGGGTAGTTAATGGACCAACTTGGGTGGTATGGCTGGCAAGTTGTCAGTGGTAACAGCTCATCCGCCGGTTATCCAAAGCCCAGCCACAAAATCATTTTCGTTGTACTGACTTTAGGTAAATCTTAAATCAGGAAAGCCACCTACTTAGAAAAAAAAAAAATAAACACTCAAAAAGAAAAGAAAAAAAAAGAAAAAGGAGAAAATAAAAAAATAAATAAAACCATACTTCACCGCACAAGTATGGATAGCAATTGTCGGTGCTAACAGCTCATCGGCTGATTGTCCAAAACCCAGCTCAAAAAAAATGCATAATAATTCCCAAAACACTTAAGGAAGAAGTGGGGAAGTAGAATAAACCAGGGAGATATACACTGGGTTCGCCCTTGTGTTAATCCCATAAATAAAAGTAGGGAGAAAGCTATCAATCGTAAAGATAAACCTTTAGGCAAGGTCACCTAGGGTCGTAGAAACCCGAAGTCCATCTTAACGGCCATTTTGTGAGTCTATCACTTTTTCACAAAGATGCTTAGTACTTAGAGTCCTTTTCGAGTCTTGGGTGGGTCGGGTAGCCATAAAAAGTTATCCCGGAACTCTCAAACTCCAAAAGTACAAAAAAAATAGAAAGGAAGAAAAATAAAAAATATATATATCTTCCCTTCTCAAATAAGGCGAGAGCTTAGGCAGTCTGCATTCTAGCAGACACCCGGGTACTGTTGAGTTTTCGTAGTTTAGGACCTTAGTTGAAATTTTCTATTGTTAATAAACGACTTAGGCCTAAGTGATCTAATCTTAATTCTACTTTTATACAAAGCATATAATTTAATGTTGCTAAGGACTAACAAAAGATAGGCACGGGAGTATAATGTAAACACATTTGTTGAGGGTAAAATGCTTATTCATGCATGCTCCTAGGCTTTGATTTGCATTTTATGTTATAAATATTGCATAGCATGCATCATTCTGCATTTAGAGTAGTTGTATATAATTTAGGTTAATTGCGTCCTTTTTGTGGTTAGTAGAGAAGGATATTTATTTCGAAGCCTCGGATTGACGATTTGACCATAAGGATCTGATCAAGACAACGATCAGAGTCCAACGCCTCTGAAATCACCTTGATCGGTGTCCCGTAGCACCATATGCAGTCCGAGAAAGATCAACGACCAAGGAACTAGGAGACATAATTCGGAGCTTCAAATGACAAATCCGACCACGCGAATGGATTCGAGTCGACGATCACAGCCTAACGGCGTGAAAATCGACTCAATCCGACATCTGTAGCAACCCCTACAACAAGAAGATAGACGGCCCACACTGCGCCATGTGGCGCAGCCCTGGACACCCAGTGCACGCACGCGGCACCGCACGTGCGTAGCAACACAGGTGTGCGTGCGCGCGCGTGGCAAGGAAAGAGCATAGTGCCAGCTATGTGTGAGCTAGACCTACAGCGACACATGAGCTAGACTTACAGCGACACTTACAGCCGTCGGTAATTCATTAAATGCCAGCAAAGCCAGTTGCGGGCGCCAGCGGGCATGAACTGCCTACAGCGATGTTTCCAGCGACGGCTTGGATGTCACTAATGGTCCCATACCTATTTTTGCCCCTTCTATTCCACTATAAAAGGACCTACACCCCCTCCCTTCCAAGCCATCACTACCTACTCTACTCCCACCTACTCCCAAGCTCTAGCAAGCCTACCAACACTCCATTAGAGCTTGTTCTTCCCACCTCCATTCTGATAGCAGATCACCTTCGTCTTCTCACCTCCATTCCGGAGCCACGCCAAAGCTTTCCTTAACACGACGCCTTCCTGCATCTCACCTCCGTCGTCCTGCTTTTCACCTCCTTCGTCCGAGCTTCCGCTAGGCACCGTCGTCTCACCGAACAGCCGATTCGGGAGATTTCCTCTCACCCCCTCTCTTTTTATGCTTTTATAGTTCATTGTAATCGACATTGGATTGATATATATATCATATTTGTTCCATTTCTATCTTGTGATTCATTCTACTTGTCTTTTATTTCAAAAATACAAAAAAAAATAACAAAACCTCAAAATACCAAAAAGAAACGAATCGAAGCATGGTTTTCAAAAAAGTAAACGTCGTCTCCCTGTGTTCGACTCGGGACTCCCTTGGAGTTTCACTATAAATTTTATCTAATCGACGTATTTTGCAACTACGACGACAGGTTACTTGTAACCTCGATTTCTAACACGCGAAACACGCCCGACCACCCCTAGATTAGTTTCCTTTACCAAAAACCAAAATAAACCCCTCGATACCGCCGTTCACCCTCTTCGTCCTTCGCTCCGGCCACTCCTCTGGCGAGGTGTTTCCACCGCTACACACCTCCATCCACCTCGCCGATAAGCCCACAACCTTCACCTCTCCACCCTCTTCAAAACCCCTCTCCATATTTACCACTTTGCTCACCCAAATCACCCACCGAACAAACCCATCGCCATCCACCTTCGCTGACCTCCACCAGCCACCACACACCTCAATTCGCCCCGAAATCACCACAACCACCCTTGCTGTCCTTAAGCGATTAGCTTGCGCTGTTTTAATGCAACCGTGAGACCCTATTTTGTGTTTCAGGGTGTGACCGGACCTCCGCCATCGCCACCACACTCTCCAGTCTCGTTCATCACGCTCCAGTCGTTGTTCTTCGCTGAAGCCACTCCCAGAAGTTGCGGACTCTCTCCAGGTGCATCCCCAGGCCGCTAATTAGAGATGCTAAGGCTCCTACAACCACAATTCGAAGATTCATCACCTACTACTACGTGAAGGAACGAAGCACGTAGGATAGTCCCACCTCGTGAGTTGCTGAAGTGCCCACAGCGCATATATTGATTTTATACATATGGCTTATCACCTCAACTAACACAAGGGGGTGAGGTCCCCCGTGCCCTCACGTGCCTCGTCCACGACACTTCACCCACGGACCTGGTGCACCCGACTACCCGCCTAAGCCTCACTCGGTCACTACACCACGTTGGTGACCTTGGACCTGGGTGCGCACTACCCAATAACTCGACTACCCTGATTGGCCCTTGGAGGGCGGAACCTAAGAGGAGAGAAAGCGAGAGAGTGCATGGGGCAGGGGAGGGTTTTGCCCTGTGCGACACTTAGCCAAAATCTAAGATGGTTGCCCTCTGTGTGCAAAGAAAGAAGAAAAGAGCCGCAGAAGAGAAAAGAAGAGGGCCTGAAAAAGAACACAGAAGGGGAAGAAAGGAAGGAGGCTCATGCGTGAAGAGAAAGTAGAGAAGGAAAGAAAAGAAGAGGAAGAAGGAAAAAAAAAGAAAGCAGAAGCAGAAGAGAAGAAGACCTAAGTTTGATGGTTAAGTCGTCTGGTCATTAGACCCGACGACTGATTTGAGGCTTGATACTTGATATTGTTGAGATATTGAATGCTTGATATATATATATATATGCTTAGAGAATAACTGGTGATTTAAATCATTATTATTTTAGCGTCTTTACCTTTTTATTACCTCAAAATACATGAGAATTCATTGAATATCTAGAGTGAAAGATTAATATTTAGTGAATATCATTTTGTGATTTAAATTCTTGTGCTCATTTACAGTATTTGAGATTAGTGTGCGTATTCCTATGTGCTCCCTGTGTTCGACCTCGTGCTTTCATTCGAGTTATAAATATTATTTATTTTCAAAGCAATTTCGACTATATTACAACGCAGCATTTATAAGCATCGATCTCGCTCTGTTAACAAAGGGGACAATACGATTGTTGACATTTCCATTAATTTTCCTTCCTACAATTATGTTGCATAAATGCATATCAAGTCTTTTGTAATTAGTTTGTAATTGTAGCATATGCAAGGCTACATTTCGGATTAACTCATAGGTATAATTTGGTATATGGGATAGATGGGGAAATCCTATGCTTGGCTTAAAGAAGTCCAACAATTGTTTTATGCCAGGTTGGATGGGAAACCTGAGGATTTCCTAATTCTGATTTTGAGGTGGGACGAAGTTATTCCATTAACTTATACCATGATTTTGCATTTCTTTATATACTTATTCTGTATATGTTCCTATGATGTGATGTCGCGACCTGCTCCCAGCTCCCTATAGAACCCGAGAATGGCTTGCCTCGACGAACCCCAAGACCCAGTCGTCCAACAAAAAAGAACCAATTGCCATAATCATTCCACAACCACACGAGTAATGTAACTAAGTAGAAAAATATATGACTGATCATGAAAGAAAGAAAACAGCAAACCACTAGTATCTCACATTATACAACGGAAAGTAAGAATACAAGCATAGCCATCACAACAGAGACTGATACAGATATAACAAAATATAAGAATGAGCTACAGGTACTCACTACTACAAAATACTCTGTAAAAGAAACAGAAGGAAACTACAACTGGTCTCGACTACGCCTAGTGCCCTCAGCAGCCAATGGCCCTAGCTGCTCAAATCCCTAACCTGAACAAGGTTACAAAATCTGTGGTCAGCTAATGCTGAATAGAGTGGTAGTTAAATTATATAATCTAAACAGGTAGCTAACTAAACATGTATTTAATAGTTTATTTATTGTCATCCGTGTCCAATTATCATTTTTCTGATCCGAGTATTCTAATCAGGTTCCATAACATTTCTCAATCTTCTTGTTCCCTAATGGAACGATCTTGCTCATAGAATTCCTGCGATGTAAGATGTACACATGGCACTCTTACTTGCAGATTTCCCGTGATGTAGGATGTACACGTGGCACTCTTCTGATCGGAAGAGTTCCCCGTGGTAGTCCTACACCTGGTCTACCACCCCGAGGTCACGGTCGCAACGTAGCGGTGACTACGGCATGCATGATAAGCGCACAGGTAGCTACCCCGCACTGGCACATGGTCAGTCGTTAGTTTCTACTAGAGGGTACGCCCAAACATACAGCACAGGGCTTTGCCCTCTCAAAACAGGGGTCTCACCCCTCAGAAACAGGGGTCTCGCCCCTCACAGTCCGCGTACCCTCGTTCGACTATTCCGATTTGCTCAACGGGCTAACAAAAGTCGGTGTAGGGTGGCTAGTCTTAACCCCGGACCCTATGGAGCAGCTAACTCCCTCCGTACACTAAGTAGCTCACCTCAGTACCACGTACACGAGGGCCGAACAGGAGTCGACGTAGAGTGGCCAAACCCACCTGGGTCCCAACCCAAAGGGCGGCAAGCTCCCCTCTACTTTAAAGGGATAGTTGCTCTCCTCGATACTACGTACACAAGGGTCAGCTCACTTCCCTTAACCAAGTCCGAACAGCCTCCCGTAGGTGACAGGTTCCAAAACCCGCAGGTTTTCCATACTACCGTACTCCTGGTTTCTTTCTAAGTTCCCCGTAGGGTTCGTACATGGACATATTATTCCCATATCTAGTTCATTGTACATAAAACAGGCAACTCAAATTCCATCATCAATTACTTAGTACAAGTATGTATTTCCATTCATGACGTAGTTCGTTTCAGGCAGCTCATGGTGATCCAATCACTCCTTAATTACGCATGCAATTCTTCTAGCCCTAATGTTCATGTCACAACCTATGGTTCGATCGACTATATTCTATGGCAGCGTGCATTTATCTCTTCCTAGGGTTCATCTCACATCCTAGGTTCAATTAATTCTACGCATGCAATTTATTAATTCCGAGATTAGGGTGAGAACCACTCTACTAAGGTAACCAGGTGGAATGGGGGCTCGTACAGTAGCTCCTAACATCTCCGCAGATCCTGTATACTCGATGGACTGGAGACCTATGACATGGATTGACAGGTCAAACAAGCTCAAAAGGACAAAGACAATGTATCATTACGTAGAGAAACTCGAACGGAAACCAATGACGTTTCGTTTACGAAAAATTGATACCGTTTGGGCCCTGAACAGGCCCAAAAACACCAATCCTGACTAAAATCAGACGTCTGGGAAAAGTTCCAGACGTCTTAAACGAACTCGTAGGCATACCTTGCTTGGGGCACCTTTCTTGAACATCTGGAACTCAGTGCAGACATCTGAGGGTGTCTTCAGACATTTAGAGACATGTCCAGATGTCTGAAACTGCCTCGATCTTCGCACCAGCGTGCTTCCTAACCTCTGACATACGTACGTGCACAATCAGACCTTTGGCAGGAAAGTAATCGAAAGAAAAATGCTCTACCAGACATCTAAGGATACCTTCGAACGTCCAATCCGACGTCTGGAGGTCACTCCAGATATCTGATTCTGCAGAAAAATGATTCCGCAAAATCGTTTTTGAATCTTTTCTCACCGCAAAAATGGCAGCAGTCGCAGCACTGCCTCTTTCCCTTCATAGTCCACTCTCGGCCTCCAACTCCTCTACTCTCTGCTCTCCCTCTCCTCCCCTCGCTTGGCTGCTGATGTGGGAACGAATGGAGGAGGGGGTATATATGGAGCTAGGGGGATACAGGAGACAGCAAGGAGGAGGGTGAGGGAGGTGAGGTTGCCGCAGGGGGGATGGTGCGGGTGTGCATAGGGGTGAGGGGGAGGAGAGGGTGTCCGTACAGTGGGAGAGGTGCTGGGAAAATTGCAGGGACGCCTCTGCAATCTCCCCCTCACAAACCCCCAAAACAAAAGCTAAGGGGTTTAAAACTATAGAAAAACCCCCACAGATTCTAGAAACGCCAAACGACCTCAGGAAGGGTCATTTCATGTGAGTTAAAGTATGTTTACCATTTGCTGAAATTAGGGAAGAAATGCTTTATTTGGTGTAAGAATTCTACAATAAAAGAATTCTGATGGAAGGAAACAAATCCTACGATAAAAGTGGTTCCATGGGAAAAGGGAAGGCAAGCTTGAGAGACATTGTCTCCACTTATCCCCCCCTTTATCCCTTGATCTTAAAATACTACCAAATATTAAGACTTATTCTCCATTTATCTTTGTATTCATCCCTTGTATACTTATTCCTCTAAATCAATTCTTCTAACGAAATAGTACCTTAATAGTTCTTTTTATTAAGGATTGAAGTTTGTTCACATGGAAGTACAAGCAAAAATTCACATGCCCTTTGAAAAATGAATATTTCATTGCATTGATGATGTTAAAAAATCACTAATGATGTTTGATTTAGAACTAAATAGTACCAATGATGATTGATTCAAAATTAAAATATCACGTGTAATTTAGTTTATAACTAAATATCACTAGGGCAATTTGGTTTATGACTAAATATCATTCGTACAATTTATTTTATAACTAAATATCACTAGTGCAATCTAGTTTGAAGGGAAGAAGGGAGGGGGGGTGAGCTTTTGTGTTAAAGTGCATTTAGGCTTTTATTAAACTAAATCATCTCAAACTTATTCCATTAATCATCATCCAATACAAAGGCATCTTACCTCCATATAAATCCTTATCCTCATTTTATTCCATGAATCTTATTTCATATAACAAAGTCACATAATTGTCATGCCCCGTTAGCCTTTCGACGGATCAAAAACTAGGTTAATGGCTGTGAAAATGCTAAGTTCTTAGTCCAGGTAGGGGTATATACGGGTAGAGTTGGGACTCAACCCAAACCCAACCCATAATTTTCAGGTTGGGATTTTTCCAACTCAACTCAAGCCGTTACACTACCGAACCCAACCCAACCCAACCCATAAAAATCAGGTCAGGTTGGGTCAGGTTGAGTGGGTCATTGACTAGTTAAAGGACTCAAAACTTATGTTTATTTCCTACATATTTTTTATATCTTTCATACTTAATACCAAAATATTTTAAACTCATAAATAACTTATATCTTCTAAAAAGCGAATAAAATAGGTAAAATAAAAAAACTTGATAGTTGTATAATAATTGTCTCTTTCTAGCAGAAAAGTAAATATATATTACAAAACAATTATCTTATCCATGTAATTTTTTTCATAGATGTAAACATTCAAAACAAAGAATTTGACGAGAATCAAAATAATTTTTAACTAGTAAAACACAGATTTAAGATGTACGTGTGGATGTCTTTTAATTCTGTCTAAACAAAGAATTAGATGGGAACCTAAATAATGGTGTCTAATTTAAGCATCAAACTTCAAATGTCTACGTCGAAGTTTGAAATAATTTAGGCTAAATTAAAGGAAGGCAAAGGGGGAGGAGGATGGTCGAGAGAGTGGGTGGTGGCAATTGGATATAATAAAAGAGGATGACCAATGAGGGGGTGATAGGTTGTGTGGTGGTGGTGGTGGTGGTGGTGGTGGTAGCGGCTCTAGTGATAAGCTGGGCGAAGGGGAAGGTAGAGAGGATAGTGGATGGTCGGTGAGCGGTGGTGGGCTATGTGGTGGTGGTGGTGGTGGTTGATCAGTGGTAGTGGGCCAACAACTCTGGTGGTAGGCTCAGGTTGGACAAAGGAGAAGGTAGTGACGATGAAGGTTGGCTGGTGAGGGGGTGGTGAGCTGTGTGATGATGGTGGTGGCAGTGGCTTTGGTGAAGGAAGGTGATGATTATCACTAATGTAGAGGTAGAAGAGAGGAGGGAGGAAGATGCTAACTTCGAGTGGCAACGACGAGAACAATGGTGAGGACGAGAAGGGAGCTGCGAGAAAGGTTGGTGGCGACGACGAGAGAGGAAGTTCGGTTTAGGACTTGCAAGTAGGAGGGAAACTAAAATGAAGCACACGATGGACAGCACACAGGGAGAGAAAAAAGTGAAACTGAGGGAGTGGCGTGCGTTATTTGCATGAGTTTTTTTTGCCTCCTTTCAAGTTTAAATAGGGTGGCTTTTTTCCTTTAAAATTTGAATGGATACGCTCATGTGTGTGTATCGAGTTGAATTGGGTTGTGGGTTAGGTTGGATTTATTAAACCTCAAACCCAACCCAACCCACCCCTATCTAAGTCAACCCAACCCAACCCGATCCAATCAGGTTGGGTTCGGGTTGAACCTGACCCATGTACACCCCAGGGCAGGGTTGGAAGTAGTCTATTTTCCTAGTTATTAAATGCATAATGGTTATTGAACCTTAACAAAAAGCATTAACACATGGCACAAACTTTAAAGCACCAAGTAGAGAGAAATAATGAAATGAGAGGTAAAACAACAAAAAAGCAGTAAAGTTATTTAGGCACCATTCATAGTCCATTGTTTATTTACAAGATTTACAAGAGACCTAAGTGTATATAAAATAGATTTACATCAAAAGTGGAGCCTAGCCACAATGTTTACATCAGCAAAAGCAGCTACAACAGAAGAGATAGAAAAGCACAACACCACAGTAACCACTAACTAACTACTCTAAGTCCTCCCTAGGTCTGAAACTCGAAAACTAATGGCCTAATTTACGAAGCAGGCTGTAGAGACAAAGTCAGCAAGGAGATCCTACAACGACTCAATAGGTGGGCCTATCCACATCCCTGGATGTTGCGCCTCTACCATCGTCATCTCCAGGTGCCACAAGGTCTGGTAGAATTGTTGATCTACTCACTTGAGAAACTGACGTTGTTCCCAAGACATCTATAATATATTTCCCTAGGCCATCGGATCTTGAAAGTAGGTCACAAGTATAAGATAAGCCAAGTGGACTAGCAGGGACAAAACTGTGTACTAATAAGAGAAAATGAGTAGTGTACGGTTATCCTTACTACAAGCTAACCGACTACACTACCCTATCCTAGTAGTTACCCCTTGATCTTATTATTAATCATTCTCCCACTCACCTCAAAGGTCAGATTCGATAATCATTCCTCTCTAAAAGAAGTGATGGAGACGTATCCTTCTCTTGCATTACAGTTTGGTAGTCTCTCCTTGATCAGGAGAGAGGCTAGCATTACTGGTGGTTCTCGAGTGAGGTGCACTTGTCCTCATTGGACAAGAACGTTGTTGACATTAGTTATAAGAGCTAGGCCTCTTAGGAGCTATCCAAGCCAATGCCCAGAGGTCTTAGGGAGCAAGCTCAACTTAGATCCATCGAGGCCTAGTTAACGATCATTCTAGATCTTTGAATATAGGAAAGTGATAGATATCCTAGGCACATGGATGCTTTTGCTAGGAGAGTAAGTACTTCAACTATGCCTGCTTAGTCCAGCCTTGGACAAGATCTCATCTTGCCATCTCCTGTGGTATCTCGACGCTATCTGCACATGAGGGTGCCTACAGAGTTTTTACTACGAGTACCGAGAATCTCAACATCATCCGCACATGTAGGTGCCATTATGTCGAGTCAAATCTAGGTACGCCAATGTCATCCACATATGTCGGTGCCTACGGAGCTTATGCTATGAGTACCTTAATTCGATGATAGCCTACGGTCTATCATCGCAACTGGGAACTCTCCAGGTTCCAAGGTTGACCACAAGTAGTCGCCAGCTACCTAAATTCCTTGGGTCTTCAACCCACAACGGTGAACCCTTGGTTCACAAGGTTAAAATATCAAATCCTATAGATCCACCTATCATGACCCATTCATCACATTTTATTCAATTACTTAACAATTGCTAGGATTAGCTTAATCTTGTGGACTAACTGGATATCTTTGGGTTTATGTTGATAAGGGCTGAATTGAGGTTTATGAAAGATGCATTCGTTGTAGTAATAAATCCTCAAAAATAGCTCGAACAACAGATAATATTTATAACTCGAAGTTGAAGTCCGAGGTCATTCACTGGGAGCAAATAGGAATTCACATGTTAATCTCAATATATAATGTAAATGAGCACAATATATAAATAAAAGCTTAATGCAAAATGATATAAGAAATCAATGATCAATGTGAAAAATGAAGAGGGTAAAATGGTGATTTAAATCACCAATTACCCTTATACAATAATAGCAAGTAGAAACACAATATCAAATTTAGAAACTCAAATCAGACGTCTGAAGATGGGATCAAATGACTTAAACATCTGATTCTTTCTCTACTTCTACTTCTCTGATGCCTCTTCTGCAGTCGTCCTCTTCTTTCTTCCCTTGGCTTTCCTTCTTCAGTTGCTCTCCTACTCTTCTCGTGACTAAGTGTTGCACAGGTACCAATGAGAGAAAAACCCTCCCCTACCTCGTGTGCTCTCTCTTCTTTCTCTGGGATCCGCCCTCCTAGGGCCACAGTACCGGGCAATCGGATTCGAATCTAAGCGCACCCAAGACCAGGGCTATGGGCGTGATATCGCAACCGAGGAGTGAAGACAGGTTAGGCGGGTCAGGTTAGCGCCAAGCCCACAGGGGACGGGTCACAGGCAAGGCGTAGGTGAAGGGGCACGAGGACCTCAACCCCTATGCTTAGTTGAGGCGATAAGCCCGTATGACTTTCTCAATTTATGCGGTGCTGCACCCTCACAGATTTCCGAGGTGGGGACTAATTGTCCCACCATCCTCGCACAAACGTCTGTGGCTGGATTGCACGCTCAATCGAGGCAGCTACTGAGGGTGGAGCGTAGCCGCATCACCTAGAGCTGTCACCTGGAGCTATAGGTGTCGAAGATAGCTTCAAGCTTCCTTCGAAGCTCTGTCAATGGCAGCGGAGGAACGAACACCTGAAATCTAAAATACGGCATCTCGACCCTGTTAAATAGGTTCAGGAGCTTCACCGTAGGGCGTGGAGTGCGTTGGTGGTGGTTGTGTGGTGGATGGTTGTGCGTGGTGGTCGGACGGTGACGAAAAGTGAAGTACGAAGGTGGGTAGGTCGACGGAGGGCTTGAAGGGGCAATAGACCTAACAAGGTTAAAGATTTTGCTCCTGTGATCGAGGCAGAGGTCGTAGGCTAGTCAGCGAAGTGTTTGGAGTAGTGGAGTGAGCGGAGGGCTTCGCTAGAGGAGTGGCCGGAGCAGAGGAAGATGACGGTGTTTGGCCGTGTCAAGGGTTTGTTTCTGGGTTTTTGGGGTGTAAAACTAACCTAAGAGAACTAAGGATCTAATCTAACCCTAATTTAATAGATGACAGGGGGAGAACGGCACTGGTGTTGGTAGGTCGGCGTCAGGGAAGAAGATACTCTGGTAGAGGGGGATGGCGACGACAACGGAGAAAGAGTAACGACGACTGGTATTGCACAACGCGGAGGAAGGTAAGAAAGAAAAATCTGTCGCTGGTATTGCGGTCAGATGACGAGAGGAGTCGGAGGGAGTCGTCGGAGCTCAAGGAGTTATTCAACCAAAATAGGAGAGAGGAAATAGGGGATTTTCTGGCCGAAATCGAGTCTGAGGAACTTGGCCTGATCTGGGGAGTCTTTTATAGGGCTCTAGAGGTCAACCTGAGCTTGGGAAGCAAACTTCCCAAGATAGGAAAGTTCGTCAGAGTTTGGAAACTCTATGATACCCGAATCTCTCATGCGTTCGCATGAGAGATTGGGAAGGTTTTAGGGCTAATGACTGGATTCAATGGAAAGAGGACTCCTCAAGGAATCTCCCGTCGAATTTTGGAAGGGATTGATTGATCAGAGAAGTTCTCTTCAATCAAAGGTCGTCGGAGTTGTACGATTAGGATTTCATGGCGGTAGGGACCTTTTTGTGAAAATGATGACAAAGCTGCGGGGCTATTTGTAAGAAATTCAAAAGTTAGGGGCATGAGTGTGAGATAAAAGAATCAAACATGACCAATTGCAAACTAGGTCAAGACAATCTCAGATTAGGCCCAAATTTTGGTATAAACCTAATTTGAACCTAAGGAATCCAATGGTGAAGTTGGATTTTGGTTTTGACCTAGTTTGACTAGGTAATTTGCATAATTACCTAAATTAGGGCAAAAGTCTGTCTATGGCTCTGTTTTGGGTCAAGACGGGTTTCAATGATCAAATTGAAGGTGCCAAATCCCAGAGAATATTTTTCTATAAATTTTAGAGGGTTTAGGTGAATTTTATCTTGACTAGAACCTTAGTTAATTAAGCGGATTTGTTTTTAGGATTTCGGAAGTCATTTAATTCCTCAAATGCGCGAAAATCCTTTTCTTTTTGTTCTAACCTACTTGTTAGACTCTTAAGACCATTTGAGCCTTAATTAACCCCTGAGAAAACCCATGATTATTCTGCATTCAAGATATGATGGTAAAATTATAGTTTTAACCATAGTTTCTTATATTTCTCTCTGAAAGCATTTGCAATGAATTATGGCCTTTTGATGGTTATATAGGAGCATTTAATGACTTAATCAGATCAAATTGAGCAACTTATGGCTCATGATGGTGTTCCCATCATGCCCCTATGCCTAGCTCTTACTAATCCCTTAGCAAAATCTCATGAAATTAACTCAAATTCCAGACCATGTGTTCAGATCTCTAATATGTGTTTTTTGTGTAGATTAAGTCAGAATGCCAATAGTAAGCCTAGAGGTACTCAAGTACCAACCAAGATCTGGACCTGACCAGCTTTAACCTCAGTCTATCACGAAGGTTTCTAAGGCCCACAGGAACTAACTTAAGGTTCGTTGAACTCCGCGGTTAAAGCACCCGTACTTAAAACATTTTTAGTCTCAGTTCAGTTTGCAGTACATTTTTGTAAGAGAGATAGAAGAATTCTTTGTATTTTTGGAGAGTTTTCTCTCTTTTCTTTCTTTATTTCTAGCTTCGAATTGGCTTTACAACACGGTCTGTATCGAATTCCTAGCTCCCATCATCAATCCTCGCAGGGTCCCTAGTAATCGATTCTTCAGGATAGCACCGCCCATGGCAACCCCCAGAACCCTGACTTTTGACACTTCGAGATAGTGCCGCCCATGGCATTCTGTAGCTAAATTCAGGCCCTGACAATCAACATTTTAAAATAATCCCGTCCATGGCACCTAAATCAGCACAAGGTGCTTACGTACCCCTAGTAGGATATTTAGATATCCTAGGAGACAAGCATAGAGGAGACGGTATGTTATTGCGCATCTTCGAGAGGAATTTCATGCCTCTCCGCATCGGGAACTCCTCCAAATCAACTTGTGTTGATAAGCCACTCCTAATCTAGGTGGCTTTTTCAAAACAAAATTAAAGCATTTGTGTGATTTTGATAATTAAACGCACCGAACCAGACTGTGTGTGGATTAGGGTGCTTAGGTTACCAAGTCCCGCAAACTAGAGGTCAGTTAATGAGGTCAAATAATCCATAAACCTTAAACCTAATACTTAATCTTCACATTTTCTCAACCTCTTAAGGACTATCCAGATCTTAACAAATACTTGAATTTTTAAGCCTAAACACAAGCCCAAGAGGCCTAAGATCAACGTTCATACTAATCTCTGTATCTCTTAGCACTTTTGTCTTTTATTTCTTATTTTGATTTGGTCTAGAACTTAGTAGATTCCTTAATCTTTTACTAATGACTACCTCTTTTCATTCAAATTGTTGCTCCTTCTTGACATTTAAAACACCTCCCCTTCTCCTCAAGAATGATATGCATTCAATTTGTCAAAATTTCTTCTTTTCTCCATTTTTTTTGTTCTTTTTCAATTTTTTTATTTTTTTGGTTTTTTGTAATTTTTTTTTTTGTGAGAACCCTTCAGAACTTTGAATTTTTGTATGTTTGCACTTTAACACCCCTCCATGCCTAAGTTTTACAATATCCTCATTATAAATGGAGGGTATGAAATAGTTTTGGGTTCAGGAATTAGAACAGGGTTATCGGGTGGGTGAACGGGTCGGGAATGACTGTTGCGAACTATTTCAAGCTCTAATATGAGTACCAAAGGTGGGATCAACTGTTCTAAAACTAAACTCAAAAGCGCAATAGACGTGAAGTACAAAAGGATAATCAAAAGGATCTCGGGTTTTTGGAATGACAGGTTACCTCCGTTAAGCACTAAATTCAATGCCTTCAACCGAGCAGAAAATGGTATGGAGAGTGATAAAATCAGATGAGTTTTGTAAAACAAGTACTTTGATCAATAGCCTGGTTGGTCTAACCAAGTGCTTATTCAGATCAACAGGCTGATGATGCAGCCCAAACCCAATCAAGGTGGTGGGTTGATAAATGTGGATCAAGAGATGCGGTACCCACCAAATGCTGTGGAGCTCAAAAGGATGTCGAAGTGTATAGCTAGGGTTTGGCTGAGACAAATCAACCTGATGAGAGTAGGGATCCTTAAATGAAAAAGAATCAGTGGAGGATGTAGGAACCCTACAGGAGTGATCATAGAAGGATGGATCGTGATTTGTAGTCTGATCGATGTCCGAAACCCGATGAAAATGTGGAGGAGAATCATGTGCAACTGGCTCATTGAGAGAACCAAAGTAAAAAATGAGTCCGATTGCAGGTCGAGGTTGAAAATGGGTTTGGGAAGGTTCTGTATTTATAGAAGAGGTGGCATTAATAAGAATTGTGTGTGAGGGGTCCTCTAGGAAGGATTCAAAGGTGGGTTCATTTAGAGAGTCCTCATAATAGCCATCAAAATCAAAGGTAAATGCCTGAAGAGTGTTTATAGGATCAAGGAAATCTGAATCAAGAAAAGATTCGAACTCTGGATTGTAGACACTCGAAAATTTTTGTTTCTGATTCCTGAGGATCAAAAAGAAAGAATTCCATCTCAATGGAACCTGATTTTGAATCAATGATCTTAGGATCAGGGACCTCAAAGTCAGAGTCGAAGCATGGGTCATGGATACTGAGGTCATAGATTGGCTCATAGTCGTCAAGAAACAACAGTTTCCGAAATCAGAGTAAGATTCGAAATTGTCGAAGAACTTGCAAGAATCATGTTCTGAATCTGACTCAGAATCAAAGGTTCCACCACAAAATAAATCAAGATATGGAAAATCAGCAACCAGACTTGGATCTAACCTAGTTTCAGATTCCGAACTCAATAAGGTTTCCCTATTAAGTTTGGGTTTGGGTTCTTGGTTTGTAGGGAAGACCCAATCAAAACCTAACTCTTCCAACTCCTCGATTTCTGTATTGTAGACTGGCATGACTTCCGAAAAATCAATCTGTGTTTCTGAGGAGGTTGGAGAGGTGCATTCATCAAATAAAGGCCTAGAATAATAATCTAGATTCAAAATCTGATTTCCATCACACAAAGCCTTGTAATCATCCCAATAAGGCTCAGATCTGGATTCTAGGTTAAAGGTGTAGATTGGATCACTAGAGTCTAGGTTGGGCTCTACAGGAATGTCAGAATTACTCTCGAGAGTCATCTTATCAGAATAAAAAGAGGAATTTACACCCTTGAGAGGTTCTGACTTAATCTCATTATCACAGGTGTCTAGGAAATCTAAGCCTGGTGAACCAGTCTTTTGTTTTTCTAGGACTAGCTCAAAATCGTGATCACCTGCAATCGGATCCTACCAACCCGTCTCAAGATCAGGCGTATCAATTTGTATATAATTTGAATTAGATTCCATTTGGGTTGGGGGTCCATAACAACCTTGATCATCACACCGGGGATTTGGGAGATTACATGGATTACTGGAATTACTCCAAGATGTCATCTTAACTTTTGATGGGTATTTTTGATCGATGGTTCTATATAACCCATTCAGCAATTCTCCCCATTTTTTCAGAAAATTCTAGAGTTCTTCGAGAACTGAAGGATTTGACTAATATTGCAGACAATCATTGTTGTGTAATTTCACCAAATCACTGTGTTTTGCTAATAGATGATCTGGCGTTGAACCGTGTTTTATTTGTGTCCATATTATCCCTACACAGTTCGTGATGAGATTTGTTATTTTTGCAAATTTTTCCATCATGGCCCTTTTATAATATTCTTCCTGATTTCTATAGGCATTCTCAAGTATCTTTTCTCTTATGCTCATTTGGAACTCAGGTTTCTTAAATACTCTTCCTATATAGTTTGGCTACATTTTTAAATCAAATGGTGGAATCAAGATGTAGAATCAAACTCAAGATGAGGTTTGAAGTTGATCAGATTTGAAAGAAATCCTTAAGAAGATTTGTGTATGTGCTCTAAATAGAAGGAATGAGGGGCTGGATGTGAATTTGACCCAATCAAGGCACCCAAAGATTTTTTGGATGACTAAGGCAATTTCGATGTGGATGATACCTCTGAATCAGAAATTCACACACCCGAGAAGTACTTGGGTAGCCAAGAAGGGAAAGCCCCGCAAAGACTCTTACACGGTAGAGCATCCCCACGGGTTACAGGATTTCCCCCACCCGACCTTCCTTGTCACTGAGGGTCCAGGTAAACTGGAATGTACGAACTTAAGACCTTAAGTCTCCCAATTGTATGTCCTAATTTGTGCTTTGAGTTTCACTTGATTAGAAGTTAATTCAAATTGTGACCTAATTTGAAGGTTGGTTGACCTACAATGTAGACTAACTTCACCTGACCTACCCTAAAGATGGTAGAATGAAATCTAGGTCAAGACCTAGAAATCATCCTGATTTGACTCTCAAGTTATTTTTTTTAAAAAAGACTCAAGTTATTAGGTCCAAAATTTTAGGATTCAAGTGAATTTAGAACTTGATTTTAGGGTTTTCTTGATTAGATCTTTTCAACCAAGGGCTTGGGTATCACACAAATGTGGGAGGGTAACTTTCCTTTTATGCAAGCAAGTGTGAACTAACACTCCAAACCCTAAAAATTGAAACCCTAATTGGCTCTATTCTGCATCCAGTTTGATCTTTAAAATGTCCTCCATGGACTTCAAACAAGACGTGCATAGTCCAAGAAGATTAGAAATTAAGTGTAGTCCCTAATAGGAACAGGAAATTTAGGGTAGGGAATTCTAAACAAAATCATCTCCATCTTCAATCATATTTGAAAAAAAACTTTTGCAAATTAGGAAACTTGCCTTTTAAATGATAATTACTATGAAAAATAAGGCAGGTGATTCGTAATTGATTGTTTCCTTTTTTTGTCTTCTCAAGATTACAAGGTTGATTAGGGAAAAATAGAGAAGTTGCCTGCCCTAGAGTGGTTGATTTGCACGGAAGATCTCCTCGTGAAGTACCTTGCAAAATCACAATAAAGCAAATAGGACAAGTTAGTGCTATAATCAAAATATACCAAGAGAATAGCGGTGAATTACGCGTTGCTCCACAGCAACGGCGTCAAAATGTTGATAAGGGCTAAATCGAGGTTTTATGAAAGATGTGTTCGTTGTAGTAATAAATCCTCAAAAGTAGCTCAAACAATAGATAATATTTATAACTCGAAGTTGAAGTCCGAGGTCATTCGCTGGAGCAAATAGGAATTCACACACTAATCTCAATATATAATGTAAATGAGTGCAATATATAAGTAAAAGCTTAATGCAGAACGATATAAGAAATCAATGATCAATGTGCAAAATGAAGAGGATAAAATGGTGATTTAAATCACCAATTACCCTTATATAGTAATAGCAAATAGAAGCACAATATCAATTTAGAAATGCAAATCAGACGTCTGAAGATAGGATCAGACAACTCAAACATCTGATTCTTTCTCTACGTCTACTTCTCTGATGTCTCTTTTGCAGTCCTCCTCTTCTTATGCCTTAGATTCTCTTCTCTTCTTTCTTTCTCTTCTTTCTTTCCTTGGCTTTCCTTCTTCAGCTGCTCTCCTCCTCTTCTCGCGACTAAGTGTCGCATAGGTACCAATGAGAGCAAAACCCTCCCCTGCCCCGCACGCTCTCTCTCCTTTCTCTCTGGGGGATCTGCCCCAAGGGCCACAGTATCGGACAATCGAATTCGAATCTAAGCACACCTGAGACCAGGGTTGCGGCGTGATATCGCAGCCGAGGAGTAAAGATGGGTTAAGTAGGTCGGGTCAGCACCAGGCCCGCGAGGGACGGGTTACAGGCGAGGCGTAGGTGAAGGGGCACGGGGACCTCACCCCCTGTGTTTAGTTGAGGCGATAAGCCAGTATGACTTTTTCAATTTATACGGTGCTGCGCCCTCACAGATTTCTGAGGTGGGACGAAATGTCCCACCCTCCTCGCGCAAGCGTCTTTGGCAGGATTGCATGCTCAATCGAGGTAGCTGCTGAGGGTGGAGCATCTAATAGAGGCCTTGGAATGAAGCCTAGAGCATAGCCGCGTCACCTGGAGGTGTTGCCTAGAGCTGCAGGTGCTGAAGATAGCTTCAAGCTTCCTTCGAAGCTCTGTCAATGGAGGCAGAGGAACAAACACCTGAAATCCAAAATATAGCCTCTCGGCCCTGTTAAATAGGTTCAGGAGCTTTGCCGTAGGGCGTGGAGTGCGTTGGTGGTGGTTATGTGGTGGATGGTCGTGCGTGGTGGTCGGATGGTGATGGAAAGTGAAGTGCGAAGGTGGGTAGGTCGACAAAGGGTTTGAAGGGGCAATAGACCTAACTAGGTTAGGGATTTTGCTCCTGTGATCGAGGCAGAGGTCATGGGCTAGTCGGCGAAGTGCTTGGAGAAGTGGAGTGAGCGGAGGGCTTTGCTGGAGGAGTGGCTGGAGCGAAGGAAGATGACGGTGTTTGGTGGTGTCGAGGGTTTGCTTTTGGGTTTTTGGGGTGTAGAAATAACGCAAGAAAACTAAGGATCTAATCTAACCCTAATTTAATAGACGATAGAGGGAGAATGGCACCAGTGTTGGTAGGCCAACGCTAGGGAAGAAGATGCTCCGGTAGAGGGGGACGGCAATGACGATGGAGAAAGAGCGACGACGGCTGGTATTGCACGACGCGAAGGAAGGTGAGGAAGAAGAATTTGCCGCTAGTATTGCAGTCATACAACGAGAGGAGTCGGAGGGAGTCGCCGGAGCTCGAGGAGCTATTCAGTCGAAATAGGAGAGGAAATTGGGGATTTTCCAGCCAAAATCGAGTCTGAGGAACTCGGCCTGATCTGGGGAGTCTTTCATAGGGCTCTAGAGGTCGACTTAAGCTTGGGAAGCAAGCTTCCCAAGCTAGGAAAGTTCGCTGGAGTTTGAAAACTTTATGATACCCAAATCTCTCATTCGTTTGCATGAGAGATTGGGAAGATTTTGGGGCTAATGACTGGATTCAATGGAAAGAGGACTCCTCAAGGAATCTCCCTTCCAATTTTGGAAGGGATTGATTGATCAGAGGAGTTCTCTTCAATCAAAGGTCGTTGGAGTTGTAGGATTAGGATTTCATTTCGGCAAGGACCTTTTTGTGAAAATGATGACAAAGATGGGGGGTTATTTGTAAGAAATTCAAAAGTTAGGGACATGAGTGTGAGATAAAATAATCTGACAGTACTAATTGCAAACTAGGTCAAGACAATCTCAGATTGGGCCCAAATTTTTGATACAAACCTAATTTAGATCTAAGGAATCCAATGGTGAAGTTGGATTTTGGTTTTGACCTAGTTTGACTGGGTAATTCGCATAATTACCCAAATTAGGGTAAAAGTCTATATATGACTCTGTTTTGGGTCAAGATGGGTTCAATGGTCAAATTGAAGGTACCAAACCCTAGAGAATATTTTTCTATGAATTTTAGAGGGTTTAGGTAAATTTTAACCTGACCAGAACCTCATTTAATTAAGCGGGTCTATTTTTAGGATTTCGGAAGTCATTTAATTCCTGAAATGCATGAAAACCCTTTTCTGTTTGTTCTAACCCACTTGTTAGGCTCGTAAGACCACTTGACCCTTAATTAACCCCAGAGAAAACCTGTGATTGTTCTACATTCAATATATGATGGTAAAATTACAGTTTTAACCTTGGTTTCTTGTATTTCTCTTTGAAAGGATTTGCAATGAATTATGGCCTTCTGATGGTTATATAGGAGCATTTAATGACTTAATCAGATCAAATTGAGCTAGTTATGACTCATGATGGTGTTCCCACCAGTTTCACCTTAAACTTAAGGTTCCAATAATCCTTCCTTAGACTCTTGATAGAGTGATTTACATCATCATTTCATATTTGGGTCATTAGTTAACCAACATGAATCACTTTTAGTTCGTTTAGAGAGCTTCAAACTTACTTAAGGCCATTTTACACCCATTTAGGGTTTCTTTGCAATTTGACCAATCTAACCTTTGTTGAGGTGTCCACTTAATCTCCAATTATGTTTTAGATTAAGGCTAGCCACCCATTCAAGTTTCTTGCGTCAAAAATCTAGTACTTAACCAAGTATTAGGCCTAAATAGGTCATATAATGTTAAGTATTGGCTTCCTAACATTAGGAAGCCTGCTTCGAAGGTACTTAATGTCAGGTGCATGTTTCCTAACATTAATCCAAAACATATTCTCTAAGCCATCTAACATTAGGTATCATGTATCCAATGTTAGATTATTGCTGTAGACTGTGGCTTGGCTACAATTCGTGGATTTTGACCCCTAAATCCATACATACCATTTCCAAATATCTCAACACCGATTCTACAAGTTCCTAGCCATATAAGGAACATTTAGAATACATAAAATCTCATTAAAACCATTGATAAAAGATTCAACAAGAAAAATCACTAAAACACCCTTACAAACCCACATAAGCATTAAACCACTTGAACAATTCACGTGCAACCCTTTATGCACATTCAAGGGCTAATTTGGAGTAGAAATCAACCTCTTTCCATTAATCTATTCACATGAATCAAAAGCAAATGTTTCTTCAAGAGGTAAAGCTCCCTATCTTGAGATGGAGGATAATCTCTTCCTCTTTGCCTTGAGCAAATCTCCTACACCTTCCTCCTCTTCCCCAAAGCCCTTTGCACAGTAGCAACACCTTTTCTCCTTCTCCTTCCTTGGGTTCCCTACAGTTGGAGCTTCAATGGAGCCTTATCATTCTTCAATTGTTGTTGTTGCTACCAAAGAAAGGGAGAGAGAAAGAGAGAGGAGAGGAGTTGAAGTCGATGGTGGTGGAAGCGATTCGATGGAGGGTAAGGGGAGATGAGTGAGGTCGGTGGTGACCTCTCTCTCTCAATTCCAAGGTTTTCATGGCACTTTATGCTTTAGCCCTTCCACCTCAAATGATTGATTTAACAATGGCCTACCAATTTAAGTTCCTTAGCCAGCAACCCTTACACAACTTTTGTCAATAATTCTTATAGAGAATCAAGTCTTCCAAGACAAGATTAAGATATTAGGTTCATAAAACAATTGTTAGTGACTAAATAAGGGTTTAATAGATTGTAGAAATGACCATTAAAATTCAAACCCTTACAATAATACATTCAAGAATGCCACATCCCTCGAGGATGTAGAGCTTAACTATAGTAGAATGTGGTAGACTTCACTATGACCTTTTGTATCTGCTTGTTTTTTTCCCTATAAATTAAATATCTTGTAATGCTCCTTACAAGCATCATAGATACAAAGAGATATTTTGCCTCTCTTATAGTGTGTTTTTGGTTTCCTAATATGAGTGATTCCATCATATAAAATTAAGTGCAAGCATGGAGACTAAATTAAAATTATTGAGAGACTTAATTGCAAATATTTTTTTATAAATTTTTAGTCCCTAGGGACTTAACTATAAAGAGTAAACTAAAAGAATGTCATTAACTGTATAGATGGAATATTAAACCCAAACAATCATAATTAAGGCTACTTCATTATGATTAAGGGATACAAATGATGATTAGGAACCCTTCATTGTGATTAGGTGAGGTTAATTGTGATCAGTATGTCTTAATCATGATTAACAATAGTTAATTGCGATTAAGAATAATTAATCTCAATTTACACTAATTAATCAAGATTGATCCTAATTAAGTATGATTATTAAAAGCATTGATTGTGGATAAGATTCAATGAAACCATGGGCCATGTCTACCCTAGTTCAGTGGATGTCACATCATTAGGGTTGTTTAGTTGGTAATAACAAGGTTAGAGTCTAAGATGACTAGGTTGACAATTTAGTACCACAATGGGAATTTTTGAAATATTAAGAGTGGGACATCCATATAAATACCCTCTACCCCTCTCCATTCCCAACCATCCATCCCATAACCCACCTAAGCCCTAGGGTGAGAGACGAGGGGAAGAAAGGAGAAAGGAAGGAGCGAAGCACTGTTGAGCAGGAAAGGAGGGTGAAGCATTGCTGAGGAGGAAAGGAGTGTAAAGCACTAGCAGATAGGAGAGATTGGAAAGGTAAGGAAGGAGCCACTACAAGCTTGTGGAAAGGTAGGAAAGATAAGGAAATCCCTTTCCCCTCAACATGTAGGGTTTGATATAGGTTGCTTACTATGGGGAATCTAGTAAGACCTTTCATAGGCATGGTGGTCTAGTTGTTTGGTGATTTCATGTTAGGGTAAATATAGCATAGCCTACTACCCTATTGCACTATTGCAGGGAGTCATAGACAGTTTGTACGGGCTCATGATGTAAGATGTTCGAATTCCTTAGCACACAATACACCACATATGTGTTAAGAAATAAACTTTCGTTAAGCTTTTTACGGGTATGGTATCTTGGCTATTAGTGGATTGATGAGTGCCTATGTCATGTATAGATCTATCTACTACCTTTTCACACTTCCAAGGGGAGTTTCAGACATGGTTCACCAACCTACAATGCATGACTTACTAAATTTTAAGTTGCATTGCTTTATTTTGTTTTGTTAAGTCTTTATAAGTTGAGATTGTACCAAAATTTCAATTTGAAACATGACTGCTATAAGGGAAACTTTATTAAATTTTTCTAGGGTTTTGAACTGAATATAAGAAACTAAGCCAAAATGTTGCTGAAATTTAATTAGAATCCCATGCCAAAATTGTATAAGCAATCAAAGCAATTTATCATGTCCATTCCTCTTTCTCAGTAAATTAATCCTCCTTGCTTTGCATGGAAAAATATATTAGTAAGACATTTCTAACCTTTATACTTAAAAATAATGCTCGATATTATGCTAACAAGATGGTGTATGTGGTAAGCTTTGAATCTGAGGATGAGAGGAAGACCCTCTTATTTGCCAAGCCTTAATCCTAGAAGAATATGAACTTGCCTTTAACACTAAGGTTGCGTTTGCAATCAAGACTCTCCAAACATTATTTGTGTTACTATTGGCAATTGAGAGTGAACTTGCTTATGTTGCTCGCAATCAGGGTCATAGATCCCATATAAGTAAAGGGTGGGGTAGTAGGAGGCAAGTTTCATTATTTAAGTAGGTGGTCATGGGCCTTGTTCAAGCTGACCTAGAGGGATACAAGCCAAACATCAAGATTTCCTCGTAGTTACACGAGACGATTAAATAAGAATGATAATTACATATTTATGTTACATAAATTTATTTGATTGCATCATTGCCTTTTTATCTATTTCCTTACTAAGTTTTCTAATCACTCTTTTATTGGAATTATTTACCTAGGAAAAGTACAAGATATAGACTTAACCAAGGGTATGGCATAATAAAACACGAGGATAAAGGATGCAATGTTCGAGTAGCTATAAGTAATATTCTCATTTGTATTTTTCTAATTGTTGCATTTGAAACTTTCCAATAATGTAAACTATGTTGTGGTAAAGCTTTGTGTATTTCTGGTTGGCATGAAATGATGATTCAATCGTTTGTCACATAGCAATGGTTGAATTATAAATGTATGGACAACATGTAGATTTGGGTTGCTACAAGAGTGGTAGCAGATCTATGTGGATCTCATGTTAATTTAGGGTTTATTGATGTCATTGTCGTGTCTATATATACGTCGCAATCTAGAAAAATGTCATTTTATTTATTTAAAATTTTTACTAGATTTATTCCAAGTCTTTTACCGGAAGGCAGTTATTGATATATATCACTCTCTAAGATCCAAAATTAATCTTTTATTCCAAAAATGTCAATTTTATTTACAAATGAATGAATTAGAATCTATGCAATCAAAGAATCAATTAATCTAAGTCAATTATTTATAAGTTAAAACAAGCTAATTGTGGTTAGAAATGCCTTAAGAATATGTACAAAGTGAAGGCACAAAAATGATTCCAGGCTACATTATGTTAATTACATTTGATTTATATATACATCTAAGTGTTTGTTTAATTACAAATGAACTATCTCTAAGAAAGGAGAAAGCAAATATATACAAAATGCCTTTAAAAATTAGGGACAAACAAGGCCAAAAAGATTAAGTTATTAATATGAACATTTGGTTACTTAGCTTTTTTCGTTAACTGAGGGTATAACACTTAGCAAAAACTTTACATTAAACACTCAACACTTATGTTATTTTAGCACTTAACATTAAATTAAAACTATAACACATCTCACACGCACAAATTACACGCATAACACACTACCACTTAAATTAGTTCACACACAAGTAACTTAATATAACTCTTTACACACACACAACACACTTAAGTTATTTAACCTAAGAAATCTCCAACACTTAGTTTTTAAGTTAGTTTCAACCCATGCACACGTGACCCAAAAAGAATGGCTAGTCTTTCATGTGGATCAATGACCATGGGTCGGATCAAGTCACTACTAAACTCACCCTATGGTGAATGGCAATAACATAATTTTATCACCACTACCAAGCCCAATTAGGCCCACGCACAACCCACACAGACCCGCACATGCACGCATAGAATGGTCATCACACCCATAGGCGTCATAGTCGCCCGGCGATGCCTACAGGTGCAACTGCTTAAATACCATGTAGGCGTGCTTTCACTATTCAATGTGGTGCTATGTGCGGCGCTATTTCAACAACGTTCAGCTACGAGACATATTTGTGTTATTAGATAAATTAGGGTTCCAATTAAGGCATAATTAAGGGTCTAATTTACAAATTAAATACATAAACCTTAAATTAATATATAGGGTTATTAATTACATAAGTTAGATTAAGTTAATTATGCATATAAATATGTATTTAAAATAGGTAAACTTAGGTACATTTTTATGTTTAGTTTAAGCTTATATAACTAATGTACATTATAAATAACTATACATATTACATAATTAGAGTCCAATTAAGTTAATTTACGTATTTACATGTTTAATTAAGAATTTTAAGTTATTTAATTAGACTTATTCATGTATTTACACGTTATATTTATTATGTACATAATATATATATAGAAGAGACTTATAGCTTATAAGCTTAATACTATATATTATAAATAGGATTATAAATGTGTTTAAAATAAGTTAAAATATAAATTATAAGAATAGAGTATAACTTAGCTTATTACCTTATTAACTTACTAATTTACATTAAATTAATTTACTAATGTAATTTAATAACTTATAGTATGTACATAAGTTAAATAGATTATACATATTATACATAATAAGTACTTAATTTAATAATTTAAGTTAATTAATAATGCTTACTAGTATACATATATAGTTTATAATTATTTACATAAGTTTTATATATATATAGTTTAACTTATAGTATACATGTATATCTTACTATACAATATAACTTAGTACAAAAATGCATTATAACTTATTTACATATACATAATATATAGATACAATATATGCATATTTTATATACATATAACTTAATATATACTATTAACTTATGGATAAACATAGAAGTATTTACAATATATACAAGGTATTTTTAGGATTTTTGGGATTTTTTTATTTTCTATTTTGTTTTGTGTTTTAACATGAAGAAAGAAAGAGGGCAGAAAGCTAAGGGGGAAGAAGAATTCTTTTTTGTATTTTTGTTTAACATTTTTATTTTTGAAGCCTAAAGAAGTCTAGAACTTCTACAAGTATGTTCTTTTTTTTGAAGGAGAAAGGAATGCTACCGTTCATAGTAGCAATCCAGATTTATTGATAAAAAAATAGAGGCCACAAAGTTTCACACCACCACCGTATACTCGACGCTACATCACCACAAATATTATCTATCCACATGTTCCCCCCATTGAAAATTACATCATTTCTAGCCCTCCATAAGGCTGACAAGACAACATCCATGACTGCACGTGGCTTATCTTTCTTCATGAAGTGCATCCACAATGTCTCAAAGTTCGAAAGAAGGGAAGAGCAGAACTTGCGCCATACCTCATTGGCCACTAAGCATGTGCTGAATAAATGCACGTCGTCAACCTCTTCAAACCCACAAAGACGACACATCACTCTGTTCCCTCTGAACACTGTCCTCCTGAAGGCACCTGTAACCAACCCTCCACATCTAGCCTACGACAAGAAAATTTGGACCTTCAAAGGAACCTTCAGCTTCTAGAATTGGGCGCAAACATGTACTATAGTATCCCCTCCTGGTGTCAACTTGAGGATCTCATAGGCACTACTGGGGGCATACACACCCTTCTTCCAAACAAAAGCATCCAAACCATCCCTTAGCTTGAAGGCAGCCAACACAGAATGCATGGAATCAACCTCATTCCCTATCCTAGTAGTACAACTTCCACCCATGGAGGAAATCCCCCACAATCCATCCTGTTGTTGCCACATATCAGCCACAAAAGCCTGTTTGTTCTCAGAACCACCATATACACGTGGATAGATGGTCCGCGAGATGACCCAGCCTACTCCAATTGTCCTCCCAAAAATGCAGACTCTCTCCATTGGCCAGAATAGGTCTGAAGAGGTCCCAATGCTCCCCTACGACTTTGGACACCGAATCCCAAAAAGGAGATGCAGAATGTTGCCTAACCACATCTGCAACCATTCCAACACTACCACCATAGGAGTCTCAAACAACACTTTGCCATAACCCTTCATCTCCATGCAGAATAATCACCCCCATTTTAACAGGAGGGAATCCCCAAACTCACGTAGGGATCTAACACCCAGCCCCCCCTTTTTCTTCGACGTGCACACTACCTTCCACTTTACAGGTTGTATAAACCGACAACTATGCACTTGTTCCTTCCAAAAAAATCTTTTACGAATAATATCTAGCTTCTTTAACACTGAACCCAATGGCCTGAACATAGAGGAAAAAAAATAGGGATCGCCGAAAGAACCAAGTTCAACAAAATCAAATGCCCCCCCTTCGATAAGAACCTACTACACCACCCTTCCATCTTTAATGATACCTTCTAAAACAACTAGCTCCAGTCCTTTTTCATCTTCTTTGCTTGCAACAGCAAACGAAGGTACCTGATGGGGAGGGTGGCTATGGGCTTCTGCAATATCTAAGACATCTCCTTCCATCTACACACCCCGCTAAAACATACGAGAAGATTTGGCACCATTAATGCTCAAACCTAAAATCGCACCAAAGATATCAACAACGTGCTTGAGCACCTATGCCTCATAAGGTCCCCCATCTATAAAGAAAATGGTGTCATCTGCAAACTGTAAGATGGGCATCAAAGCCCTCTAGGAAGATACAGTGTAACCATGCAGGTATCTACCCGAGCACGCCCTAAATGCCAACTGTGCCAAAGTGTCATCTACCAGAATAAAAATAAGAGGTGCCACCGAACACCCCTGCCTGACACCTTTCTATGGTTGAATCCACATCCCCATGGGACACCCATTAATCAAAGGGGAGAAGGAAGAGGTGGTAACTGACCTCTTGATTCACTGAACCCACTTTTCTGGGAAGCCTCTACGTCTAAAGATCTCCCATAGATACTGCCACAAAATCAAATCGTAGGCTTTAGAAAAAATCAACCTTCCACATGAAGGTACTTTTTTTCCTTCTGACTCACCCAAACACCATTTCTTGAGCCAAAATAAACTTCTGCAGTAATCTCCCTTTAAGAAAAGCAAACTGCACTGGACTGATAATATTCTTCACCTCCTCTCTCATCCTGTTTGCAAGGATTTTCCCAATGATCAAATAGATCGAGTTGGAGCTATGGACCTGAAATATGTTAATGACACCGCTCATGGCTTCTTAGGCAAAAGAAAAAGAAGGGATTTATTTATTCTTTCAATCCCAAAGTTTCCCCTTTGGAATTCATCAATCACAGCTTGCACATCCGACTTAACTACTGACCAGAAGAAAGAGTAAAAGAAAATAAGAAAGCCATTTGGCCAAGGGGACCCCTTCGCTTTTAGGCCCCTCAAGGTTGTCAATACTTCACCTTTTCTATTGTGTCTACACAACAACCGGCCCTCCTCTTCCCCCAACCGTGGCATATCAAAGTGACTCAGTCTCTATGCACCCTTCTGCCCCACACACAGAGTCCAAAAAATACTTGTTGGCCGTACTACAAACATCGAGGGGGGAGGTAGCAACATGGTCTCCATACTTGAGAGAGGTGATAAGATTGTACCTTCTTCTAGCACTCATGGCCATATGAAAAAACTTGGTATTGGAGTCACTCCTTCAACTATAACTGTCTGGACCTTTGGCGCCAATCAATCCCCCTTAGAAGATCCTCTTTGGCCACAACATTCTGTAACGCATTGTGTTGCCCCTTCTCCTCATTCTTCCCAGTCAAATCTTCCTTCATATCTAAAGCCCTCACCCCTTCCAACGCCTCCCTCCTCCTTTGCACCTTCAACAACCTTGTAGTTTTTTTATACTCCATCAACATCAGAAGCCCCTTTAGCTTGGACACTAGCCTTTGGGTGGCCGTCCCCTCTCCCTTTTGAGCCAACCATGAAGAAGTCACCATGTCTTTAAAGCCTTCCTCACTGAGCCAGGACTTTTGAAATTTAAAATATGAACCTGCCTTCACACCCTCTCCACTCTCCCACACAAGAGAAGTATGATCAGAAAAAGGATGGGTCATTGCCGCCACTGAAGCCATATGGAAAGATCCCATGAGTTCTACATTACAAAGAAATTAGTCTATTTTGGACATCTATCCTCCACCACCACTCCACGTGAACACTACACCTGAAGAAGGAATATCAACAAGTTCCAAATCTGTGACCACATTCTGGAAGACAAATGTGGATGAGTCCACCCTCCCATCTAGCCTATCATCAGAGGACAATGTGGCATTAAAATCGCCACCCAAGAGCTAAGCAGCCCCCTGCAACCAATCAACCATCTCACACAATTCGTCCTACAGCACTGGCCTCTTCCCCTTGTTACACGGCCCATAAATAGAGGTAACATGAAGACAAATGTTATCAAAAACTCTGGCAAACCTGCAAGTGATGGAAAACTACCCCATCCTCACATCAACCAACTGTAGCTTCCTAGAATTCCACCACATGCAAACTCCCCCTGCACGTCCTTCAAATGGAATACACCTCAAGGAAAAGTCACCTACACCCACCAAAGGTTGCCATTTCACAGCTTCTTCACCATCAACATGAGTCTCCTGTAAGCAAGCACAATCCACTCCCCATTCGTGAAGATACCTCAACAGAGTACCCCTTCTTCCACGATCCCTCAACCCCCTCACGTTCCAAGTCAAAATCTTCAACATGATGGACCAACCACACCGTCTTACCCTTCTTCCCTGCGTGCAACCTGGAGCACCTTCACCAACTGGTCGACATCAACTTGCACATTATATCTGGCCTCTTCTGGGGTAGAGAAGACAAAAGTATCCCTCACCATGTCCTTGGATGTTGACTCATCAATCTATTCGTGAATCACCATAGCCCCTGTCACATCATCTGGCTGTATACGTGAAGCCTCTACCTCTGGCTCTTCCACCACTTTTCTTTTTTTCTGGCCACTACCCCTAATAACTTTCTCAACACTAACCGGCCTCCACTGCATGGCCTCTCATGTTGCCACCTCTAGATGACTCCTCATCACGTTGCTTTTTACTATTTTTGGAGGAGCAGTCTTCTCCACACAAAGATGCAAAAGCCATGAAGATCCACCACACCTGAGAACCACCCTATCATGGAATGGTCCCTTATGCTTCAACCTCACCTCCACCTTCACTAAACTCCCATCCCCCTCCTCAACACCAATCTGCATTACCTCCTTCAAGGAGGCAAAACCTGCCACAATACTATCCACCACAGCATAGGAGTGTAAATGCAAGGCACTCCAAAAATTTCCACAAATCCATCACAATCAAAAAACTTTTGTAGAGGTCTCTCACTCAAAGTGCCATCAAACAATGAAACCAAGCGCCAAATCACCGAAATCGAACCCATCGATGAGAATCGAAACTTCAAAGAATCAACATCCTCCTCCAAATCGAAAACCATGAACCTCGATGGGTTCAGGACACATATCTTCCACGAACACAAAAGTATGGGTAGAGATCTTACGAGACCTTGGAGATCATCTAGGGTTGGCCCTCCCACCATGACCTCCTCGATGAGAGCTTCTTGAAGGCACTTCTCCACAGCAAGGACTTCACTGGAGATCGGTACTTCAACGTCCATGGAGGGACCCATAGGCGGTGAAGGAGGGTGTCCCCATGCACGACCATGACTCACGTAAGCCCCACATGGTCGAGAGTCCCCCACACCCATGCACTGCTTCTCCTCCTCTCCACGTCGACTAAGGTTTGGGCCCCCTCCTCCATGCGTCTAGGTGGTCCCACCTCCCCCTTCATTTGATGCATGTGGTCATCTCCTACACGTGGATCTTCGATGCCCTAGTCCTCCACATTGAGGACACATGAGGGCGTTGCGGCAGTTCGCAGTCACATGACTCCTCTCCCTACACCAATAGCAAAGGATATCCTCCATCCCCTTGCTAGAGAAGCCTCCAACGCCTATATGCCCCCACGACCTCCTTCCCTCAGTCGGCGATGGCCCTCCTCTCCCATGGTGACAACGACCCACGACCCTTGTCCACTTGCCCTCCGTCGCCCAATCTTTCCTCAGAGACACCATCTTCCGCTGTCCAAGTATGTCTATAGATTAAAGACCAAGAAACCTAAAACTAACTATACACACATGTTCTAAATACTCAAATTTCACTCAAGACACATTTTATTTATTTATTTATTTACATTATTTTTGTATTTTTCTTCTATTTTTTAGTGTACAAGCTGGGAAATGGCATGTAAATGATCTAAAATTCAAATCATGCTTAGGAAATTATATAACAATGTTGGAATCAAAGAATATATCATGAAAAACTTCCAGCCATCAATTAAGATCAAATTCAATCATAAAAACAAGATCTGCTATTGAAGTAAACATCAAAACACATCTTGGACAGTTATCTACTACAAGCATTGCTAACACTGAAACTCTAATAGTAATTACATGCACTGCAAATCATTTCAAGACAAGATAAAATCTACACATGCTTTTAAAACAATGTTCTAATATCAAATCATTTGAGAAACTTCACTAAGACTTAAAGAGAGCTCAGGATCAATCTATAGCAGGTCTGACTGCTATTTGAGAGGCTATTACTGTCCAAATGCATCAGCAAGTCGTTCTCATGCCTACTCCAATCATCCCAAAACTATTTTAGGCATCTGAATATAAAACCATGTAACTTCTACTCTAGAGAATCCATTACAAATACAATGCCATTCAACAACTATTTGAAATCCACAATTAACTCATTTGCACAGTTCATTCAGTTTAAATAGCTAAAACCAACAAGTCAATCATCTCAAATCAAATTAAAGTTAAACTCCTTCGAATTCTTCTGACTTATTTCATAAGTGTAGGAAATCATTTGAAAACCTCTTTAAAGCCCCAAGAACTAAATATAACCCACAGATCTCCTAGATTGACCTGGGAACTGACGATTAATACTTGAAAATTCCAAATCATACTTGAGCTAATTAAACCTTATTCTTAATCATCATAATTCACCTCTGAGGAATTTAGAGCTCAACAAAAATTAGTTCTAATGTCAAAGAGCTCTGGAAACCCTAATTTGATTTTCGCACTATGCTATAAACAACATAAACATGAAAGATCAAATCAAAATTTAAAACCAACTCAACACTAATCCCAAACCTTCATTAAGATGTCTCAAACCTAATTCAAACTTAAGCAATAGATTAAAACACTTTGGTATCAAATAAGTATGTAGCACATATGAGCATTCAATCTAGATTCGCCATAATGATCTGATCATTCAAACACCCTACACACTATTGCTTAGTGTTCACTATGTTTGGGCGATCCTTAAAAGCTATTTAGCTCATCACAATAACCTCAAATCCATGCAACAGATTTTCCTCGACCATGCTACTTAGGCAATGAACATAACACAGTATTAGGTATAAAAATTGGGCACGAACAATTCAAACCATGAAAATACAATCCAATGAGCTCACACCCATCGCATTCAATCCAATTAAATAGATATAAACTCAATTTGATTGATTAAAATTGATTATAACTCAATTGCTCTAGAAATTGATCAATCATTCGCTAAAATCAAATTTGATTCAATTGATTAAATCAGTCTAATTCAAAGCACGAGGAGGGTCCTTGTGGTCAAATGGAATGTATGAGGAGACTCTCAAATGGATTTAGTGCTCCATTAGATCTGAGAGCTACTGAGCTTTAAATCTAATGGATGCTCAAGTGGATGGAGTGATTGACAATTAAAATAGCGAGGTAATAATGAGAAGGTGATTGTGAGATGATGTGGGAGAATTATGAATCAAAATGGAAGAGTGACTTCTTCCTGATTGGAATTGATCAGAAAGGGTGGAGTAGCAGGAAACTACACTATACTATTCTACTCCTAATTTAAAGTAATTCAAATGATAAATCCTAATCTAAACTATCTAACTAAGCTAAGAAAGCAATAAATCTAAACTACAAAAGCTGTAAATCCTAATCTAACGAAAGAACGGGACCTCTGAGAAGAACCACAGCTGGTGGTTGTGGCGACGAAGGAGGAGGTTGCTACAGTGATGAAAGCTCATAGAGGGGAGGTAAGAATTGCCCGCAGGTGTTTTGTGATCCCTAGCAGCAAGGATGAGTTGAGGAAGAGAGAAGGCTACTGTCACTAGCCTTTGACGAAGGGGAAGAAGAGCTGGAGGGGAAGAAGGGATCGGCTCAAGGGGAAGTCGATAAAAGGTTACAAGACACCTGAGGTGGTCCTTATATAGGTGAAGCAAGCTCTAGGTGACTGGATTAGTGAGTGTGAGCCATTGGGGATGAAGGGTTGGATGGGTTCTAGAGGGCGCTCAGGAACTTTTGGAGATGAAAGAGGACCATCAGATGTGATCTCAAGACTAGTGCGAAGGTGTGTGCACCAGGGATTAAGGGTTGCTTGAGGATCGGCCATTGGATCAACTCAAAGAGGAACGAATGGTTCTCAAGCCTCAAGTTCATAATGTTCTGAAGGAAGGGAAGGAGTTGCACTTTACGTCTATTGGGCAAATTATATGATAAGCCCTTAAAGTGAACCAATAGAGAAGTTGCTAGAAAACCCATAAGTGAGACTTTTAATGTAAAGAAACCCCTGTGGTTCTCAAATCAGTCCTTACAACTTTTTGTCCTTAAGAAATGTCAAGGCTTAATTGTATAGGAAGGACCTAAATGAAAACCATTGATTCAAGGTCCCAATGATGTTTAAAACTCTATGAAGTTTTTATGGCATGTATTTTTGAATTTATTAGAAATTAATTCAACCCTTGATTTGCGAATTTGTGTTCAATTAAGTGTTCAATTGACTTTTGATTTGGCCATTTGCATATTTAATAAAGAATTGCTCAAAAGTGACCTAATTATGCATTTTAAATATAATTTTGATGTTTTAGGTCATTTTCTATAAATCCCACACTAAACCATTTTCTTATGTTAATTGATAGTGTTTTAACTTAGTTTCTAACTTAATTTTGACACTTTAGCTACAATGAGCCACACCTCATCACCACCTTAATCATGGATTGCTACTGGAAACCATAAGTACTAGTCTCAAACATAAATTACTATTAAATGGACTTAAGACACAAAGTGTAGAATAGTTAGGGAAGAAAGTTGAGATAAGATGCATCTCCTAAGGATAATTATAAATAATAAGTTAATTTTCCTTTTAGCGAAATGTCAAGGACTCATAGTTAAGTAGACCTCTTGAACAATCTCATGCCTAAACTTGGGGCATAGCTACTACAAACCATGCAAGTAGTCTTGCAAGCACTATGGGCAAGTAATACCATCCTAAACCCCAAGCTTCCCACTGAATATGAGGAAATAGGGAAAGGAGGAAAGGAAACATGCCAATAATAGGGAGTTTCAAACTAGATATACTTGCAGAAAAGGACAGGTCAAAGGATGATAATGAGAAGATAAAAGAAGTAGAATGTTCCTAGAATGAAAGCAAGCACCTTAAGGGAATGGATGGAGCGAGACTAAGATTAATTCCTTTTGTAAGAGAAGACTACTAATGCACTAAAGCCGAGTTTTAAAAAATGCATCGTACTATAGCAACTAAAGAGAATCAACACTTAATTTATATCTCAAATTGTGAGTCGAGGTCATTCACTAGGAGCAACAGAATGCGTAAAAACCACTATTCAAATGTTGAAGCTCGGGAACTAGATACAATTAATTTGATTCTCCAAACTCCAAATCTTGTTTAGAAATATAATGCTATCCCCCACAAGTAATTCAACCAAGAAAGAAATTACATCTCAATCATTTAATGCTTAATTTGATTAAGAATAATCAATCAACACTAAACTAAGCACTAAATAATCTATAAGACTATTATTTGATCAAAGTAATCGCAAGCAATGCAATAAATGAATCCAAACTATCCCTAGATGTTTGCAAATCAGTCCTTGGAATCTACAGCTGGGTCCCTGCAAATTTAGTTTCTTCTCCAACAGCCCCTAACAACAGTTGGAGGCTTGGCTTCATCTTCCTCATTGAAGGCAATGCAGAGGCTTCACCAATGAGATTGCTGGAGGGCTTCAAAGCTTCTTCCAATGCTTGGACGGATCGTGTGGCTTCCCTGAAGCCCTAAAAAGCTCCTCGTGTAGGCTCGATGGGTACAAGGACGGTGAACGACATCGAATTACATTGTGGAAGACGGTGGGTCCAATGGTTATGGATGGAGCTCCTCGGATGTCAAAACTCTGTCAGAATATTCTACGTGACCTCAGAATGCTTCTCGCGAAGCTTCGAGCTCGGGGAAGACTGAAGGAAGCTGCACGATGTCAGGGGAGAAGGAGTTCGTCGACGAGGATGGGTTCAACGTGGGGAGAGGTTCAAAGCAGGGCGAGTAGCCGAAAAGCCTCACCTTGCCCCGCCGAATGTGATGGTGGTGACGAATTGGCGTGGAGAGGCCGAAGGAGACCTATCGGTGGCGGAGAAGATGGTGGCCAGTGGGTGTGTTCAGTGGAGATTTAGGAACGTCAAAGCCTAAAATTTCTTAAGGGCTTTTGTTCCTTGAGGCTTGGCAGAGGTTTCGATGTGGTCAACGAGTGGTGTTAGCAAACAAAGTGAGGGAGAGTAGGTTGCCGGAGTGATGCCAAAACGTAGCCTACATTGGGGAAGAAGACGAGGAGAGGAGAGGAATCAGGGTAGAAACTTGAATCCAAAGAGCCTAATCTACTCTATAAGAAGAGGGGAGGAGAGGATACCTAGGAGCGGGCGAGGATGTCAAAGGACATCGACAGAGGTTGATCGAACATGGGGAAGAAGAGAAATCCAGAAATGAAATTGGAGCAACAAATGAGGGAGAGAAGCTGGCTCCATTGGTGAGGAGCACGGCAAAGACTAGGAAAGTTGATTCGTGGCCTCTGTTGGTGGAGAGATGTGGCGACGACAGAGGATGGAAGAGCTCCAATGGTGCTCAACAATGGCACATAAAGGAGGAGAGGAAGAAGGGGGATTTTCACGTCCAAGTTTGCACAAAGGTGTCGGTGCAAGAGCACCACGATCGTCAATTTTCATGATAACAAATCACTTGTGTTTTAACATTTACATTTGAGTTTAAGATTTCAGGATAATTGCAAATGAATACAAGTGTGAAGGAGCTTCAGCTCGCATCCATGGTGGATTGGAGGAGATCGCTGGAGGAGAAGCTTCACATCGAACGAGAGCTTGAAGTCATGAAGAATATGATAGAAGTCTTTTCTGTTCTTGTAACTTGTAATCTATTTTCATTTATTGTTTCTTTTTGCTCTTTATTTTTATCTAGATTATATGTTAAAGAGCCTCAAAGTAACAAAACAGTAATCTTAGGAACACTTACTCAACCCTAGGACACTTAGACATTTCATAGAGAACTTAAAAAATCAAAGTAGGCATCAGACAGCCTAATCAAACGTCCAATCTGGACTTCAGACGCTGATCTCGACTTTTAAGACGTCTGACTATTGGATCAAACGTCCAAAAACACTTAGGCCAAGAACCACTTACTGTCTTCCAGATTTAGACATCCAGCCCTTAGTCCATACATCTTAGAAGACGTCTAATGACATTGCCAGACGTCCAATTAGTGGAACATTGGCTTAGAAATATAATCATTGAGGATTGACCCTTAATCTTCTATCAGACAACCATAAAGGACCTCAGATGTCTGATAAATAGAGGTTAGCCCTTGATTGAGCCAAAATCACCTTTCTTCAGTAAGCTAGCCGTTTATGCCTTGGGAAATCCATTTCCGAAGTAATTTAGGTTTCCAGACGTCCAGACATAGTGTCAGACATCTAACCTATCATCTAACCCACTTACACTAGAACCCTATTTAGGTCTGACTAAATCAGTAAGGGAACCCATCTAGTATTAAACGTCTAATTTGATTATCAAACATCTTATACTTGACTTCCAGATGTTTGATACTTTTCCCAAACGTCTGATAACCCTGTCAGATTCATTAATGACCCTGATTCCAGCCCAATCTGCCTTGAGTTTGTTCCCAATGGCTATAAAAGCCTTCCAAGGCCTTCCTAAGCCATCTATAAATAGGAGAGGCCCCTTCCTTTGTATTACACACCAAGTAATACTATTTCCACATCCTTTTGTGTCCAAGAGAAGTTAGAATCAAAGGAGAAGCGCCCAACCCTTGTCTACACTCTTGAGAGCTTCATCTTCGCTGCACACCTGCTCTCTCATCGTCAAATGCGAGAGCGTCGTCGTGCTTCGTGTGGTTCACGCACATGTGTTGCTAGCCAACACACTTCCATCAAAGGGAAGTTTCCTATTTCCTAAGTAGATATATTTACACTTCACTTTATGGCTCTATAGGATAGTTATTTTATTTTCTTTGGTTGGGTATTCGCTTTGCGAATTCCCATCTCCTTCGTGAGGCAAAATGCTCCTCGTGAAGAGGAGGGGGTTGAGGTATGCTACCCTCATCTATGTAGAGTGGTTGTAAGATATTGTACTACCATCGTTTAAGTAGTATGTTAGTAGATTTGATCGACTCGATCGATCGGGAAATCCTAAACCGAGAGGTTTAGGTAGTGGTTTTTACCCAAGTTTGGGTTTCCACCTAAAAATATTGTGTATCTTGTGTGATTGTAATTTTGTGAGTTGTTATTTATATTTTCATACATTTTTATATATTACGCAAATCTCAGCCCCTCCCGTAGGGAATTACATTTGGTATCAGAGCAAGTTCTTACATTTCGACATAACCCGACAAGGATCCGATGGAGGGAAGCAGCTTCGTGAGAAAGATATCCGAGGGGCACTCTACCACCCGTCCACCATTTTTCGACAGGAGCAACTACCCATACTAGAAGCTCAGAATGAAGACATGGCTTCAAGACAACAACTTCATAATTTGGACCAAGTGCGAGACGCCGTTTGACATCCCAGAGAGACCCGTGGGGGGCTACCTGCAACAGCATGTCTGGGAGCTCTCTCTCAATGCCAAGACAATGAACACCCTCTACTGCGCATTGAGCCCGGAAGAGTTCAACCGAATCTCGCAATGCGCCACCGCATACGAGATTTGGCATACACTTAAGGTAACTCACGAGGGTACCTCTAAGGTAAAGTCTTTTAAAATCAATTTACTTAATCAAGAATTTGAATCCTTTTCTATGAAGACTAACGAAACTTTGAGTGAGATGAACACTAGGTTCACTCTCATTTTTAATAAGTTTAAAAGCCTTAGGTAAGACCTTCGTCAAAGGGAAGCTTCAAAGAAAGCTTCTTCGTTCCCTTGGATCGAAGTGGGAATAAAAGGTCACCGCCATCGAGGAGGTGAACAAAGTTAAGGAGCTCAACATGGAGGATCTCCTAGGCAACCTCATGGCCTATGAGACAAAGTTGAAGCAAAAGAAGGATACACCAAAATCGAAGCCGAAAAAGACCCTCTCCTTCAAAGCCACATCAAATAGCGAGGTAAGTTTCGATGACAAAGACCTTCTAATTTTATTTAGAAAATTTTTCAAGTTTTGTAAGGATTCAAAGAAAGAAAAGAGAGAAAAGAAGGAAAAGGAGATAAAAAGCCCAAATCGTTGCTGTCATTGCAACAAGAAGGGGCACATTCGACCCAAGTGCCCTCTTCTCAAGAAGGAGAAGAAGGAGAAGGATAAGAAGTACAAGAAGAAGGCGTTCCAAGCTACTTGGGACGACTCGAGATCGAAGGAAAAAGAGGAAGATCCCGAGAAGAAGAATGAAACCTCTTGCATGGGTTTCATGACCACCGCAAGCGATAGCGACTCTGACAAAGAAGAGGTACACTCTAAATTACAAGATGCTTTTGATGAACTTTATGAGCTTAATAAGTCTCTAAAAATAGAAAACAAAAGCATTAAAATGAATCTTAGTTTTCTTAAATTAGAAAATGAAAGATTAGAGATAAAACTTAAGGATCTAGAAACTAGTCCTAAAAATGATGACTTCTAGAAAATAAAAACCTAATCAATAAAAATAGTGAGTTGATTTAGGAGAATACAAGTTTAAAATTAGAAATTTCTAGCTTAAAAATGAAAATGCATGTTATAGAAGATGAGCTTGCATGTCTTAGGAAAAATTCTAACAAATTGATCGACAAAGTAGATGATTTGTATAGCCCTAAGGTTGAGAAAGGATCTCCTTCAAGGAGACCAACTAGCAAATCCGGATCCAAGCTAACTTGGATACCGAAAGATCAATTAGAATCTTGTTTTGTAGGTTTCAAGGGAGATTACAATACGAGAGATTGGACCTACAAGCTTAAGGATGGTCTACTCAAGCTAGGACCAAGGAGTAGATTGAGGAAGGAGAAGAGGAGAACGACGAGACGACGAACGAATAACCAAGCCGTCTCGCGTTGACCGCCCGATTGAAGACAGACACCGATGCCCAGACCTTCAAGCTTCAGATGGGAGCCCCATCCATTTTATCAACCTCCATATGGGCCATTCTATTGGCCATGGTAGTTGAGGTACACCCTTGACCCTATTTTTTATCTATAGCATTTAGAGAGGTGGAGTTTAAAGTTGATAAGCCATTTGTCCATCATTAAGGGGGAGAACTTGATAGTTAGCTATATTTCCTTTAGAAAGGGGGAGATGATCATATAGCTATCTTGTTGCTACAAAAAGGGAAAATATCATTCTTGTTAAAGGAAATTAACCCAAAACTAGAAGAGCATGTCTTAAGAGGGAGTTTAAGAGAATTAAAATTGATAAAACCCTTTTGATAAGGTCAAAAGGGGGGAGATTTTTATGGATTATTATTTATGATTTTATCATCATCAAAAAGGGAGAGATTGTTCATATAAGAGCACCACGATCGTCAATTTTGATGATAACAAAATACTTGTGTTTTAACATTTACATTTAAGTTTAAGATTTCAGGATAATTGCAAATGGATACAAGTGTGAAGGAGCTTCAGCTCGCATCCATGGTGGATTGGAGGAGCTCGCTGGAGGAGAAGAAGCTTCGCATCGAGCGAGAGCTTAAAGTCATGAAGAATAGGATAGAAGTCTTTTCTATTCTTGTAACTTGTAATCTGTTTTCATTTGTTGTTTCTTTTTGCTCTTTATTTTTATCTAGATTATATGTTAAAGAGCCTCAAAGTAACAAAACAGTAGTCTTAGGAATACTTACTCAACCCTAGGACACTTAGACATTTCATAGAGAACTTAGAAAACCAAGGTAGGCATCAGACAGCCTGATCAGACGTCCAATCTGGACTTCAGACGTCTGATCTTGACTTTTAAGATGTCTGATTGTTGGATCAGACATCCAAAAACACCTAGGCTGAGAACCACTTACTGTCTGCAAGATTTAGACGTCCAGCCCTTAGTCCAAACATCTTAGCAGACGTCTGATGACATTGGCAGACATCCAATTAGTAGAACGTTAGCTTAGAAATATAATCGTTGAGAATTAACCCTTAATCTTCTATCAGACGTCCATAGTGAAGGTTCCTACCCTTGTACTAGGAGGGGGTGAGATTAGCGTAACAAAAAAAATGCGGAAATAAAATATATAAAGCAATCTCACAAAAATAAGCAATCACAAAATGTACACAGGAATTTTTAGGTGGAAACCCAAACCGGGTGAAAACCACCACCTAACCCTTTCGAGTTAGGATTTTCCGATCAACCTAGTTGATCAAATCCACTAACCGAATCACTTTGAAACGAGGGTGATTCAACCTCAGTACAACCACGCTACAAGTACGAGGGTAGCGTTCCTCAACCCCTTCTCTCCACGAGAAGGATTTTGTCCCACGAAGGAGACGGGAATTTGCAAAGCGAATACCCAACCAAAATAACAAAGATAAAATAAAACAACAGGTCCTATAGAGCCAACAAAGTAATTAAGAACCTAGCTTCTATAGGAATAAGGAAACTCCCCTTTGCAAGGAGTGCGTCGAGGATGACGCGGGTGCGTGAGCCACGCAACGGCGCAATGTCGCTCTCGTGAACAACGGCGGGAGAGCGGGTGCGCGAAGACTTGATGCTCTCAAGAGAATGAAACTAGAGCTTGGAGAGCAAGGGCCTCAATTAGACACAAGAGAGTGGAAGTATGTTGCTTAAGTGTGTCTTGTGTTTTTCTAAGTGTATATCTTGTGTGTTTTTGTGTTGCAAAGGCTCCCATCTATTTATAGAGGCCTTAGGAAGGCTTTGGAAGGCTTAGAAAGGGTTCTATAGCCGTTGGGAACAAAATCCAAGAAAATCAGGCCGAAATCAGGACAATGATTACATTTGACAGGGTTATCAGACGTCTAACTCTGGCATCAGACGTCTGGAAGGCCACTTTAAGACGTCTGATTTCAAGGTCAGACGTCTGATTCTATGCAGGTTTCTCCCTGACTTGAATCAGATCTAAACAGGGTTTTTGTGCAAGTCCATCAGACGACATATAGGACGTCTGGCACTATGTCTGGACGTCTGGAAACCTACTTTTACTGTGGGAATTGATTTCCAAACGTTGCAACGGCTAGAAAATCTCTGAGAAGAGATTTTGGGTCAGCCGAGGCAAAACGGTCATTTATCAGACGTCTGGAAAGGCCTAAGGACGTCTGATAAGGCTCTAACGGTCATATCTGGAGTGTTTGCTAAGCCAGCCAACGGTCCACTAATTGGACGTCTGGCAAAGTCATCAGACGTCTCCTAAGACGTCTGGTCTAAGGTCTGGACGTCTGATTTCATCAGACAGAACTAACTATGTCCAGCCTAACAGTTATCAGACGTCTGAAACAACAGTCAGACGTCTTAAAATACATTATCAGACGTCTGATTTGGGAATTAGACGTCTGGAAAGTCTGTTTGAACCCTATATTGGTTTTCTAAGTATTCTACAGAAAACCTAAGTATCCTAGGGTTGTGCCGGTGTTCCTAGGACTACTGTTAGGGTTCTTTGAGGCTCTTTAACATAATTTCTAAGGAAAATAAAGAGCAAGAAAAATAAAAATAAAGATAAAAGTACATGAAAGGATTAAAAAGAATCTATCCTATTCTTCTTGTCTTCTATCTTCAATCTGTCGCTCCACGCGAACCTCCTCTGTTTTCCGTCAAGCTCCTCCAATCCGTCCTGGATGCGAGCTCGAACTCCGTCTAAACACGTCCTCATTTGCAATTGACCTGAAATCTAGGACTCAAATTGCAAATGTTAAATAACACGTGTTTTGTTATCATCAAAACAAATGATCGTGGTGCTCTAGCACCAACACATAGAGGACCTCAAACGTCTGATATATAGACGTTAGCCCTCAATTGAGCCAAAATCAACTTTCTTCAGTAATCTAGCCATTTGTGCCTCGGGAAAAACATTCCTGCAGTAATTTAGGTTTCCAGACGTCCAAACATAGTACCAGACGTCCAACCTATCGTCTGACCCACTTACACTAGAACCCTGTTTAGGTCAGAATAAATCAGTAAGGTAACCCATCTAGTATTAGACGTCTAATTTGATTATTAGACATCTTATACTTGATTTCCAAATGTCTGATAACCCTGTCAGAATCATTAATGACCTTGATTCCGGCCCAATCTTCCTTAGGTTTATTCCCGACGGCTATAGAAGCCTTCCAAGGCCTTCCTAAGCCTTCCTAAGTCATCTATAAATAGGAGAGGCCCCTTCCTTTGTATTACACACCAAGCAATACTATTTCTTCATCCTTTTGTGTCCAAGAGAAGTTAGAATCAAAGAAGTGCTCAACCTTTGTCTACACTGTTGAGAGCTTCATCTTCGCTGCACACCCGCTCTCTCACCGTCAAATGCAAGAGCATCATCATGCTTTGTGTGGTTCACGCACACATGTTGCTAGCCAACACACTTCCATCAAAAGGAAGTTTCCTATTTCCTATAGTATCTAGATTTACACTTCACTTTGTGGCTCTATAGGACAATTGTTTTATTTTCTTTGGTTGGGTATTCGCTTTGCGAATTCCCGTCTCCTTCGTGAAACAAAATACTCCTCGTGAAAAGGAGGGGTTTCAGGTACACTACCCTCGTCTAAGTAGCGTGGTTGTAAGAGGTTGTACTACCCTCGTTTAAGTAATATGTTAGTGGATTTGATTGACTCGGTCGATCAGGAAATCCAAAATCGAGAGGTTTAGGTGGTGCTTTTTATCTAGATTTGGGTTTCCACCTAAATATATTTGTGTATCTTGTTTGATTGCAATTTTGTGAGATTGTTATATATATTTCCGCACATTTTTATATATCACGCAAATCTCACCCCCTCCCGTATGGAATTACAGAAGGAAGTCACGGGAGCACGATCGCACTTTATAGATGCTTGGCCACGGGAATTGGGGCGATATCATAGTCCAATCAAGGTTGGAAACCGCGTGGTCTAGTGACAATTTTGGTTGCTTCTCACGGCCTCCAATGATGGAAATAGGAGCTGGATATGGCTCAATTGGGAAGAGCTATGAAAGGTGGATCAATCCATGAAGTTTGGTAGGATTTTGATGTGTAGATTGCACGAAATCTCCACTTGAAGTCGTGGCTGCAGGCAGCTTCTTGCCTGCTGGACGTTGAAGATGATGGTGACATCATCATGATGTCACCAAGGGACCTAAACGCAAAGTCCATGTAGATAAGATCAAATAGGTCTCAAGTTTTTAGGATAACCTAATTTGAATACAAGGAATCTAATGGTGACTTCAATTTTGGGTTTTGATGAAATTTGATTGGTTAATTTACATTTTAACGCATAATGTATCAATTTCTTACCTTGGTCTTTGTTTTTGGTCAAATTAGGTTCATTTTGTAAAATAAAATGTTCTAAACCACATAAAATATTTTTTAATTATTTTTAGAATGTTTATATTACGTTTATTTCCACCAGAACCCTTTCAATTGAAGTGAGGCTATAATTAGGATTTTTATTATTGAATTAATCTTCAATTCTCAGAAAACCCTGATTCAGTCAGTTCGAGCCCACTTCTCAGGAATTCAAGTTCATTTGACCGTAGACTAGGCACAAATTAACCCCTTAGTTAATCTACATTTATGATTATGCATTAAAACAACAGAATTAACTCAATTTCCTTTTTCTTTTCAAATTCAACATAGAACTATATTACACTCTTTATTGGGGAACATTTATCTCTGGATTTTGGCTAAATTGTGCCAGTTAAACAAATGATGGTGTTATCATCAAAGACCCCTTGTGTATAAAGGAGAAGGAGATCCCACAATAATAGAAGATTGGATGCAATAAATGGAGAAGATTTTGAAGTACTAGAACTAGACAGAGAATTATGGATCCCATTTGCTACCCTATCAATTGCAAGGGAATTTTGAACGCCAGTGAAGATGTGTTAAACCACTAAGGGGGAATGTAATGAGTTTGTCTTAGTTCGTTTAACCCTTTAGTGACCAACACTACCCTTTAGTTGGAAATAGCAAAAGAAGATAGAATTCTTTAGCCTATATCAAGGAGGTATGATAATCTTAGAGTAAATGAAATTTACGAAACTATTAAGATTTGAATCCAAATGGGAAAATGATGAAAGCAAACTTATGTGAAGATTTGAGCAAAGGCTACATCCGAACATTAGAAGCCATATTAGCTTTGTCAAACTAGAAATTATAGCGGAGGATTGAGAGAGTGCAACGACCATAGAGAGAGAACTGTATGCATTGATCAGACACAAAGATATAAGTCAAGAAGAAACATAACAAGATACAGAAGATGCAAACAACATAAACTGGTTACTAGACCACTCATAGGAAAACCAATCTATATCACTATCCATCTATCCCAATTTCAGACACCAATAGAACCTAGTGCCACTCCAACAGCTAGCCTACCAAAGGTTAATGGGAGACAAGCATCCAAAATGTGTGGGAAGGTCCATAAGAAAGCATTCTGAAGATGCTTCAAATGCTTTGGATGTGGATGATTATGCAACAATCATGGGATTTCAAAGAACCTAAATAATGTTAGAACGTAGCTATCTCATGCATTTAGCATGCATATCATTTATATATTTCATCATACTATCCTGTTTTGCTATACATAAAATAATGCACGATTATCCTATTGTCTAATGTTTTTGTTTCTATTTGCAGGTGATAAGAAGATTCAAATAGGATTGGAATGCGAAATAAAGCAAGAAGAAAGGGATAGAAGAAGAAGAACAAGAAGAAGACATGATCCAAATAGGAAGAGAGGAGGAGGATAACCCTATCCTAATCCTAAAAACCCTAGGATAGCCTTCCTAACCTTAGTTTTCCTTAAACCCTAGACAAGCCCATCCTTTAGACCAAACATGGATAACACTATCCATGATCCCAAAACCACTATCCATAACCCTATCCCTACTCTACACATCCCAATTAGCCTACCCATATCCCAATTCCCCTTTAGGCTCCTAATTAGGCTAGGTGTTAGTCAATTTGACTCCTCATGAGTCAATTGGGTTCACTACTACTCAATTAGGCTCACATAGACCCAATTTGGTTCACCTAGATCTAATTAGACCCACCATGACCCTAATTGGACTCAGTTAGCCCCACCTATCCCTCAATTAGGTCCACCATAACCTAATCTAGGTCCACCCAACCACATAACTCACGCACACACACCCAACCCCAACGCAACCCTAAAGTCTGCCTGATAAGTTCACTTTAGTGGATTAATTTAAAGCTTAGGTATATTATCATTGAAATGAGAATTTAATCTAAAAGCATGCATTGTATTCATAAAACTAATTATGCTTCAGATTGTCATTCCCTTTATTACATTAAAATTTTATACACCTTGTTATGTAATTTGATTAATTATAAATTTTGGATGTAGGGACAATTTTTTGGAAAGACAGTAGGCTTTATTTGGAAGGCCATCTTGATTGCCAGCCTTCCTAATTTCCCTCCCAATCAGCCTGCTGCTGTCTGGCATCTCCTTCCATTTTGGGGGATCATGATTTCATTCCATCTCTCCTCTTGGAAAGAAGAAAATGGACAGGCACACCTATAAAGGGGGGATACAACCCTCTCTCTTCGCGATCTTCTCCCGGCTCCACCCAACAACATCCCCCTTGGCCATCATCTTCCCACGGAGGGAGTCTCTCTCTCCAACTCCCAGAAGACCATGCACACAGGACCAAAGAAGGCAATGGAGATAAGTCATCCGGATCGTCTGTTGGATGTCCAGGAAGACTCCCCCACCTCCACCACAGACTCGATCACCGTGAATTCCTCTTCGCCACCATGAGTTCTCCACAACCACGCTTCGACCTCGACCACACCACTGCGAACTCCACTCGACTGCAACCATTGTACCATCCTCGATCGTGCTCACCGCCAACAGCACCACGTCCTCGGCCACGACCTTCCTCCTTCCAACGCAGCACCACCACCTTCTCGGTGCACTATTCATCTCCCTCAACAACAACCCAACAACTCACCTCCACCCGTGTACAACAGTGACTTCAGCCCTTACCACCGACGCTGCTCCACCAGTGTGCGCCCTTGCCCGCAGCCGCTCCAAGCTTGGCGCCAAAGCACCTCCACCGCATGACAACCTCTCCTCCGACATTCTTAGCCTCACCGCGAACACCGCACCCTCAACCAGCTTTCGCCTACGACCACAACCGTGTGCGCCGCCTCAGCCCCAACCTCCTCGACTCCCATGCCATCAATAGCTTCTTCATCATTGACCCCAAAGAAGAACCCATCACTGGCGGGTTCAACCTCCACGCAACAACCCCCCACTGTCTACTCCTCGCCGCCACCGGCCCCGACCACCGTTGCACCCTCATGCAGCCTCCAACCACCTCTGGCTAGCCCTCGCCATCGCCAGGCCATGGGCTTCTACTCCTTACAGCACCACACACCACCTTCCTCTTCGTCATTCGGTGAGCTTCAAGCATCCCAACCATTGCTGTGACCACTGTAGGTGCACCCCCATCTCGCCAAACTCCGTTGAAAGCCTCACCAGCAGCCGCTCCTCCGTCTACACATGGGAGGTCCTCGAAGGAGCTCCCTTGTTTTGCTACAATATAGGTGGATTAAAAATTACATTTCGATGCCATTGCTAAAGCCTTGATTTTGGTTTGAATATTTAATGAATTGATCGAGAATTTGCTAAGTAGCCCTCACGTTCTCTTTATTTCATGAAACAATAGTTCACTCTCTTTAAAAGCATGCACTCATTTCATATTCCACAGATTTCTCTATAAGTTTACGAAACGATTTTGGATGACAGATATATGAGTCTGTTGGTCTGTTCCTCCCTGTGGATACGACCTAACCTTCGTGGTTAATTTTGATTGTTAAATATTTTTTATCAGGGATTTTTTCATCACGCGATTTTTACTCCGACATATTTTTCTAACAAGCGAAAATTTTCTGATTAAATGGCGTCATTGCCGAAGAGGCAACAAACGCAATAGGTTCACCTGATTTTATTTATGATCTATTTTGAGGTTCACATTGATCTAACTATTGGCTATTTTTCTGTGCGAGGAATCTAACAAGACGACAAGTGTAGCGACGTCAACCTTGAGCGATGCCCACACACGCAAAGAGGACTCGAAGAGAAGGAGACCTAGATCCTGCTTTTACAAGGGATTCTCTTTTGTCGCTGAATTTATTTCAATCTTCTCGCCCTTGTAGCATCGGGGCTAGTTTTCGGGGGTCTGTCCCCACTTTCTTTAGCATTTAGGGCTATTTCTCTGTGGTGAGAGCAGTTCAGTTTTTGCTTGTTTGCTCTGAAAAGAAAAGACAAAAAATATCGAGCTACCTGTTTAGGAGTTACATACCCTTAGGTGTGTGCATTTAGAGGTGATTGAGCAGCACGTTAGATCTCATTTTACATTATGTCCATTATCTGCATGAAAATTGCTAGAGTCAAGTATACCTTCCTATCTTTGCATCCAACTCCTATCACGCATTGGATTGGGATTAAATCTCAAGACCACCAAACTGATTGAAATTATCTAATTCAGTGGTCACCTAATTGAAATTGAGACTGCTAATCAGATTCGACCTTAAAATTAAACTCACATTTGATCTTATTAAAAGGGACTTGTATGCAATTCTTCTCAAAATCAAACTGATTTGCGGTGTGATGCATACTTTTGGCACTAAGCACGCACACTAGGCACCGCACTAGTCTCAGTCCCTTAAGGTTATAGGCACCGATCTCTCTATCGATGCTGACCCTTCACTTTATGGTGGTGATACTATCCTATAACCCAAGTGTTTTGATACTTCAAGGAGGGTGACACCCCTTAAAGGAACAAAAGGGTAGTTAAGAGGCACTGCATTCGCATCGCCTCAAAGGAAGGGTTTACCCTACTTGCATCCCTTAGTTCCGTCCTTGGTGTAACTTCTCACTAGATCACCTGAGAGTATCATTGAAACAAGGTATAGGTCCTAGGGCACTCGAAGGTTGGCTTAGGTTGCGTAATTGAATTGAATAACTTGTTTGACCATCTATATTAACCAATTTTACCTCAGCCCCTTCAAAACAGAGTTGGTCTGGATCTCAAGTAGCTACTTTCTTCTTATACCACTTACGTAGGAACGGAGGGACATCACCTTAACCCTTTTCAACCGATCTATTGAGTAGGGGTTTCACTTACTCAATTGGCAAGAACTTGAATTGTGATTGGTAGATATTGCATGATTGGTAGACGCTCTCTTAAGAGTAGTCTAGTGTTTGATCCTGAGCCCAAGAAAATCCTTAAGAGAGCCCACCAGAGAAAAAAGAGAGGAGATGGCTAATCACGAATCGAATCAACAAAGGACCTTAAGAGATTACTTCATTCCGACCAACCAACCCACTCAAGCACTGAGACGACTGGCAGGGGATAAATCTATATGAGATAAAGAGCAGTAGCATATCCTTATTGCCCTCCTTTTATGGTACTACTAGGGAGGACCCCTACCGGCATTTAGAGGAATTCACCGAGGTTTGCTCCATGATGAAACTTCAAAACTTTACTGACGAAGCTCTGATGAGGACCCTCTTTCCCTTCTCCCTTAAGGGCAAGGCGAAACACTGGTATCAAACCTTGGATGCAAGGGTGAATGATTGGAATGTCCTTAAGGGAGAATTCGTGAAAAAATACTTCCCGATGAGCAAAGCCAACCACTTCAGAAGGGGGATCATGGTTTTTACTCAATTAGATGGGGAACAATTCCACGAAACTTGAGAGAGCTTCAATGATCTGATTCGATAATGCCCCTATCATTAAGTTCCTAAATGGCAACTGGTAGAGAGGTTTTATACTGGACTATCTAATAGGCATAGGCAAATAGTGGATGCTACTTGTGCTAGAACCTTTCTTACCAAAATGGAGGATGAGGCCTAGACATTATTTGAGTCACTAAGTGATAAGTCTATCCACTTAACCTCGGCTTATCAGGATAGAAAACCTTCCATCCTCCAAAAAAAAGTAGAAGCTAGTGAAGCCAGGGCTACTCAGAATTTAGCTTTCCAAATCTAATTATTGAACCAAAACTTTGAAAGACCCATGTCAAACCTCGGCACAGTCCCGCAATCAGCTTCCTAAGTGTAGGCTCTTTCTGAATGTTCCATTTGCCAAAGCACTCTTCACGCCATTGTTGAGTGCCATTTGGTTAATCAATTCCTCAAATTAGTTCAGGCAGACATGAATGCTGCCCAAGGGTTTCGTCCACCGCCCAGGAACAACTCTTTTTGGAACACCTACAATATTGGGTGGAGAAACCATCCTAATTTCTCATTGAAGCAAGGAGATGCTTCCAACTCGAGGAATTCAAGAGCCCAACCCACTCAACCCTTTCAGGCACAACAATTCCAACCTCCTCCTCAACCCAACAATTTTGAGATGGATGACCTTAAAGCTATGATGAAGGCCATGCAAGAAAGCTAGAGTATGATCATTCAATCTCAAAATAAGGCAATCCAAGAAATGCAATCTCAAATTGGTCATCTTGTTGAGGTAATTAGACAACGTGATCTAGGAAGTTGCCCAGCCCTTATGAGGAGAATCCTAGGAGTAAAGGACCCTTCATAAGGGAGCATGCTAAGGTTGTGACCGTTTTGAGGAGTGGCAAACAACTCTCCAAACTTGAACTCACTCCTACAGTCACCCCTCCAACCAACCCGATGATCACTTACACATCCACCGAGGAAGAACCACTCAGCCCCTCCACTGTTGAAATCACCCATCCAGAGGATGTTGTCCCCGTTCCGCCCCTATCCCGCCACGCAACCCCTCCACCCAAAGGCCGAGAGTGCCCTTTCCTGAGTGGTTATCTACCCCTGAGGCACCTTTTGCTGGCTCATCTAGAGCCAAAGATAGGATGGAAGAAATAATGGAGACATTCAAACAAGTTCACATTAACTTATCTCTATTGGATGCTATCAAGCAAACCCATCTTATGGTAAATTTCTTAAGAACCTGTGCACACAGAAGAGAAAATCAATGAAATAGGTCTAGGCTAAGATCGTCCTACCTGACTTAGTCAGGTTGGTCCTACAGCAAGGTACACCCCCCAAAATGAAGGACCCAAGAGCCCCGTATATTTCTGTGGCCATTGGAGACCAACGCATCGATGAGGCTCTCTTCAATCTGAACATGGGGGTTAATATATTGCCAAGCTCCGTCTATGAGCTATTTGGAGGAGGTGAATTGAATCCTAGTCTTGTTATCCTCCAAGTAGTTGATACATCACTGAAGACACCACACGGGCTTCTAGAAGATGTCCTAGTGAGAATGGAGAACTTTCCCATCGATTTTTTGATATTGGATACTGACCCATCCAACATGCCCACCAGACCTTCGATTATCTTAGAGCGTCCCTTTTTTGCTATGGCCAATGCATCCATCAATTACAAATCAGGAGCACTCAAGATGGGCTTCAGGAACCGGAAAATCCGACTGAATATGTTTGATGCCTATAAACATCCCAGATTGGAAGATTGTTCCCAAATTGAGGTAATCGATGAACTTATAGAGGAGACAACACCAGCTCTTTTGTGTGATGACCCCCTCCAAATGGTCATTTCCAAGGACCATACCTTGAATATTAAAGAAGGAGAGGGAGATATGCCAGAATTAGAAGAGTTGTTGGGTGTCAAAGCCAAGCCCCTCTCCTTGCCATGGAAAATCAAGGTAGATCCGCTACCGGAGGCGGGGACATCGAACATAATTCCCTCGATTCAGAAAGCTCCCGACTTGGAGCTTAAACCACTTCCTAAGACCCTCAAATATGTTTTATTTAGGCCCAATGATACGCTTCCTGTCATCATCTCGACTACTCTATCTGAGATGTAGGATGGAGAATTGATTGAATGCCTAAAATGGCACAAGGAGGCCACTGCTTGGACTATAGCATACATCAAAGGGGTTGACTCAACTCTCTGCATGCGTCACATTTACATGAATGACTCTGTGAAACCCTTCCGAGATATGCATAGATAGTTAAACCCCAAGATGGGAGAAGTGGTGAAGAAGAAAATCTTAAAATGGTTGGATGCAGGGATAATCTACCACATTTCTGATCGTAAATGGGTCAGTCCTATTCACGTGGTGCCCAAAAAGGCGAGATTCACGGTGGAGACTAATAAAAAAGGGGAGCAAGTCACCACCCGACCCACAACAAGGTAGAGGGTATGCATAGACTACTGTCGCCTTAACACCACTACCTAAAAAGACCACTTCTCTCTGCCATTTATTGATCAGAAACTGAAGAGATTGGCGGGGAATAAATACTTATATTTTCTCAATGGATATTCTAGGTACAATCAGATTGTCATCTTTCCAAATGACTAGCAGCGCACTACTTTCACGAGTCCTTAGGGCACATTTACCTTCTGTCGGATGCCATTTGGACTATGTAATGCTCCGGGAACATTTCAGCAGTGTATAATTTCCATCTTTTCGAACATGATTAACAAGTTCGTAGAGGTTTTCATAGATGACTTTTCCATACACGGCTTGTCATTTGACCACTACCTCTCGCATGTAGAAAAAGTTCTTATCCTCTGCGAAGAGACAGGATTGTTGCTCAACTATGAGAAAAGCCATTTTAAGGTAGTAGGGCATTGGTCTTGAGCATGTAGTGTCTAAGTGAGGTTTATAAGTGGATAAGGCCAAGGTTGAGTTCATTTCAAAGCTTCCACCACCCACTAATGTCAAGTAGATCTGATCATTCCTGGGCCATGCTGGCTTTTATAAGTGCTTCATTAAAGACTTTAGCAAGATTTCTAGGCCACTTTGCAACTTACTGGAGAAGGATACTGCCTTCGTTTTTTATGCAAAATGTGTTGAGGCCTTCCAAGTCTTGAAGGAAGTCCTAATAATCGTGCCTATCCTGCAAGCACCTGACTGGACCCTCTCATTTGAGTTGATGTATGATGCCTCGGATTTTGCTATGGGAGTGGTCCTTGGTCAGAGGGTTGATAAAAGCTTCATGTGCTGTACTATGCTAGCAAGACCCTTACTTATCCACAGCAAAACTACACTATAACAGAAAAAGAATTTCTTGCGATAGTATTTACTTTAGGGAAGTTTAGGTTTTATCTTCTGGGATCTAAAGTTGTGATGAATACTGATCATTCGTCCTTGAAGCATTTGCTTGCTAAGAAGGATACCAAACCTAAGCTGATTAGATGGATTCTATTACTACAAGAGTTCGACCTTGATATCTGTGATAAGAAAAGGATCGAAAATGTATTCAATGATCATTATCCCGAATCCCAGTTGAGGCTTCAACCCCGTCAAGAGACATTCATGACACCTTTCCTAACGAAATGGTGATAGCGGTATAGTCAACGACACCTTGGTACGCTAATGTCGTCAACTACTTGATCACTAGTGAAACTCCTAGTACGTGGAATAAGCAAAAGTGAGATAAATTTCTCGTTGACACTAAGTATTATCACTGAGAGGACCCCGAGCTCTTTAGAATAGGCCGTAACCAGGTCTTACATAAGTGTGTTCCAGAAGAGGAGCAACAGAGTATTTTGAATTTCTGTCACACACTGCACTGTGGCAGACACTTTAGTGCAAAGAAAACTGCGTATAAGGTTCTCCAGTTTGGTTTCTGATGGCCCTCACTATTCAATGACACATACTTATGTGGGAGCATGTCTTCATTGTCAACAGATTGGAACGATCGAGAAGTGAGATGAGATGTCCCAGCAACCTATTCTTCTGGTCGAGATATTCAACATCTAAGGCATAGATTTCATGGACCCCTTCCCATCGTCTCACGGCTATGAATATATCCTTGTGGTAGTTGACTATGTGTCAAAGTGGATAGAGGCTATTCCGACTAGAACCAACGATCACTCCGTGGTCCTGAATTTTGCTAAGGCCAATATTATTTCCTGATTTGGCTGTCCAAGGATGATCATTAGTGATGGGGAACATCATTTCAAGAATGCACACTTCACCTGTCTACTCAAAAGTCTTGGCATCACCCACAAGGTGGCCACCCCATATCACCTGTAGATAAGTGGATAGGTCGAGGTGTCCAATAGGGAGATCAAACAAATTCTGGAAAAAACTGTAAGACTCGACAGGAAAGATTAGTTGAAGAAACTTAATTATGCACTATAGGCTTATAGAACTGCTTATAAGACCCCCTTGGGTATATCTCCCTTCCGTATAGTGTATGGCAAAGCCTGTCATTTTCCTGTTGTGATTGAGCATATGGCTTATTATGCTATCAAGAATGTCAACATGGATCTCAAGAACGTAGGCAAAGCATGCTTATTAGAACTGACTGAACTTGAAGAAATGAGGAATGAGGCTTATAAAACTGCTCAAGCTTGTAAAGAGTGCACTAAGGTCTTTCACGATAAACACATCCTCTGTAAAACCTTTGAGTCCAACCAACGGGTTTAGCTATTCAATTCTAGTCTCAAGCTATTCCCTGGGAAACTTAAGTCCCATTGGGATGGGTCATACATTGTCACGTAGGTGTTCCCGCACTGTGCAATTGAGATCTAGAATCCCTCATCTGGTAAGACTTTCAAGGTAAATGTTTAAAACTGTATGTTACTCTTTCTAATGGTCAGGTATCAGACACCTGCAGGCTAGAGGAGCCTTAGCTCCAAACACTCTCTACCTCAAGTAATATCTTTCATTTCTTTTGCTTTCCAATGAGGACATTATCAAATCTAGGCATGGGGCGTATAACCTGAGGTTGTACATAGCATTTATACATATTTTGCATGCATGTAGTTAGGACTTTTATTGCAAAAAAAAGAAGGGGGAGAAAAAGAGGGACAAGAGAAGGAAGGTGATGAAATCTTTGCGAGCTAAAGTGCAAAATTATTGAGGAAGGAAAAAGAAAAGGTGAACAAAGAAAGGAAAGGCAAAAAAAAACAAATTATGTTAGTCCTAGTAGTTAAGTGTGGAACATACCTAAGTTATGGGTTGGATCAGATGATGAATTAAGTCCTGAAGTACTAAAGAGAAGAAGATAAGTAAGAGATATCGACATTAAGTCTCCTGGATCTATTTTAAGACTTAAACACTCACGTATTTGTAAAGATCTAGGCTATTTCTCAAGAGGTTGAGAAAGTTGCAAAGCTGATGTATTAAGTCTACGACTTAGGGAGCATTCGACCTCGTTGCCTGCCTTTTGGCTTGCGGGACTTGGTAACCTAAGCACCCAAAAATCACACACTGATCTGATTCAGTGCGTGTAATGAAGAATAATGCCAAAAAAGTATTCTACTTTGAAAATGTTTTCCCGAAAATTTGACTTAGAAGCGATTCGAAAACACAAGTTGATTGGACAAGTTCCCGGTGCGGAGAGGATGAATGAAAAATAGTCCCCTCGAAGATGCATTATAATATACCGTTTCTTCGGTACTTGTCTCCTAGGATATCTAATCCTATTAGGGGAACAGAAGCACCTTGTCCTGGTTCAGATACCATGGGCGGCATTATACCAAAATGTCGATTATCAAGATCTGAATCTGGCTACAGAATGTCGTGGGTGGCACTATTTCGAAGTGTCAAAAGCCAGGGTTCTGAGAGTTGTCGTGGGCGGTGCTATCTCGAAGCATTGATTGTCAGGGACCCTGCGAGGATTGATGGTGGGGATAGGGAATCCAATATAGATCATGTTTAGGGCAAATCCAATGATAGACTTAGGAGAATTTAAAAAGAAAATAGAGAAAACTCTCAAAATAAGTATCTCTTTCTCTCTTATCAAAAATGCACTGGCAAACTGAACCTAGACTTGTTGAACGTATGCACAGGTGCTTTAACTACTAGGGTCAACAAACCTCTAGGTAGTTTTTGCGGGCCTTAGAAACCTTTGTGGCGAACCCAAGGTTAAGGCTAGTCAAGTCCGTATCTTGGCTGGTACTTAAGCACCTTTGGGCTTATAATTGGTATTTCAAACTAGTCTTTAGAGGTACAACATGATAAGGAGTCCTGACGATAAAATTTGGCTTAGAGACCTAGTCAGATCCATATGATTTTGCTCGGGACTAGCAAAACTTAAGCATTGGGGTATTTGATAGGTCCACTTTAGTGGACTAATTTAAAGCCTAAGTATATTATCATTGGAATGAGAATTTAATCTAAAAGCATGCATTGTATTCATAAAATTAATTATGCTTCATGTTATCATTCCCTGCATTACATTAAAATTTTATACAACTTGTTATGTAATTTGATTAATTATAAATATTGGATGTAGGGATAATTTTTTGGGAAGACAGCAGGTTCTATTTGGAAGGCCATCTTGATTGCCAGCCTTCCTAATTCCCCTCCCAATCAATCGGTTACAATCAGGCAATTCCTTCCATTTTGGGGGATCACGATTTCATTCCATCTCTCCTCTTGGAAAGAAGAAAACGGACAAGCACACCTATAAAGGGGGGATACAACCCTCTCTCTTCATGATCTTCTCCCGACTCCACCCAACAGCATCCCCCTTGGCCATCATCTTCCTACGAAGGGAGAGTCTCTCTCTCCAACTCCCAAAAGACCACGCATGCAGGACCAAAGAAGGCAGTGGAGATAAGTCGTCCGAAACGTCTGTTGAACATCCAGGAAGACTCCCCCACCACCACCACATACTCCATCACCGTGAATTCCTCTCTACCACCGCGAGTTCTCCATAACCACGCTCTGACCTCGACCATGCCACCACGGACTCCACTCGACTACGACCACAGTGCCATCCTCCTTGACCGTGCTCACCTCCGACAGCACCGCATCCTTGACCATGACCTTCCTCCTTCCAACGCAGCACCACCACCTTCTCGGTGCACTATTCATCTCCTTCCTCAACAACAACTCACCTCCACTCGTGCACAGTAGTGACTTTAGCCCTTACCACCAACGTTGTTCCACCCATGCGCACCCTCGCCTGCAGCCTCTCCAAGCACGGTGCCAAAGCGCCTCCACTGCATGATGACCTCACCTCTGACCTTCTCAACCTCACTGCAAACACTGTGCCCTCGACCGACTTCTACCTGCGACCACAACCGTGTGCTTCGCCTCAGCCCCAGCCTCCTCGACTCCCACACCATCAGCAACTTCTTTATCACCAACCCCAAAGAAGAACCCATCACTGGCAAGTTCAGCCTCCACGCAGCAGCCCCCCACTGCCTACTCACCGCTACCGACCCCGACCACCGCTGCGCCCTCATGCCGCCTCCAACCACCTCCGGCCAGCCCTCGCCACCGCCAGGTCGTGGGCTACTACTCCTTGCAGCACCACGCACCACCTTCCTCCTTGCCATTCGGTGAGCTCCGATGTCCCAACCATCGCCGTGACCACCATCGGGTGCACCCCTGTCCCCCCAACCTCCAGTGAAAGCCTCGTCGATAGCCACTCCATCCATGCATGAAACCTCCTCGAAGGAGCTCCCCTGTTTTGCTATAATATAGGTAGAATTAAAAATTACATTTCGATGTCATTACTAAAGCCTTGATTTTGGTTTGAATATTTAATTACTTGATCGAAAATTTCCTGAGGAACCCTCACGTTCTCTCTATTTCATGCAATGATAGCTTACTTCACTCTCTTTAAAAGCATGCACTCATTCCATATTCCACAGATTTCTCTATAAATTTGCGATGCAATTGTGGATGATAGATATATGTGAGTCCATTGGTCTGTTCCTCCTTGTGAATACAAACCTAACTTTCATGATTAATTTTGACTGTTAAATATTTTTTATCGAGGATTTTTTCACCACATGATTTTACTGCAACGACATTTTTCTGACATATTTTTATAACAAGCGAAAATTTCCTCATCACTACCCATATAAACCCCTCACCAAAAGAGATCCATGACCATCTCCTCTCCCCCTTTCACTATTGCGTAACAAGTACGAATCAAAGTTTTATAAAGTCACATTGTAATATAGTTGAAACAAGCAAATCAACTTTTAAATTTGAAATCTCGAAATTAAAATCCAAGGTAGTTCGGAGGGAGCAAATCAAATGCGCGACTTATCACTATCAAGATTTTGTAAAAATTTAGCTTGGGAACTAGATACAATTACTTGATTTTCTTTGCATGAAGTCAAAATCGAAAATGCAAAAATTAATCACACAACTCAATAATTCAATTGAAAATAATACATTTCAATTATCTAATGCTTAATCAAGAATGATTAAATGTCAATGAGAGTTAAGCATTAAATAATTGATATCAATAATGTTTGAACAAAAATTTGTAATAAAATTTTATGTAAAATCGAAGCTTAAACCAAATCCACAAATGTCGTAAATTAGTCATTGAAAAGATTAATTTTCTCACATTTAGGTCCTTTTGCAATTTGGTCCCTATGATTTTTCTTCTCTTTCAATTTGATCCATGCCAGCTAACAAAGGTTGCACTTCTCTTCCTCGTCGGAGAGGAAGGGGTGAACTCCGACGAGGTGGATGAGAGCTTTAGGGCTAGTTTACCGCTGGGGATAGCTAACTTGGGATAAGTTGTTTGCAATAGGGGATAACCCCTAAAGTTGTTTACTTGAGAAGAGGGGATAACCTGTGTTTGTGTTTACTGGAGGGGTTTAGGAATGGAGGTTATCTTGTGATGTAAAGTGGAGGTGTTTACTTGTGAATGGGAGTTAGTATAGAGGATAAGTTGGGAATTGACTAGTTTGCCCCTTGGTTGGTAGGTAAGTTAGTTGGTGGTTACATTTTTTATTATATTTATTTCATGTGGAGGAGAAATGGTAATATAGTTTATAATTATATAGAGAGTACAATTGAATTTGCTAGAATATGTTAATATGCCTAAGTAAGATTAAGCATTGCAATAATTACTAACATAATTCAGTAGTAAAATTAGGATAGTATTGAATTCATTTGTTGAATTATCATCGGTCCATTATTAAATATGTCTATAGTAATTAATGGATTTGAAGTAATAATTAATTGTTGATGAGGGAAATATTATGTATAATTGCATGATAACTTTAATAATAATTACATGTGTTGAAGGATATTATCATAGCATACATGATAAAATAAAGAAATACTATACAAATGAAATATAACGAATCAAAGGAAAGTGGAAATGAGAAAAGCAGTAAATGAGTGATATACATGTAACAATTAACGTATCGCTTAATGGTTGGGTTATGCATTGCAAAAATTGTTAAAGTGAGGCTGCATGGAAAAATAAAGGCCATTATATAATGATGAACAGTTTTAAAAGGGTAATATCAGTAAATCAAAACTGTCTAACCTGTAACATTTCAGTATGTAGTATTCAATGCAAGCGCAACGTATATTGAGTAATGTAGTAAGCTCAGGTTGCACCATTAATTTAAAGTCAACGCTTGTCATTAGACAAAGTTTATTAACAATGGATGGTGTAAATTAATTATCCCTTGAAATTTGATTTACATAGGGCTGCTGTGTTACAGCCGGCCATGCCATGCAAACAAAAAATTTACCCTCAAATATAATGTTGCATAAGGTTACTATAACACAACCGTCCTAACTATGCAGACACCTTTCCTAGGGTTGCTTTGTTTACTCACTAAGCAGCCAACTCAGGACTATCCAAGTGTATAAAATTTTTTCCCTCAAGTGTTTGAAGCTTTCATCAATGCCTATATGAATTAAACTTTCTTTACAAAGCATCCTATAGATATAATTGGTAGTAAAGAAAATTACACGAGAATTCAATTATCTTCATGTAGGAAAAAACTTTAAAAATGGAAGTAAGAAAGGAAATTCAGAAGAAGCAAATATAAAAATATTGAAGCAGTTAATATAACCATACATAAGTAGTGACATAGATAACTACCGGCATCAAGTACGACATAGTTATGAAAAAGGCATATAGTACAGCATAGTACCAACAACGACCTACATTGAGAAGAACTACCAACAAACATAGTACTGAAAAACACATAGAACAGAACATGAATGACCGATGTAGTTTCAGAGGACATATTCACGGCAACCCTAATCTATCAAATCCTCGAAGATTTCCATGAAAGTAAATTAACGATCACACAACCTTTTATACTTCACTCCAACCTATGAGATGAAAAGAAATTACAAACTTTACAGAATATTGATTAAATGACAAATTTTGAGTACTTGATATCATACATAATCCCATTAGATAAAATCAGTTGGGACAATGATATTGTGTGTGTCGCCCCAGTGCCATCTAGGATCTCCCAACAAATTGATTATCAACTTGTACATATTTTTAAGAAACTTCCACCAACTTTGAATTACATGCATTCGAATAGCCTCCTCGAAATGAAATTCCATGTATTCTCTTGAAATGAAATTTCATGTATTCTTTAGTGATGAACCAAGCATCATTGTGAATGAACCATGAAGGAACTCCTGTTCGTGGCGTAGATCGCGTAAAAGATGAGCACGTTGTAGTATGCGTGAAATACGTCTCAAGCAAATAATTAACGGAACTGGTGAGTCCCGGTTGATCACAGGGAGGTAGAAAGCACTTTTAATTTCATGCATTTGTTCCCAATATAATTACTAAGTAATAGAAACAATCAATCACAATATATATATATATATCTATATCAATTAGAGAGTTTAAACATGAATTGCATACATCTACTAAACAAATTCTAACATAAATGTAAACTACTTATGTAATAGAATGAGGGCACCACGAGTGGTTCGTGGTGGCCTTCTGGAGAGGTTGGGAAGAGTAGCAACGATCCGTCGAGGTGGCCCAATGGACACTTGAGACGAAAGTGCAGAGGCGAAGGCAGAGAAGATAGGAAGAAGAAGAAGAGAGAGGAGTTGTAGAGGGAGGAAGAAGAAGAAAGTAAGAGTATTGCCTTTGCCTTTCAAAGGGGGCCCTTAGGCCTCTTTTTAAAGCTTTAGTGAAGGGCATTTAGGGTATTTGGGCCCTTAAATCTGTGCAAAGGCTTCACATTAATCAGATCTGTTGCTCGAGAGATCAACGGCCCTAATTAAGCCTTCGAAATCCTTCTATTATCCTCGATTTGTTCTGATGCTGACACGTGGCAGCCTGTGCCCCCTTAGATCTGAATCCGACGACTCCTACTCACCCGTGCTCGCCTGCACACTCGTCGCTCAGCACTCAAATGCGCCTGATCGTCGACCGTCCGATCATAAGATCGAACGGTTCAAATTCAAGCCTGTGCTGCCCTTTGATTAGCACCTTAACTCCTAAACCCTCTCAGCCATCCGATCTCTCGATCGAACGACTTAAAAAGCATGTGCAACGCCCGCTAAGTCTTAAGGCGCGCTCATCGTGCGCATCTGCATCCGATGCTCCTGCGCCCGCCACGCGTTCGCCGCTAATCCACCCGATGAAGACCCGACGATGGAATTTCATCCGTAGGTGCCCAACTCCTAATCGCGCTTTAATCCCACATCACATGCTATATGTTAAGTGCACTCTCCGCTGCGCTACGTGCGTGAATTGTCGCCCTTTCCAATTCCTGTGCGGCTGCCCTCAGCCATTGGATGGGCATCCAACGATCGGGATCTCGCCTGTACGTAATGGGACGGCAGGAGACCAGCAACGTGGCTGCATCGCGACCATTGGATGATGATCCAACGGCCCACGACTCTCCTTTCCAGATTGGGGCGTGGTGAGGGGCGACTGCGATGGTGCCACGTGATGCCATTGTGGCTATCCATCTTATTCTCCTTGTATCTAATGATGTAGGCCTCCAATTGAGTTGATTTCTACGTCGTTGGACTGTGAACATCGATCCAGATCCATCCATGCAGCTCGATTTGTCATCTGAGGTCTATATATTCTTTAATTTTCCCCTCGGCTCCTACTTCTTATACGGACTCCCTAGGGTGCTACGAGAGTCTGATTAATGCACTTTTGGAAGCGCTAGACTCCCATCGTCGTTCCCAACAGATCCATAAGGTTGGATTGGTCATCTACAGCCCTGGATTACCTACAATTATTAATACCTCTCAAATAGCACATTATTATATATAAAACATATAAATCATCTAAGATGCAAAGTACGATGTGTATGCATGCAGAATACCCATGTTAAGCTAGGTTTTACCTTAATTCAGGTGAATTAGGGCCTATGATTGCTGTCCAATCAACTCCCCATTAAATGAGGTTCCTCAAGTACTTAGAAGGCATTCGTCCTCTTCCACAATACATGCCCTTGGTGTCATTTTAAATTTGAAAAAGTTGTCAGAACTGTTCGACAATGATTTCAATGGCATGGTAGAAGAAGTAATTGTAAAGTAATGACATTATTCATTTAAATATAAGATATCTCATGTAATTTTTATGTTACCCTATATAGATCAACCCATACATATGTGTAGACATTAATCCATGGAATGTTCAGGTATCCAATTAAATGTGTACAGGAAGGTAAATCTTCTTACAAATCCCACATATTCTTCGTGAAACGATCATTCAAAACATCGTACCTCCTACTTAGTGCAATAATATATTCCTGGGACACGTTATATTGTTGTTCCAATTCTATCATTTTCCTCTTCTCCTGTATGAGCTCGCAGCATACATCGTAATACATGCATGCCATGAAATTTTACTCCACCTGCCACGATTTCGGAGTAGGCTTGAACTGGAGAGGAGACTTACAAAAACCGCATCCCTAAAATAAAGTTATTTGTTACGTACGGTAAAAAAATGAAATACTGGAAGAGAAGGTTTCTCTTACTCTCTTTCTATAAAGTCATTTGTAGCAGAAACTATCTAAAGATTGCATATACTCTTCTTCCATCTTCTTTTAAGACAAGGTCGTAGGGAAGTCCACAGAGGCAGCGCCTTACATCTGTCGACATCCCTCAAGATATAGATATGCCTGTATGGTAGCAAATTTAACGCAAGAAGTATTATCCTAACATAATTTGGCAACGATGGAACAAGAATTTCGTAATATGAATCATAAAAGTCCACATGTAACATTCTCCTGATATGGTAGTCCGTAGACATAAGAAAGAAATACTGATAAGTAATGCGTTCATAGCCTACCGTGGTAACAGTCCATGGTAAAAGTAAAACGGTAGATATGACATTGGAACTAAGTTAAATTGATGTTTTTGATGTGAACTACCTTATCTGCCATTCATCCCCTTACTCGAACCCTCTCCATTCATCCTACATATATAACATAATTACTCATCCAATGTTGCTATGCCAAATATGTATTATTTATGTGATTGAAACATTTCTAAATCCTACAAGCAATGATTCAGTCTATACCTTGCTTGCCAGAATTGTCTGTCGACATCATCCATGTCATCATCTTACATTTTCAACTCAATAATCATTTTAGCAATTGTAACAATGATTTAGATGACTAAATTTTGTACATGTCCAACTCTATCTCCTCTGCTGATAAATACAATGACTAACACGACTAGCTGCGTCAACCATTGCCCATCTCAAAATTTCAGAACCAAAATCTATTAACACCACCTAGAAAATGAATTTCTACCTTAGTTTGCAATTACCTCATCACTCATGTTTCGGCAAGGATTATCGTTTGAGATAAATAAATTTTAATGTAATCTATTTCCACATGGTTGTCATTTACCATTCACACATTCAACATGTGTGGGTTATACAGGTACAATTGTTACTATAAGAACTTATTTTCATTGGTAAGAAGAATTGAAATTATTTTTCAATATAAAAGTTCGACAAAATAACTACTAAATGTAGCGAAATATTACTTACTTTCTACTTTCGTAGTCCATTAGTTCAAAACAATCGTTTACAATTGAGGTTTCGCTATTGTAGTACATAATTCCCAAGAAACGTAGAATGTGACACATATCATGAATAACATAAGTTGCAGAGGGGATTGTCATTTCCATACCTAATTGCGTAGCCATGTACAAAAATTAGAACCCGAAATCCATGAAATGGACTCCATCCATCCCCGCATAAAGCAACATACAAAGGTATGAAATAAATTATATCAAAATAATGATAGAAATAAGGAAAGGGTATATAAACCATCAAGATACTACGAACAAACACGAACGAACTTACAATGAAATATAAAGTACAAAATTAATCATTATGAAGGAAGATTAGCTAAACAAGTTTTAAACAAGTAGACATCAAAAAAGGTTACATTTAAAGTCAATTTTATGAATTAAACATTGAAATCAGTGAAGATATGGAATTTAAACATAAATCAAGTTGATTAGTTGCTGACAACAAATTTCAACAAGGTTTTTCGTGCTATTTAATCCAATCCACAGTAAAACAAGAATACATGAATGCTTATAAATTTGATCCAACATCAGAATAACTTGGAGAATATATGCACATACTAAACAACTAAACATCAAAAAAGGTCAGGTTCAAACTCAATTTTATGAATTAAACATTAAAATTAGTTAAGATGTGGAATTTAACCAGAAATCAAGTTCATCAGTTCCTGATAACAATTTTCAACAAGGTTTTTCATGCTATTTAATCCAATCCATAGTAAAACAAGAATTGATCTAACATCAGAATAACTTGGAAAATATATGCACATACAAAATAAGTAGACATCAAAAAAGGTCATATTCAAACTCAATTTTATGAATTAAACATTGAAATCAATGAAGAGAAGAGGAATTTAAGCAAAAATCAAGCTCATCAGCTGTTGACAACAAATTTCAACAAGGTTTTTCATGTTGTTTAATCCAATCTACAATAAACAAGTATACATGAATGCTTCTAAACTTGATCTAACATAAGAAAAACTTGGAGAATATATGCACATACTAAACAACTAGACATCAAAAAAGATTAGATTCAAACTCAATTTTATGAATTAAACATTGAAATCAGTCAAGATATGGAATTTAAGCAGAGATCAGAAGGTCCTGAATCAACTCATTTCTTCAACTCCAATTTCCAGCAGGTCCTAAATCATACTACTGTCAAAGAGGTATACACTCAATTGAAGGTTGATCTACTCAGTACAAAGTCTATTTGATCATATGAAAACAAATCTAGGCATTCTTCATTCCAAAAAGTCATTCTTAGTGCAATTTTCATTTAACCCAGATCCAATACATACTCCTTATGGAAAATTCTCTGTTCGAAACTCCATTCAGACAAATCAACACATATGAGGAAATGATCTTGTCAAGGTCAATCTGTGACTCAACAATCATTTAAAAATTATTTGACGTGTCACAAAAGTATACAAAATCATTTCAAAACCAGATACATAATCCATATAATACTTCAATCCCATTTTTAAGATCAAACATGTCAAGTTGGCATGAAAGGGACTATAACAAAGGAGACGGCAAGTAAGTAGATTACATCAATTGATATCTGATGAACATGAAGGTCAATGATAAAAATGTTCGCAAGAGATTATTACTAAAATCATGTAATAAATATATTTAGGATCAATGTTCATGTTTTTATGACCTTTTGGGCCTCCTTTTGAAATGGAAGACAGGATCCTGGACTGTAGACCTTCTGATCTAAAAGGGAAAGAGCTAAGGTTATGGTTATTCTTTGGGGGATTTAGTTGGGGAGAAATGGGCTATTCTTTGGGCTATGCTAATGGTAGTTCTTGTTTTCTGTGCATCAATCTTTTGGTTGTCACGGGAAGTCATTTCTTCGATTAAGGTAATGTTTAGGAGGCTCCTTTGGAAGGGATCATGTGGGCTAGGGAGAGGAGGTTACCTAGTGCCTTAGATGTGTCCCAACCAAGTGGCCTGGGAGTTCAAGAAATGATTGTTGCTCTCCTTGCTAACTGGTTCTCGTGGATCATGGCTGGTAGTGGTAGGTTATCCTCTTGTATGCTTCTTGAGTTACATGGCAAGGCCATTAATTGGGAGAGCTAGTATGTGATGAATGGTCAAGCCTCATCTTTTTGGAAGGGCCTTCTCAAGGTCTTTCTAGGGTTAAAGAGGAGCAATTTGTTCCAAGGTTGTGGGCTTCCAGTGTTGGTAGGATCCTTATTATCTCATATCACTACAAGATGCTTTCTCTCATCTGTTTGCTTTGGCACATAATCATGAGACTTTGTTGTAGGATTGTTTGAGTGGTCCTTTGGCAAAAGGTGTTGGAGGATAGACCCTGTCTTCCATATCTACTTTATTGGAGGCTTGTCTAGATGAGTTGTTTCTATTGCAAGATTCACATCCAACTCATGACCACTTCAAACAAAAACAGAGTGATTCTTGCTCAAAATGCCCAAATCACACAAATTGTCCTTTTTAAAAGATAGCATGCCACTTTTACTTCATCTTTTATTGCCACTTAATCAACTATACACACTATATACACTATGATAAGAAGTAGAGTGCTAGATAGTTACCAGAGACCAAGTTAAAATCTTATGGAGTGAGATTAAAAGCTCAAGGAAAGCAGATAAAAATCAGCATTTCTAAAAGCAATGTTCTTTCCCATATCTAGTCACAGAAACAAGTTCACTAAGATGCCCACAAAAATTGCACCTGAACAAAGCTATACCTCACAGAAATCAAAAGGCAAAGCAACCTGCTCCCACAGCTAAAAAGCCCCTTCATAACTACACAGGAACACATTTCAAACACGTGACAAAGATGAGGATGAGAATACAGTGCTAAGAAAATGTGAAGGAGTTGAACACACCAGGTAGGGTCCATGGAAAGCGTGAAAAACAAGTGTAAATAGGGGCCCTTCTTATAGGACCAGACGAATAAAAAGCCATGAATGCATCCAACCAACACAAACCAACAACACGACGAATCATAAAAGCAACCACTGACCGTGTGATCACGAAAAATTGTAGCAAGATTCTTGCATGGACAAGATAAAGCTGAAGCTACATCAACTCCAAGCACAGAACCTCACAAATGGAGGAAAGTCATCGGGTAAAGGGAAGATGGAGTAATGGCCAACAAACCTTTCTCCCAGTAAAAATCACCTTCAAAACAGAGGTCGTTGCATAGCTGAGTGAAGGAGAGGGAACGCTGTAGCTACATCGCAACGCGTGAAAGTGGGAACGAAGGCGCGAAGCACGATTCCCTGCCCTAGGGCTTCCGATTGCTCGTAAGGGGTAGCAGGAGACGGAAGGGCAAATCTAAGGGCAAGATCAGAAAAGCTGAAGGCGCACACAAAGACATCTTTTGTGGGATAAAAGGGGGGATAACTTATCCCCTCACCAAACTCGAGTTTGGCTATTCCGGAATAAAGGGGGTGTCAAGGGTTAACTTATCCCCCAAGGTAAACAAAGGATATTCCTTACAAAGAGGGAATATCCCCTACGGTAAACTAGGCCTTAGGGTCCCTCAAGCCACATGAAGAGGTCAGAGAGTGTGTGAGTGTATTCCAGGAAGATTCTTGCAAAGCTTGGTGGCCACAAGAAGGCCAAACAGTGGCTGCGGCCTTGAAGAAGACAACAGTGGTGGCAGAGGTGAGGTTGATTCCTAAGTTCGAAGAGCCTAAACTATTCTACTGAAGATGGGGAAGAGAACGGATACCTATGTGGACGATGAGGGGGTCGAAGAGCGTTCAACATTGGCCAACCAGATGCGAGGAAGGAGACAACTCCAAGAAGAAGACCGGTGGCAAGGAAGAGATGAGAAGAGGTCGTGCTTTGGCGAGTGACGACCAGAGGAAGATGAGGAAGGCGGACAACAAGATTAAGGGGACCGTCGGGGTGGAAGAAGAAGGTTGAGGCGAAGAAGAGCAGGAACTCGACATATTTCTTCACGTCCAAGACTGGTGGGATGAGGCAAAGCTTTATAACTTAACAATGCATGAAGAAAGCGTCGGAGACAGCGTGTATTAATGGCCGGATTGGTGGTCGAAGATTTCATGACGAAGGTGGTGGCGATGTTGATGGAGGCAGAGATTGTGTGCAATGATGATTCTAACGCACACGGTATTGCATGCTAAGCACTCCTTCCAAGTTTGGCGTGAATACCCGACCAGCACCGTGAGATCTTCATGGTCAAACGTGTGGTCAACAGTCAGAGCTCCATCGTGCGTGAAGAAGAGGAACTAAAGAAGGTGGTTGTAGGGTCCTTTTTGCAAGAAAGTTCAATACATAGGGGGTTTTTGCAAAAAAATCAAAAACTAAAAGAGTAAATTGCAAACTTTGTCAAGATGGAATCTAATTAGACTCAAAATTTTGGAGTAACCTAATTTAGATGCAAGGAATCTCATGGTGACATCAAGTTTTGGTTTTGATGAAATTTATTTGGTTAATTTATGTTTTAACCTAAAATGTATTAAATATTAACCCCGGTCTTTGTTCTAGGTCAAGTTAGGTTCATTTTGTAAATTAATTGTTCTAAACCTTAGAAAATTTTTTTCAATGATCTTTAGAAAGTTAAGATTACATTTATTTCCATCAGTCCTTTGAATTTAAGTGAAGTTAAAATTATGATTTTTAAATATGAATTAGTTTCATTTTTCAAATAAACCATAAATGAATCAATGCAAGCCCCCTTATTTAAACTTTAAGCTTATTTGACCTTCAATTAACTGTAGGTTCATCTCTTAGTTAATATGCACTTATATTTTCTTGTTAAATAGCATAATTAACCTATTTTATAATAACTCCTCTTCATTCAACCCAAATTTAATTATACCCTTTTTATATATCAATTATGTGAAATTAGTTGTGGAAATTAATCAAATTTAGTTAGAAAGAGAGGATGATGGTGTTACCATCATTGCCCTCCTCCCATCTCCTCTCTTCTCTACCATCCTCCTCCTCCAAGGCTCCTTCAACCAAGCTTCAAGGAAGAACAAGAAGGCGCCACTCCTCTCCTCCTTGGAGAGAGATGGCCTCACCCTCCTCATCTTCTCCTTTCGATGGATCTTCTTCCTCCTTGGGAGAGCCATCCACCCCCTCTCCTCTTGAACAACCAACAAGGTCCCTCTATACCTTGCTTGGTCATCCTCCCTTTGGATGGCGTGTAGATGGGTATTCGCACCCATGATCTAGCCTCCTCCATCACACAAAGCCGATGACCTATCAAGGCACTCTTGGCATGATGGATTCATTCTTTTTTGCTTTTTAATTTCAGTAATGCTTTGATGTTATTTGATTTGTGTTGTAACAGAAAATCTACGCAAATGGATTTGAGTTTAGAAACCCCGTCGTTGTAGTGCGATTTGCAAAAAAAATCGTCAACAGATAAATTTTACCGAAACTCAAAAGGAATTCCAGGTCGAACACAGAGAGGTGGACGTTTAATTAAAAATCGCATTTGTTTTATTTGCCACGAAATAGATTAACTGATCGAAATAATTCAAAACTAGCTACCTACTTAAATAATAATGAATAGAAGAGAGAGAGAATATTACAAATAAAGATAAAAAATAGAGATAGAATGAATAAGAATTTCATAATCATAATATCATATCTACTACAACTAATCACTACAATAGAAAGCGGGAAATCTACACGAGAAAGCAGTAAATCTACACTAGCAAGCAATAAGAAGAAGGTGGAGAAAAGTTATCCTCCTCAACGGCTGCTTGGAGGACGAGCCGCGTTGACGGAGTGCTCGGACGAAGGTGGTGAGATGTGGGACGAAGGAGAATGACCACGGACGATGGAGGACAGGGCAGGGCGACATCGCAGTGGGATTTGCTTCCCGAACAGCGGTGAGAGGACCACTGCGGAATGCTTCACGAAGGGGATGAGAAGGTGGAAAAATTATATTTTTAACTCTAGAGAAGCATCCTAAGTTTGGGACAAGCTCTTAGAGCTTTGGTAGGGGTGAGAGAAGAGAGGAAGGGATGAGAAATTCGAGTGGTAGGGGTCTCCATTTATAGTTGTAGAGATTAAGGGCAATTTGGTCATTTCATGCTTGCAAACATTAATTCAGGGTCATTAGTGACGGATTTAAGCATCACTAAAGCCCCTAAACGTGGGCGTAGGTCGCACACACGCTACGCCTCCTCTCCCCGCGCCTCAACGCCTATGCACAATCATGTGCTCTCAGCCGTCCGATAGCGAGATCAGACGGCTTAGAAGCCATCACGCCTCATTGTGCACCCGCGTCAGATCGATCGTTCAAACGTACGTCATCGCGCGAGTGTGCAATCTGCGCAATCTGGTGACGCCACATCCTCATCTCCTACCCGCACGATCGCCATCCGACGGTCGAATTGAGCCGCTCCCATGCCCACACCTTCATTTGAGGCACGCATCACGAGGCTCTTCGTAGCGCTCTTCACCAACGCGCTACACACGTGTTTGAGGCGCGTTTATGAATTTAGGCGCGAGCTGCCTCAGCTGTTGGATCTTGATCCAATGGCTGAGATCGTCCACGCGGTTGAGAGAGAGGGCAGCGACGGGTCCTTGGGCTGGTTGGGCGACTGGGATGGCACCATCTTGGCCATCCATCTTCTATGTCTTGTATATGGTGCCATGGATGACGAATTAGACCGATTTTCACGTCGTTGGGCTACAATCGTCGATCCGAACCCATCCGTGTAATCGAATTAGTCATCTGATGTACGGATTTACATCATCTTAGCCCCTTAACCTCTGATCTTTCTCAGACTGCATCTGCTACGGAAGTCCGATCAAGGCGATCTTGGAGTCGTTAAACTCCGATCATCACCCTGATCAAATCCATACAGTTGGATCTTCAATCCAATGCTCCGATTAAATGTCTCCCTATCACCTGACCATAAAAAGGAGAAATTAACCTAAATTTATACAACCTAACCTAAATGCAAGATGATGCATATTATGCAATATTTATAATATATGACGAAACTATATGTCTAAGAACATGCAAGAATAGATGGTTTATGTGATATAAACATGTTTACATCAATTTGTAGCTGACTTTGTTTTATCATTTTTATGTTCATGTTATGTTTGGTTTCATGCTTGAATGTTTTGAATGCGTGGATTTAGACCTTATGACCATGATTTCCCGTTTTCATCTTCTCCCTTGTTATGTTCACGTCTTCATATGCTTCCTTATGTTTTAATGCCACCCTCTTCGTAGTGCACCTTAGGATTGCCCCCTAGGTTTTGCACATCACTTACACAGCCCCACGGCCGTACACTAGTTCCATCTTGTTCCTAGCCATCCTTACTTCTAAAGAAAATAGAAAAACTACAAAAAAGGAAAAAAGGAAAAAAAAAGACCAAACAAAAATTAGGTTAGAATTAGGTTAGTGGATCTTGATCTAAATAATACTTGCTCTTTCTTAAAAATGCCTCCGAGAGACAAACGATCGAGACTCAAGTAAAAAGATAAAATCGATTAACATTAGGTTCGTAAAACAAATTAGTTGATTGGATTAGGTGTGAAACTATAATACGACGTATTTTTCTAATTTATTCACACCAAATTGCCAATCAGTAGACAATTAAGACATCCAACAGAACTATAAGTCTTTCTTTTTTCACCCATCAAGGACATTTAATAGAAGCATCAAAGAGAAATAGGAAGGGTTTATGCTCTCAACTACCAAGAAGCATAATTGGCAAACTCGGGAGTATAAGGTACAATCTTAACAATTTTTCAGTATATGCTTTATCTTGGTACGGAAGCCACACATTTCTTTCCATCACATGGGTGTACTAAGAGGATAGAGAGCAACTCTAGAGAACTACCAAGTCCATTAATAGTGGAGGGACCAAATGGACAAAATATGCTTGCCAGTAGAATTTATGAGAACTATGAAATTAAGGTTGCGAAGAACTTCTAAAAGCCAATTTGTTGCTACTAGATTTGGTAGATTTTAATACAATCTTAGGTATTGATTTGCTTTTTCAACACCATGCTTAAGTGGATTGCAGGTACAGGGGATATTATTCACTAAACCAGATAGCCCTACTTTTGAGTTCTAAGGACATGTGGGGCGTAAACCTATCCACCAACTTTCAATCCTTAAAGTTGCCATGATATTGAGAAATGGTTGTTCAGCTTACCAAATGTGTGCCATTAACACTCCAAAGGAAAAGCAAATGATAGAAGATGTCTGGATAGTAAGAGAATACGCAAATGTATTCCCAGATAATTTACCAGGCCTTCCCCTGGAAAGGGAGTTGGAGATTGAAATAAAAATAACACCAAGATGGAACCTAGGTCTATGCCTTGAATAGCAAAATCAAAGGAATTAAAGGTCCAACTCTAAGAACTATTAGAGAGCGCTTTATCAGGCCTAATGCTTCACCTTAGGTGGCCACTATGCTATTTGTGAAAAGGAAAGATGAGTCCTTGAGGCTTTTAAAAAAAAAAGATGAGTCCTTGAGGCTGTGAATAGATTATCACCAACTTAATTGACTAATAGTAAAAAATAAATATCCTCTACCAAGAATAGATGATTTGTCTAATAAGTTACAAGGATCAACAATCCTCTCAAAATTGGATTTAAAGTCAGGATACCATCAACTGAGGATTCAAGGTAGAATACAGACCTATGACTAATTTTAGGATAAGATATAGACACTATGAATTCCTAGTGATACCTTTTAGACTAAAGAATGCTTTTGCAGCCTTTATGGACCTAAGGAATAGGGTATTTCATCCCTAACGTGATAAATTTATGGTAGTATTCATAGATGATGTTTTGGTATACTCAAAGAACGAAAAAGAATGCAAAGACTTTGGCTCATCATCTATCTCATCTTGGATGGGATGATTAGACCAATTTAGTAAACTTTTATGTGGCAGATCCACTATGAAAAACTATGTTGGTTTCGAGATCTTGGTCGCTTGGGAGAGAGATGGGATTAAGGCCTTCTGCTAGAAGGTTGACTTCTCCAAAGCTTATGATTACCTTGATTGGAAGTTCATATAGTCGTCACCTTGTATTAAAGGCTTTCCAAAGACTTGAATTACATGGATGAAGATGTGTATTACTTCAACATCTCACTTTGTTCTGGTTAACAACAAGCCCAAAGGTGGTTGGATTAAGCCTAGAAGGGGGGGTAATGTCACGCCCAGCTAATTCTTCGGCAATTAGAGAAAAGATTAACGAATGTAACGGTGCTCAAGTTCCAGTTACTGAGTTAGTTAGGGTTATAATAGTTCAATAAAAAGGTACAAGTAGAGTATACATATAAAACTAAAGGGACAAAAACCTGCCAAAAATCTAGTAGAATTTCCCCTATTTTCTCAACATTTTTCCAAAATCTTGAAATGAAAACATGTGCATGCATACCAAAAATTAAAAGTGGGTACACCACACAATTCAAACATGCGAAGCAAAATAACGAATATGATACAAGAGGCATACCCCACAATCATTTCAACATCTTTTAACCAACATGTACAACTATCACTATCCACCACATACTGCATTGTGCTGATTTACGGGTATACATACATATTCATGTTTCACAGTTTGATTATTGCAACATTATACACAACTCAAGATATATATATATACATATATGTTGCAAAAATAGGCCCCAACAATAGATTTTTCATAACAAATAAAAAGGGGTCATAACAAAATGAGAATATAAAAGTGTTATCTAAAGTTCAGTAGGTGGGCCCCTCCATGGCCCCTGGTGTCATGCCACACCTACCGCCATCCCCAAGTGCCCTGAGGTCGGGTAGAGGCATCAATCCACTCATACGTGGAGTTGAAACGGCTCCAGGAAAGTCTTGGAATTGCTGCGCCATGACATCAGACTCTGAAATGGGTCATAAGAATGGGATGAGCCAACTGAACCAGTAGGGACAAAATTTCGTATGCCAACAAAGCCAAAAAAAGTAGTGAATGGATACCACCTTTCAGAGTAGTCATCCGTTCTAATTTCTCCCCAATAGTCATCCAGTGAACATTCACAATTTTTTTATTTCATTTGTTCTCTCTCTCTCGCCTTAGAGGTCAACTTATTAGAAATCTTCCATCTTTAATAGAGGTGATTTGGATGTACCCTCCTTTGGAGTCCCAGCCTAGTAGGCTCTACTAGATCAGGGGAGAGTCTAACAGCACTAGCCAACCTCGAGTGAGGCGTACTCGTCCTCGCCTAGCAAGGACAATGCTGACGTCAATCAAAAGAGTCAGGTCTTTTTGGGAGAGACCCAGGCCAAATTCTCAAAATTTTAAGGAGCAACTTGGCTCATACCCATCGAGGTATGGTTATACTTACACTTGTTTAGCTATCGTTGGGTAAGTTGGATGTTTAACAAGCCACACCAGTGCCTCCAACTAAGAGCACGTACTCCAGGTGTGCTCTCTTAGCCACCCATCTAACTGAGGTTACAATTCTAACCCAATTAGGCAAGACTAGCCAGATGTTTAACGGGCCACACCATTGCTCCCCTATGGAACATAGTCCTCTGGGTGCGCACTCTCAGTTCATTGTCGGTACTGAGGCCATGACCAAATCCCACGTCATGTCCTAAACCTTCAGTTCGAACCCGAGTGCCCCTTAGTACCCTAATTCGACAACAACCACCTAGCATGTCATCGAAGCCAGGAATCCTCTAGATTCCAAGGCTAGCCATCAGTAGTCGCTAGCTACCTTAGCTCCTTGGGACTTCATCCTGCAACAGTGAACCTTCGATTCACGTGGTCGAGATGTCGTTCCCTACAAGTCCACCTATGCGACCGTAACATCATTTTGATTTTCACTTTACTATCCCACAATGGGTATCTCAACACTTTGAACCTACCGGGTCCTTTGAAGTCTCCCTTAAGACTCCATGGATCCCAATATTTCCTTTTTAGACTCTCACAAAGTCAACCAATTCATTAAATTCAAGATTGACCATTTTTAATTTTTACTTGCGTGAATTGCACTTTGAGCTAACTTTTAGGGGCTCTCAAGTCCTCCACATATTTAACTCTAAAGCCATATTTATTTTCCCATAGAGGCCACATCATCATATGGGACCAAGATCTTAAACTCACACCATATCATCATCAAAATCATCATATTCTTTATTCATTCACAGAATGATTTGTGCCATGAAGATCTTAATAGAGCCTTTGTTAAACCATTTATTGGGAACACCCAAACAACCTCGATAACACTCGCAAGTCATGGATCTGTCATACTCGTTACATGTAACTTCATATATGATTTAAGGTTTCCTTAGATCTAGACTAAGATCCCTCTTTTGGCACGAAATCTTCACCTCTCGCCAAATCGAAAATGAGTGGCTCTACCTCATTCTTCCATATACATTAAGCCTTCCCCATTCATCCATCCATGAAACACAAAAAAAAAAGAACAGACATCTGAAATTATGATTTAAGTGCCACCAAGACAATTTACTTGAGCATCAATGGATGGGTTTTTAACAAGGGAAAGAAGTCCCTTCAATGTAGATCTTTTGAGTCAAAGATCTGGGCCATTTTGAAGCTAAAGTATAACCTCCACTTTGCACTGAGAATTCATAGCATAAAATGGTGCTCGTGACTCATTCTAACACATACCTAATCACCATATTCACCATTTCCATAAAACACAAGCCCAAAGTCCAAGGTCTGAATTTTCACCATACCATAATCAATTGCGTTAATTTAGGCATCAAGAGATGATTCACATAAAGGAGGAAGGTCCCTACCTCAAGTCCCTTGGCCAAGACCACCAACGAAATCCTGTAGCCGCAATTGCTCCTCCTTCGATGACGGCAGCCCCTAAGCCTTCCTACGACCAACAAGGCCGCCAATATATCCTTAATTTACCCTTCAACACAAGGGAACCAAAAGCCCCAAAATTTAGGGCAACTCAAAATTTTAGGAATTGGAGACTGGGTTACCCTCAATCGAATTGTTGAAGGCCTCGATCTCTGCTTCTCAAGCTCATACCAACCCCCTCCTCTTCCCAAAGCCGCAGCAACTGCAACAGCAACAGTAGCGACAGCACCAACTGCAACGACAGCAATCGCAACAAGGGCAGAAACAGCACCAGCTGCAACAACCACAGCAATAGCGCCAGCTGCAACAGCCGCAGCAGTAGTGGCAGCAACAGTGCCAGCTAAGCAAGCAGCAGCAGCTGTAGCAGCAAAGCAAGCAGAAGTTGCTAGTGGCAGCAGCTGCATGTAGCAGCAGCAATGCTGCAGTTGCGGCAGCGGTTAGAGGCTAATAGGCGGTGGCGAGCCCTCCCGTGATGGTAGCAAGATGAGAGGGTGAGGGACGGTGAGTAGGGTGCTAGTGATGGCTGCAGGAGGAGAGGGAGAGCGATGAAGGGGAACGGGGTGGTGTTCGCTCGAGGAGAACTAGGGATCGGAAGGCTTTTTAAAAAGGTTTTTCTTACGTGTATCTCATTGAAATTTTTTTAAATTATTTAAATAACATTTAATTCACAGTACTTACGGATTGTCATTAAAAAAATAATGTTATTTTCGTATTTGCTACTCTGTCAGTCATAACCGTTAAATTTAACGGTTTTGGACTGATATGTAATAAAAAATTATTTTTTAATTCTCAAATTTTATTTTTTTGTCAAATTCTTTTTGTTGTCAAATTTTATTTTTTTAATTTTCATCCATTTCCCTCGTCAGTTCACCTCCCTTCCTCCCCACCACCAACCACCTCCTCTACCCCGACTCTCCAACCTCCGACCACCTCCTCTGCCCCGCTCTAAGCACCACCTCCTCTCTTCTCAAACATAACTAAGGGAGTAGAAACTTGCATCCATCCCTCTTACGAGAAGAGAGAAAATACACGGGGGTCCCTACATGGGTTGGACAATGGGCAAAAAGTATGGAAAGGCCCTTCAGAGTTTAGAGAATTCTTCGAAACTATGAGACACTATAAAAGACGTGTAGAAATTACAAAATAACCCCTGGATGTTTAACGGTCTACAGAGAGGGGGTCGAGGAGGTGGTCGAAGGTGAGGAGAAAGGGAGGTGAACTAGCGAGGGGAAGGGGGGAGGGAGGGGGTGAAAATTAAAAAAATAAAATTTGATGACAAAAAAAATTTTAGGACTAAAAAATAAATTTTGAGGACTAATAAATAATTTTTTATTACATTTTAGTCCAAAATCGTTAAGTTTAATGGTTATGGCTGACAGAGTGGCAAATATGAAAACATCACTTCTTTTTTAATTGCATATCATAAATATAGTGAATTGAATGACATTTAGGTAATTTCAAAAGATTTCAGTGACATTCACATAAAAAAACTTTCTAAAAATAATTAGAGGGTTTTTGTGCCTATCTCTTGTTGAGAGATCGTAGATCGCATTTTTGATAAAAGCGTCGTAATATAATTGCGAAATACGATCCAACAAAGATATTATTTTGTAAAAATAACGAGACTTTGAGTCCCGGTCGTTCGTCTCTGGGAGACGTTGTTTTTGTTTTTGAAATCGATCTTAAAGCCGCTCTACTTTATTTAAACAACATGCTGGTGCGTATTATATAGGCGGTTAAAGAATAGGCACTTAAATCACGCAAATATGATAATCATTTAGCTCAAAGTGATTTCAAACACATAAGAGAGATATATATATATATATAATGAAATTTCATTCATCGTCGGAGATTTGTTGCACAAGGAAATCTAGAGGAAAGCTTATACATGAATGCTTAAAATTAAATCTAAAATTAAATCTAACTACCAGAAAATGATTGCATACAAGAATCAGCGGGAGGATTTCGCATGCATCATTCGGGGAGAAGTAAGACTACTCTACTAAGCAGTAAATGAAAGCAATAAAGATTATGAAGAGCATGATCTAGAGCTAGAAGAATAGAGGGCATTCAGGGGTGATCCCCGATGGCCTTGGAGTGGTCGAGAGGAGAATGAGGGGCGGCCAATGTAGCTTAGGCCGACCCTTGGAGAGAAGTAGGGTTGATCCAGCATCCCGGCATGGTGTCCTCCATGGTGGTGGTAGTGAGCTCGTGGAGGTGGAGTGAGTGGCTAAGTGAAGGTGGCGTGAATGGCACCAATGGAGAGCAATTGCCAAGGGAGTGAATGGGTGCAAATGGCCACCCAAGGGGTCTTTTTATAAACCTAAGGGAAGCTCTCTAGAGAATTATGGAATTCTCTAAAGAGGCCTATGATGGGAGCTCGTGGGAGAGTGAGAGAGAGAGGGTGGATGGCAGTTTTTAGATCCACCAAATGTGGATCTAAAAATTGAATGGCTCTTGGTTGCTATTTTTGGCAACCAAGGCAACCACACATGGTAGAGAGTTCTAGAGAACTCTAGGCTAGATATTTTCGTGTGGATGGTGTGTGTGGGTGTGTATGGGTATGTGTGGGTCGAAACTTAGGTGGCTAGGTTGATTAGATTGGGTTCTAGTGGGTTTAGGTCAAGGTAGGTCTCAAATTAGGGTTATAAATCCTAATTCACTAAGGTAAAGTGCAATTAAACTTAATACAAGTTTAATTGGGTGTGTGGAAACTTAATTGAGAGTAAAACAACTCAATTAAGTCAAGTCTAGGTCAATTAGACTCTCACTGAATCCAATTGGACAGTGTGTGCTGAGATCAGGGCTCAATTGGACTCAATGAGTCCAATTGAATAGGCTGATGGAATTGACTAAGATCCAAGTCAATTAGGTTTAGTGAGGACCTAATTAGGTCCTTAGGGAGGTTGAGAGGTGATGTACTAGGATTAGGGCACCTTAATTTAGGTTCCTATGGGGTTGGAATTGTGTTTAGGGACCTAGAGATCCAAGATCAAGGCTTAAATCTCAAAACAGGAATTGGAGAGCAGTATCAGACGTCTAATTATATAATAAGACGTCTTATACTCAAAAATCAGAAGTCCAGACTTGTTGTCTGGACGCCCAATCAGAGTCAGGAAGGATTTCGGGTTTTGTTTTGGGTATTCTGCAGAAATTAGACGTCTGACAAAGTGTCTGGATGTCCAATAACACTGCAAAAGTGGGTTTGAAGTGTGCGGGAGTTGGCTAAGGGTCCTGGACGTCTTAAAACTTATCTGGATGTCCAGAGAAGGGTTGGAACTAGGGTTTTAGGGCTTCCTAGGGTGTTGTGACCTAATCTAAGGGTGGCTAAGGCTTGGGGAAGTCTCTAAGCTATCCTAGGGCTAGGATGGTCCTAAGTTCTTCATATTTTACTGCTTTATTCTTACTTAATAGAATAGTAAACTTTTAACCCCCTTACATTATTATTCCTACATCTAAACTAGGCCTTCTGCTCCAACTCTGCTACAACTCCTGTTATTCTTGATCCAGCTTCAGATCCAGCTCCTGATCAGCTTATTCCCTGCAATCGACATAATGCACTTAATCAGCACATTATAACATTATTTTATGCATAGCTAAAGGAAAACAGTAAAGATGCAAATAATGCGTATGCATGCATGAATAACCCTAACTTATGCTAAGTTCTAGCCTAATTTAGGTCAATTAAGACCTATGATTGCTGCGCAATCATCTCTCTACTTAAGACAAATGGGATTTTTTTTTTTCAATTTGGTCCTCTCATCACAAAATACCCATTTACAAAGGGGAAACGATTCCAAAATTAAATCCTCTAGCCAAGAGGTCCCTCTTAACTCTATTTTTTAGTGCCAACACGATAGAATTATTTCATTATTAACCGCCATCACAAGTTTGTTTTGGTTTTGATTGGCAAATAAAATTTAAACCCTTAAAGGTAAGGTAGGGGTGCCTCTGGCCTCAATGTTGTTTGTTCTTATGGTTGACTTCCTAGAAAATGCTTGTTTCTTTCTCTATGACACTAGAGATAGTTTTTGGCAAATAGAAGAAGGTTCCTTTGGTCTTCTAGTAGACTAGATAGTTTTTTGCCGTTAGTCTCTTGGGAGAAGGTATGTAGGCCAAAAGAATATGGAGGACTAGGAATCCTCAATCTACGAACATTGAATGAAGCCTTATTGGCTAAGTGGATTCTAAAGCTCATGGGATTGGAGGAGCATTTATGGAAAATGGTCTTATGTGATTCGTGCGACACTATGTTAGATTGGAAGGAGAGAAGAGTTTCTTACAATGGGTCTCCTCAATTTTAGGTAGACATTCAGAAACTTTTGCTTAAAGTGAGGTCATATTGTAGAGCTCAGCTTGATGATGGTTTCCAATTTTGATTCTGGTTACATTCTTGGTCCCTTGCTAGTGTACTTATCGAACCCTACTGTTTACAGGCAAAATCGATGTTTTAAAGGATGTAATTGTCGTAGCAAGTCAAAATCGCTCGAAAACAAATAAAATTTATAAACTCAGAATCTACAATGGAGTCTGAGGTCGAACACAAGGAGTAAATATGGAATTCACAATATTAATCGCATTTAGAATAAACGAGCACAATTAATTGAGCATTCAGATAGATATTTAATGAATAATAACCTATCACATTAGTTATTCAATGAAATCCAATGTACCTAGAGATTGCATGGAACAAAAAAGAAAAGAGAATAAAAAATAATAGTGATTTAGATCACCACTAATCCTCTTAATTAAGCATGCATGCAATTACTTCAATCAGAATTCAATTGTAAACTATAGTACTTAAATTATTCAACAGTAGCTCTCAACCAGACGACAGGTTGGTCAATCAAAAAACTTAAAGTGATCAAGGCTCTCAAAGCCTTTCTCTTATGCTTCCCTTCTTCTCGAGCCTTCTCCTTCTTCTCTTATTCAGAGTTTTGTCCTTCACAACAATGGGGAGCCAAGGCCTCAGCGACTAAGTGTCAGCACAGAGCACAAGAGAGCAAAACCTTCCCCTGCTCTCTCACAAGTTCTTCTCTCTCAAATCCCAAGCAAGCATATAGTCGAATCCGGGTATTCTGGTCGAGAGCATGGACCAGGGTCACCGGCATGGGTGATGACCGAGGTGTGCTATCGACGGGTTAGCAGGTGAATGGGTGTATGGGGACCCGACCCCCTGTGCTTGGGTGAATAGGCTTAATCACAAAATCAGTATATCTGTGTGCAGTTGTCTTTCACTCCACGAGGTGGGACTATCTCAGTCCCCCTCCTTCATGCATCTGCAGCAAACGAAGCTTCATCTAATAGGAGGTGTTGCTGCAGATGTGGTCTTCAATTGAGGGAGGAGTGGTGTCTGGAGGATGTCCGCTTGACCTGGAGGTGGAATCGAGGGCTTTCATGGTTGGAGCGTGATGAACAAGGGCGGAGATTATGTTGATGACGACGGAGCATCGACGAGTACCTGAAATAATGACTAAGGCCTCACGACCACATTAGAATACCTCAGGAGCTTCTCCAAGTGTTGGCAAATGTGATGGTGGTGTTTGCAAGATGTGAGAGGGCATGTGGTGGTCAGGCAAGGTCGATGGAGCTCGTGTGACAGTGGGTTGGTTGGGGGAGAGTTTGAAGGAATGTGTAATAAGGATGGGGGTTTTGTGCGGGGATGAGCAGCGAAGCTTGTGAGGGTGTTGGCGAGGCGTGTGGTGTGGTGGAGCGTCAAGGAAGCCTCACCAAAGGGCAGCCGGAGATGAGGAAGATGACGGGCGAACGGTGGTGGCGTGGGTTGAATTGAGGGATAAAGAGAGAGAAAAGAATGTAGAGGGAATGGGAAACCTAACAAGGCTAACCTATTTGGATGAAAGGGGAGAAATGTCCTTGCCAGGGGTACATCGGACTCGAAGAAGACAAAGCCTCCGTTGAGGGAGAACAGCGAGGATGAAGGTGGAAAGAGGCCCTCACTGGTATTGCAAGAGGCAAAAGATCTTGGAGAAGAATCGACCGACTATGGTCTATGGCAGCTGACGAGGAAGGTGGACGGAGAAGCTACCGAAGCTTGTGGGGAGTTCGGTCGATGAGGAGGGAAGAAGAGTAGAATCCAGCTAAAACCAAGCTAAAGAGGTGAGGTTTGCATCAATGGTGTTTTTATAAGGCTCAGGGGGTCATTCCAAGCTTGGAAGCTTGAGACCTTCAAGGAATAGGAAGCTCTTGATTTCAAATGGTTCGCGTTAGATTTTGGGAAAGAATCAGAGCTTAAGATGCAGCTTAGATTGAAGAGGATCTCTTCAAGAGTTCTTCCAATTTTGGAAGAGATTGAGCATGAAATCAGGGGGAACTCCTTGATTGAAGGTCGGTTGCAGGTGTGTTCACATGACAATGGAAGAAGGGACCTAAATACAAATAATTTTACAAAGTTAGGGGGGTCTTTGCAATAGATTTCAAAAGCTAAGGGGTTATTTGAGAGAAAAAGACTCAGACTGGACTAAAATGCAAACTAGATCAAGATGATCTCTGATTGGGTCCAAATTTTGGTAAAAACCTAACTTGGACCCAAGGAATCTGATGGAAAAGTTGGATTTTTGTTTTGACCAAGTTTTACAGGGTAAATTACATGGAAACCCAAATTAAGGCAACTTTCTGTCTGAGACTCTATTTCATGTCAAAATAGGTTCCAATGGTCAAATCAAGGATACCAAACCTTATGAAATATTTTTATATGATTTTTAGAAGGTTTAGGTGAATTTTATCCTGACCAAGACCTTTGTTAATTAAGTGGGTCTAAAATTAGAGTTTCGGGTGTCTGTTAATTCTCGAAATGCGTGAAACCCATTTATGTCTGTACGAACCATCTTGTTAATCATTAATGCTCATTTTGTTGGTGCTAGAGCACCACGATCATTTGTTTTGATGATAACAAAACACGTGTCATTTAACATTTGCACTTGGAGTCTTAGATTTCAGGTCGATTGCAAATGGAGACGTGATTAGATGGAATTCGAGCTCGCATCCAGGATGGATTGGAGGAGCTTGATGGAGAACAGAGGAGATTCGCGAGGAGCGATATATTGAAGAAGGAAGGAGATGAAGAATAGGATATATTTCCTTCTCGTGTACTTGTATTTTTCGTTTCTTTTGTTGCTCTTTATTTTTCTTACTTAGATTCATGTTAACGAGCCTCAAAGTACCCTAACAGTAGTCCTAGGAACACCGGCACAATCCTAGGATACTTAGGTTTTCTGTAGAAAACTTAGAAAACCAATATAGGGTTCAAATAGCCTTTTTCCAGACGTCTAATTCCATAATCAAATGTCTGATAATGTGTTTTAAGACGTCTGACTGTTGATTCAAACGTCTGATAACATTTAGGCTGGACTTGTTAGTTCTGTCTGATGAAATCAAACGTCCAGACCTTAGACCAGACGTCTTAGAAGACGTCTGATGACTTTGCCAGACATCCAATTAGTGGACTGTTGGCTGACTTAACAAACACTCAAGGAGATGACCGTTAAAGCCTTATCAGACGTCCTTAAGCCTTTCCAGACGTCTGATAAATGACCGTTTTGCCTCGGCTGACCCAAAATCTCTTCTCAGAGATTTTCTAGCTGTTGCACTCTCTTCGAAATCCATTTCCACGAAAAAGTAGGTTTCCAGACGTCCAGACATAGTGCCAGACGTCCTATATGTCGTCTGATGAACTTGCACTAGAACCCTGTTTAGATCTGATCCAAGTCAGGAAGAAACCCGCCTAAAATCAGACGTCTGATGTTGTTCCCAGACGTCTTAAAGTGATCTTCCAGACGTCTGATGCCAGGATCAGACGTCTGATAAGCCTGTCAGTGCAATCATTGTTCCTGATTTCGGCCTCATTCTCTTGGGCTTTGCACCCAACGACTATGAAGCCTTCCTAAGCCTTCCAAAGCCTTCCTAAGGCCTCTATAAATAGAAGGGAACCTCTTGCACACTTACACACACTTTGTAATACACTTTCAAACCATTTTATGTCTCTTGATTCAAAGAAGAAAAGATTTTGCTCTCCAAGCTCTAATTCTTCATCTAGAGAGCATCAAGCATTTGCGCATCTGCTCTCCCGCCGTAGTTCACGAGAGCGACGTTGCGCCATTGTTCACACATCTGTGTCGTCGACGTACTCCTTGCAAAGGGAAACATCTTAATTCCTACAGAAGCTTAGGTTAAAACTTACTTTGTTGGCTCTATAGGATATTTGTTATTTTACTTTGTTATTTGGTTGGGTATTCGCTTTACGAATTCTCGTCTCCTTCGTGAGACAAAATCCTTCTCGTGAAGAGAAGGGTTTGAGGTACGCTACCCTCGTATAAAGTAGTGTGGTTGTAATTGAGGTTGAATCACCCTCGTTTAAGTGATTCGGTTAGTGGATTTGATCAACTTGGTTGATCGAAAAATCCTAACTCGAGAGGGTTAGGTGGCGGTTTTCACCCGGTTTGGGTTTCCACCTAAAAATTATTGTGTACCTTGTGTGATTGAATTTTTTATGAGATTGTTTATTTTCAATTCCGCAATTTATTACGTCACCCCCTCCTGGTAAGGCCTCCGACGAATTTTCCTACAATTGGTATCAGAGCAGGTTCTTGCAAGATCGGAGTAACACCTGGCAAGAAGATCATGGAGGGAAGCATATCCGCAATCAGAATCTCCGAAGGGCAATCCACCGTCCGACCACCCTATTTCGACGGGAGGGACTTCGGATATTGGAAGTTGAGGATGAAGACGTGGCTCCAAGCCACTGAGTTCGAGATATGGGGATGTTGCGAAACCCCAAATGAGATCTCGAAGCGACCCCAAGGAGGCTACTCGCAGCTGCAGATTCGAGAGCTTTCACTCAACGCAAAGACAATGAATGCCCTGTATTGAGCGTTGAGTTCGAAAGAATTCGAGCAAATCCAAGAGTGCACTACCGCCCACGAGATATGGAGGAAGTTAGAGGACACTCATGAAGAGACGAGTTCGGAAGAAGAAGAAGAAGAAAAGTCTACTGTAGAAGAAACCGCTTGCTTTGGTTTCATGGCCAGAGGAAGTGATAGCGACAGCGAAAGCGACTCAGACAACGAGGTAAGTTACGATTTACAAGAAGCTTTTAATGAACTTTTTGAAGTTAGTAAAGCACTTAAGATAGAAAATAAAAGCATTAAAAAGAATCTTAGTTTTCTTAGAAGTGAAAATGAAAGATTAGAAATAAAATTCAAGGATCTAAAAGCTAGCCCTAAAAATGATAACCTATTAGAAAATCATAATCTCATCAATGAAAATAATAAATTGATTGAGGAAAATGTTAGTCTAAAAATAGCAATTTCTAATTTAAAGACTAAGATGCATATTATAGAAAAAGAAATTGCATGTCTTAGGGAAAATTCCAACAAATTAATCAACAAAGTAGATAATTTTTATAGCCCTAAGGTTGTGAAAGGATCTTCGTCAAGGAGACCCGCTAACAGATCCGAATCCAAGCTCACTTGGATACCGAAGAAAGAATTAAAATCTTGTTTTGTAGGTTTCAGGGATAACTACAACACGAAGGACTGGACCTACAAGCTCAAGGCTGGTCAACTCGTGCTGGGAGAACCAAGCAGCAGACCAAGGAGGAGAACGAGAAGACCGACGAGACAGCGAACAAACAATGATCCTGCCGCACATCGACCACCAGACTGGAGACCGGTGCTAATGCCCAGGCCTCCAAGCTACGGATGGGAGCCCCATCCGATGTGGCATCCACCACCACCATTTGAGGCATTTTATTGGCCATGGTAGGTGAGGTAAAACACTTTACCCTATCTTTTTATCATTATCATTTAGATAGGGGTGTTGGTGCTAGAGCACCACGATCATTTGTTTTGATGATAACAAAACACGTGTTATTTAACATTTGCAATTTGAGTCCTAGATTTCAGGTCAATTGCAAATGAGGACGTGTTTAGACGGAGTTCGAGCTCGCATCCAGGACGGATTGGAAGAGCTTGACGGAAAACAGAGAGGTTCGCGTGGAGCGAAAGATTGAAGATGGAAGGAAATGAAGAATAGGATAAATTTCCTTCTTTTGTACTTGTTGTATTTTTCGTTTCTTTTGTTGCTCTTTATTTCCTTAGATATTTCTTGTTAAAGAGCCTCAAAGAACCCTAACAGTAGTCCTAGGAACACCGGCACAACCCTAGGATACTTAGGTTTTCTGTAGAATACTTAGAAAACCAATATAGGGTTCAAACAGCACTTCCAGACGTCTAATTCCCAAATCAGACGTCTGATAAAGAATTTTAAGACGTCTGGCTGTTGTTTCAGACGTCCGATAACTGTTAGGCTAGACATAGTTAGTTCTGTCTGATGAAATCAGACGTCCAGACCTTAGACCAGACGTCTTAGGAGACGTCTGATGGATTTGCCAGACGTCCAATTAGTGGACCGTTGGCTGGCTTAGCAAACACTCAGGAATATGACCGTTAGAACCTTATCAGACGTCCATATGACTATCCAGACGTCTGAAAATTGACCGTTTTGCCTCGGCTGACCCAAAATCTCTTCTCAGAGATTTTCTAGCCGTTGCAACGTTTGGAAAATCCATTCCCACAGTAAAAGTAGGTTTCCAGACGTCCAGACATAGTGCCATACGTCCTGTATGTCGTCTGATGGACTTGCACAAAAACCCTGTTTAGATCTGATCCAAGTCAGGAAGAGACCCGCCCAAAATCAAACGTCTGACCTTTTAATCAGACGTCTTATAGTGAACTTCAAGACGTCTGATGCCAGAGTTAGACGTCTGATAACCCTGTCAAATGTAATCATTGTCCTGATTTCGGCCTGATTCTCTTGGACTTTGTTCCCAACGGCTATGGAAGCTTTTCCAAGCCTTCCAAAGCCTTCCTAAGGCCTCTATAAATAGAGGGGAACCTTTGCAACACAAAAACACACTTGGATATACTTAGCTACACACTTTCACACTCTTTTGTGTCCAGAAAAGATCTTGCTCTCCAAGCTTAAGCTCCATTCCCTTGAGAGCATCAAACCTTCGCGCACCCGCTCTCCCGCCGTTGTCTACGAGAGCGACATTGCGCCGTTGCGTGGCTCACGCACCCGCGTCATCGTCGACGCACTCCTTGCAAAGGGGAGTTTCCTAAATCCTATAGAAGCTTAGGTTTATTACTTTGTTGGCTCTATAGGTTTGTTGTTTTATTTTACCTTTGTAATTTGGTTGGGTATTCGCTTTGCGAATTCCCGTCTCCTTCGTGGGACAAAATCCTTCTCGTGGAGAGAAGGGATTGAGGAACGCTACCCTCGTACTTGTAGCGTGGTTGTATTGAGGTTGAATCACCCTCGTTTTAAGTGATTCGGTTTAGTGGATTTTGATCAACTAGGTTGATCGGAAAATCCTAACTCGAGAGAGTTAGGTGGTGGTTTTCACCCGGTTTGGGTTTCCACCTAAAAAAATACCTGTGTACATTTTGTGATTGCTTATTTTTGTGATATTGCTTTATATATTCAATTCCGCAATTTTATTACGTCACCCCTCCTAGTAGGGAACTTTCAATTGGTATCAGAGCAGGTCTTGCTGTTTCGGCGTAACAACCTGGCAAGAGATCAAATGGAGGGAAGCACATCAGCAATCAGGATCTCCGAGGGGCAGTCCACAACCTGTCCGCCGTTCTTCGACGGGAGCAACTACCCCTACTGGAAGTTGCGGATGAAGACGTGGCTTCAAGCCACCGACTTCACAGTCTGGGCCAGGTGCGAGACCCCCTTCGACATCCCAGAGAAACCCGCCAGAGGATACTCGCAGCAGCAGATCCGGGAGCTCTCTCTCAACGCGAAAACAATGAACGCGTTGTATTGCGCGCTCAGCCCGGAGGAGTTCAACAGAATCTCGCAACGCGCCACCGCATACGAGATCTGGCACACACTCGAGGTAACTCATGAAGGTACCTCTAAGGTAAAAACCTCTAAACTCAATTTACTTTCACAAGAATTTGAGGCTTTTTCTATGAAAACTAACGAAACTTTAAGTGAGATGAACACTAGGTTCACTCTCATAGTAAATAACTTGAAAGCTTTAGGGAAGACTTTCATCAAGGGGGAGCTTCAAGGGAAGCTTCTTCGTTCCCTTGGACCGGAATGGGAACAGAAAGTCACCGCCATCGAAGAGGCAAACGAAATGGAGGAGCTCAACATGGAAGATCTCCTAGGCAATCTGATGGCCTACGAGACTAAGTTGAAGCAGAAGAAGAAGGATACACCAGAGCCTAAACTAAAGAAGACTCTCGCCTTCAGAGCCGCATCGGATAGCGAGGTAAGTTCCGACGACGAAGACTTTAGAATTTTACTTAAAAATTTTTCCAAGTTTTGTAGGGAATTAAAGAAAGAGAAAAAGGAGAAGAAGGAAAGCCCGAGACGTTGCTACCACTGCAACGGGAAAGGGCATCTGCGACCAGAATGCCCTCTTCTCAAAAAGGAGAAGACGAAGGAAAAGGAGAAGAAATCTAAGAAGAAGGCGTTCCAAGCCACTTGGGACGATTCTAGCTCGGAGGAAGAAGAAGAAAAAACCATAGAAGAAGAAACCGCTTGCTTCGGCTTCATGGCCAGAGGAAGCGACAGCGAAAGCGACTCAGACAACGAGGTAAATCTCGATCTTCAAGAAGCTTTTAATGAACTTTTTGAGATTAGTAAATCACTTAGGATAGAAAATAAAAGCATTAAAAAGAACCTTAGTTTTCTTAAAAATGAAAATGATAGGTTAGAAATAAAACTTAAGGATTTAGAAACTTGTCCTAAAAATGATAACCTATTATTAGAAAATCATAACCTCATCAATGAAAATAATAAGTTGATTGAGGAAAATGATAGTCTAAAGTTAGAAATCTATGATTTAAAGACTAAAATGCAAACTATAGAAAAAGAAATTGCATGTCTTAGGGAAAGCTCTAACAAACTAATCAACAAAGTAGATGATTTATATAGCCCTAAGATTGAGAAAGGATCTCCATCAAGGAGACCAGCTAACAAATCCGGATCCAAGCCCACTTGGATACCGAAAAAAAGAATTAGAATCTTGTTTTGTAGGGTTCAGGGATAATTACAACACAAAAGACTGGACCTACAAACTCAAGGCTGGTCAACTCGAATTGGGAGAACCAAGGAGTAGACTAAGGAGGAGAACAAGAAGACCGACGAGACGGCGAACAAATGACGGACCCGCCGCACGTCGACCGCCAGATTGGAGACCGGCGCCAATGCCCAGGCCTCCAAGCTACGGATGGGAGCCCCATCCGATGTGGCATCCACCACCACCATTCGGGCCATTTTATTGGCCATGGTAGGTGAGGTAAAACCCTTTACCTATCATTTTATCATAAGCATTTAGATAGGGGGAGTTAAAATTAATGAGCTAATTGTCAATTTTTAAGGGGGAGATATAAGGTAGCTAAATTTCCTTTAGTAAGGGGGAGAAAAATAATAGCTATCTCATTGTTACAAAATGGGGGAGGACATTACCTTTGTTAAAATAAATTCATAGAAGAGCATGTTTTAAGGGGGAGTTATAGGAAATATAAAATCAATTAAACCTTTTTGATAATGTCAAAAAGGGGGAGGATTTTTATGCATTATTATTTACGGTTTTGTCATCATCAAAAAGGGGGAGATTGTTGGTGCTAGAGCACCACGATCATTTGTTTTGATGATAACAAAACACGTGTTATTTAACATTTGCAATTTGAGTCCTAGATTTCAGGTCAATTGCAAATGAGGACGTGTTTAGACGGAGTTCGAGCTCGCATCCAGGACGGATTGGAAGAGCTTGATGGAAAACAGAGAGGTTCGCGTGGAGCGAAAGATTGAAGATGGAAGGAAATGAAGAATAGGATAGATTTCCTTCTTTTGTACTTGTTGTATTTTTCGTTTCTTTTGTTGCTCTTTATTTCCTTAGATATTTCTTGTTAAAGAGCCTCAAAGAACCCTAACAGTAGTCCTAGGAACACCGGCACAACCCTAGGATACTTAGGTTTTCTGTAGAATACTTAGAAAACCAATATAGGGTTCAAACAGCACTTCCAGACGTCTAATTCCCAAATCAGACGTCTGATAAAGAATTTTAAGACGTCTGACTGTTGTTTCAGACGTCCGATAACTGTTAGGCTGGACATAGTTAGTTCTGTCTGATGAAATCAGACGTCCAGACCTTAGACCAGACGTCTTAGGAGACGTCTGATGGATTTGCCAGACGTCCAATTAGTGGACCGTTGACTGGCTTAGCAAACACTCAGGAATATGATCGTTAGAACCTTATCAGACGTCCATATGACTATCCAGACGTCTGAAAATTGACCGTTTTGCCTCGGCTGACCCAAAATCTCTTCTCAGAGATTTTCTAGCCGTTGCAACGTTTGGAAAATCCATTCCCACAGTAAAAGTAGGTTTCCAGACGTCCAGACATAGTGCCAGACGTCCTGTATGTCGTCTGATGGACTTGCACAAAAACCCTGTTTAGATCTGATCCAAGTCAGGAAGAGACCCGCCCAAAATCAGACGTCTGACCTTTTAATCAGACGTCTTATAGTGAACTTCAAGACGTCTGATGCCAGAGTTAGACGTCTGATAACCCTGTCAAATGTAATCATTGTCCTGATTTCGGCCTGATTCTCTTGGACTTTGTTCCCAACGGCTATGGAAGCTTTTCCAAGCCTTCCAAAGCCTTCCTAAGGCCTCTATAAATAGAGGGGAACCTTTGCAACACAAAAACACACTTGGATACACTTAGCTACACACTTTCACACTCTTTTGTGTCCAGAAAAGATCTTGCTCTCCAAGCTTAAGCTCCATTCCCTTGAGAGCATCAAACCTTCGCGCACCCGCTCTCCCGCCGTTGTCTACGAGAGCGACATTGCGCCGTTGCGTGGCTCACGCACCCGCGTCATCGTCGACGCACTCCTTGCAAAGGGGAGTTTCCTAAATCCTATAGAAGCTTAGGTTTATTACTTTGTTGGCTCTATAGGTTTGTTGTTTTATTTTACCTTTGTAATTTGGTTGGGTATTCGCTTTGCGAATTCCCGTCTCCTTCGTGGGACAAAATCCTTCTCGCGGAGAGAAGGGGTTGAGGAACGCTACCCTCGTACTTGTAGCGTGGTTGTATTGAGGTTGAATCACCCTCGTTTTAAGTGATTCGGTTTAGTGGATTTTGATCAACTAGGTTGATCGGAAAATCCTAACTCGAGAGGGTTAGGTGGTGGTTTTCACCCGGTTTGGGTTTCCACCTAAAAAAATACCTGTGTACATTTTGTGATTGCTTATTTTTGTGATATTGCTTTATATATTCAATTCCGCAATTTTATTACGTCACCCCTCCAAGTAGGGAACTTTCAAGGGGGAGTTAAAAAAATTATGAGCTAATTGTCAATTTTTAAGGGGGAGTTGCAAGTTAGCTAAATTTCCTTTAGTAAGGGGGAGAAAAATAACAGCTATCTTGTTGTTACAAAAAAGTGGGAGGACATTACTCTTGTTTAAAAGAAATTCATAGAAGAGCATGTTTTAAGGGGGAGTTATAGGAAATTTAAAATCAATCAAACCTCTTTGATAATGTCAAAAAGGGGGATGATTTTTTTGCATTATTATGGTTTTGTCATCATCAAAAAGGGGGAGATTGTTGGTGCTAGAGCACCACGATCATTTGTTTTGATGATAACAAAACACGTGTCATTTAACATTTGCACTTGGAGTCTTAGATTTCAGGTCGATTGCAAATGGAGACTTGATTAGACGGAGTTCGAGCTCGCATCCAGGATGGATTGGAGGAGCTTGATGGAGAACAGAGGAGATTCGCGAGGAGCGATATATTGAAGAAGGAAGGAGATGAAGAATAGGATAGATTTCCTTCTGTGTGCTCGTATTTTTCGTTTCTTTTGTTGCTCTTTATTTTTCTTACTTAGATTCATGTTAAAGAGCCTCAAAGTACCCTAACAGTAGTCCTAAGAACACCGACACAACCCTAGGATACTTAGGTTTTCTGTAGAAAACTTAGAAAACCAATATAGGGTTCAAACAGCCTTTTTCCAGACGTCTAATTCCATAATTAGACGTCTGATAATGTGTTTTAAGACGTCTGACTGTTGATTCAGACGTCTGATAACATTTAAGCTGGACTTGTTAGTTCTATCTGATGAAATCAGACGTCCAGACCTTAGACCAGACGTCTTAGAAGACGTTTGATGACTTTGCCAGACATCCAATTAGTGGACTGTTGGCTGGCTTAACAAACACTCAAGGAGATGACCGTTAAAGCCTTATCAGATGTCCTTAAGCCTTTCCAGACGTCTGATAAATGACCGTTTTGCCTCGGCTGACCCAAAATCTCTTCTCAGAGATTTTCTAGCTGTTGCACTCTCTTGGAAATCCATTCCCACGAAAAAGAGGTTTCCAGACGTCCAGACATAGTGCCAGACGTTCTATATGTCGTCTGATGAACTTGCACTAGAACCCTGTTTAGATCTGATCCAAGTCAGGAAGAAACCCGCCTAAAATCAGATGTCTGATGTTGTTCCCAGACGTCTTAAAGTGATCTTCCAGACGTCTGATGCCAGGATCAGACATCTGATAAGCCTGTCAGTACAATCATTGTTCCTGATTTCGGCCTGATTCTCTTGGGCTTTGCACCCAACGGCTATGGAAGCTTTCCTAAGCCTTCCAAAGCCTTCCTAAGGCCTCTATAAATAGAGGGGAACCTCTTGCACACTTACACACACTTTGTAATACACTTTCAAACCATTTTGTGTCTCTTGATTCAAAGAAGAAAAGCTTTTGCTCTCCAAGCTCTAATTCTTCATCTAGAGAGCATCAAGCATTTGCGCATCCGCTCTCCCGCCGTAGTTCACGAGAGCGATGTTGCGTCGTTGTTCACACATCCGCGTCGTCGACGCACTCCTTGCAAAGGAAAGCATCTTAATTCCTATAGAAGCTTAGGTTAAAAATTACTTTGTTGGCTTTATAGGATATTTGTTATTTTACTTTTTTATTTGGTTAGGTATTTGCTTTGCGAATTCCCGTCTCCTTCGTGAGACAAAATCCTTCTCGTGAAGAGAAGGGGTTTGAGGTACGCTACCCTCGTATAAAGTAGCATGGTTGTAATTGAGGTTGAATCACCCTCGTTTAAGTGATTCGGTTAGTGGATTTGATCAACTTGGTTGATCGAAAAATCCTAACTCGAGAGGGTTAGGTGGTGGTTTTCACCCGGTTTGGGTTTCCACCTAAAAAAATACCTGTGTACATTTTGTGATTGCTTATTTTTGTGATATTGCTTTATATATTCAATTCCGCAATTTTATTACGTCACCCCCTCCTGGTAGGGCCTCCACCGAATTTTCCTACACATTTAACCTTCATTTTAACCCCTTGGAAACCCCATGATTACTCTGCCTTTATGATCTTCTGTTAAAACTGCAGATTTAACCCTGATTTAATGCATTCTTCTCAGAAAGGATATTTAGTAAATTATGACTCTCTGGCAGTTATGTAGGAGTAGTTGTCAATTGATTCTGACTAATTAAAGCTAGTTATGGCAAGTGATGACGTTATCATCACCTACCCAAGGGTAGTAGCCCTTACTATATATACGAGTATATTAGTGGCTGATTACTTCTTCGCTGGTATTTGGGCCCCATTGTAGCGATGGTTGCTTTCAAATTCTAGGTTGGACAATTTGTTACTTCTTCTTTAGAGCATCTTGAAGATTAGACTTGGTGGGAATACAAATGGATGGGTTTGGAGCCATGGGAGATTTTCCATTTAAAGTGCTTATGCCTATGACTTAGGATCTAATTAATTTTTTAATCAAAACCTATCAATTTTAATAAACACTAGTCTCTTGAATTAAATGTAATAACACATTTACATTACTCCTTAGCCTCTAGGGTCATCATCCACCACTTTGACCCATCATAAAGGTCTCACCAAACTCTTAAACTTGGATAAGATGGCAACATTGATTATGAAGAAACTAATTGATATTGACTCATTTTATGGTAGGTCGACTGATAGGAAGCAATTTTTGACACTTTTATTTTGGTTTATGTCAGATGAAGATTCAAATGGTTCAATCCCTAGTGGCATCGCAAAAGTGTGAAAACTAGTTGTTTAAAAGTTTTCTTTGAATTCGATAAATGGCTTGATGCCTGGAAAATAGATTATGGAAATCGAGAAACAAACACAACCTAGATTAGTTGGAACCACATGGGAAAATCTAGTATTTCCCTGTTCTACATTCCCCACGAGTATTGAGTTATACCTATGGGGTAGCATATGACAACACCTTAATCATTGTGCCTCCTCAAATAAATCCCAGCTTATGTGATGCTTCTTCTCGACAAGCTGATAGGCCTTTTGCATTGAGAACACTCGATCCTCGTGCACTACGTAAACTCCTTTGCGATTCTTAAGGTGACAAGCACCTCAAAACTCCTTCAAACCCAACTTGTAGAGGATTACAAATCTTCAACCAACATCAGGTCCCCTGGACTTCTCCCTAGGATGTTTGACTTCCAGATCAAGAAGAATTCAGATGTCCTCTTGAGGCCCTGGACACCCATAACCTCTCTAGGACTTCTCCTGAAGGCTTTGGTCATCCAAGATAGACGAAAGGAGGGTAGTGATAGAGCTTTTATTCTTTCTTCTCTCTCTAGCGATGGAGGGTTTCACACTCTAATTAGGGATTGAAGAAAGGAGGGTCTCCCAATATGCCAATAATGAAGGGTTTAGGAATTAGGATTTATGGTCTACACCTCCCTAAGATATTCCAAATACTTGTAAATATTTCACACTAGAAGACATATGTAACCCTAAGATTAAATCAAGATTCATTGTCCAACATATCATGGGTTACATATTTTTCATGTCCTTTTTTTATATTTGGGATAACAAAGACTAACTCCTTTCCCAAAAAATTGTCTTCTTCTCTTTCACATATGGGTCAAATCAAAACCTATACGACCATGCATAGAATTTTGTACTTCCCAATATAAGCAAAGCAAGCATGTGCTTTCCGATATGTTGGGTACACTTACTTCAATAGATTTGTGTGATCCCTTAGAGAGATCATATGCCTCTTACACTCTCCTATGCACACTAGCTCTCCAGTCTTAAGACGAAGGTGGGTGCATCAACTATCGATCTACCAAATGCGCATATTCAAGTTTAAAGACATATATCTGTTTCAGCTCAAAGGATATGTCTTCTCCATGATAGTGATAAGAAAAGGACTTCCGCATCTCCATCTCGTTGAGTCAACTCCTTAACCGAACCTATGTAGTGGCCGTAAACCTCTATTCCCATGTAGAGGATAAGCATAAAGGGCATCAGTTAGGCAAAAGTCTCTCGAGAAGGTTGCCATCTCTTCTCAAATTGGAGACAATAGTTAGATATCATCATGGTTCTTGATGACTTATCGAGATTCTCGATCAAAATCATTTGGATCTTCTATACTTGTCATCGGTATATTCAACATGGCTATGGTACATTCTCTCAATTATACTGAGGAACCCAACTATCCATATTAGTGTGCACACAGGGTCTAACATTCAGATCTGATTGACTGATTTGACTCAGGATGGTTAGTCCAATGCACATAACTCCAACAAACTCTCACTTCCCCTAAGAATCAATCGTGAACTACCTCTTTGACCCATGATGCCAACTCGACCCTCAAGAGCTTTACCATAAAGCCTTCATCGGCTAAAGTGCCAAAGTCATAAGTTAAAGCATTTCATAAGATAACAACTTTAACATAACATATGTCGTATCTAGTTTATGATGAAGACTTTTCTTTCTGCAAACATGCTCTTTGTTCTAAGAAATTGTTTCTTAACAAGAGCGATGTTTTTATTGTCATCATGACGTCGGGAAATGCGTTAGGTTAATTCGTTCATTGTAGCGTGCGTTTACAACATCAATTTTAAATGAAGATAATCAAAATGAGTCCAAGTGTCGATCTCAGGGAGGCATGAAATCGGATCGTTTTATCACTTTAATGTGTCACAAAAATATGTCGTTTGATTCACTTGCGAAACAGAGAGAAAGAGAGAGAGAGAGAGGAAGGGAGAGATAGAGAGGAAGAAAGAGAGAGATAGGGTTAGAGATTTATGATGACGAAGTGATTATGGCTAGCAATGAAACCAAGAAGAATAATCCATAGTACAAGATAGAATCGTTTTACAACTATAACACTAAAGGAGAGCTTAAAAATAACAACAAGAATTAAACTAAAGAAACTAGCTAAATGGAGAGGCAAGGTAACCACGGTGGTGGAGGAACTTCTATCGACGGCTTGGCATCTCTGGGACCTTGCTTGGGTGCTCTATGGAGTGGTGGAGTTGCTAGGTAGAAGATGCCCGAAAAGTGGAGGATGATGGGTCCGTTTATAGAGGAAAAGGGCCAAAAATCACATTTAGGTCAACAACGACATTCAATTCATCATTGAAGCTCCGCCGTAAAGCCCCAGCTCTCGCATCCACTAGAGCCTGCTCGCATGTAAACAGTGGCCTCGCTCGCAATCCGCGCGCTCGCACGTAAACAGCAGTTCGCTCGAGAATTGACAACCCAGATCACATGTAGTTGCGCCCTTCAAATCGCATGGAGCGCGCATACGATCAGGCATTGGATGGCACGTGCACGCATTGTACTCATCTAACACGTGAGATCGTGCCACATCGCCTCTATCAGAGACGCTCATTTGCAATCGAACGACTCTAATCGATTGAAGCGTGCCCTTGCGAGGATTTGTAAGCGCGGCAGGTTTCAAACGCTCGCCACTCGCTTGCGAACGCAGCTTTCACCTACTGTGCTATCCTCGTGGATTGTCACGAAGATGCGCGTGACGTCGACTGTTGGCTGCAATCACACCGTGGAGGTTGAGGCAAGGTGTGGTGCAACCCTCGCCATTAGATCTTCATCTGACGGTGGAGAGGTGTCGCTGGAAGGCCTTCATCGAATGAGCGCCACATGGAGCAACAAGGATCGTTGATCATCAGATCAACGGTCAGGACTTCTTAGACTTATTGCTAAAGCTACGGAGGTCTGATTGGGGTGATTTTGAGTTCGTTAGACTCCGTCCATCGATCCAGATCCATTCATACGATCTGATTGTTCATCTAAGACCTATTTCAATACGCACTTGTGCACATGGTCGTTAAACATTAATTATAAGCAATCTTAATGAAGGAATAACAAAATATGCATGCAATGCTCCCAAGCTTACTATAATATGACATTAATGCACATGTGCCCTCGAAATTGACTTTAATTGATACAATTATCATCATTATATGTAGAGTCATCATACCCCCATGCCCACCCCTTGCTAGTCCCTAGCAAGGTTAACCTAAATGCTATCTACAACTAGAATTAGAAATTGATAACTCGGGCAGAAGTTACTTGTCAACAAGAGGAAATTTCTACTAAGTTCCTAACTCGTAGAGATTCAACAGCGCCAAAATGCAGACCGCACGAGTCCTTGATTGCGCAGCAATCATAGGTCTTAATTGACCTAAATTAGGCTAGGACTTAGCATAAATTAGGGTAATCCATGCATGCATAAGCTTTATCTACATCTTTACTGCTTTCCTTTAGCTATGCATAAAATAATGTTATAATGTGTTGATTAAGTGCATTATGTCAATTACAGGTAATAAGCTGGATCTGGAGCTGGATCTGGAGCTAGATCTGAAGCTGGACCTGAGCCGATCAGGAATAATGGGTGTTGCAGCAGAGCTGGAGTAGAAGACTTAGATTAGATGTAGTAGATAATAATGTAAGGAAATTAAGGTATGCTACTCTATTAAGTAGGAATAAAGCAGTAAAATGTGGAGAACTTAGGTCCATTCTAGCCCTAGGATAGCCTGGAGACTTCCCCAAGCCTTAGACACCCTTAGATTAGGTCACAGCACCCTTATAAACCTTAAAATCCTAATTTCAACCTTTATCTTGAGGTCTAAATGAATTATAGGACGTCCAGAACCCTTAGCCAACTCCCACACACTTTAAACCCACTATTGCAGTGTTATTGGACATCCAGACACTTGGTTAGACATCCAATTTCTACAAAAAACCTAAGACAGAACCTTGAATCCTTCCTAACTTTGATTGGACATCCAGACAACAAGTCTGGACTTCTAATTTTTGAGTAGAAGACATCTGATTCCATTTTTGGACGTCTGGAACTGTTCTCCAGTTCCTGTTTTGAGATTCAAGCCTTGATCTTGGATCTCTAGCTCCCTAAACCCAATTCCAACCCCATAGGAACCTAAATTAAGGTACCCTAACCCTAGTACACCACCTCTAGACCTCCCCAATGACCTAATTAGGTTCTCACTAAACCTAATTGACTTAGATCATAGTCAATTACCATTACCTAAGTCAATTGGACTCATAGGATCCAATTGAGCTCAGATCTCAACCTACACAAGTCCAATTGGACTTAGTGAGAGTCCAATTGACCTAAGCCCAACCTAATTGAGTTATTTCACTCTCAATTAGGTTCACACTCATTCAATTAAACTTGGGTTAAGTTTAATTGCAATTCCCCCTTAGCAATTAGGGTTTGCAAGCCTAATTTAAGGCCTACACCTACCCAAACCCCTTAGGACCTAACCTAGACCACTTAGCCACCTAGGGCATGGCCACACACTCACACACATTCACGCACACACACCCATCTAAAGTTCTCTAGAACTCTCTTCAAGTGGCGCCACTCTTGGTTGCCAAATTTAGCAACCAAGAGTCATTCAATTCTTAAATCCACTTTTTATGGATCTAAGAACTACCCTCTCTCTCCATGGCCGACCACTCATGGGACTCCCTCTAGAGAGTTCCACACTTCTCTAGAGAGACTCCCTTAGGTCTATAAAAAGACCTAAGGGGTGGCCATTTGCACCCATCCCATTCTTGGCACTCATCCATCTAGGTTAGCTACATTCCACCTCCACTCCACCTCCACGAGGAGCACCACCATGGAAGCCACCATCTCCATGCTAGGATGTTGGATCACCTCTCCAACCTCTCTCCAAGGGCCAGCCTAAGCACCATTGGCCGCCCCTCCTTCTCCTCTCAGCCACTTAAAGGCCATCAGAGCCTACCTCCGAATGCCGTTCTTTTCTGCTAGATTAGTAATTTAGCTCTTCGTAGTTTACTACTTTCATTTGCTCTTTAGTAGTGTAGCTCTTTACTCTCTCCCAATGATGCATGCAAAATCCCCCATAGATTCCTATATGCGATCATTTTCTGCTAGCTAGTTTTATGTTTTCAAGCTTTCCTCTATAAGCTTTCCTCTAGTTCCATGTTGCAAACACCCTCCTGAATGAATGAAAGAAATCTTTCTATATATATATGTGTCGATGTATTGAGAATCACCATGAGCTTATTGCGATATATATTGTGTGATTAAAGTTGCCTGCTTTTAGTTCCTAATATTCTTGCAACTAAGCATGTCGTACTTTAATACGTAATAACCATAAACCACCATGCGATTTTAAGCAAGTAGAGCGATAAAGATCGATTTCAAATTTGCATAAACGCCTCCCAGAGATGAACGACCGGGACTCCAAGTCTCATTATCTTTTTATAAATATTTTTGTTTGATCGTATTGCGCACTATACTACGACGCTTTTCCTATCAAAACATGCTTTACAATCCTAAACAATCCTCACCTTATTCTATATAGAAGCAAATATATTTTTTTCTTTTTCAACTTTTCTAATTTTTTTTTATTTTTGGAGTTGAGGATTTCGAGGTAACTTTTTACGGTTACCCAACCCACCTAATACTCGAAAATGACTCTAAGTACTAAGCATCTTGTCGAGAAAATTATGAAAGACGCACTCAACAGTAATTAAAACTGACTTTAGGTTTTTACGCCCTTAAGTGACCTAAAAAAATAAAATGTTGTCTAAAGGTGTATCTATCTGACCAGAAGCTTTTCCCCTACTTTTATTTTTGTGATGTCAACACAAAGGCGAACCCAGTGTATATCTCCCCGGATTATGCTACTTCTCCACTTCTTCCTTAAGTGTTTTGGAATTCTTCTACATTTTATGAGCTGGGATCTAGACAATCGGCCAATGGTCTGTTACTCATGACAACTTGCCAGCCATACTCGTGCAGTGCAGTGTTGCTTATTTCTTTTTTTTTCTTTTCTCCTTTTTATATTTTTTCTATTTCTTTTTTTTTTAAGTAGGTGGCTTTCCTGATCTAAGATTTACCTAAATGCAGTAGTAAAAGAGAATGGTCCTGTGGCTGGGCTCTGGACAACTGGCCAATGGGCTGTTACCCACAACAACTTGCCAGCCATACCACCCTAGAAGGTTTATTAGCTACCCAATTTTCGTTAGAACCTCCAATGAGTGAGTCAATGCAAAATGTGTGTAGATGCTTAGACTAAAAATCCCCCCTAATCAGAGGGCAGGTTGATAGGTCATATACTTATCACCCTACTTTATTGACCAAATTAATATAAATTATGGTGGCGAGGACTCAAGACCAAGTCCACATTTTAGTGGACACCCAGACTGATTAAGTACAAAGACCCGAAGAGTCTACGCATTCAGGTCTCTAACGTATCATTTCCTAAAGTTGACAAGCTCCTAATACCTAAGTTTTCTTTTCCTTTCTTTTTCTTTTTGAATAAAAAGAAATAAAAATTAGTTCAAGCTAACAATGTTGTACTCAGATCATGAGAATTACCACCCCCCATGCCTATCTTGGACAATGTCCTCATTGGAAATTAAATGTATGCAAGGGAGTAAGGAAAGAAATCACCTAAGTTTCAACAATGAATCCGGTCAGCTTGAATCCTCTGGGTTGCCTCCCAGGAAGCTTTGAGTTTAGTGCCTTCAGCTGGGCATAGTACATGGACAACAAAAGATCAATCAATTGAATGGTCTGGGTCAAGAAGAGGTAGACATAATCGACTAGACCCAGAGTCAGAAGTCCGCAAATGCGGACTCGATTATGGTGCAGTCTCATCCCTAAGGGATGAGAACTCTTCAAATGGTGTATCACGCATGCTCGTGTCTGTTTCTCTCTTAATCTGCAGGCATGCAGAGAAGTTGATTTGGACGAGTGCAACCCGAATCTAAAATGTTGAAACTAAAGTTGTAGGTTTTGTAATCAGCTTGTGTCCCTTTAAAGTTGTAATCCCTCAAAGTTATATCGATTCCAGTGAATTCAAGTTGTAGGATTTCAACTCTAATAGGGCATGTAACATATCAATTGTTTGACAATGAGCCCTAAGATCAAGCATGAAGTCTCTCTCTAAAGGAAAATCCATCCCTTCTTCTTTAGCTAGGGTTTCATTGCTTATTCCTTCCAATTCCTTGACCCCTAGAATATTATCTTCAACATATGTTATATCAAACTCAATTTTCAAGGTTGCAATAGAGGTAGGGCTAATTTCATCATCTAGCTCAGATTCTTTCCCTTGGCCCTCCTCTAAACTTGTGATGGGAGTTTCAAATGATTCAAAATCAATTATTTCAGAATCGTAATCCCACTCCCCATCTTCAATTTTGGATGTCTCTTCCACCAAATCACTTTCCTTAGGAAGATTAGATTTGGATTCAAAGACATCGATCCCCAAATTCTCAATTTCCTCTTGATTTTTGTCCTCAACTCTCTCCAAATCATGTTCTAAGGAATCCTTAATGACATTTTCTAATGAGTTGTCCAACAATGGGCCAGTATCAATGGTGGACTGAACCAATTTTGGGCAAATAGGTGTAGTCCAATTGATCACCATGGGGCCTTCGTGAATTCTGTAAAAGGGGTTGCTTGCAACAGTGTTCTTTGGCCCTCTTCATCCAGTTGTTGGAACATATCAATCATGGCTTATTTCCCCTCAATCAATTCTTGATTCTATCTATATAACTCCAACTGAAGGCTATCAAGAATTGATTGAGTGTCATTAGGTTTCCCTTGGATTTCCTCCTTAGCATTCAAATTAGGGTTGGGAGGGTATGGTTGAGGATGTGTATTAGAGTCCATACTGGGGTTTAAGTTCTTGTGTGGGTCCTCTATTCTATCATTTTCAGGATCCAATTCCTCAAGAGGCACCATTTTTGGTTTAGTCCTATTCCACAATAATTGAGGTTCTAAGTCCTCCTCCTAGTCGGATTCTTTGTCAGGGGTCCAAAGTAGGGTTTGATCATTCTTTATTTGCCCAGGTTTATAATCATCATTTGATTTCCATTTTTCTAAAATCCCTTCCAATCCATAGGTCAAGTAGGAGAGATCCTTGAATTCAGATGACCTATCTTGGTTGGGGTCTTGGGAAGGGTAAAGGTCTTGGTGTTCTTGTAGAGTGTAGGTCATATCAAATTGGTTAGTGGGTGGGTGGAACCTAAAAGAAGAGTCATCGTAAGGAGAATCAAGATAAGGATCCCCAAGGTTTGGATCATACCCCTAGGTGGTTGGGTTGGATGTATCCCAATAGGAAGTTGGTGCGAGTTGAGTAAAATTATGATAGTTGAGATAAGAGGGGTCTTCTAGATACTCAAGTCCTAGATTATATCCCCAACTAGGTGGCTGGTTATTCCAAGTAAACTATGGATACAGTCTACTTGAGTTAGAATACAAATCATGCTGGGGATTGTTTGGGAAGGAAGGATAGGCATTGAAATCCATAGTTTGGAAGAAGTAGAGGGATGAGTGAAGAACAGATGAGAGAATTAGGTGTACACAATCAGGCAAGCAAAACTAAGCCCTATATTGTAGACCTAGGTGACCTATGCTTCAAAAATAAACTCCGACCACACAGCGAATTTGGTATTGTCCTTACTCTCGAAGATAGTAAAGTTGGGAAGGCGAAGCAAGGGGAGCGTGCCTGAGGGCCGCTAATTATGCCAAACCCCTGCTTGCTTAAGTCGTTTGACAATCGAGCCTCCCAACTTAGCACCTTTTGAAGCAAGCAAATGCCATTAGTTCGCAATGCGTTCAAGAAAATACCTTGAAACAGACTCAATGAATCCTAGGGCCAACATCTACTCAATTTTATTGAGGGCTAGGTTAGTGCTTGTGCTTAAGGTATATGATGAGGCATTGTTGGGGGTTGTGCCTCTTAATTACTCCAATTGAGCATGTATGTGCACTTCAACAAAACATGGTTTTCAAGTAAAATTGTTTAGATGTGGTGTCTTTTAATGATTCGTCCTTACTTTAGTGCTTTTTAGGGTTAGAATTTCTTAATATATTTAAGCAATGTTTGTAGTTGGCACACAAAGTTTTGCACACATGGGTGATTGTAAATTTCCTTTATGAGCAAAATATGTGGTCCTAGAAAAACAACCCTAATGTATTCACCCTAAAGTTCATGCGATTCTACCAAGTGAATTGATTTTAGATTGAGTGGTGCAGCCCAATCCAAGACATGGGTGGCTTCGCAAACACCACTCAAAAAGGAAAAACACTCAAAAAGATTTTCAAAGGATATTAGAGTGTTTAAGAGAATATTTTTTTTTCAGGTGGTGTGTTTGAGATGTGGGTGAAGTAATCATTCACCATGCCATTTTTTAATTTTTTTAGATTTTTTTTTTAAGAAAGCAACCAAGCAAACATTCTATCCTAATGCTCATGCATAAGCCTAAATGCAATTTTCTTTTAGATATGAAACTATGATAAATAGAGTGATACTCACCAAAATCTTCACCACACTTTATTCCCAATCTACCATCTTGGAATGCGTTCCTCTCGTCACTTTCGCACCAAATTCCTACAATCAATCAATAGAAAGAGAGAAAAGTGAGTCAGAAATGTAAGCACCAATGAAAGGATACAAGCAACTAAAAGATCCATTGCCTCCCCAGCAACGATGCCAAAAACTGACGTCGAAAAACACGTTAGGTTAATTCATTCGTTGTAGTGTGTGTTTACGACATCAATTTTTAATGAAGATAATCAAAATGAGTCCAAGTGTTGATCTCAGGGAGGTATGAAATTGGATCGTTTTATCGCTTTAATGTGTCACAAAAATACGTTGTTTGATTCACTTGCGAAACAGAGAGAAAGAGAGAGAGCGAGGGACAGAGAGATAGGGTTAGAGATTTATGATGACAAAGCGATTATGGCTAGCAATGAAACCACGCAGAATAATCCAATGTAAAAGATAGAACTGCTTTATAATTATTACACTAAAGGAGAGCTAAAAAATAACAAGAATTAAACTAAAGAAACTAGCTAAATGGAGAGGCGAGTCAGCCACAGCGGTGGAGGAGCTTTCGTCGGCGGCTTGATGTCTCCGGGACCTTGCTTGGATGCTCTATGGAGTGGTGGATTTGCTAGGTAGAAGATTCCCCAAAAGTGGAGGATGATGGGTCCTTTTATAATGGAGGAAAAGGGCCAAAAATCACCTTCAGGTCAACAGCGACATTCAATTAGTCGCTGAAGCTCTGCCATAGGCATTGCTAAAGCCCCAGCTCATGCACCCACTAGCACTCACTCGCGTGTGAATAATGGCCTCGCTTGCAATCTGCATGCTCGCACTCACAGCCGTTCACTCGAAAATCAACGGCCCAGATCATGTGTGGCCGAGCCCTTCAAATAGCACGGAGCATGCGTACGATCAGGCATTGGATTGGATGTTGGATGGCGTATGCACGCATCGCGCACATCTGACGCATGAGATCGTGCCACGTTGCCTCTATCAGAGCTGCTCGCTTTCAATCGAACAACTCTAATTGATTGAAGCACACCCTTGCGAGGATTTGTAAGCGCGATGGGTTTCGAATGCTAACCACTCACTTGCGAGCGTGGCTCTTGCCTGCTATGCTATCCTCATGGATTGTTGCAAAGATGCGCACGATGTCGACCATTGGATGCAATCAAACAGTCGAGGCTGAGGCAAGGTGTGGCGCAACCCTCGCAGTTAGACCTTCATCTGATGGTGGAGGGGCGTCACTGGAAGGCCTTCATCAGATGTGAGGTGCATGAGTGAGATGCGGATGAGCTCCACGTGGCACAATGAGGACCGTTGATCTTCAGATCAACGATCAGGACTTCTTGGACTTGTTGCGGGAGCTACAGAGGTCGGATTGGGGTGATTTTGAGTCCGTTGAACTCCATTCATCGATCCAGATCCATCCGTATGGTCCAATTGTTCATCTAAGACCTGTTCAAAATGCACTTGTGCACATGGTCATTAAGCATTAATTATAAACAATCTTAATGCAGAAATAACATAATATGCATGCAATGCTCCCAAGCCCACTATAATATGACACTAATGCACATGTGCCCTCGAAATTGACTCTAATTGATACAATTATCATCATTATATGTAGCGTCATCACATCACAACAATGGAAGTTTTAGCAGAAGAAACTATGCCAAGGCCTTCCAAAGGCCTCACGTATCCACATCATTCATGCAGCAGCTTCATAAGCTGCAACATATTTCACTTCAATGTTAGTATTGTGGTGTATGTGCTTCCAAAGTAGACACATCACCACATTGAATATATATAAGTGGCTCCTACGTGGACTATTTACATCAGATTGCAGCTGTCGCATCTTAGCTCACTGAGATGGACTAAATAAGTGCATCTTAACCCATTAAGATCACTTTTTCATTGTTTCCTTCCTTACACAAGGGATGTTAGAGACAACTTAACATTTTATCTAAAGTGTCTTGTGGGTTGATAACATTTTATCCTCCCATAGCAATGGACATTTCTAGTTGGAACTGTGCTCGATTTGTGTGCATTGCATACACACATCTTATTTTCTCTCTCAACACTTTAAGTTGATATCTTCTTCGTAAGGAGACATCAAAAAACAAGCGCATTGATTTGCATCATCTGAAAATCTACCAAGCATTTTATGTTCTACAAATCCTTAAGTTAATTTTGAAAATAATTTGCCAATCAAACTCTCATATTTCACCTTCTGGATATTGTTGTCTCTTATGAGTACAACAGTTATTTGTGTATGGTATTATTAATATGCTCCCACTATTTCTCATTGAATGCATTCATAACACTTTATAAATCATTCAATTCTAGGTGTTTGTTTGGATCATGATTGGATTTAGGCCCATAGCTTTTACCCAATCTTTCATGTCATAATTCTTAATGCTTCATTATATGAAGGTGGATCATTCTCAAACTCATTTGAGCCATGAGATCCAAAATTTCACGAGTGGATTTTATTATCTCAAAACCTTGTTCAAGTAGTTGAGCATATCTATTAGAATTAATTCCCTTTATATTTAGTTTGGGATCTTGACTAGGTTCTAGTAACCTTACAAGATTCCTTATTTCTTTTGGCACTTGATTCTCATTCTAAGTATCATTCCCAAGTTGAATGCTTCTTGAGAATCCCTACATAGGAATAGGAATGTTTCCATATCTCTTATGACCACTGAAACTTAAAATTGCCTCTATATTCAACTAGTTCGGATATATTGTGGGCCCAAACACTTGATTTGCATGGCTTGATCAGGACAAGTTCTACAACTCTCCTAACATGCATTATCCTTATATTGAATCCCAGTTGGTTATTTATCATTACAGAATTTGGCATTTCATAAGTCAAAATTACTCCCTTGGAATTCTCATTACACCAATAACTATTGCCATATGTAGACTTTATGAATATTGTAATTTATCCTAAATCTAACTCACTTGATAAGACATAAGCCAAGAAGATTCAATCTTAGTGGCCTTATTGATGGGAACACCATCATGAGCCCTAATTAGCCACATTTAGTCAGGTTTGATTGATAAAAGCTCCTACCTAATCATCTGAGGGTCATAACTCTGCATTGTTCTGATTTGAGAAAAGAACGGGAAATCTGGGTTAATAATGTAATTTTAACAGCACATCACAAACATAGATTAACCACAGGGTCACTCGGGAGTTAAATGAATGCTAAATGAGCTCAAAAGTCCAAAAAGTGGGTCAACATTGACAGAAACGGGGTTTCACGCATATCGAGAACTGAAACAGCATATAAAACCTTAATTATCAACCCGCCTAAATTAAAGAAGTTCTAGTCAGGATAAAATTCATCTAAGCCTCCTAAAATTCATAGAAAAATATTTTAAGAGATTTGGTACCCTTAGCTTGACCATCTAAACCTATTTTGACTTAGAACAGAATTTCAAACGGAATTCTACCTTAATTTGAACTTCTGTACAAATTGCCCAATCAAACATGGTCAAAACTCAAATCCAAGTTCACCATTAGATTTCTTGGGTCCAAATTAGGTTAAGGCCAAAATTTGGGCCCAATCAAAGTCCATATTGACCTAGTTTGCAAATTAGTCCCTAAAATCTCTATGTCATACGCACAAGCCCCTAAGTTTCAAGTTTCTTGCATTTACCCCCCTATATTTCTCATCATCTTCACACTTAGGTCACTGCCGCCATTAGAGTGGGAATGCAGCTTTAGGCTGAGATTCAAGAGAGATTTTCTCTCTCAAATTAGCTATAAATCCCTCTAAATTTGGAGGGATTGATGTTCACACGATAGAGAATCGAATCAACTAGATTTTTGCCTTCAATTCGCTACATACAGTGGCAGCAAACTTGAGGAATTAATGGGTTTCCTACCTTCCAAATCCGTATGCTGACTCGTGAAAATTGGGCATTTGAGGGCTTAAGCTCCCTTTATTTAAGCTCCCCAAGCTTCCAGCGTCTTCTCCAGCTAGGTTTGAGGCCAAAAACTCTTCTCCTCTTTCCCTAGCCTGCTTCGACCAAGCTTCGGCGAACTCCTCAATTCCCCCTCGTTGCCCTCTGCCATGTACAATAGGCAGAGGGAACTTCCTCCCGAACGTCTTTCGCTCCTCGCCGGACCAAGCAGGAGCTACCATGATTCCTCCCCCTCGCCGTTCTCAAATTCGAAGCATTCGCCTTCTCTAGCATCGGTCAATCATAGCTTATGAGCCCATATTTGTAGGCTATTTAGGTATTTCAATGCCTAGAGATTAAGTTATTTTTAACATTTATTTAGTATGCATCAGGATGTAAATAGGTTAGTTTGGATTTTTGACTTGATTGCATAATTCATGCATTGCATTCATGATTAAATGCATTTAGAATTGAGTTAGAATGACATGAATTTGATTAGTTAACCACTTAGGTACATTATATATAGTGTTTTGGATTTAACGTAGAAGTTAAGGGTTTGCACATAAATAACCCCTCATTTCCTTTATTTTATTTATTTCTTCTCCAACGGATGCATGCAGGAACGACAATGCACAAGCGAATATCGTGGATCTCTGTTCCCACGATCTTCATCGCTTCACCTCTTCTTCAACCAACGTCCGCCTGCGACAGCACTCCTTTTGCAGCATAAAAGAAGAGTTCACTCCACCATCACCGACAGGCCACCATCCTCGACCCACCATTGCGTAGCGATCAAATTCTCCTCCACATCAACATTGTCGGCCTCAACCGTGTGCACAAGTCCACACCATCGTGAGCAAGCGGAGTGACAGACCGCCACGCCATCAGTGGGTTGTGTAGCTTACCGCGAGCATGTGCCTGAAGACCACGCAGTTATCACCAACCACCACCACCAGCAACCACAACCAGCAACCATCCACGCTCATTTAAGACGTCTGGGAAAGTTCCCAGACGTCTGACCTCCCAACAGTATCTTCTTCCCCTTTTCTTTTTTTTCCCTTGTTGCACCTCTGTCGAGCTATACACACCACCGCCACCTCCTCACCGGGCCCCAACACACGCACGCACAGGTGCACCCCCTCGCTGCACCTCCGCATGCACAGCAGCAGCGAGCAACCACGCACCGGCCAGCCCTCCAACGAGCGTAGCCCCCTCGCCTCTTACACCTCCGCGCTACACCCCCCGCGCGTTCGTGTGGCCTGCAGCGTGCAATAGCAGCTGCTACATTCTCCACGCGTGCCACCCTCATAGCCACGTGCTCAATAGCCTCCGCACATACACCACCCGCATAGCATGTCCTCTCCACGTGCGCCTTTCCTCCGCCAGCCCGCAGCAGCAGCACCTACGGCCGTGCTCAGCAACATCCGCGCGTGCCCGCATGGCTTGCACACACCCTCACTGACCCCCACCCTCACCTCCTCGCGTGCGTGCCTTCACAAGTGACACACCAGCAGCAGCAACAGAGCTGCAGTCACCGCCATCCGCCGCCGCTCCTCTCCTCACCTCCGGCCACCATTGGTCATGAGACCACCACCGCCAAATAGCCTTCGACCCACTCGACCTCTGGCTGCATCCTCGCCATCGGCCTTGGTCTCCTCCTCGCGCACAGACAAGGGGAAGCGATTCCCCTATTTTGCTACAGTAGCATTGGTATTAGTTATTACATCCATTGTCTTTACCAAGCCAACATTTTTCATTAAATGGAATAGATATATTGTGTGATTTTATGCAAGTACCCCTCCTCTTTCCCTTTATACTAGAATCTTTGTTATAACTCTTATTTAGAAGGATTTCAATTCTGTGTTTGGGGGAAATCTTTGATAAACAATTGTTAGCGACTTTTGCGAGTTTGAAATAGGCCCGTGCCTCCCTATGGACATGACCTGCTCTCTCGAGTGGTTCATTTTCAATTTAATATTTTGGTTAGTCGATTTTCCACCACTTTAAAATGCAACAACTCATCTTAATCATCTTATTCGAAAGCGAAAATCGACTCGTCAATAGCCAACGCCAAATTCTCCCTCCTTTCGTCCGTAACTAACCTCTCTCTTACTCTCACCTTCCTAATTCTTTCTATGCCTTTAGACCTTAGGTTCGAGCACCACAACACCCAGAACACCTCCATCTTCCCCAGTGCCAACAGTGCCTTCAACAAGGTCGCACCGCCACCACACTCTACTAATCGCCTCACCACCACCTCCAAAACCCTCGCTGTGACCCTACGACCAAAAGCTCCAACCTAATTAGAGCTATTGGTTTCCCAAACACCTCACCCCACAGACCCATCCACAGTCATCGTCTCCGACTTCACTACACACACACACCCCCATAGCATGACACCACCACCACGATACTCGCCACACTCAAGCGAGGCTCCTGAACATTTCTAACGAGGTAGCATTCTCTTTTGCAGATGTACGTCGGAGCTCTGCCACTGCAGTCCTCTTCTCTAACCACGACTGCCTCTCTTCGATTTCCACTTGACCTGTTACTACCTACGCTCGACACGGACCAAACCCAGAGGCCCACCTAGGGCTTCAATTGAACAGCAGAGTAACTGCGAAGCGTTCAAATCCTTGACGCCATTGCTGCATCTCACGAAGGTTACGCGAAGAGGAGAACAGTGTGATAGTCCCACATCGTCCACGACAAACTCAACACAACTCATAAAAGCCAAACATGTCCTTAGCCGGTTGCCTCCGAGAGCACCGAGGTGAGGTCCTACTTGCACGCTCCATCACATGTGCCCTCTCTTGCGGTTCACGCCACGTGAGTTTGCACTTGGGTCTAGTTACCCGGATCCGATTTGCTTTCGAAGAAAGGAAAGTGATGAGGTATGGCTCATTATAGCTAAAATGCCTAAGTTAAGCTAGAAACTAGGTTAAACACTATTGAATTAACACATGAAAAGGATTTAGTGTGGAAATTAACAGAAATGACCTAAAACATCCAATTCATGTTAAAAATGCAAAATTAGGTCATAAAATGATATATTCTATTCATTAATGTAAATTGATGATCCAATTGTAAATTACACACACATTTGAGTTCAAAACTTCAAATCAAAAGTGAAATCAACTTCATAAATATTCAATTGAACTTCAATAAAAACTTGGTGGCATTTGGACATCATTAGGGCCTTGCATTTAAAGTTTTACATATAGGTCCTCAGGTCATAACATGCTCTTTACATTTAACTTCTCTAGGACCTATTTGAAATTCGCCAAGGGCTTCTTTGCAAGACCTGAGGATGGCTCTGCTATCATTCTTCATCACTTATGGGCCTCGCCATAAATTCTCTGCCCCTTCACACCATAGGGCTTCTCTGCAAATTCACCAAAAGAGCTGCAGCAGGTGGTCTACCGTTCACACCACAAGAACGCGGCCAATCTCGGTCTCAGCCATTCATCTTGTGATCTCTAGATCCAAAGGGCTAGCTCCAATCGAAGCTTCACGCGCTTCGACGCGTGTGATCACCTTCCCCTCTAGATCTCATCCAACGGTGGCATTTTGATTTGAACGCTTGTGCACTCCTCAATCCCATCTCCACCGCCCAAGACCTAATCACCTAATTTTACCACTATGGTGCCTAGATCCAGTGATCAACCTACTTAAGCACCACTCCATCTCCCTGCACACACCATCAGCTCCCCACCTACATCTCTCGAGCCGAGCTTTCGTCCACTCCGGTCTCTTCTCCTCACCTTGTCCTTAATCCATTGCTGTGGCAGTGGAGATCATCTTTTTCAATCCTCCTTGCTGCTAAGGACTTCGTAGCACCCCAGGGAAACCTAGAGCTCCACTAGTAGGCTTTCACTCCACCAGAGTTCCTCCACCATTTCTTCCTCTTCATCCACCGACTGGAGATCCAAAGGTCCCATTCATCCACTTAGATTAGGTTTTAATTTCTTTCTAGATTAGTGTAGTTTAGAATAGATTAGGAGTAGACTAGATGATGTAATTCACTGGTTTAGTGTAGCCTAGGAGTAGATTAGCTTAGATCCACTCCTTCTCTAATCAATTCAGATCAGAGAGGTGTTTTTCCACGACCATTTCCATCCATTTTTCTCCCTAAACATCTCATCACTCACATTTTCTGATTTCCTCAATAATTTAATTCGCAATCCACCCATCATTAAGGTCAAATTCAGATCTGAAGTCTTGGCTTCTAGATCTTAATTCGAGCCTAAAATCCACCTGAGGGGTCTCCCATTCACTCCATAAATTCACAAAGACCCCCCTATTTGATTTGATTGACTTGATTTGCTCGATTCTCTCAGATTTGGTTTTCACGCCCGATCTCGCAATTCGGAGTCAAATTGGTTTTAAATGATTTTAATCTAGTGATTTGAGTTTAGATTTGCTTAATTGGGTGTAATGCAGTGAATCCGAGGTTTTGGATTTGGTTTTGAATGTGTTGATGAGAATAAGCCCAATTTGATTGCATTTTGGGTAGTTTTGGCCAAGAAGAATCAATTGTACTGATTCTAGGCAAAATAATGACCCAAAGGATTTTTATAGGATCATTAGATTACCTTGCACACCAACTAATGGTGTACAGGGTGATCAGGTGATCAAATCATCTGAGAATCCAAAGTAACAGCCTAATTAGGGCAACATTTATTTTTCACTTCAAAATGGTTTCTGAGTTTAAAAATGGCTTTAATCTGAGTTGAAGAAGTTGATTTGAGATGTTTCCAAACCTTCTAAGAGTGTTTTTATGTATTAAGATTGAATTTCATTAGATTGGATGATTTGATCTAGACCAATTGAGTAGCAACATCTACTGTTCTAATTAGTCTGATCCTGAATTCTTCTCTGTGATTGAACCTCTGATTTCAAGCATTTTACGGGTTGGTTTTTCTGAGATGAAGCAGTATTCTGAGATGATTTTTGAGATCCTAAATGTCACCATGGATCCTCTGATCAGGCTTTAATTGCCAAATGTGGCTGTTGAGTATCACAGCAGAAGCAGCTGTTAGCTGCTGTAATAGCTGCATTTGGTTTTAAGACGTCTAACCAATGATTCCATCATCTGATTTTAATTGAGAATAGTAGCTACAGTTCAACTACTAATCTGTTGTGCAGCAATCCAAATTTGAGCAGCAATTAGCTGCTGGAATGGGTGGCAACAACCACTAATCGAGCTGGGATTTGAGGATTTATGTATTCTGACATTGTTTTATGCTGTTAGAACAGTTTAACCAAGCATTCATGTACATGTGTTTGAGCTTAAATCTGATCTTAAAGTGACATGTAAATCTATTTTAAGGTCATTGTCAGCTCTTTCATGTGTAAATCTGTCCAAAATGAGATTTCAGTGGAATTAAAAGAGAAAATCTTTTTATGTTCATAAATGATGTAATATGTATGTTGGACATTACTGAATGTTTAAACATCCTTTCCAGCACTTAGAGTCCAATTTGAGGCCTTAGGTTTTCACTTCCAACACCCTTCAAGGCCTTACTTGTGTTAACTTTGCACATAAATAAAAGTCATAAAAGAATTCCAAAAAAAATAAAATAAACTTGTCTTAAGTAAGATCAGGTATTTTACTAAGTGTATGCAAAGTTTCAAGATAATCTGAACCTCGACTTGGTAGAACATACTAACTGACGGTTCAGGATATCTTGGAACTTAATAAAAGAACCAAACATCAAAAACACCAAAAACAACTCTTCTCTCTCATCTCACACTTATCTCTCTTATATATATATAACCCATAAAAATCAGAAAAACCCCAAAAATATCCATAAATACCATGTATACTATGTATATACTTGAATATATAAGCTAAACGTAAGCTATATGCATATAGTATACAATATGTACAAAATATCTATAAATAACTTATATATGTATTCTATATAGTAAATTAAGTATTTAGAATAAATTATTGTATATATAACTTTATTGTATTATTAGATATTAATCTATATAACTTAAATGTATAATAACTAAGTAATTATATAAACCTATTTAAATGTACATATTTATACCTAATACTGTACATACATATTTATATATGTAATATGTACTATATAATACCTTTAATTTAATTTAATTATATATTTACAATAAATAATTAAGTTAATAAGTTAATTAGGTAATTTATTAAGTTAAAATAGAATAAATTAGTAATTTAAGTTAATACCAAAGGTTTAAAAATCGGACCGATCATCAAACCGGTGAAGTTTCGATTTTGATTTTTAGTGGTTCAACCACTGGCTTAAATCGATCAAACTGATGATGATGTCATCATTAGAACTGGACCAAGAAAAATCAGATCGGACATGCTTAGGTTTAGTTTGTATTGGTCCAACCAGGTTGAACCGAGTTAAATTTAAATTTAATGTATAAAAAATTAAATATAACTATCACAAAATATTAATTTGAATATGAAACATCCAATCACACTATAAAATAAAATGATAGTATTAAAGACTTAAACTAAAAGACATAAAAGGAAGTATATAAAAAAATAAAAATAAGGATTTCATAATTTCAAGACAACGTAAGCAAACAAAATTGAAAGAAAAACCCAAGAGATCCACAATACTCATAGCAACTACTACTAGTCCTGCAAAACTAACATGCTTTTTTTCACGATATAAGGATACATATTGGTTTGACTACCAATGCTTTACTAAGTGTCAGTGTAAATTACTTTAAATGGCACATGGACCCTTCACCGTTCACTCATGCACACATAGATCCTATCTTTTTTGCAAAAGCATAAAATCAAAGTGAACTGATTGCTTGGGTTTGCTTGGTTTAGGCAAGGAAAAACATCCAACTATAGGGGGGAGGAGAGGAGGAAAGAGCTTATGGTGGTGATGGAGAGGTCTGGCCGCCGGTGATAAGGACGATGGTTGGAGTCGTGGATGTGGTGGTGGACAAAGGCGAGGACACTGAGACAGGCGATGGTGAGGGCAAGGAGTTGCAGATGTAATGGTTGCGGAAGGAGCAAGGAGGCGTTGCATTGGGAAGGAGGTGTTGCGAGGGCTGTGGTGGGAAGATGGAGGTGCTACAGTAGCAACTCGCGGATGTGATGGTTGCGGAAGTAGAAGGAGGTGTTGCGATGGGAAGGACGGCCGCTACGAGGGCTGCGGTGGGAAGATGGAGGCGCTATAGGAGCAAGGAGGCGTTGCGATGGGAAGGAGAGCCGCTGTGGGGGCTCAAGCTGTGGTGGGAAGATGGAGGCCCTATAGTAGCAACTTGTGGATGTGATGGCTGCAGAAGGAGGAGGCATTGCGATGGGAAGGAGGGCTGCTGCGGGGGTTGTGGTGGGAAGATGGAGGCGCTATAGTAGCGACTTATGGATGTGAGCTAGGGAAGGAGCAAGGAGGCGTTGCAATTGGAAGGAGGGTCACTATGAGAGCTCGAGTTGCGGTGGGAGGATGGAGGTGTTACAATAGCGACTCGCGAGGGATTGTTGGGTTGGATGGTCGCAAGGGTGGGAGTTAGTTGGACTTCTCAAAATGTCAATTTCTTTTTGCTTGGGGCAGGTGGACCAACCAACCCCGATTCACCGGTTCACACCAGTTGAACTGGATTTTGGCCGGTTCCACTCGTTTAAGGAGTTCCTTTCAAAAATTGACAGGGTTCGGCCGGTCCACAGCCGGTTCCCAATTTAACCGATTGGACCGGCCAGTCCAGCCTGGTTTTTAAAACCTTGGTTAATACTGAGATAAATTATATTGTATATTTGTATTATATAATATTAAGTATTTTCAACCTATTTAAACCATATTTATACTGTATTATAGTATTTCTAGTTTATTTATATGTAAAACTAACTAAAACATGTATTTAAATGTAAATAAATTAAAATAAAACTTCTAAAATATAATAAAAATATGTAATAAATAATTTATTATGTATACTAACTTTGTATAGAGTCAATTTTGTAATTCAGTCACTAATTTATACATTAATAACAAATTAACACATAATTTAACATGTATAAACCGTTAACTTTACCTAATTTTATTATATAATAGAATAACTTATCTTTGTAAAGTAATTACATAATTATATAGCCCTATGTAAGGGCTTCGTAACCTTGTAATTTAATTTTAATTTATACTAAATTATGGCCCTCAAATCGAGGGCCCAAATCCTTAATTTAGAACACACCTGCGCGCGACTGCAGTGCCTAAGGAGTGCTCTGTTTGGTGCCACATCGGTGGCTATTGGTCGCTTGTTGCAGTTTATATTATTTTTCTCACCTTAGCATTTCGGTCGTTAGGCGCCAAACGCCCTTACACACACTCCTCTCTCTGAATACATGAGCATGCGATACTAAATGAGCTTGAATATGTGCATAACGATGGGCCAGGGGCCATGCACTGTGCAAGGGCTTGAATGGACCCATTAAGAAGACTGAAATTGGATTTAATGCACCTAATTAAGAATTAGGATGGCTGTAACGACCCGATTCTCGAATCCCTACGAGACACGAGAATCGGACCGACTCGACTAATCCCAAGACCCAGTCGTCCAACGAGAAAGTAACCAAAAGAGTAGTAAAATAAACCACATTCACCATGTATATAACTAGAAGTAACAAAATACAGCAATAAAGAAAAGAAATACTACAACATACACTACCACAACAGTAGATAAATAAACATGTACATAACATGAAGCTTACATTAAAGAGAGTACAAGGAGCAACAGAAAAAAAATTACTCACTACAGTGGAAGAAAAGTACAGAAAGTACTACAGGTAACCCTACTGGACCCTACTAGGCCCAGCGTCCTCTGTCAGCTGCTGACTCTGGCTGCTCAACACCTGGTCCTGAAAAAGTAACGAGAGTGACATGTCAGCGAAACGCTGAGTAGAGTGGCAACTAAAAGCTAAAGAAGCAGCAAAGTGTACAGTAGCTGTTATATTTTACTTTCTTTATTTATGTCTTTCTATTTATTCACTATTGATTTATTTCTCAGATCCTTCTCTTGATCTTGAATGTTTCTCGTGGGAACGATCTTAATTGCAGTCTTTTCCGAAAAGTAGAAGTAACACGTGGTGCTCTCCTGGCCGGGAGAGTCCCCCATGGTGGTCCTACCCTCAGTCAACCACCCAAAGGTCGCTGACAGACGTAACGGTGACTACGGCACACGCGATAACCGCACGGGTAGCTACCCCGCACTGGCACGCGGTCAGTCGTTTCCGTTAACGGGTGCGCCCAAAGCACAACACAGAATCAGTATAGGGCAGAGCCCTCTCAGTAACAGGGGTCCAACCCCTCCACAGTCCGCGCACCCTCGCCTAACTACCCTGGTTTGCCCAGTGGGCCTAACAAGTCGGTGTAGGAGAGCTAGCAGAACCCCGGGGCCCATGGGGCAGCTAATGCTCTCCCTACACTAGTAGCTCCCCTCGGTACTGCGTACGCGAGGGCCAGCAAGTCGGTGTAAAGTGGCCAAACCCACCCCGGTCTCAACCTGAGGGCGGCAAGCTCCCCTCTACACTAAGAGGTAATACGTGCTCTCTTTGGTTCCACGTACCCAAGAGACAACACACTTCCACGTTTACGTTCTCAGTTCCATTCCATTCTCTTTCCAGGAGTTCTACTCCTAATTCCCTGTAGGGTTCATGTTCTTTTTGTTTGGCCATTTTGGATTTCACCGTTCCAACTTTATATCCATACAATTTATATTCTCAACCGTAATTATCCATTTATAACAGGCAGCTGTTGTCCAATTTACAGGCAGTTATCATTTCCTTTCCACCTTTCCAAGACTGCAATGTTTATATAATCACTAGTTTTCCAATCCTAGGATTCATACCGTACCCTAGGATCTAGCATTCAATCTAGTTTTCTAGTCCTAGGATTCATGCAATACCCTAGGATCTATCATTCAATCTAATTTCTCAGTCCAAGGGTTCATGCAATGCCCTAGACTCTATTAGTTGTTTCATAATTGTACAATTTTTGTTAAATACATTAAAGGGCCACTCTACCAGCGAAACTGGGAGTACTGGGGGCATGGTCGGCAATCCCGTGCGCCTCCGCAACCCCTAAGACTGCAACAAAATGGGGTCCTAACACAAGGATTAATCACAAGGAGTTTCTCAGAATAATATACAATTACTGTAAACGGATAGAGCAATTAATTCTGGAAAGAACGCAACTCGAAACGTGGAAAACGGACTCCGAACAGGTCCTAAACGGGTCAAAAACGACGAATCTGTCCAAAATCAGACATCTGGAACCTCTTCCAGACGTCTTAAAAGGTGGATCAGGTCGTACCTCAATCTGCGCAGTCCTTCAGATGTCCAGAAGCCCGTTGGAACGTCTGGCCTTGGTTTCCAGACGTCCGATTATCACCCCGGACGTTTGGAGGTTCTCTCCGTCGTATGGCACTGTGGCCAGACGTCTAATTCACGTGGGATGGCGAGCCCTCCCGCGTTCCCGAGCAAAACCTGCGCACACACACACACCTGTTCTTAGCACGACGAAGTGCAGAAGAACGCGGTGGACGGCTGCATGGCTGTACACGCGTAAAAATGAGAAGGTAAGAAATATCGTACCTGGCAGACGTCTGGACCGTCCTCCAGACGTCTGATTCTGGGAAATTTTCCCAGAATCAGGACCTGGTTTGCTCTCCGCCCACAACGCACGCGCCCCGTCAGCCTGCTGCCCAAGCTGCAGCAGCCCCTCCGCGACACCCCACGCCCGCCGCTCTCCCGTCGGCCGGCTCTAGCTGCCCCGACAAGCTTGCACCCTCGCGGTCGAGCTTCTTCCTCTCGCAACCCTCCTTCCCGCACGCTCGCCGCAGCCACTGCTGCGCCGCCGCTCACTTGCTCGCTCGCACTCTCGCTGGCAGGGAGAAGGAGAAGAGAAAGGCGGAGGAGATGAGGGTGAGGGAGAGGGCAAGGGTTTATATATAAGGCAGCGCGGGGAGAGAGAGAAGAGAAACGGCTCGTCTGCAGGAAGAGAGAGGAAACGGAAGACGAAGGAGGCGGGTGCAGTATACATGCGCACGCGCGCAGACGTAACCCGGTACGCCGAAAAAATTTATTACCAGACGTCTGAGAAGGGTTCCAGACGTCTTAAAATCCGTCTAATGCCACGTTCGTAACAATATAACAAACTCAAATGAAGTTTCGTCCCCGAAACTTGTGCTAACTAGGGTGCGGGAAAGAACAACATATATACATAACAAAGTCAAAGAGGACCGAAGTCAGTCCGAAGAGACGTACCCACGAAAAGCTCCGGGTACTGCTCCCGCATCACCGCCTCAGGCTCCCAGGTAGCCTCCTCGTACCGCTGGCTCCTCCACAAAACTTTCACCAGGGGTACTTACTTTCGTCTCAACCTGTGGACGGCTCTGTCAAGAATTTGTACTGGCCGCTCGGGGTAGGTCAAGACATCGCTCACCTTGACGCTCTCGTGACTCAAGACGTGACTGGGATCGGCGACGTACTTCCTGGGGTTGGACACGTGGAACACGTCGTAGACACCAGAAAGTTGAGGAGGGAGGGCAAGCCTGTAAGCAACGAGTCCAACCCACTCCAGGACCTCAAAGGGCCCCACGAACCTCAGCGCGAGCTTCCCTCTCACCCCAAACCGCTGCAGGCCCTTCATGGGCGAAACACGAAGGAAGACGTGGTCCCCAACCTCAAACTACACCTCTCTGCGTCTCCGATCCGCGTAGCTCTTCTACCTGCTCTTGATAGTGCGGAGTCACCTGTGAATCTACTCGACTATCTCCTGACTCTGCCGGATCAGTCTGGGGCCAACTTCCCACTTGGTCCCCACCTCAACCCAACTCAACGGTGCCGTACATCTCCGTCCATACAAAGCCTCGTAAGGTGTCATGCCAATGCTCGAGTGATAACTGTTGCTGTATGCAAACTCCGCTAGGGGCAAGTGCTCCTCCCAAGAGCCCCTCCAGTCCAGTACACAGGCACGCAAAAGGTCCTCAAGTGTCTGTATCGTGCGCTCAGACTGTCCGTCCGTCTGGGGGTGGTAAGCTGTACTGAATCTCAATCGCGTCCCCAGGGCCTGCTGAAATTCAGCCCAAAACTGGGACGTAAAGCGGGTATCCCGGTCGAATATGATCTCTGATAGCGATTTCACGCGGTTTGTTAAAATACGTCATTGTAACGCGCAAATCCGCTTACGCTTTTAAAATTTATATCCTAGATAGGGGAGTATCTAGGGTCGTCCAAGGAGGCAAAAATTGCAATAATGATTCTCTTGCTTGGAATATAATCTCAACTTTCTTTTTAATATTTTTCAATATGTAAATTTTTTTTTTTTTTGTTTTAAACTAAGGCAACATGCGAACTGATGGCGGGAAAAGGGTTTACACTTCGAATTAAATAAACTACTTCTAAAGTGGCAAGTAGAGTCTCTCCCTAAGCTCACTCTAAGCAAGTGGAAACCTAGAATAATTAGGGAGAGGAAGTGAAGAATGCTGAAAATAAGCAAATAGAAATGCAAACAAGATATGCGAAGAAGGCAACTAGATAATTGATAAAGTGTTTAACAAAAATGCCTAGTAGAGGAATGCTTCTACTACTAGAAAATTGAAATAAAGAAAGAAAACACAAATCCTCTAATTAGATGGTGAAGAAGAGGGCTTCTTGCTCCAAGGTTGGTGGCTCCCAAGCTTGAAAAGAATCCTTCAACTCCTTCCTTACAGAACTCCGCCAAGGTGATGACCTCCAAGGCAAGCCCTAAGGGGGCGTGCCCTAAGTTTTTCTCCAAGGGTGGACGTCCACCCTAAGTCCTCCTTTGCCTGGCCGTCCTCCTTGAAGTGGAAGAGTCCTCCTCCTTGGCGTGGCTCAAGTTGAAGAGAGTGGGGAGAAGAAGGCACCAAAGGGGCTGGTGATGTGCCCCTTTAATCTCCTTCTCTACTCCTTCTTCTTGGCCGTAGGTATAGGTGGTTTAGGTAGAAAAATATACTAAGGGAGGATGCCCAAAAATGGTGGTAGGTGGTGGCCTTTTATAGAATAGGAGGGGGGCTATGGTGACCTTTGAAATGGATGGCCAAGATGAGTTGATGGAGGTGGTTGGAGATCCCATGGCCAAGGAGAGTTGGCGCCACCTTAAAGGGCACCAAGGGGTAGTTATGGGTGTTGACACCCTTTGGTGTTGGCGCCAAAATGGGCATTCTAGAAGGTCATTAGGTGGCGCCACCTTAAGGTTCTAGAAGGGGGGGTATGTGGATGGCTAGGATGGCTTATGTGGGTAGGTGTAGGGTGGATTTAAGGGGCTGAAAGTGGAGCCAATATAGAGGTGGTTAGGGGTGGTTTTTGGCACCAACTTGAAGTGTCTTTTGGTGGAGATAATGGGGTGAAGGGATGGCTAGGAGGTGGCGCCAACTTGAGTAGAGTAGCTAGCTTAGGTAGGCTTGAGTTGGTGGAGCTAGCTAGGGTTGATTTTGGAGGTAATGAATGGCCAAGGAGCTGGTTGTTAGCTATGCTAAGCTAAGCTAAGATAAGCTAAGCTAGCTTAGCTAAAGGTGGAGTGGAGGAGAAGGTGGAGCTAGGGTTTGGAGGAAGGAGCTGAGGAGGAGAGTCTGGAGCTGGAGCTGGAGCTGGCTGCTACTGAAGAGGCTGGCATGGGGCTACTCTAGCTGGCTTAGCTTGCTAGTTCTTTGCTAGCTACTAAGCCAAGCTAAAGTGAGCTAGCTTCTACCAAAATGAGCTGAGGTGAGCTAGGTCTGGTGCTCCCAGGGAGAATCAAGCTGGTTGAGGCAGCTAAGGTAGCTTAGCTCAACTGAGTTGAGCTAAGCTGAGTCCCCGGGAGCTGGACTTGAGCTTCCTGAGCTGAGATGAATTCTTCTTCAGCTGGCTGGAGTTGAGTGGAGCTGAATGTAGCTGGATCTGAGCTGGGGTGAACTCCTGTCAACTCAGCTGAGCTAGCTAGAGCTCCCTGTGAACTAGTGGGAGCTGAGATGAGCTAGACTCAGCTAAGTTGAGCTAGATCTGAGCTGACTTGAGCTAGGGTGAGCTAAGGTGAACTCTCTTGAGCTGCCATCCAGCTGAGATTAGCTGAATGGAGCTGGGATGAGCTAACCCTAGTTCAAGTAAGCTAGGTTCCAGCTATGGTGAGCTGGATCAAGCTGGGTTCCAACTAGTCTGGGCTTCTCCTTTACCAATTGCCTTCTTGAGTGCTAGGGTTTTAGGGATCTGTGAATTTATACATCCCTAACACTCACAAAAACACATTAAAACAACAATAAAAAATGCAATGCATGCCTATCCTAATTTATGCCTAAATGCAGCCCAAAAACCCGTTTGCGGAGTAAAATCCCAAGAGCTAGGTTTGTTTTAATGCATAAGAATGATGATAAACTGGCGTTTATCAATCTCCTGCGAAACTCCGTGTAGACGTACCACGTCACGGATATACCTCTCTGCCAACTGTGCTGGTCCCAAAGTGACTCGAATCGGCAAGAATCGTGCCGTCTTCGTCAGTCTATCAACGATTACCCAGACTGCGTCGTGTCCTCGCTGGGTAACAGGCAAGCCCACCACCAAGCCCATGGTGATGCTCTCCCACTTCCACTTTGGCACTGGAAGTGGCTGTAGCGGCCCTGCAGGTCTTTGATGCTCGACTTTCACCTGCTGGCACACTAAACACTGCTGCACGAATTCACCCACATCCCTCTTCATCCCCCTCCACCAAAACTTGCGTCTCAAGTCATGGTACATCTTCGTGTTTCCGGGATGTATGGTGAATCTAGAACCGTGTGCCTCGGTCAGGAGCTCTCTCAACAGTTCCTCATCTCTGGGAACGCACAGACGTCCCCTCAGGCGCAGCACCTGGTCTGTGAAAGAGAAGTCCCTCAGGTCTCCTGACAGTACTCTGTCGCACAAAGACTGCAAGTACGGGTCTGCCATCTGTCCTGTGATGATGCAATCTATCAGCTCTGGCCTCGTCTGCCGTGTCACAATCACTGTCCCACAGTGCCCCCGTAACTCTAGGGGTCGCCAACTGCCCATCTCCTCCAAAAGGCTCCAACTCTGTACCTGTAAACTGGCCAAGTGTGCGGGCGCCTTCCGGCTCAAGGCGTCCGCCACCACGTTGGCCTTTCCCGAGTGGTAGGAAATGCTGCAGTCATAGTCCTTCAGGAGCTCCAACCAACGTCTCTGTCTCATGTTGAGCTCCTTCTGGTCAAAAAGGTATCTGAGGCTCTTGTGATCTGTGAAAATCTCGAAGGTCTCACCGTACAAATAGTGCCTCCAGGTCTTCAGCGCGAAGACAATCGCTGCCAGCTCCAGGTCGTGGGTAGGGTAGCTATGTTCATGGGGCTTCAGTTGCTGTGAAGCATAAGCGACAACGTGACCCCTCTGCATGAGCACACCCCCTAACCCCTGCAAGCAGGCGTCTGTGTACACAACGAACCCGCCACTACTGTCAGGGATGGTGAGCACTGGAGCCGAAGTCAGCCTCTCCTTCAGCTCCTGAAAACACGCCTCACAGGCGTCTGTCCAAGTGAAGGGCACGTCCTTCCGGGTCAACTGTGTCATAGGACGCGCAATCTGTGAAAAACCCCTGATGAACCGTCTGTAGTAGCCTGCCACTCCCAGGAAACTGCAAATCTCAGTAACTGTACGTGGTCTCTCCCACCTGAGCACTGCCTCGACCTTGGCTGGGTCCACCGCCAAGCCGTCTCCAGAGATCACGTGACCTAAGAAGGTCACCTCCCTCAACCAGAACTCGCACTTGCTGTATTTGGCGTATAGCCTACGCCGTCTCAGTGTGTCAAGAACCATCCGCAAGTGCTGTCCGTGCTGCGTCTGATCTCGAGAATGGATGAGTACATCATCAATGAATACCACCACGAACTGGTCTAAGTATGGTCTAAACACCCGATTCATCAGGTCCATGAAAGCAGCGGGGCCATTGGTCAACCCAAACGGCATGACCAAAAACTCGTAGTGTCCGTACCGGGTGCGGAAAGCTGTCTTGGAGATGTCTGCCTCCCTGATCCTCAACTGGTGGTATCCAGACCTCAAGTCGATCTTGGAGAATACCGTGGCACCCCGCAGCTGGTCAAACAAATCGTCGATCCTCGGCAGCGGATATCTGTTCTTGATTGTGACCCTATTCAGCTGTCGGTTGTCCACACAAAGGCGTAGGGTACCATCCTTCTTCTTTACAAACAGTACCAGGGCTCCCCAGGGAGACGCACTGGGCCTCACAAAGCCCTTCTTCAAAAGATCCTGCAACTGAGACTTGAGCTCTCGCAGCTCAAGTGGTGCCATCCTGTATGGTGCGGTGGAGATGGGGCTGGTCCCTCGTACTAGTGAGATCTCAAACTCGATCTCACGCTCGGGCGGTAGTCCTGGTAACTCATATGGGAACACGTCAGGGTACTCTTTGACCACCGGGATGCTCTGGAAGTCTGCCACAGGGCTGGGCTCTGCCACCACACAAGCTAGGAAGCCCTCACACCCCTGGCTCAAAAGTCTCGCCGCCCGAAGTGCCGAAATGCACCTGAAGCCTCCGTCCACTGGCTGACCGTGGAACTCAAAAGAAGGTAACTCCGGTATGGAGAAAACGATCTTCCTCTCAAAACAGTCCACCAAAGCGTGGTAAGCGGACAGCTAGTCCATCCCCAGAATCACGCCAAAGTCCTCCATCTATATCATAATCAGGCCAGCGGGAAGGCTATGTCCCCCAATACTGACCTCGCAACCCGTGTACATCTCCTCAGCTACAAATAGCTGACCACTCGGACCTCTGATCATGAATGGATCCTCTAACAGCATGTAATCCTGGCCCAAACTAACTGTGAAACTGGCTACGATAAAAGAGTGCGTAGCACCGGAATCGAAAAGCGTGTAAACGAGTCTGCCGGAAACTGAAACCATACTTGCCACCACTGATCCCGAAGCTCTGGCATCCCTGTGTGTTAGGGCGTTGATACGCCCCTCAACCCTAGGTGCGGACGAAGCAGCCACACTCTGCGTCAGAAGGGTAGCTGCTGGCCGGTACCCTCCTCGTGACTACTGTCCTCCTCCTCTCGCCTGGAACCCGCGGCCTCCTGCTCGCCCTCCAGTGCTCGGCGCGGGAAGTATCTGCTGACCTCCTGCCCTAGACGGGCAGTCCCTCCTGATGTGGCCCGGCTGGCCACACTGGTAGCAGAGGGGAACCCGACTCCCGCCCTCAGTGGGTCCCTGCTGTCAGCTGGGTGGGGGTCCGATGCTGGCAACTGGCTCTGCAAAATGTGACGGCTCTCCTGCGGACGCCACGTGTCTCCTCTCTCGCCGGCCCTGTGAAAAGTCTGGCAGGTAGGGCCTCTTCCGCCCGCTGTCGGTATCTCGTGCGGACGAGTTGGTCTCCTCATAGGTCATAGCTTCCTCCACCACCCTCGAGAACGTAGGCAGCTTCATGGGTTTGACATACCCCCGAATCGCAGGCCATAGCCCCTCGGTGAACCTCCAAAGGCGCTCCTCCTCAGTGGCTACGGCTATCGTGGCGAAGAGGGACAGCTCCAGAAAACACGTGCGGTACGCGCTCACGGTCATTGTCCCCTGGCGGAGAGTGTGGAACTCCCGCCTCCTCTGGTCCTGCCATGTCTGGGGAAAGTACTGCTCGCAGAAGAGGGTGACGAACCGGTCCCAGGTTGGCTCCTCCCTCTCCTGTCCCCTGACCACTCTCCACCACCTGTGTGCCGCACTCTCCAGCTAGTACGTGGCAAAGGCCACGCAGCACTCCACCGAGGGGCGAAGGGTGTTGAAAACCTTCTCGATCTGCTCGAGCCAGTCCTCCGCCTCAGTCGGGTCCTCATCCCCCTTGAAGGAGGGGGGCTTCAGCTTCCGGAACTGCCAGAAATGCTCGAAGTGGTGCTGCAGTGGAGATGCTGGTGCACCTCCAGGTAAAGGTGCCTCGTGCACAGAAGCGTCGGAGGAAGGTGGGGGCGACGGTGGCCCATCCCCTCCCCCGCGTCCAGCGCCGCGCCCGTCGCGCAGTCCCACAGAGGACTCCCCCTCCGCAGCCCCAGGGGGAGGCGCTCGGGGCGGTGGGTGGAGCTCCTCTCGCACTATATCCCGTATTAGCTGGGCAAGGTCCCAAGCCTGAATGGCCAGGAGCAGTGGCTGGTCCACTGAGACATCGACCGCAACACGCCCACCTCGCTGACCTTGTCCTCGGCCGCGCCTGCGGCCCGCCTCGCTAGTCCCTCGTCGAGGCATCGCCTGCAAGGAGACGCGAAACAGAACGGAAACACGTCAATATGGAACGATATCTATCGAAGGAGTCTAAGAGCTAATGCCAAAAGAAACATTGTGGTGGCTACTCTAGTTATAGACAAGTGAATTGGTTATTTTCCAGTCAGTTGATTCACTTCTCGAGACTACCTTGCTCTGATACCATCTTGTAACGACCCGATTCCCAAATCCCTACGAGACACGAGAATCGGACCGACTCGACTAATCCCAAGACCCAGTCATTCAACGAGAAAGTAACCAAAAGAGCAGTAAAATAAACCACATTCACCATGTATATAACTAGCAGTAACAAAATACAGCAGTAAAGAAAAGAAATATTACAGCTTACACCACCACAACAGTAGAGAAATAAACATGTACATAACATGAAGCTTACATTAAAGAGAGTACAAGGAGCAACAGAAAAAAAACTACTCACTACAGTGGAAGAAAAGTACAGAAAGTACTACAGGTAACCCTACTAGACCCTACTAGGCCCAGCGTCCTCTGCAGCCGCTGACTCTGGCTGCTCAACACCTGGTCCTGAAAAAGTAACGAAGGTGACACGTCAGCGAAACGCTGAGTAGAGTGGCAACTAAAAGCTAAAGAAGCAGTAAAGTGTACAGTAGCTATTATATTTTACTTTCTTTATTTATGTCTTTCTATTTATTCACTATTGATTTATTTCTCAGATCCTTCTCTTGATCTTGAATGTTCCTCGTGGGAACGATCTTGATTGCAGTCTTTTCCGAAAAGTAGAAGTAACACGTGGTGCTCTCCTGGCCGGGAGAGTCCCCCGTGATGGTCCTACCCTCAGTCAACCACCCCAAGGTCGCTGACAGACGTAACGGTGACTACGGCACGCGCGATAACTGCACGGGTAGCTACCCCGCACTGGCACGCGGTCAGTCGTTTCCATTAACGGGTGCGCCCAAAGCACAGCACGGAACCAGTATAGAGCAGAGCCCTCTCAATAACAGGGGTCCAACCCCTCCACAGTCCGCGCACGCTCGCCTGACTACCCTGGTTTGCCCAGTGGGCCTAACAAGTAGGTGTAGAAGAGCTAGCAGAACCCCGGGGTCCGTGGTGCAGCTAGTGCTCTCCCTACACTAGTAGCTCTCCTCGGTACTGCATACGTGAGGGCCAGTAAGTCAGTGTAAAGTGGCCAAACCCACCCCGGTCTCAACCTGAGGGCAACAAGCTCCCCTCTACACTAAGAGGTAATACGTGCTCTCTTTGGTTCCACGTACCTAAGAGACAACACACTTCCACGTTTACTTTCTCAGTTCCATTTCATTCTCTTTCCAGGAGTTCTACTCCTAATTCCCCATAGGGTTCATGTTCTTTTTGTTTGGCCATTTTGGGTTTCACAGTTCCAACTTTATATCCATACAATTTATATTCTCAACCGTAATTATCCATTTATAAGAGGCAGCTGTTGTCCAATTTACAGGCAGTTATCATTTCCTTTCCACTTTTCCAAGACTGCAATATTTATATAATCACTAGTTTTCAAATCCTAGGATTCATGCCGTACCCTAGGATCTAGCATTCAATCTAGTTTTCCAGTCCTAAGATTCATGCAATACCCTAGGATCTATCATTCAATCTAATTTCTCAGTCCAAGGGTTCATGCAATGCCCTAGACTCTATTAGTTGTTTCATAATTGTACAATTTTTTGTTAAATACATTAAATGGCCACTCTACCAGCAAAACTGGGAGTACTGGGGGCGTGGTCGGCAATCCGTGTGCCTCCGCAACCCCCAAGACTGCAACAAAATGGGGTCCTAACACAAGGATCAATCACAAGGAGTTTCTCAGAATAATATACAATTACTGTAAATAGATAGAGGAATTAATTCTGGAAAGAACGTAACTTGAAACCCGGAAAACGGACTCCGAACGGGTCCTAAACGGGTCAAAAACGACGAATCTGTCCAAAATCAGACATCTGGAACCTCTTCCAGACGTCTTAAAAGGTGGATCAGGTCGTACCTCAGTCTACGCAGTCCTTCAGACGTCCAGAAGCCTGCTGGAACGTCTGGCTTTGGTTTCTAGACGTCCAATTATCACCCCGGACGTTTGGTGGTTCTCTCCGTCGTTTGGCACTGTGGCCAGACGTCTAATTCACGTGGGATGGCGAGCCCTCCCGCCTTCCCGAGAAGAACCTACGCACACACACACACCTGCTCTCAGCACGACGAAGCGCAGAAGAACGCGGCGGACGGCTGCATGGCTGTACACGCGTAAAAAGGAGAAGGTAAGAAATATCGTACCTATCAGACTTCTGGACCGTCCTCCAGACGTCTTCGGCGTCCTCTGGACGTAACTCCAGACGTCTGATTCTGGGAAATTTTCCAAGAATCAGGACCTGGTTCGCTCTCCGCCCGCGACGCATGGCCGCGCCGCGCCCCGTCTGCCTGCTGCCTAAGCTGCAGCAGCCCCTCCGCGACACCCCACGCCCGCCGCTCCCCTGCCGGCCGACTCTAGCTGCCCCGGCAAGCTCGCACCCTCGTGGTCGAGCTTCTTCCTCTCGCAACCCTCCTTCCCACACGCTTGCCGCAGCCACTGCTGCCGCCGCCGCTCACTTACTCGCTCACACTCTCGCTTGCAGGGAGAAGGAGAAGGGAAAGGCGGAGGAGATGAGGGTGAGGGAGAGGGCGAGGGTTTATATATAAGGCAGCACGAGGAGAGAGAGAAGAGAAACGACGCGTCTGCAGGAAGAGAGAGGAAAAAGAAGATGAAGGAGGTGGGGGCAGTCTGCGCGCGCACACGCGCAGACGCAACCCAATATGCCGAAAAAATTTATTACCAGACATCTGGGAAGGGTTCCAGACGTCTGGGCCACTTCACAGACGTCTTAAAATATGTCTGATGCCACGTTCGTAACAATGGCCCTAGTAGAAGTCTAGTTTCACCTTGTGAAAGGTACTGTGTATCCCTCGAAAAGGCTGGCCTCCCATTAATAAACCTAATTTTTGACTAATTGAACAATACTCTTGGGTTAAGTGAACTGGTCTAAACTGACCCTAAAATTTCCTAAGTGTTGAGATCCTACACCTGTGTGTGTTGTGTGCGCGTGTATATATGTATATGTATGTATATATCAGTATACAGTATATAATATATATGTATATAAATAATGTAATTAAATGTAAATAAATAATTATACGTCTGTATAGTGTATGCATATATATATATATATATATATGTAATATAAAGATAGTATAGAGGTATGTTTGAGCTCTTATATGTGTATATAAATAACTAGAGCTTTAGTGACAAATAGATTAGTCACTATATTTGTATATATATGTTAGTATAGATAGTAATTTTTGCCTTAGGTTATGTATTTAGTTTACTAAGGTTTTACTGATGTATATATCTATTACTATATGTATAATATATGTTACTAAAGATGTTAGTATATTAATCTAACATAGTATAATAAGTATTATTAACTAGGTATTATCTATATTAGTTGTAAATAATTAACATAGAGTAGTTATACATAGTTATGTATGCTTGTTTGTGTATATATGTTTTCAATCACTATAATGTGTTTTAATTAATTCTTTTATAGATAATTAACCAAATTCTTTCATTCATTGATTCATTCGTTATGTAAATAAAATCAATATTTTTGAAATACAATAATATTTTTGGACTTAGAGAGTGATGTATATCAATAACTGCCTCCCAGTGAACAATCAGGAATAAACCAGTAAGTATTAAGTAAATAAATAAAATTAACGCAATATCTATTTACATTTGTGACATATATTACAGCAACGACATTTAAAACACCCCTTTTTAGTGCAAACCAGTCGTCGGCGAACATATTTTTGGCGTTGTTGCCAGGGACAAAAGCCCATCAATAGCGCTTTCTTATGATTGTTGACATCTTGTCCATCAGAAAGCTGAGAGAGGAGGGGGTGGTTTTTGGCATTACTATTGCCTCAAGATTCGTGCCCCCTCTCCCGTGCTCAACACTTAGTCATTTTGTGGCTTGCGAGGCCCTTGTGCCTCTTTTGTGGTGCTTTGCCTTATCTTCTGCTGAAGCCTTAAGGTTAAGGCGTTTGTGCCTTGTATCTGACGTCTGATTTGGTTCTGATAAGCTTGGTTTTGGCATTGACATTTGATTGTGGATACTGTTCATATATTTGAGTTAATTGTAGAGCTAAACATTAGGGTTACTTTGGTGGTTCAAACCACCATTTTAACTCAATCTTTTTACAATCTAATTCCTGAGATATTATTGTGATATACATTGAGCATTATTTCGATTTAATTATTCTTGCTATTGTGATTAGTGATTAAATTGCCAAATTGCTCCCTGCAAACGACTTCAAACTCACTTCTGTTTTCCGAGTTTACAAATTTAAGTGTTAAATTGCTTTTGTCGACTATACTACAACGTGTTTTATGAAAACTCGATGAAAGCGGCGCAACACTTATCTTGTTCAAGTTCAAGTAACTCTCTAAGAATTATTCCTTGGATTGGATTATGCATTCATTCTTTAGGAATCTATTATTCCACAAATCAAAATGCTCAACTAATCCAAATCACAACATAGATAACCTTTATTGTGCTTGTGATATCCAAAGGACTATCCTAAAGCACAACTCATTTGAACTTAGACATAGGTAATCAATTAAAAATCTAAATATCTAGCCCCTTTCCTACATTATATGTGATCAAGGAAACTTGATTTGAACTCATAGAGGACATGCATTCTCTAATGTGACTCCTCATTAGATTCAGGGAATCCAACATTCATCATCATTTGAACTTCCTTAAGTTTAGTTGTCTCAAGAAGGCAAGACTAAACTAAGCTGTGCTAAGAGGAATGAGTTAAAAACCATTTCTTACTCATTGAGATACTCCTTTTGAGAGATCTAACCGAGATCTACCATCTAAGTTAGATTAAATCTCATATGATGTGTTCATGGTTCATAGAATTCACTAATTCCATAACCAATATGTGGGAGTCATCAAATTTTCCAAAAGATCTTTGACCCGTATTTGAACATCATCATGATTTGGAATGATCATTAGCGAATGTTGCCATCCACTAAAAATCATTTGTACAATGCACATCACTATGTGTCACTTTGAGATCCATGCTGAAGGTCCTTTTCACAAAACGATCAAACACAAACTACCTTAGAGTTATTGATTATTAGGTTAGAAGAGATTGTTCTCAACTATCTTGCTATTCTCACTCATCGGCACTCATGTCCAAACATGAGGCATCTTAGAGACATGGAGTATCCTCTTTGCACTTGTTTAGAATTCTTATCAATGATCACCTCGTAAAAGAAATTTGAGTATCTGAGAAAAGGTTTTGAATAATTCAAGCATCCCATGACCAAAACTTATAATAAGTCATTTATCATATGAATAAGCCAATTCCAAATCAATTTTGGAAATAGAAACAATTTCTATAGATGCAAGATTACAAAAACAATCCTTGTGATTTTGAATACAGCTTTTAGATATAAGCTTTGTCTTTCCTAATGGCTCCCATTGCAACAGCTTTCCTTGGATTCCATCTATAAAGCTTCTTCATCCTCAGCTTTATTCTGATCACCTAAATAATAAGCAACAACTGCAAATTCGTCAAGTGCATGAAAATCTTTATTCATCATATGAATAAATAAATGTTGAAGGTATGTAGTACCTTGAGGAACATTTCCACTAACCTTCTGATAAGGTTTGTAAATCTGAATGGATATAGATTCGTATCTCATGCGAGGTCCTACCATCCTTGTATTCATTGTCCTTTCTAGAGCTCTCGTGATTAAGGAACACTTTCTCTTCCTTAAGATGTTGGGAATTCCATCGAGATGATCTAATCTATTTGGTAGATGTTTTATCAACTCTTAGACCGTCCCTTCAAAGTTTTCTTTGTCAAGGTCCCAAGCATAAAGGTTGGGGAGAGATGCTGCAATCATATTGAGCTTTTTATCGATCCCTCAATACACTTCATATTCCAAAAACAAAGTGACCAAGGGATCAAGATTAAATATAATGCCATTTGCATATTTGCATTTGCTCACATGGTCTTCCACTCCCATTGGTAGACGGTTGTTTTGGAAATTGTAAAACAAACAACTCCCACTATGTCTAATTTAAGTGTTGTTTTCTTTACAACTCTCAAATTAAAAGACAGATTGATTCTAAACCTCGAGCTTGGATGAGGTTGGAATGGAACCATTGGCAATGGAAAATCATGGTTTTTAGTTAGCATTGCAACTCAAATAGTTGCCACCTCATCAAGACGGTTGGTTGGCAAGTTATGTTTGGATAACCCCAATGACTAGACCGATGGCTACGATACAAAAGTTTAGCATCACATCATTAGCTTATAAAATCTTGGGGGTGGACAACTCTATAAATATCACTTACCCTCCTATATTGTTAACTATCCACCACTCTTACCTATAGCCAAGAGAGAGGAAGAAAGTAAGCAGAGAAGTAGGGCTGTAAGGTGTATGTGAGAAGGGGAGCAACTTAAAGATGCATTGAACTAGGGAGATGGATCTTCTATTTTTTAAGCTTTTCTTTATTGTTTGAATGTGAGGTTTCCACTTTCTCTTCTATGATTTCTCATGTGTTTAGCTCTGCTTGTTAAGTGATTAGAATAGGCTTGTGGTGATGATATAATAAGGGGAAATGTTGCCAAATTTCTGTTCGATTTACAATATAATTTGTTATGGGTAATGATTCTTTGAGATTGAGGGTGTTATGGATGAAGATGACCAAATTGTGAATTAAGAAGCCATTACTTCGGAAAAGCACATGGGTTGGTTGGAAAAGCATGAGTTGTGAAAACCATGGATTGGAAAACCATGGGCTGGAAATTAGGAAGATAAACATGCTTCCAGCAATATGTAGAATGGTTGAGAGTGAACCTTTTTGATATGTAATACAGGTTGAGAGTGGAGTTATGGGAGAAAATTTCTAATGGAAAACCACTTTCACATTTCGTCCATAGAGAACTATTTTTTTGTTGATCAATTGACAACTCCATCCCTTTTATGTGAATGAATTGGTGGTGAATTCACAACTTGTGGGGTTGAACCCCTACCATCGTTCAAGCCCCAAGGGAACCCCTCCAACCTCCGTCCGTAGCCCTCTAAAGCCCTAGTATTTTGTCTCATTATATGTGGGGACTTGATATATATTCGCCCACCCTAGGAAACCATAGGCTAGAGAACTAGATTTTAGATTAAGTGAAAATAAACTGAAAGAAAGTGTATACATAGGAGCAAAACTTGGTATGAAAATGTAGAATGCTATGTAGGTATGTGATAAGAAGACCTAATTAGTATGGGTATAGATGGACATACTTGGCTCTGATAATAAAGATACTTGGAAAAGATGGATAAAGAGGGATGGAATAAGAGACTGACATAGAGTCTTACATCCTAAAGAAATCAATGTAGTCAAAGTAACTAATCTAATAGTTAGTAGACCGCCTTTTCTTTAGACAGTGCCTTACTAAGTGCTTGCTCATGCTTCATTTTTGCCCCTAGTCTACGCAGGTTCCAGTTGAATCAAAAAGAGAGAAGCCATATCATGACATAGGTTGCATTATTCTTTGGTGAATTGTATTGTTTGTGTTTATCTATATTTTAGCTGCTATGCATTTATTTATACGTAGAGGACTTGGAACAAGGGGAATAATGATAAAGTTTAAAGGTAAAATTTTGCGATCATAAATAAGGGATCATGAAAGTTAATTTAAAACAAACGTGTTTAAAATATACCTTTAAAATATAATTTAAGACATTAAAATGAGAGCATGTTTGAAATAGTTTTATTCTGAGAAATTTCCAAAATAATTTTGTTTTAACAGACAAGCAAAAAACCTAATTTGAAAACTAGTCTCAATGTTTAAGCTAATCCAGACTTGAAAAGCTAATTGTCTGGACGAAGAGGGGCTTACCTGTAGTGATGACTGATATTAGACAGTAAGAAAATGGAATAAGGAGGCCCACACCCAGCATTCCTCGAGAGAGATATTTATTTGAGTTGGCAGTGGTCATTAGGGCAAGCAGCCCAGGAACATGAGCCACCTTATGCCTCAATATTACAGGACTGCCATTTATGTGCAGGACAAGGATTTTTCAGAAATTGTAATATAACCCTCGATCTTTAACAGTGACAAGCTCTCAAAGCGGAATTGGAGATGGGCGACGAGCAAGGGGGCGACAATTGAAGAGCATTAACAACAGTTAGGCAGAAGGAGCAGAGCAATAGTTGGAAGGAGGACCAGCAGCATCCTCCGAACAAGGGAATGTTTGTTTGGATGGGGAAGGAGAGGAAGAGGCCATGGGTGAATTTTAAATTTGCAAAGTGTGACTTCAGTATACGAGTAAAGTTGCCGCTTTTTTTTTAAATAGATATCTTTATTAATGGAAACGGAATGATCACGATGAAACGCAGCATGAAGGGTCAAGGTAGGAAGAGGGGAACTCTAAAATGGAGGGACATCAAGACTGGAACAAAGAATAAAAACAAAGTAAAAAGAAGGCGTTCTTCTAACACAAGCGCATAGCAATTTGAACGATTGTTCCACACCCTTGGATGACAATAAAATCGCATGATCTGCACCAATGAGAATATGAGAGTCAAAAGCAGAATCGCGTCAACCAATATCTCGATCGTGTTAGGTGAACTCAAGCATGGTCCCCACAACAGGAGTTGTAGGAGTGAACAAGGGATTCTGTGCAGATGAGCACAACCAACTACTTCTTCATCTGCAATATCTTGAGTTGTGAGCAAGAGAGGAAATAAATGAAAGAATAAATCTTTTTTTGAAAGACATCCTTATAAAATTAATAACTAAAAATGGTAACTAATAAGTATATATCTAATCTTCTCGATCTTTTGCTCGTGAGGTTACAGGGAGTCCCCATTAAGTCATTGGCTTTGTTTTTTTCTCTATCTAGTGGATTTATTCTTTAATCTTTTTTCATGTTTAAGTCGTTAGTTAAGGATTCTATCTCTCCATGTTCCCTCCCTAATTAACGCATATTATTCTCTTTCTTAATTTCTTGCCATCATATTTGGAGCAAAAATTGTCTATGATATAATTGTAATAATTTTCCTTCCCTTGAATGGCAAGAGTCCCAATCCGGCATCAACTCTATCCTTCACCGATTGTCATCCTTATGTGATTGGTCTTATTATTTCTTTTCATCTCTTTTATATCTCCCCATGCCAAAATTTAACAAGACTTCAACTAGACTTGAGCCTCTCCGTATGTGGCCTTACTTATCTCCCTATTGAAGGCACACAAGGCCTCCGTGCAAGGCTTTTTCCATCTAAGATACCAATGTCGCACTCGTATGGTGGTTGACTTTGGATTTGATGGTGATCATGGTGATTGATGTCGTCTGCGATGAGATATATCAACATTGTTAAATCCTTCATTTCCAACATCATTAGGAGTTAAGAGGGAATAAATTGTGTAACGTATAGATGTTGCAATCTATTCCTCACATGTTCTACCATGACATTAATATGTAAAGAAAAGTAACTCTAGTATTGTTAAAAATACTATGCCAATTATATTCCCTATAAGTGATTGGTTGTTATACTTGGGTAGAAATTTTCAAGTATTTCTTCAAGAACTATGTAAGATTTCTTTGAAATCTTATTGATAAGTTGTTCAATTTCATGAACTATTTCAGGTGTGATAAATGCAATGCATTCATCCTCAAGTATATCATGAGCTATTTCTTCTTTTGTCTCTGGTTGATACAAATGCATGTACAAGTATTAAGTTACATTTATATTTTTTTTTTAATGTGAGTGAATAACAAGGATGTCAATGTAAAATGACAATTGTTGTTAGTGCTTGGCTACATTGTCACTATCGGTCATTGGCCCTTACTGCTAGAGATGCAAAGAACTCATCCATAGTTTCCTACATATAAGGTTATTTTTTTCCTATGAAATGTGAACTGCTTAATTATTGGGCATGATAATAAGCTTAATAAAAGGCTCGAGTCTGAATGACCCAAGCTTGAGCAAGACCTACTAAACATTATCAAGGTCGGCCTGTGCCCAAGCCAACTTGAGCTTATTGAGGTCGAGCTTGAGTGGAGCCAAACTTGGTTAACCCTATACATTATCACAGGAGATCAAATAGGATCTAAATGCATGGAGTTTATTGTTCCTCTAGTTTCTCATCCATGACAAAGGCATTTCCACTCCATTCAAGCAATCTGGCAATTACTTTTGTGGAAGATGGGATGGAAGTACTACTCTTTCAAAAAAATTGAAAAGAATTTCTACGTAGATGCCATTAAGTACTTTTGAAATCACATAATTATTGTTACGAACTTCATATTTAATTATATGCCATTATTAGCATGCTTTTTCTTTTTTGTACAATGCCATTCAATTAATGTTAAAAGGTTAGCCAAATTCAAGTGGCCAATTAATTTAAAAAAGCAATAAGAGGGAAAAAGATGATGAAGGATCTTCGTTGAATATGTTGGATGGGTTTATTGAGGTCTTTTAGTCCCATGATATTGAGTAGAAAGGAGTACCAATGAAGGGTGAGTTTTTTTTTTTTCTTTATTTTTTATCTTGTTGTTTTGTGTTTTGGTATTTTTCCTCCTTTTAAAGGTTAGGTGTTTTTGTTTTTCCATTACATCTCTTGTATCAAGTTCTTCCATTTTTTAATGGAAGTTAATTTTACAAAAAAAAAAAAAAAACCAATGGAGGGCGAGCCGTAGAGAGGTGAAGATAGGAGCAAGGCAATTTTTATTTTTTGGGGGTTTATGCTGTAATTTACAAGCGTACATGTCTATTTCCTAATATTTAGGAGATCATTCCGATAGAACTTAATTCAAGCGGCACTTTTTTTATGGTAATCAACTTTATATTAGTATATATATGCAAATATGAAGATTAAAATGACATAACATGAAAAATTTTTAATTGCATTTATATAAAAGTCCAAAAAAATGAACCAGAAGAAAAATGAACACCAACATGTGGAAGAAAACTAAAGTCAATGAACGCAGCAACTTCGTCAGAAATATGGTATCGTGTAAAGTGCCGTGGAAATTTCCTGTGCGAAGGTACGCCACTAACTGTTCTTTCAAGATGCCAAATCCCCTCCCACAAGCACATATATAATGAGTTGAAGTCTTGCCTTACTTAAAACCATGCAGCTAAGCTAGCTAGCAATCATGGAAAGGGCCATAGGTATCTTTCAATCCTTATCTAAGCCATGGAGCAGTCTGTCGTTGTTTTGTCTCGTGATTGCCTCCTTGTCCATGATATCTGTGATCATTTTTGTCTGTGGAGGTACTGGAAAAGGGAAGAAGAGGGCTAGTGAAGGCTACAGAGGAGGCGGCTGTGGCGGTGGAGATGGCTGCGGCTGTGGCGGCGGTGGCTGTGGTGGCGGCTGTGGCGGCGGTGGCTAGTTTTTTTATTGTCATGCAAATTACTGTATGGTTGTACTGTTGATTCAATAGTGTGAGTATCTTATAATTTGATGCACTTACGTCGAAGAATAAGCTTTGTGTTTGATTGTAATGTATTAACGTGGAATTTTATTTTTCTTATTATAACAATAAGGTACACAGAGTGCTCTCGATCCGGAATGTCTTATCTGATGGGAAATTATAAATACCCGTGATTTCAACGCCCATGAGTAGAGCACTTTCCTTGTTATGGGGAGTCGGATTCAATTATTGTTGTATAGTATTAATATATTAAGGAGTCAAAATCTTTGCTTTCGATCAAGATCCATCGGGTCTTACTTCTCGCAAATTTTTTCTGTTTCTACGGTGTGAAAGGGACGGGTGTTGGCCTTTGGATCTTGACTCAAGGATTGAGGTTTAACGTAGTAGTGCTACAGTATAATATTGGATCCCCCTGTCCGAAGTCACCAGAATTGGGATTGTCCCCAAGCCTCTTGGTTCTTAAGCATTAATGCTTTCCTTTTCCAATCGATTTGCTAAGGTTGCATTTGGTTGGGTAATCTTGGGATAGGAGTAGGGTGAGATAGGTTGAGAAAGTATTTGATCGTTGGAGTTGCAATGATTGAGGATTTATAATGATTAATATGGTAATGTGATGTTAGTAGATTTATAAAAAGAGTATTAATAAATTTTGATGTGATAATTGATTGTAATTTTTTTTTAATGAAATGTAATTAAAGATTATTGTTTAACTTGTATTTTAATGTAGTATATAATAGAGATGATTTCTGTTAGATCTTAGACTTCATTTTAGCTAGGAAATTACACAATTATTAAGTAAAATAACTAATACATTTTTCGGAAAAGGTGGGAGGGATACCTAGGCCGCAAACGCATCCCCGGTGTAAATCAGGACTCTAACCAGATACCTACCGTTCCCTTGTAAAGTAATATGAGCCTCCTCACGGACTCAAATAGCTAACACATTTATATCTCTTCTTTTACACTAAAAGAAGGTTCACAGATGCCACTTGTCTCATCCTCATTATTTACCACCATCGCACCGCCCTCCTCGTTCTCATCGTTCCCACTAACGTAAGTGGTTTCGTTTCCTTGCATACTCTCTGCACCGAGGGGAAGAGCTAATGACGGTAAATTATCTCCCTACCACAAGCGTCAAAACCAATCTTCTACTGCTCATTTGATTAATAAATAAATTCTTGATCATAGATATCAGAAATAGTAGTTTTCATTACTATTAAATTAATTGGAAACATAGTCAAAGATGAGTACAACGTTTATAATATATATTATAGAGATTATATATTATTATTCTATTATTTGTGATAGACTACCTTTTTTTAATTATTGAAATAAAAATAACTATACATGTATTAGATGATTTAACCAATTATATATATATATATTGCAGTTTACATTGATCCCCCCTTTGATCGCCACCCATATCGCCTTGCTTGATCTTTTCCTCCGTCCTCCCTCTATTCCTCTCTTTGTCTCGCATGAGACAGCATTAATGTCCCTCTCGCTTTCCGCCCCTCCATCCCCCCCTCCCCCTCTTTCTGCCGCGATATTATTTGCTGCATATTTTTCTTTTAATTTTTACTTTATTTAAGTAATTTTTAACTAATAATATTTTTTTATTTTTTCTACACATATTATAGAAATCATATATTATTATCTTATTATTTAAAATATACTTCTATTCTAATTATTAAAACAAAAATAACGAAGACGAACTTAACTCGTTCTACTACAAAAAAAAAAAAAGGTACATTTCATACACCGCAAGTCGTATGTTAAAGAGACAAGCTAGTTTCATGTCATTCCACTCCACTTGCTGGAGACGAGTCTCGCTTCACGGAGCTATTCAAAACTTCGCTTCACTCATGGTCGGTCACTTTGGATGGTTCCGGTGATTTACCATCTCATTATATGTGAGGCTTTCCTGCCAGTGATAAATAAAACGTCATAATTATATATATTTTTTATTAATAATGATATTATTTCCACGGCGAACCGTGAGTCTATCCATTAGTCTATCCTTATAAGAAGATAAGACAAAAACTTTTTTTCTTTTTTTTTTTTATTTTTGAAAAAACATCCACTAACAAGTTCCATCCAATTATCTAGTTATCATCCAATAACGGTGATTATCATGCAAAGGAAGGAACTTAGGACATGTTTGCACAATACTTAAGAAATTCATTATTGTTTAAAAATTATGATTACACAAAAGGTAAATATGTCGTTAGCCCTTAATTTACATGATAAATATCACTTTACTCCAACTTTGCAATATATATATATATATATATATATATATATAGTCCAAAATCACAATTATATATTCTTTATAGATTTTCGTTTAGTTAATAAATTAGATATTACTTAATTATCTACAAAATAGACACTTATTAAAAATATTTATAATTAATTTTAACATATAATTATTAATTATTCAAAGAAGGTTCCGATTGCTACATGTCGGTGCCTCGTTTCGTGCCCCCGCCTCTCTCGATCTCTCCTCGATCCTCTCTCCATTCCTCTCTCTCACAAACGAGACGACATTAGTGTCCCTCCCACTCCCCCCAACTTCTCTCTCCCATTTTCCCCCCTCTCACGACATTATTTATTATTATTTTTTTCTTTAATATATAATTGTAATTTTGAACTATATATATATAGTCCAAAATCACAATTATATATTCTTTATAGATTTTCGTTTAATTAATAAATTAGATATTACTTAATTATCTACAAAATAGACACTTATTAAAAATATTTATAATTAATTTTAACATATAATTATTAATTATTCAACGAAGGTTCCGATTGCTACATGTCGGTGCCTCGTTTCGTGCCCCCGCCTCTCTCGATCTCTCCTCGATCCTCTCTCCATTCCTCTCTCTCACAAACGAGACGACATTAGTGTCCCTCCCACTCCCCCCTACTTCTCTCTCCCATTTTCCCCCCTCTCACGACATTATTTATTATTATTTTTTTCTTTAATATATAATTGTGATTTTAGACTATATATATATATATAGTTCAAAATCACAATTATATATTCTTTATAGATTTTCGTTTAATTAATAAATTAGATATTACTTAATTATCTACAAAATAGACACTTATTAAAAATATTTATAATTAATTTTAACATATAATTATTAATTATTCAAAGAAGGTTCCGATTGCTACATGTCGGTGCCTCGTTTCGTGCCCCCGCCTCTCTCGATCTCTCCTCGATCCTCTCTCCATTCCTCTCTCTCACAAACGAGACGACATTAGTGTCCCTCCCACTCCCCCCTACTTCTCTCTCCCATTTTCCCCCCTCTCACGACATTATTTATTATTATTTTTTTCTTTAATATATAATTGTAATTTTAGACTATATATATATATATAGTCCAAAATCACAATTATATATTCTTTATAGATTTTCGTTTAATTAATAAATTAGATATTACTTAATTATCTACAAAATAGACACTTATTAAAAATATTTATAATTAATTTTAACATATAATTATTAATTATTCAAAGAAGGTTCCGATTGCTACATGTCGGTGCCTCGTTTCGTGTCCCAACCTCTCTCGATCTCTCCTCGATCCTCTCTCCATTCCTCTCTCTCACAAACGAGACGACATTAGTGTCCCTCCCACTCCCCCCTACTTCTCTCTCCCATTTTCCCCCCTCTCACGACATTATTTATTATTATTTTTTTCTTTAGTTAGGTAATTTTTTCCATACATATTGTATATATTTTATTATTTTAATTATTAAAATAAAAATAACTATGTGTATATTAGAAGATTTAATAAATTATATTATATATATATATATATATTTTTGTATTTCCATCGATAATAATATTATCGCCATCGCGAAACATAGGACTTTATCTAGATAATTTTTAATTAGAAATATCATTTTAATTTTTCCCAAAGATCGTATATTATTATCCTGTTATTTAAGATAGACTACTATTTTAATTATTAAAATAAAAATAACTATGTATATATTAGATGATTTAATAAATTATCTTATATATCTATTTTTATATTTTTCATCGATAATAATATTATTCCCACTGTAAATCGCATATTTCAATTTCCTAGTCTGTTCCTATATACTAAAATGGGGTCTCCCCATACCCACGTGTCAGCTCATGATGGGAACACCATCATGAGCCCTAACTAGTTCATTTTAACCCAATGAAGAGAATAAATGCTCCTACATAACCAATTGAAGGTCATAATTCACTACATAACCTTCTGAGAGAAACACAAGAAACAAGGGGTAAAACTGCAACTTTACCAATGCAGTACAATCGCGGATTTTCTCAAGGGTTAAACAAAAGTCAAATGGTCTTAATAAAATAACAAGTGGGTTCGATTTAACAAAAAAGTGTTTGTGTGTATTCTGTGAATTAAATGACTTTTTGAAATCCTAAAAACAGACCCACTTGATTAACCAAGGTTCTAGTTAGGATAAATTTTACTTAAATCCTCTAAAATTCATAGAAAAATATTCTCTATGGCTTAGTACCTTCAATTTGGCCATTAGAACCCATCTTGACCTATAATGGGACCTCAGTTAGTATTTGCCCTAAATTAGATTTTTGCATAAACTACCCAGTCAAACGTGGTCAAACCCAAAATCTAACTTCACCATTGGATTCCTTAGGTCCAAATTAGGTTTGTACCAAAATTTGGACCTAAGGCGAACTTGTCTTGACCTAGTTTGCAAAACAATATTGTTTGATTACATTTCTAACCCTAACTTTCAAAAACCTTTGCAATCAGCCCCCTAACTTCTTCGTCCTTAAAAAATAGGTCCCTCTGCCATTATCGCAGAGGAATCCTACTCCAACGACCTTTGAAAGGAGATTTCTCCTTGATTGCTTGGAGAATCTCCTCCAAAATTGGAAGGGAGATTCTGTGAGAAATTCCCTCCAGTATGAACCCGTCCATAAGTCCTGATTCTTTACCAATCTCTCATGCAAATGCATGAGAGATTTTGGTCTCTTGAAGTTTCCATCTCCGACAAAGCATTCCTTGCTTGGAAGCTTGGCTTTCAAGCACAAAACCCTCTCAGATCCCTATTTAAAGACTCCCCAGGGTCAAACGAACTCCTCAGCTTGAAATTGGGCCAGTTTCCCCTCTATTCCTCTCTCCCCTCCGGCCGCAACCCTCCGCAAGCTTCGGTAGCCTTTCCCTAGCTCTCTCGTCACCTAACCACAATACCAGTGGCAGGGTTATCTCCACCACCGTCCTCCGCGTTGCGCAATACCCACCGACGTCGGTCCTGCCCCATCTTCACCGCCGCCTCACCTACAGAGGTTTCGTCTTCCCCACGTCCGGCAACCATACCGGCGTGGGATTCCTTTCCCTTTTGTCCCTTAAAAGTAGGTTTTTAGGCTCCCTCTCTCTCAAATTTTCTTTCCCTCTCTCTATTTCCCAAAATCGACCACCGACACCACTGACCACCGTCACCTCCTCCATCTCTGGTGACTCCTCTGGCGAGGTGCTCCTACCGCTATGCACCTCCATCCACCTCGTCGACCACCCTACAACTTCCACCGCACCTCCCTGATCATTTCCCCTCACTCCAATCACTCCATTGACTACCCAAACACCTCCTCGAACTAACCCACTCTCACCGTCCATTCCCTTCATCATCCGGCCACCACAGCCACCCTCGCTCCACGCCACTGCCACCGTCACATTCGCCGTTCCACAGCGACTGATGAGAGCCTCATCATGAGCCATAAATAGCTCATTTTGACCCAATAAAGAAGATAAAAGATCCTACATAACCTACAGGAAGGCCTAAATGAAGGAATAAGTGCTCTGAGAAGAAAACATGAATTAAAGGTTAAAACTGCAATTTTACCATTGCAGTACATAAACAGGAATTCTCAGAGGCAAAACATAGGTCCAATGGTCTAAATGAGATAAAAAGTGGGTTGAGTCAATCAGAGATGGGTTTATGTGTAATCTAGGAATTAAATGACATTTGGTAATCCTAAAACAAATCCACTTAAATTAACAAGGTTCCGGTCAGGATAAAAATCAAGTAAACCTTCTAAAAATCATGGAAAAATATCCTATAGGGTTTAGAACACTCAATTTGGCCTTTGGAACCTAGGTTGACCTAGATTAGGGTCCTAGCACATTAATTGACCTAATTTAAGTTTTTACGCAAAATATCCATTCAGACGAGGTCAAACCTAAAATCCAACTTCACCACTGGATTCCTTAGGTCTAAATTAGGTTTATAACAAAATTTGGACCCAAGGGGAGGTCATCTTGACCTACTTTGCAATTTAGTACACCTAAATCACAATTTGGTCCCTATCTTTTGAATATCATTGCAGAGAGCCCCCTAAGTTCCTCGCCACCTTTGCAATCAGGTCCTGACGCCATTGTTAGGGCAGAACCAAGCTCCGGCGAGGTTTAGAGAGAGACTACTCTCTGATTCCTCAGAGATTCCCTCTCAGAAATGGAAGGGAGATTCTCTGAGGAATTCCCTTCCATTTAAGGCCAATTACAACCTCTGGTGTGAACCCAATCTCTCGTGCGAACGCACGAGGGATTTGGGTATCTTAACCTCTTTCCTACTCCGGCGAGCAATCAGAGGCAATGGCGTGCCCTCCACGCCCTGAACGACTAGCCCAGTCCCTATATAAGAACCCACACCTCCGGCCGCTCATCTTCAGCTTGATTTGGTCGAGTTTCCACCTCCAATTCATCTCCTCCTGCCCGGCCAAAGTTCCCAGCAAGCTCCGGCGAGCCCCCCTCCCCTCCCTCTTCGCTCTGCCACAAAACGAGTGGCAAAGTTATCTTCCTGACTCTCCTCCGCGTCGCGCAGTACCCACGCACGCCGCTTCAGCCCCGTCGTCGCCGCCGTTCTCCCCCACTGGGCAGCGTCTTCTCCGGCGACAGCAGGTACAGCTGTCCACCCTCCGTCCTCCTTCGTCCCTACAATTAGGTTAGAACTATTCCCCGTAGTCCCCTCTCTCTTTTCCCCCTGTTATCTCATCCAATCGACCCTCAACCGACGCTGACCACCCTCATCTTCCACATCACCGACCGACCTCCAGCGAGCCGCTCCCACCATTCCGCCCCTCCACACGGCTCGCCAACCATCTCGTAAGCTCCGCCTCACCACCAGGAACACATTCCACCCCTCCACTGCCACTCCGCACCTCCACAGTAGCCCCCCGAACAACCCCACACATCCGGCCACAGGTTGACCTAGGCACGCACGCCTAGGCCATCCTGCGGCCTGCAGCACAGCTCACCACCTTCGCCGTGCTACGGCGAAGGTCCCTAGCTGGTCTAATTGAGCCGAGAGGCTCGTTTTGTGTCTGACAAGATCTCAGCTCCTGCCACCATTGGCAACATTTGAAGAAGCTCCAACGCAGCTCCAGGCATCAGGTCCTCCAGGCTCCAGGCGCAGCAGGTTCGGGTGAGCAGGGCGAAGAGGTCTGGCTTAGCAAAGGGCGCTGCGAAGCTAGCAGCCTTGGCGATTGCACACAGGTCTGCGAGGGCGCGTGAAATCAGGGCAGAACCTTTAGTCCCACATCGTGGAATCGTGAGGCGCGGGTATGCTATAAGTTGTTTTTGTGATATAGCCTTAACGCCTCCGTAAGCACAGGGGTGAGGTCCCTTACTTGCCCTCACGCCCACCTCGTCTGCGGTTTCACCTCACGGATCTGGCGGGATCCGAACCGACCCAAACCCACGCACTCCTCGCGCATCCCCACCTGCAGGTGCGCCAGGTCCTGGGTGCAAATCCGACCCAATTACCCATATGGCTCTGGGAGAGCGCCATGAGTGAACTGCTTAGAGAGAGACATGCATGGGTAGAGGAAAAAGGGTAGGTTTTGCTCTGTGTAGGCACAGGCTGAACGTTGAGGAAGAAAGACTTGGCCGCGAGAAGAAGAAGAAGGAAGAAGGAAAGGTAGGAAGAACAGAAGGACCAAAGAAGAAGGCAGGCAAGGCAAGGAAGAGAAGGAAGAGGAAAGAAGCCTTCGCAGGAGAAGAAGGAAGAGCAAGGCAGAAGCAAGACAAAGAACGAAGAGAGTCCAAGTGAAGACTGCGAAGATCAGAAGAAAGAAAGAGAAGAAGCAGAAGCAAAGAGAGGCAAGACAGAAGACGAAGAAGAAAAAGAGACTACAGAAGAAGAAAGAAAGCAAAAGAAAAAGGAAAAATACTTTTAAGACGTCTGATCACCAGATCAGACGTCCAATTTCATATTTTTTTATCCTAATTACTTTTAAGCGCATACATTCATATTTGAATTGACATTTTGAGTAAATTAGAGTGTTCAATTACATTTTGATTAGTAGTAAATTCCATTTGCTCCCTGTGTTCAACCTCGGATACTCCGATTTTCGAGTAATAAAATTCTTTATATTTGTTTGAACGTTTTGTCGACTATACTACAACGTCATATTCTCTTTAAAACCCGCACAAAAGCGTGAGAACAAGCGACCCTGCTGAGCGTTCTGATGCGGCCATTAGGCCCCTGTTCTTGATTTCAGGTAGCAAGTCAACGGCCGCCATTGCTGCCAAAGCTTCGAGCTTGCTTGCTATTGCTCCAGGTCTCGCTACACTCCAGGGGATAGCCTCAGGATGTGCGGACTTGAGGTGTGTAAGCATCCAAGCCCTCAAGAGAAGGCTCCAGTAGTCGCAACCTTGCCAATTCAGCCACACACCCTGCTGCTACAGTGCGTGAAAGGAAGGTGGGACATTTAGTCCGACCTTGGAAGTGAAGAGGCGCTTTGATGAGTCCATTTTAATGGACTATTGTTATGCCTAAGTAATTCTATTCTAACATTTTATATTTGTTAATAATCACATTAGGTCATTAAATGATTGCATACATCATTATTTAAGTTTACATTTATTCTATTGCTTATTATGTAATTATTTTATATTTCATGCAGATCCTGCAATAGCGCACCCGTTGTATCCACTTCATCAGGCTAATAAACGGGAAGAAGAGAGGGGAGGATCAATTTTGGAAAAGAACAGGGGGTGAAATAAATTTTCCCCAACAAACGGCCGCCTCAACTGAGCCTTCCTCAACCTCCGGCCGGCCTCAACACCTCCCCAACAGCCACCAGCCAAATTTAGTAAGGGATTTAAAAATCCCTTGACTTGCGGATGGGGGAGGAAATAAAAGGAGCTTTTGGCGAGGAAGAGAGGGTCATCTTCTTCTTCTCCCTCTGGGGAATCATCTTCACCTTCCCAACCGTGGAGAGGGAGTGCACTGTGGATCCAAGCAAACACCACCCACTGCGCACCTCCAAGTGCGCTTCATCTTTTCCTGCAGCCGCGCCCTTGCACTGCCACCGAGAGCAAAGGACCTCTCCACCGCACACGCGTGCCCTTGTAAGCCCTGCATCCTCCCACGCCAGCCTGCCTTCACCGCGCCAAGCTCCCACCGCTTGGCCGTACCCGCGTGCCCTGCAGGCGCTGCACCAGCCCCCACCATGTGCAGCACAGCCACACCCTCACGTGGCCATCAGCCACACGCTCCACCGCCTCCAAGCGCACACCCTCAGACCACGCAGCGTCCTCAGCGTGCAAGGACGTGCATTGCAGACCGCGCTTCTCGTCTGCTTCGTCTTCCTCATTCTTCCACTGCTGCAACCGCACCTGTGCCCTTGCACGCAGCACACCTCGCACCTCACTTAGCCTCAGATCGCGCAATGCTCTCAACGCACCCGCGCGCGAGCGTGCAGCCGCAGGCCACTCCATAGGCCGTGCGCACAACCGTGCGACAGAACCCAACACCGGCGTCTTCACCTCCACCATCCGGCTGCTGCCGTCCACCTCCAGTCGCTGCGCCACCTCCGTTACAACGCTTGGCCTCCGACGCACCTCCACCGAACTCCAGCTGACCGATGATCGCCGCTCCACGCGCACGCACAAGAGAAAAGGAGATTCCCCTGTTTCCCCCCTATTAAAATTTACGGGGTATACCATTGTCAAAAATACTATTCACTTATTTATCTTATTATTATATTACGGTAGAATTGCATGCAGTCACATTACATTCATCTCATGACTAAGATAACATGTATCTTTGTTATGCGGAACAAATTCTAATTTAGTTAAATTTGATGACGCTTGTCAGTATTAAGATATTAATTCTGATATTTCCATGGTGGTGATTTTGCATGTGCACCCTCAGAGTCTTGGTTAATTATCTAAATTGAGAATTTATGCTGGAAATGATAACACTAATTAGCATGCACATCTGTTGATATTCCCGATTACTTGATGCATCATTACTCATTTTTGATAGGTTAATTCCTCCCTATGGAGATGACCTAACTATTCATGGTTAGATTCTGAAAATTAAAATGTTTTGAAAAGCAATTTTCTATTACGCGATTAAATACAACGACACATCATTTTATGTCAAAGTTTTCAACGAAAACGAAAATCGCTCTTTCACACTTTCATGCGCATAAATTGAAAAAGTGAAAGAGGTTGTTCGCCTCCAACACTGAGGGTGAGGTCCTCCTTCCCCCTTCACCAGACTCATCCGCGACACCTAACCTGAGAATTTGGCCAACCCAACTACCCGACCCAACCTTCACTCCTCGCTCACCACACACGCTAGTGAGCTTGGACTCGGGTATGCGATAGGTCCGATTACCCGACCAGCTGTGGCTCTGGGAGAGCGAGACTGAAATAGAAAGATAGAAAGAGAGAGGAGAGCTGCGTGGGGGAAGGGGGTTTTTGCCCTGGAGAGTTTGGATCCGACACTTAGTTGGATTCAGAAAGCAGGAAGGAGAAGACAGAGAAAGCCAAAGAAAGAAGAAGAGGTAGAGAAAGAGAAGAAGAAGGAAGAAGAAGAAGAAGAAGGAAGGAGAAGACAGAGAAAGCTAAGGAAAGAAGAAGCAGAAGAGAAGAGACCAAAGAAAGAAGAGAGATCAGAAGAAGGAAAGAAGGAAGAATACTGTAGCACAAGACATTTAAGACGTTTGATTGCAAAATCAGTCATCTGAATTCCTATTCCCTTTAATCAATTTAAATAACTATTCTATATATTAGACTTATAATTTGTGATTCAAATTACCATTATTTTGCCTAAAACTCTTTTTACTCTTCATATACTCATACTCTACATTCCTAATTAGTTTTTTAGTAATATTATGTGTTCAATTTGCATTAATTGCTAAGTTTAGTGTGTGAATTCCATTTTCTCCCTGTATTCGACCTCAGAACATTTTTCGAGTAATAAAATTATATCTGTTTTGAACGCTATTTCAGTTGTACTACAACGCAATACTTTTTAAACCCTGACTTAGTGCGATAAACATTTTGGCGCCGTTGCTGGGGAGCAACGTGCAATTCACCACTATTCTCTGCATTATTTGATTATATTTGAGCACTACCTTGCCCTATTTACTTTATTGTGATTTTGCGGGGTACTTCACGAGAAAATCTTCCATGCAAATCAACCACTCCAAGGTAGGTAACTTCTCTATTCTTCCCTAATCAACCTCCTAATCTTGGGAAGACAAAAAGGAAACAATCAATTAGGAATCACTTGCCTTATTTTTCATAGTAATTATCATTTAAAGGCAAGTTTCCTGATTTGTGAAATTTCTTTTCAAATCTCATTGAAGTTGAAGCGATTCTAGTTAGAGATCCTACCCCAAATTTCCTGTGCCTATTAGGGACTACGCTTAATTTATAATCTTCTTGGACTATGCACTTCTTGTTTGAAGTCCAAGGAGAACATTTTTTGAAGATCAAAGTGGACTTGGAAATAGAACCAATTAGGGTTTCTGCATTACGGTTTTGGAGTGCTAGTTAACACTTGCCTACATAAAAGGAAACAAACCCACCCGCATTTGTGTGCTAGACAAGCCCTTTATTAAAGAGATCTAATCAAGAAAATTCCTAAAATCAGGCTCTAAACTCACTTGAACCCTAAAATCCTTGGACCTAATAACCTGGGAGTCAAATCAGGGTGATTTCTAGGTCTTGACCTAGAGTCATTCTGCCATCTTTAGGGTAGGTCAAGTAAAGTTGGTCTACATTGTAGGCCAACCAACCTCCAAATTAGGTCAGAAGTCCAATCAACTGCTAATTCAAGTGAAAACAAAGGCACAAATTAGGACATAAAATTGGTAGACTTAAGAGGTCGAGTTATCCATTCTGGTCTACCTCAACCCTCAGTGACAAGGAAGGTCGAGTGGGGGAAACCTTGTAACCCGTGGAGGTGCTCTATAGTGTAGAGGTCTTTGCGGGACTCTCCCTTCCTGGCTGCCTAGGTAATTCTTAGGTGGACGACTTTCTAATCCAGGGGTACCATCCGCCCTAAACCTCTATAATCATCCAAAAATCTTTGGGTGTCTTGATTAGGTCAACATCACATCCAGTCCCTCATCTCTTCTATTTAGAGAACACACACATATTTTCTTGGGAATCTCTTTCAGATCTAATCAATTTCGATCCAAACTTGAATTTTTTATTCTACATCTTGATTCCACCATCTGATTAAAAAATGCAGCCTGGTTACTTAGGAAAACCATTAAAGAAACCTGAATCACAAATATCCATGAGAGATAGAATGGTTGAGGATGCTTAGATTTTATGAAATTGATTACAAAACCTCAAAACCAATTGAAGACATTCAAGTTGATGTATCAACAACAACAAGCTTCATCATAAACGGTGCCCAATTATTATTAACAAAAGCAACAAAGGGATCAACCCGAGATATTCTCAAAACAAGATACATCGAGATAGAAAAATTGCATAACTTTGAATATCTCCAATGCATGACACATTCTGCATTTTGGGAAAAATACCAAGATGATCTTGAAAAAACGGGAAGAGATGATGAAATTGTTGAAACAAATTATCAATCAAAAATACCCATACATACCCCAACCAATTAATAAAACATCTTGGAATAATATTAAGGATCAACATGATTTCCCAAATCTCAGGTTTGAGACACAAGGTTGTTGTGGATTCCCAACCTAGATGGAATATGATATGCCTGATCTTGAAATAGGTTGGGAAGTCCCAATTGCAGGAGAACAAGATTTTGAGCCAGCCCTAAAAAACTAACACCCTAGTTCACCAAGCATAGAATTCCTAGACTCCTGTAATGATAAGATTGAATCAGAACCTCTCGAGGGTGTAAATTCCGCCCCTTCTTCTGATAAGGTGACCCCTGAAGCCAATTCTGACCTAGATTCTAGTAATTCAACCCACATCCTTAACATAGAATCTGGATTGGAATCTTCTTGGGATAATTACAAGGCCTTGTATGACGAATAACAAAGTTTGAACTTGGATTATGATTCTGGGCCTTTATTTGATAAATATACCTCTGCAACAAACTCAGAGATACAGATTGATTTTTTGGAAGTCACGCCAATCTACAATACAGAAACCGAGGAGTTGAAAGAGTGGGGTTTTGATTGGGTCTTCCCTACGAGCCAAGAACTTGAGCCCAGACTCAATAAGGATAACTTTTTGAGCTCGAAATCTACGAATAGGCTAGACCCAAGTCAGGTTGCTGAGTCTACATCTTGTGATTTATTCTGTGGTGGAACCTTTGATCTTGAATCAAATTCAGAACTTGATTCTCGTAATTTCTTCGACTATTTCGAATCTTACTATGATTTCGGAGAACCTTTGTTTCCTGACGACTACGATCCAAACTACGACCTCAGCACACATGATCCATTCTTTGACTCCGACTCTGAGGTCCCTAATCTCGAGATCACTGATTCAAAATCAGGTTCCATTGAGATGGAATCATTCGTTTTTGATACTTAGGAATCAGAAACAAAAAGTGCCGAGAGTGACTACAATCTAGAATTCGAATCTTTTCTTAACTCCAATTTTCTTCATCCTATAAACACTCTTCAGGCATTTACCTTCGTGTTTGATGGCTACTATGAGGA